>JAVANC010000002.1:0-687500 GCA_033319125.1 Parnassius glacialis | reverse complement strand
CCGGGCCTCATCTGCCGAGGGTGCTGGCCCTGTTCTTTTCAATGTGCATAAATCACTCCTATTTACCACGTGACCTCATAAAGACCATCGTAGTGCCCATTGTTAAGGACAGGACCGGAGACATCTCGAGCAGGGGGAACTACCGCCCTATATCACTTGCAACAGCAATTGCTAAGGTATTGGACAGTGTGTTTGACTCGGAATTAGATAAGTATGCAAACATACATGACGCGCAGTTCGGGTTCCGACCTGGACTTACTACTGAAAGCGCAATCCTTAGCTTAAAGCACACTGTCCAATACTACACAGATCGCAAGACGCCGGTATACGCCTGTTTCCTTGACCTCTCCAAGGCCTTTGACCTTGTGTCCTATGAGATACTTTGGAGAAAGTTGGCGGAGGGGGGCGTGCCGGCCGAGTTGCTGGAAGTGTTTTGGGTTTTGGTATTCCAACCAAACCAACTTTGTAAAGTGGGCTGATTCTCTGTCGGAAGGATACGTGTTGGAGTGCGGGGTAAGACAGGGGGGGTTGACGTCTCCTAAGCTCTTCAACATGTATGTAAATGACCTTATCGTGGAGTTGAGCGGCATGCGCGTCGGATGTCGTATAGATGGCGTTAACGTTAATAATATAAGTTACGCTGACGATATGGTGCTGCTCAGCCCAACGGTGGGAGGCCTAAGTGAAATGTTAAAGGTATGTGAGATGTATGCTACTGAGCATGGGCTCACATACAATGTCAAAAAAACAGAGTACATGGTCTTTGAGGCCGCTAGTAAATGTCACAATATTGCAGTTAATGTTACCCTTAATGGCATGAACGTGAAACGAGTCACTAAATTTAAATATCTGGGACATATTATTACTGGTGTCCTCAAGGATGATGCTGACATTGAAAAGGAGCGCAGGGCTCTAGCGGTTAGAGGTAATATGTTGGCTCGCAGGTTTTACCCGTTGTACAAAAGAAGTTAAGATTACGCTTTTTAAAGCATACTGCCAGAGCGTATACACGGGGAGCCTATGGGTCAAATACACCAAAAGATCGCTTGAAGCCTTGCGCATCCAATATAATAATATATTCAGGATGCTGTTGGGACTGCCTCGTTTTGTAGTGCATCAGGGATGTTTGCGGCATACCAAACAGACGGCTTTAATGCCATCATACGCAAAAAAACCGCATCCCTTATTAGCAGGGTACGAACCAGTCACAACAGCATTCTGAGGACCATAGCGGACAGATATACATCGCCGCTGTGGAAATGTATTGTGCAGAGACTGATAACTGAGCCCTATCCACCCCCATGATGATCTGTCTCGGCACAATGTATTTATTTTATTTCCCTAGATTTTAAGCAAACCGTTGTACTACCACTGTAACTAACCCTTCTTATTATTGTTATTATTATTGTGTTACTAACCCACATATGGATTTTAATTATCTGAAATAAAGAATTTATTATTATTATTATTATAAATCAGTTTCTTCAGACAGGTAGATAGGTACTCATATGTCTTTGTTTGTTTGTCTTTAATTTAAGTTGATGCCGCCGAAGTTACGTCCGTGTGCCTGATACACCATTGTCACCGCCAAGACAACTATCGTCACCAATACCAACTGTTTCCAAAGATGACCCTGGACTCTGGCCAAAAGTTTTCAATGCTACTTTGATTCAGTATTTAATAGAAAATCCGATTAAACAAATTAAACAGTATAATTTTCCGCGTGACTCTTTGGGGCGAAAATTTTCCGAGTATTATTATGAAATGCCTTTAGGAAACGACGAAAAGTATTACAGAGAGTGGCTGCTGTATTCAGTGTCCAAAAATGCCGTTAAATGCTTCTGCTGCAAGCTATTTGAATCAAAACATAACAATAAATTCTGCGAGGGAATTAGTGATTGGCAACATCTAGCTTTGTATTGCAGCAGACATGAGAAAAGTTCTGCTCATTTCAATAATTATAAAAAATGGACAGATTTATGTCACGCTCTTAAAAATAAAAACACTATTGATAGTATGCTACAAAAACTTTTAGAGATTGAAAAGCAGCGCTGGTACGATGTAATCAAAAGAATAATATATGTGGTCCAATTTCTAAGTACACAAAATATAGCTTTTCGTGGCCAAAGACAAAAATTATACGACCGTAACAATGGTAATTTTTTAAAATGTATTGAACTGTTAGGAAAATTCGATCTTTCAATGACTGAACATATACGACGCGTAACGAATGATTCGGATTTCAAAAATATGCCGACTTATCTTGGAGATAAGATCCAAAATGAAATAATTTACAGACTCGGTAACCAAATTCAACATTTTATTTTAAATTTATGTCAAATTAATAAATATTTTTCAATAATACTGGATTGTACACCTGACTTTTCACACGTACAGCAAATTAGTATTATAATAAGACTTGTCTATTTTAACACAGAAAATAGAAAGTTGGAAATAAGGGAGCATTTCCTAGCTTTCTGTCCAATTATCGATACAACTGGCTCTGGATTAACGTCATTTATAGTAAAAAAACTAGCCGAAATTAATTTGACATAAACAACTTAAGGGGACAGCGCTATGGTAATGGAAGAAATATGCGCGGTAAGAATAATGGTCTTCAAAAAAGATTGCTGGATCTAAATCCCCGCGCTTTCTATGTACCGTGCGCTAGCCATAGTTTAAATTTAATAGTAAACGACGTTGCCAATCTCAATCATCATACGACTGGATTTTTTAGTATTGTGCAAGAATTATATAAATATTTTTCGTCCTCTACCAAAAGATGGGATATATTAAAAAAATATGTCATAAATCTGATCTTAAAACCATTGTCTGAAACAAGATGGTCAAGCAGAATAGATGCTATCAAACCGCTGTTTAAAAATTTACCAGAAATTTATGATGCCTTATATGAAATATCAAATAGTAATGGTATCATATGATCAGAAGGCAAAATATGACGCTAAATGTCTAACAGAAAAAATATGTTCCTTTTCATTCATTTGTTCACTAAATATATGGCATATGATTTTGACAAAAGTTTTTGTGAGCAAAATTCTGCAGTCCATCGATATGAATATGCAAGTTGCTTTAGATGCTTTAACAGAATTAAAGAAGTTTATGATAAAAATTAGAACCGACGCAAATTTTGAGGAAATTGTAAATGATGCCATGAAAATTGCCGAACAATTAGATGACGAGGCTGAATTTGATACTTCCAGATCCAGACCCCTAAGACGTAAGATTCCAAAGAATTTTGATTATGAACACGAAGACCATACTATAAATGATCCGAAGACAACTTTTAAAATTAATATATTTTTTATATATTGGATCAAGCTTTATCCTCCGTAGACGAAAGGTTTAATTTATTGAATAATCAGACGTGTTTAATTTCTTATTCAAACTAAGTGATGACCAAGATCAAAGTCGATTAAGAAGTAGCTGTTATCGTTTGCAGAAAAAACTTTCTACAAATGATTCATTGGATATTAACGCACATATTAACGAAAATTAAATAATGATGTGGTAAAAATTCTCGAATTTATATATTTAAACAATTTGACAGCTGTATACCCTAACATCACCATAGCATTACGAATTTTGCTAACTATGCCAGTTATCGTAGCAAGCGCGAAAAGTTCCTTTTCTAATTTAAAACTTATAAAAAATTACCTGCGCTCAACATTAAGCCAGGAGAGATTAACAAATTTAGCAACAATATCCATAGAGGAGCCCATATTAGACCTTATAGACATACACGAGATTATTAAGGATTTCGTAAACAGAAGAGCGAGTAGAGTGTAAATGATATAATTTAAGTATGTTTATATTCTTACATATTTTGGGCTCTTGTTGTTTTTTTTAAACATAGCATACGTAATAGTTAAACCAGTATTATAAGAAAAGTCAGCTATTTTGTTATTAATATCTAAGTATACAATTAGATATAACGTCATAAATAAAGTATGTAAAAATTAAATTCGTGTTTTATTTTTCGCAGTAATTGGCAAGCGGAAGCGAACTGGTTTTACCTATTTAGGAAAATATTATCTAAGTTTAAAAAACTGGAGAACATTTATTTCGGTCAAAATTAACAAATAATAAAAAAACATAAGTGGAAACATGAAGATTCGTGAAAAAAGAGGCGCTTCATAGGTTTCGCACACAGGCGTTGTGGGGGGTCGGCGCGGCCCTGGCAGCGGGGTATAAGGATAGGTAGAAGGTATAAGGATTTCCCACAGGATCAAAAAACTTTCTACGTAAATGTCCCAGCTTTTTTCGTGTTTATATGTTTGTCCATGTGCAATTTATGTAAGTAAAACGCTCCCACGATACTGTAGAAATCTTAGTCCACATTAACTCCACAGTTAATTCATTTCTCAAAAAGAAGAATTTCCGTTAAGTAAGGTCTATATTATAATTTATAATTCAACATAAAATGGGTGCCACCCGAGAGATTCTACATTACAAACTTCCTACAAAAAATAGGAACCTTGGATTAAGAAATAAGAATACCATAGAAAATTAACTTGTGTTTTATAACAAAAGTTACTAGATCGCATGATAAAAACTTGATGAGGTTTAAATTAGGTACATAGTTCATAGAATAAAACCAGTCTGACATCGATATGTACATGTTCCTCGAACTTGCAAACGTACAGATGAACATACCTATTGAAGATACTTTGTCACAATTCGAATATTAATATTGCAAAATCGGACCAATTACAATAATTTTTTACTGGGAAACATTACAAAACAATTTTTCACAATCCAGTTGCAGCAAAAGGAAATCTCCTACACTTCAAGCTAAATGGGACGGACCGTACCGGATTGTGACAAGGGTCATTGACGTAACCTACCGGATACAGAGAAGTGCAAGAGGTACTCTTAAGATGGTCCATGTGAAGCGACTGGAGCGTTATTTTGCTCAGGACGAGCATGTCTTAGGAGGGGGCAGTGTTGAATTGGCGATACAAGCGAATAAATAGATTAATAGTACAATTGTGTTTTGTTATTAGTTTGGTTTTAAGTTGTAATTAGTATTCTGTAATTAAAGTATCAATTTCGGTAATTCACTTGGCAGATTTTAATTGTCTCGAACCCCAAGCTGGTAACAATATCATTAATTTTCAATCAATATGCTTCACGTAACAGTCTAAATCGGCGCGGCGATGGGAAACACCAACGACCGTTGTCTACTCGTAATATAGAGCCTTCATTTTCTGCCGACTTCCAAAAAGGAGACGGTACTCAATTCGAGTGTATGTTTTTTTTATGTGTGTTACCTCATAACTTTGTACTGGGCGAACCGATTTCGATGATTCTTTTTTATATGAAAGCTGATAGTTCTCGTGTGGTCCCATATGAATTTGATCAAGGTCAGACCAATGGTTATTGAGTTATTCTTAAATAACCTATATTGAAGTCGGCTGTACAAAATTTTTAATTTTAAATTATGTGGTACTTTAATGCTGTTGTGTTTCTTATGGTGAATCTCGAGAACCGAACACTATTTTTATTGGAAACGAGGTATTCCAGTAAGAAAGTTAATTAAAGTTAATTTTACTATCAATTTACAAACTATGCAAACAAAACAACGGCTTTAACAAACTCTAACGGACGACTGAAAATTATGGTTTTTTTTTTTTTGCGCCTGAAGCAATTGGAAATGGGCTACCACAGAGGGAGGCAGAAAATGCATTACGCATACCACTATAGCCGGTCTATAGTGGTTATGGGGGACTCACTGCCTACAAGGGGAACCTAAGTGATACCCCCTAAAAACTGCCTTTAGGGACTGGCAACTAGCTGTATTAAAGCTTCATATGCCGTATCTAAAGCGACCCTCTTTTGGGAAAAGAGGGCGCAGACGGCTAAGTGCCGTTTAGGGAGTGCCTACGAAGGCATATTATTAATTTTGACTAATTTTTAATTTAATTAGGATTGGCCTGAGCCGCCAGAAGGCAGTTCAGGTCGTTTGACAACTTATTTGGCGGGTCCGAGAGAGTGTTTCTCGGCCTGCGGACGCTATAGCGGGAAGGGAGTGGGGCGGTATAAGTAACTGCCTCACGAATAAGTGTGTTAGTATGCGACTCTGATACTTTAAAGAAGTTTTCAGAGAGTTTTTTAAGAAATTGCTGGATTGTTGGGATTTCTAAATCCCGGTGAAGGTCGGCATTACGGACGTACCAAGGTGCGTTCGTAGCTCGACGACAGAAAAGGTTTTGAACTACTTGGAGTTCGTTAATAATTTTATCGTTAGGGTGTGCAAAAATAGGCGCCGCGTAAGACATTACCGGTCGTATACAAACCTTATAAAGGGTTCGCTTATTTAAAAAAAATTATGGTAGCACCAAAGATGTTTTATAGGTCCTACCTACCTATAAAACATCTTTGGGTAGCACCTTTTTATCTTTATATATACAGATATATATTTCTTCTGTACGTGTGTTTGTCACCAACTTCCTACTTAAACGGTTGGACCGATCGCGATGAAATTTTTTGTGTGTATTTAAGTAGCTCTTTGGATGCTTTAGATTCACAATTGGACCCGGTAGGTGGCACTGTTGTCGAGATCCTGAAGTCACTCGTGCTAAGTCGCGGCGGACCGCCAGTATTAATATAAAATATACTATATTATATATTAATATAATATACACTGTACACAGCATTACAATATGTTTTATGTACTTATTTACTAAAGCATAAATATTTTCTTAGTTTTAGTCTTAGTCTTTCTGTTTGATAAATAGCGCAGTCTGGAATACGCTTGGCTGTACTTCGTATTTTTTATTGTACTTATTGTCTCACTGAATTGTGATCCTAACAGTAGCTTTATTTAGTTCTTCTTTCTTACTTCTGATTCTTGCTAAGTTGTAAAAAGTGGATACCTTTTGATCTTATGTAACGAGATATTGTATAGGAAAATAATGTTTTTTTTTTAAATATATAGGGTGACAAACGAGTACACACTCCACCTGATGGTAAGTGGTTACTGTGACCCATAGACATCTACATCTATCCTTAATAAGACTCAAAATGCAGGTGCGTTGTCACCCACGAGGACTAAGATGGAATGCCTCTTTTCCAGTAAAAAGGGTCTCCGGTTCTCTACACTCACCATACGAAACACAGCAGTGTTAAGCTGCTATTTTACGCTGGTATTCTGTGAGAGCGTGGTCCTTCCCGGGTCGAGCCGACCCATTCATGCATCAACTATACTACTAATATAGCTGCAGCATGGCTCTACCACGTATAAAATTTTATAGAATAAGGGTGACAAACAAGCACACAGTCTACCCGATGGTAAATGGATGCTGTCCACCATACTAAAGAGCAGCATTAAGCTGCTATTTTACGCTGGTATTCTGTGAGAGCGTCGTCCTGCCCCTGTGGAGTCGACTCATTCGTGCTACAACTATAATATAGATAGACCACTTATAAAACCGATTTATACTTAAGTTTTAAAGATTGTACAAACTAACATTTTACCCGGTTTTCCATCTCGATCGCGTCCTTTGAATCTGCTCCAGACTTTACCCACAGGGATGTTGGCAGGGCGACTCCAAGGCATTGCTGAAAAAATAATGTAATGTGTTTAGAATAGATATTTAATGTTCCATGAAATGCTTGCTAATTATCAAAACAACATAAATATGATGACTATCGTGATTCGTGACAAGAATTAAAAATTTAAATTAGTCGACTTTTTGGAACACTTCTCTAGACTTCTAACATAACAGGCAAGCAAAATGTTTTAGAATAATAACAGTAGATATTTGAGCAACTAAGTATTTAAAAATTAAAAAAAATTAAAAATTTGCCGTGTAGTGGCGGTTACGAATATTCACTACTCCATATCTTCCCGTGGGTGTCGTAAAAGGCGACAAAGGGAAACAGGCAGGAGATGGGCAGCAGCATCTTCCTGATAACAGCAAAATACAACAAAAAACTGCGGTTGCCAACCCGCTCGCCAAGCGTGGCAGCTATGGCAAATAGCCAATATAGCCATGATGAGAGTAACAAAGACACGGGCCTCAGTCCCCGGTGGCCCCGCTGTTTCTGGCTACGGTGGTGGCCATGGTAACGGCGGGGCAGGGGGTGCTAAGAATATCCGCTGGAGGTTCGCTTGCCACCTACGACGACTCGACCTGGCAACTTATAACGCACGCACCCTGAGGAGAGACGAAAAGATCGTGGAGCTGGAAGAAGAGATAGACAAGTTACGCTGGCATATTATAGGATTGTCTGAGGTACGAGAACAGGGGGAGGACACGGTAATCCTCGAATCCGGCAACTTGCTCTAATACCCGCAGGGCGACCATCTGTCCCAAGGAGGTTGTTCGCGCAAAAGCGCTAATGTCAAGCATCGACGTTAGATGGCACTCGGCTCGGCGCGATACGGGATGAAGTTAGTCCGAGCGTGTTGAACGGTGGGTGTCGAAAACGCGCTAGAAAAATTGAGAGTCCAAATTCATCGCTGCGAGAGATAGCACGCGGTCCATTTTGTCGGGAACTCGTCATGATAGGCGCGTATAGTAAATATACTGACTGGGAATTGTAGCGCGTATTCCTTGCTGAGAGTTTCACCCGGGACTTTTAGGTTTAACGCTGAGTCCGTATAAGTGGATTCGACTGTATTAGTTACTAGTGCGGTATTTGATATTCTAGAAATAACTGTGGCCACGCAAAACGGTAGTGACCGTTGATTTGGTCTCGCGTGACAAGCTTTATAATAAACGAGAGTTAGTGGCTTCTGTAAGGTAGTTAATCGTACGACAGAGTGAAGGGACTGTCATCGTAGAAACGAAGAAAGTGACTGTGGACGCAGAGCAGTGGGAGCGGTGCGGAGGTCCGAACTGCTGCAGATGGTAACGGTCTAATAAGGCCAATAACACTACCAGCCACACCCAGATACACATCACTGACCCTTACTTTCCTAGCACTATACATCCACATGCGACCTGACCGACTCCTGAGGGACCAGTCGCCTTGGATAGAGGTAAGTAAGCTCCCTTTATTAGAATAGAACGCTCCCCCCTAATTGTTTATTATAATTAGAAACTTTTCACCTTTGGCCTGTAGTAGGCCCGACCAACATCTGCTTGTAGGTTCTCCGTCTATGGGCCCCGGGGGACTCTACTGTTCGATAAGCAGCTGCTGGCCATAACAAGGTGTTGCATTTATGGTCCACAAGTCTCTCGCTAACAACGTTGTAAAGGTTGGGAGTGTGTCGACGAGGGTTGCGTACCTTATACTCAGTTTTAAAAAGCGCAAAAAGAAAAAAAGATAGAATGACCAAACGGTATTCGCTGAAGGTCATACAGGTTTACGCACCAACCTTGGCACATCCCGATGAGGAGGTGGAGGAAATGTATGAGGATAATTAATGAGGAGATGGAGGAAATATATGAGGATATCTCTAGAGCCATGCATTCCTCCAAAACCCACTATACGGTGTTAATGGGAGACTTCAATGCAAAAGTAGGCACAAGAGAGAACGTTGAGCTGAAAGTAGGGAAATTTGGAATAGGGCAACGGAACCCAAGGGGCTAGCAGCTGGCCGACATCATGGAGAAAGAGGGACTCTTTATGATGAACTCTTTCTTCCAGAAGCGGCCCCACAGGAAGTGGACCTGGTCGAGCCCCGATGGTTTGACAAAAAATGAGATTGACTTCATTATGACGACCAGACGACAACTGTTCAATGATGTCTCCGTGATCGCGAGGGTGAAAACTGGTAGCGATCACCGAATGGTTAGAGGCACACTGAACCTAAACGTTGAGTTGGAAAGGTCTCGTCTAATGAAGTCTACGCTCTGTCCCCCTCGTGCTCTGTTCCAAAGTCCCAAAACCTTTCATTTCAAGTCACAAAACCGTTTTGAGTGCCTAAAAGACTGCAATGAAGTGGACGATATGAATGACAAGCTCGTGGAAACTGTCCATGCGGTCGGAGCTAAGTTCTGCAAGACCCGCCGCAGAACACAAAAACTCTACGATCACACTCTTAATCTTATGGCTGTTAGACGGGAGATGAAGCTACAGTGTTCAACAGGTTTGACAGCATACAGGCAACTGAACAGACAGATCTCCAAATGCATGCGGCGGGACTTACGCAACTTTAATACAGCTTGTATTGAAGAAGCAATAGATCTGTCTGCCAGAAAGAACCAACTGTCGAAGCTGAAGACCGAGTGTGGCAGCGTCATTTCCGGTACACCTGAGATTTTGAGTGAGATTGAGAGGTTCCTTGGGCAGCTGTACACATCATTGTTGGAGCCACATGCAAGTGTGACTAACGATCCAGAAGCAAGTCTTATCTGACACTATTCCAACGATATTATGGACGTCAGTCTGAGCGAGATTAGAATTGCTCTCCAGCACCTTAAAACGGCAAGTACCCGGGCGAGGATGGAATTACAGCGGAGCTTCTGGAAGCGAGTGGAAAATTCGTACTTGAAGTCCTTCAGAAGCTCTTTAATTCCGTCCTCCATGGTGGCTTTACTCCGGAGGCGTGGAGCAGAAGTGCGGTGGTCTTGATCTTCAAGAAAGGCGACGACGCTCTCTTGAAGAACTACAGACCGATTTCCCTTCTGAGCCGCGTCTACGTGCTGTTTTCGAGAGTCATTACGAATTGTCTCGCACGCAGACTTGGCGTCTTCCAGCCTCCCGAACAAGCCAGTTTCCGAAAAGTCTTTAGTACCATAGACCACATACACACCCTTTGGCAAATTGTACAGAAGACAAAAGAGTATAATCTGCCACTTCGCCTTGCGTATGTGGACTATGAGAAAACCTTTGATTCCGTCGAAATTTGGGCGGTGCTGCAGTCCCTCCAGCGGTGCCAAGTTGACCGTCGGTATATCGAAGTGCTGAAGTGTTTGTACAATAGGGCTACGATGGCTATCCGAGTACAGAATCAGAGTACGAAACCTATCCAATTGCAGAGAGGTGTAAGACAGGATGACGTTATATCCCCGAAACTCTTCACCGCTGCATTGGAAGACGTTTTCAACCTACTGGACTGGAAAGGATGCGGTATTAACATCAATTGCGGGTACATCACTCACCTTCGATTGGCCGACAATATGGTTCTTATGGCAGAATCGCTGGAGGACCTAAGCACTATGCTCAATGACCTCAATATGTGTCTCCCAACGGATAGTTCTTAAGATGAACATAGTCAAAACAAAAATCATGTTTAACGTTCATGTCACACCTATGCCGGTAGTTGTTGGGAGCACTAAGCTCGAAGTTGTTGACGAGTTTGTTTACCTGGGACAAATAGTCCAACTAGGTAATTCCAACTTCGACCGAGAGGTCAATCAGAGGATTCAACTTGGCTGGGCAGCGTACGGGAAACTACGACACATCTTCTCGTTAGATATACCTCAAAACCTGAAAACGAAATTGTACAACCAGTGCGTGTTGCCGGGGATGATTTACGGATCTGAGACGTGGTCCTTCACTGCTGGACGTATGAGGAAGCTCAAGGTCACTCAGCGAGCTATGGAGAGGGCTATGCTCGGGGTTTCTCTGCGTGATAAACTTAGAAATGAGGATATCCGCAGTAGAAGTAGTTTTTAACAGTGGTAGAGCCACGCGGCAGAATTGCTGTCGCATGGATGGGCCGGCTCGAACCGGGGTAGTACCACGACCTCACAGAATACCAGCGTCAAGTAGAGGTTTACTTCTGCGTTTCGCTTGGTAAGTGCAGGTGGCCGGAGGTCCTTTTTACTGGAAATGAGGCATTCCATCTTAGTCGTCACGGGTGACAACGCATCTGCATTTGGATTCGCTAACGAGGATAGATGTAGATGTCTATGGGCCGCAGCAACCACTTGCCATCAGGTGGACTGTGTGCTCGTTTGTCACCCTTATCCTATATAAAAAAAAGAACCAGAGTAACCGACATAGCCCAACGGATTAGTAAGCTGAAGTGGCAGTGGGCCGGCCATATAGCTCGAAGAACCGACAACCGATCGGGAGAAAGGTTCTCGAGTGGCAGCCTCGTACCGGTAGGCGAAGTGTAGGGCGACCCCCACGAGATGGAGTGAGGACCTGGTAAGACATGCAAGAATCGATGGGTGCAGGTGGCTCAGAACCGTGCTTTGTGGCATTCCTTGGGGGCGGCCTATGTTCAGCAGTGGACTTGTGAAGGGTACAGCCCTTCATAAGTCCACTGCTGAACATATGATAATGATTAAGCATTTAAAATTTATAATATTTACCTTCGGGATATTTTAATTTTTGCAAAAGAAGCATAAAATAATTTTACTTTTCCTGTACTTAAACGTAACAAAATGAAGTTGGTAGATCTTACCGTTAGTGGATGAGAAGTTAGTAGAGTAGATTTGATAGACGACAAACCCTTACAAAGAACACCGATTCGCGAGAGCATTGGAATTAAATACAACCTATTTTCAATAGAGAAGGTGGCTATATGCTATCAACTGCATGAGATCACATAATTAATAAAATTAACCAAACCAACCCAAGCACACTACTGCAAGACTTCAAGATTCTGTAAACTCGTTCTGAGTAGATACTTTACTTTACTTATCTTCACGCACAATCCCTGACGGGGTAGCCAGAGAGAACAGATCGCCAAGTGTCACGATCTTTACATACCTCTTTCGCTTCTTTCAGATTCATTATCTTCTTCATACATGCACGTCTAGGTATCCGAGTACTCTTGACCCTCCCCTCTTCGAGCAGTTTGCTCACATGGTCTTCGAAAGTTAGTCTCGGTCTACCTCGACACCTTTTAATATTAACTTTCGCGCTATATATTTTCTTCACCATTCGGTCTTCACTCATTCGCTCAACGTGCCCAAACCATCGAAGCACGCCCTTATCAATTTTTGTGATAAGGTCATCTTTCAAACCTGCCATATTGCGAATCTCTTCGTTTCGCTTTCGGTCGGCCGTGGTGACGCCGCACATTTTACGAAGAGATCGCATCTCCACTGCATTCAACTTGCTTTTATGCTTCTTCTGGCATACCCAGGTTTCGCTGCCATATAACAAAGTCGGTACCAACACTGCGTTATGTATTGCAAGGCGTGCACTCTTCACTACGCCTTGCCTTTTGACTAACGCAGTCAGCGCACCATTGACTTTGTTCCCGGCAGCGACACGCCTGTCCACATCTAAATCACATCTTCCATCCCGGCTAAAAGCACTCCCCAAGTATACAATTTCATTTACCTGTTCTAGACATTCCTGATTTACCCATATTTCACACTTCGTTCTCTCTTCGTCCCTTTCAAATACCAGAACCTTAGTTTTATTAGCATTCAAACGGAGACCTTTAATTTCACATTCCTCTTTCATACACGTGACTAATGCCTGCAGTTCTGCCTCTGATGGTGCAATAAGCACTGCATCATCAGCATACAGCAGACAATTTACTTTTATGTCACCCAATTTCACACCCAAACAGCTATCTTTCAGCTTCTGTAAACAGCTGTCGAGATACAGTATGAACAGCCAGGAAGACATGACACAACCCTGTGTCACGCCCGTTTCGACGCTAAACATGGGTGACAGGTCATGCCCTACCCGCACACAGGCTTTACAGTTACAGTAAAGTGACTGCACAGCCCTTAGCAATCGACCATCCACACCGTACCCCGGCAACAGTTCCCACATTTTCTTCCTTACAACCTTATCAAATGCTTTCTCAAGATCCACAAAAGCACAGAAAATCTTCTGGTTAGCAGCCAGAAGCTTTTCCGTGATCATGCGTAGAGAAAACATTTGATCCGTGTATCCTCTTCCAGGTCTAAATCCGCATTGTGCCTCCCATAGAAATCTTTCCGATTTCTCTTGCATCCTACGTGTCAAAACCTTCGAGTAAACTTTACTTGCTAAACTGGTCAAGCTGATCGCCCGATAGCACCCGCAGTCAAAATGTGAACCTTTACCTTTATTTAAAGGCACAATGACTGCGGATCGCCAATCATCCGGGACATCCCCCGTCCGCCAGCACAAATTGCACAGCAGATAGAAGCTGTCCCAGACGCGAGGCCCACCATACTTGACCATTTCAGCAGTAACTCTGTCTAGTCCCGCAGCCTTACCACATTTCAAACTTCGAATCGCACGTTCAATCTCTTTCATACTGATGACCTCAGTGTCATCGAGGTCCAGGTCTGGCGTACCAGTCACGGCGTCATCCCCGGATCCCTCACTAAGATCATCACACGCATACATTTCTCTATAAAATTCGCTCCATCGCTGCATGACGTCCGATTTTTCTGTGAGGACGTCATTAGTTCTCGAAAGCACTTTGTTCATTCTTAAGGCCGTCGCACCACTTCGGGTCCTTCCAACCTCTTTCCAGAAGAGTTTGGAGTTCTCCTTAAAGTTGTGCGACAACCTTTCGTCCGCTTCCATTCTACACCTTTCACGCATTTCCTCAATCAATGCTTTCGTGTGAACTTTCTGCAGCTTATATCTTTCTTTCATCTTCTCTCTCATATCCTTATCATTACTAGAGGCCAAGTAGTCTAACCATGCTTTCTTCTTCTTCTCTACAGCTTCTTTCACTTCATAATTCCACCATGCATCTCTTCTTTTACTACTGCCTCTTTTTATTGTTCCACACACTTCTTCCGCTGCACTTACCATTCCATCCCTAAGGTTCTGCCATGTTCTTTCTACACATTCATTTCTGCCATCGATGGTGTCAAGCTTTTCGGCTACCCTCGCATGATATTTGTCCCTAGTATCCGCTTCCTGAAGCTTCCAGCTTCGGATGCGACAGACCGACTGTGGTTCTGTTACCGCCGTCCGGTAGCGCCAACCCGCGAACAGACCCCTAAATCTAGTAATCACTAGATAGTGATCCGTTCCCAGGTCAGCACCCCTGAACACTCGCGTATCCATCACCTGTTTTCGCAGTCGGTCATCCACCAGAAACAAATCGATCATACTTCTCTCATTCTTTCTTTCTCTAGTATACATATGGATTTTCTTGTGATTAAACATAGTGTTTGTCACAAGAAGACCCTTTTCCCTGCATACCGCCAGTATAAGCTTGCCAGCATCATTAACCCTTTTATCGCCAAACTTTCCAAGCACCGACTCGTACCCTGGTCGAGCGGTACCAACCCATCCATTAAAATCACCACACACAACAATTCTTTCGTTTCCCCTAGCCAAATCTAGAACTTCTCTTACATTCTCCCAAAACTCCTCCAGCTCAGCTCTGGACGACGAAGCTACCGGCGCATAAACAGCCAAAAGGAATAACTTCGTCAGTCCCAATTTAAAGCGAACCCAGAGAAGTCTTGAGTTTACAACCTTATATTCAGTCATAACATCGACCAACCGAGACGACAGCAGCACCCCCTCTCCGGGACTCCGGACCATAGAGCTAACGCCCCGCCAGGGAGCTCTTCAGTACCACTGCCCTTCCGTTTGGTCTCCGACATACACACGACATCTAATTCTCTTTCTTTCATTATTTCAATCAACTCATTCATCTTATCTTTCATGCCTCCTCTAACATTCCACGTGCCAACTCTGCACTCTGTCCTCCACCTTCCGCCGTGTCGGGCTGTGCGTGACGGGTGGCGGTCCCCATCGCCGCTTTGCGCGCTGCATTCCACATCAACGGGGACTAGCTGGTGTGCGTCGCCTTGGGGGGACGACCTAACCCTCGTTGGCATGGGTGCGCAGTAGATCGGACCAAAAATTAATATATAAAAGCTGAAGCTGAAGTTAGCCAGGGCTTTCTACGACATCAGGACGACAAACGCTTCAGTCCCCTCGGGAAAGTCAAACTCGAAAAAATCCGTAAAATTAGGTTTGTTTTTGCTTATATAGATCTTCTAAATGCGTTAAAAAGAAGCGCGAAATAAGAGAATGAGAAAAATGCAGGGGAATATAACGATGTTATTTTAGTAATAATTGAAATGACTAAAGGCTTTTTCAATCATCAGATAAAAGTTATCTATCAACTAAATTATAATATGTTCGATTAAAAAAACAATATAAACAAAAAAATACCATTTGGATTATTTACACTATAATAATTGTAATCTTTCATTTGTTTATGTTGTATTTCAGCCATTGAATTACTTACTTATAATATATCATTAGTACTTACTATTAGTTTAATTAATAAGCCGTAAATTACGTAAATGCAAATATAAATAATTGGCATTAATAATGACCTATTACTTACATGCTGAAAAGTGCACACAGATTAACTTGTTATAATTATAGAAGTTGTTTTTAGTACTTAAGACTTGAGTCTTTTGGTACAATAAAGAGTATAGAACACAACAACCGCTCTTGTGCGCCTTGTCATGCGCCTTGAGCTAGCAGCCAATATGATACTAAGTATTAAAGATGTATGCACTAAACTTATTGCGTGAAATGTACTCGAGTTTAGACTTTCAATCTCTTGAAATAAAGGACATAAGTCTAGGCATACCTTTATTGTTTTGCACATTGACACGAACTAGGATTGTGTGCGTAGATACCGGCTCCATTGGACGCAAGGAATCCGAAACAGACTCCTGCAGCCGCGCCACTGCATACGTATTGCCTCTGTTTATACATTAGACAATTAACCAGATGGTATGGCAGAACTCCCTTTCCTTCTAACATAAGGCAGCATATTGTGTAATACAAGCAGGTGTTATTCTGCAAACAAAGTAAATATATTAAGTTTTTTTTTCCAAATTATTTAATGATTTTGGAAAAAAAATATTCAGAATATTTCCTTATCATTTTAATTAAGACGGATCCTTGGACAGTAATTGTGACTTTTTTATAGTATAAGTTCTTGTACTATTATTTATTCTGTGGTATAAGGGTGACAAACGAACACACAGTCCACCTGATGGTAAGTGGTTGCTGTGACCCATAGACATCTACAACTATCCTCGTTTGCGAATCAAAATGCAGATGCGTTGTCACCCGTGAGGACTAAGATGGAATACCTCTTTTCCAGTAAGAAAGGTCCCCGGTTCTCTACACTCACCATACGAAACACAGCAGTGTTAAGCTGCTATTTGACGCTGGTATTCTGTGAGAGCGTGGTCCTACCCCGGTCAAGCCGACCCATTCGTGCTACAACTATACTACCAATATAGCTGCAGCATGGCTCTACCACGTATACAACTGATAATACGATCGCAAATCCGTGTGATCAGCGCGGCGACTTCGGTGTACCCTACCTACAAATCTATGTCTAGTTTTTGATGATGAAGATATAGGCTGATTTGGAACCCTGAGATTATTTAACATAGGTTGACGTAATTAAATCTTACATCTTTTGATATTAGTCTTATGATTAAGTAAGATTAATAATAACAAAATATTAAAATAACATAAAAATAACAAAATAAATAAATGTAAGAAAAGTGCTTTCACGGCACGGTTCCCTGAACGATGTCATCCGAAGGCCTCTTGTTTCTATAAATGTTCCCTCGGTTTTGGAGTTTTGTGGAATATTTAGACACGATGGCAGGAGACCCGACGATATGACATTGGTCCCTAGGAAGAGAGTAAATCCCTTTTAATTAAAACTAGTTTGTACGGATTTAATCGCGAATCGGACACTGGAGTCCCCCCGTAACCTTGAGTGCTGTAAAGTGCTCGAAACGTCGCGAATATAAAATAAGTTAATATACGCGATAAAATCCGTGAAAACTAATTTTATTTAAATGTTTAGTGTTCGCGTAAAATATAAGAAATCATTAGGTAAAGCCCTAGTGTGGGATGCCACTTGCGTAGACACTGGCGGCTACCATCTCAGTGGTACCTCGTTTAGAGTCGGGCGGCATCAGAGGCAGCTAAGCTGAATAAGTGGCGCAAATATGAGTCTCTGAGAGAAGACTACATATTTGTGACATTTGCTGTAGAGACTATCGGTCGGTCGGGTCCACGTGCGGTGAAGTTCCTAAAGGAACTCCATCCGCGACTGGTCGTTGCTGCTCGTGATAAGATGGCTGGTTCTTTTCTCGCTGAAAGACTAAGTATAGCCATTCAGCGAGGAAACAGCCTGGACTGGACTGTATGATAATTAAGTTATACGTTCTAGTTTTTTTTATTATAGTTTTTTAATATTATATATAATATGAAATTATTTATAATCCCACAAAATATTAAATTAAGATTAAAAATAAAATATTACAAAAAGCTATAAATTATTCAAACGATGATAGAGTATATAGTGCAAAGGAATGTGTTCAAACAGTGTAAATTTTGATCTAAAAGATTCGTGTAAATATAAGAAATCATTATGTGAAACAGTACGGTCTGGAAATAGCAAATAAGATTGACGTATCGCTAGTAACAACGTGAATGCACGAGCAAGAAAAGGACTAGGTGGATGTGCGCGCACGCGGCCACGGCTTGCATTTGTATCAATTACGCGGACAACGTTGTTTAATTTATAAATGCACTATCATTTTTATCGCTATTTGTGCAAACTGTACGACCAGGCAACGTTGCTCTTGAATGACACATATGATACATCTTGAATGATACATTTAGTAAAAATAAATAATACCTACTTACTTAACTAAGGGCCAATTTTACAACTCTCAGATAAATTTTATTAGTAGGATAAAATGCAACGTAAACAAATTATATGAATACTAGCTGACAAAGCAGACACTGTTCTGCCCTTTCCGAAGACCATTTATTTCCTAAAAAAAACTCCTGAAATTAGCAATAAAAAAATTGAGGGTCACTTATCGGGATAAAAACTATCCTATCTCTCAAGTTGGACCAAACTCCACATTGACCAAAAATTTCATTGAAATCAGTTCAGTAGTTTAGGAGTCCATCGCGGACAAACAACGTGACACGTACTTTTTATATATAAAGATAACGTGCGAGAGCCACGCTGCAGCTATATTCTGGCTGTAGCACGAATTGGTCGGCTCGGGCCGGGGAAGAACCAAGCTCTCACAGAATACCAGCGTTAAATAGCAGCACAGAATAAAAATAATAGCAGGTAAATGCTACTGTGTTTCGTATGGTGAGTGTAGAGAACCGGCTACCTTTTTTACTGGAAACGAAGCATTCCATCTTAGTCCTCAGGGGTCTGCATTTTGATTCTTAACCGAGGATGGGTGTCTATGGGACACAGTATCCACTTACCATCAGGTGGAGTGTGTGCTTTTCACCCTTATTCTATAATATTAAAAAAAGTAGCTCATTTATAATTTATTTGAAGGCAATCTATGAGCAACCCGGGTTCAATCCCCGCCGGCACCAATGGAATTATTAATTGCAATTTTAAATGCTGATTTACCCCGTGATCGGCGATAAAGGAAAAAATCATGAGGAATCCTGCATGTCTGAGAAATTAGAAAAAAAATTATTTAGAAAGCGTGAAGTCTGCCAAAACGCATTAGGGTATTGCGGCAGACATTTCCTTGACCTAAAACCCACTCAGAAATGAGAGGAGGCCTGTGCCTAGAAGTGGGAGGCTGTAAGTTTAACTTTAACTATGATGAAGGTTTGTATACCTAACGGTAATTAACAGTATAAAAATTAAGCAATAGAACTATTTTATTCATACAACGGCTTTTAATTTTTTTATGTTATATATTAATACTATGCCAGTGTCTTCACATAAAAAATCTTAACGGATTAAAATACAGTTTTCATAACTTATGCGAAAATCTTAGGCGAGTATTTCATGTACAATTTTACTTTGATTCATTTATTACAACCCATCGAAAGTCCATTGTTAAACATAGGCCCACCCCATAAATCATCATCATCATCATTACAATCTTTCACAAGTCTACTGCTGAACATAGGCCTTCCCAAAGGAATGCTACAAAGCACGGTCCTGAGCCACATGCGTCCATCGAATTCCTGCATGTCTTACCAGTTCGTCACTCCATCTAGTGGAGAGTCGCCCTGCATTTCGCCTACCGGTAAGCAACTGCCACTCGAGAACCTTTTTTCCCCATCGGTTGTCGGTTCTTCAAGCTATACGGCCAGCCCACTGCCACTTCAGCTTACTAATCCGTTGGGCTATGTCGGTTATTCTGGTTCTATTGCGCATACCCTCATTTCTAAGTTTATCACGCAGAGAAACCCCAAGCAAAGCCCTCTCCATAGCTCGCTGAGCAACCTTGAGCTTCCTCATATGGCCAGCACTGTAGGATCACGTCTCAGATCCATAAGTCATCACTGGCAACACGCACTGGTTGTACAACCTCATTTTCAGGTTTTGAGGTTTACCTGAAGAGAAGAAAATGTGTCGTAATTTCCCGTACGCTACCCAGCCGAGTTGAATCCTTCGATTGACCTCTCGGTCGAAGTTGGACTTACTTAGTCGGACTATTTGTCCCAGGTAAACATACTCGTCAACAACTTCGAGCTTAATGCTCCCGACAACTTCCAGCGTATATGTGACATGGACATTAAACAAAATCTTTGTTTTGTCCATGTTCATACGGATAGGTCTTACCTATCCGCTGGGAGACACTATTGAGGTCATTGAGTATAGTGCTTAAGTCCTCCAGCTATTCTGCCGTAAGGGTTATATCGTCGGCAAATCAAAAGTGAGTGATGTTGTTAATACCGTATCCTTTCCAGTCCAGTAGCTTGAAAACGTCTTCCAATGCAGCAGTGAAGAGTTTTGGAGATATAACGTCATCCTGTCTTACACCTCTCTACAGTTGGATAAGTTTCTTACTCTGATTCTGTACTCGGATAGCCATCGTAGCTCTACTGTACAAACACTTCAGCACTTCGATATACAGACAGTCAACTTGGCACCGCTGAAGGGAAATTTCGATGGAATCAAAGGCGACCCCCATAAGTAGGGTATTTCCCATAGTTGCCACGCTAGGCAGGCGGGTTGGCTATCGTAGTTTTTTTTTTAAATATTTTGAGTCGTTATCAGAAAGATCCCATCTCCTGTTTCATTCGTTTCATTGCACCAGCCACCGTATGGCTACTAGGTAGGACTCCTTTTTCACCTCGGAGTCCGTCTGTGCAGGCACCACACCACCCTCTTACCTATTACTGTCGCAAACAGTAGTGCTTGCCGTCTAAAATGTATTGAGAGCCAGTATTAATACAAGTTGTGCAATCAGCAGCTGTAGACTTATTTTTTAAACTTTGAAGTTGGCTGCAGATGTCCATGGGCTGCAGTTGTCACATCAGTTTTATAAAAAAAAAGTAAAACTCATAAGGATTGTAGATAATTAATTATTTTTTATGATCAATTTGTTGAAAGAACACTCGAAATCGATCGATCAAAGACAAATTTACTCTTACCTCCGTTTTCTGCCGACTTCCAAAAAGGAGACGGTACTCAATTCGAGTGTATGTTTTTTTTATGTGTGTTACCTCATAACTTTGTACTGGGCGAACCGATTTGGATGATTCTTTTTTTATATGAAAGCTGATAGTTCTCGTGTGGTCCCATATGAATTTGATCAAGGTCAGACCAATGGTTATTGAGTTATTCTTAAATAACCTATATTGAAGTCGCTTATATGACAACATTTTTAATTTTAAATTATTACTTTCCTTTGTACTGTGTATAGCTTAGTTTAAATATTTTATAGGTTACTTTAAAATATTGTTTTTAATCTTACTTTTCTTATCTTATCTTTTGTTATTTATCTTATTATAATATTTTGTCTTTATTAATCTTACTTAATCAAAATATGAATAACCAGCCGACTTCAATATAAGTGACTTCAATATAGGTTATTTAAGAATAACTCAATAACCATTGGTCTGACCTTGATCAAATTCATATGGGACCACACGAGAACTATCAGCTCTCATATAAAAAAAGAATCATCGAAATCGGTTCGCCCAGTACAAAGTTATGAGGTAACACACATAAAAAAAACATACACTCGAATTGAGTACCGTCTCCTTTTTGGAAGTCGGCAGAAAAGTCGAAGATGTTGTGTTGGCAGATCGAAGAGTGACCATCAGGCATGTAGCTGAGGTCACATGTATCTCATATGGCAGCGTTCAAAGAATCCTTGCGAACGAGTTGCATATGAAAAAGGTCTCTGCGCGTTGGGTACCCAGAATGTTAACCGACGAGCAAAAGAAAAATCGAGTTGACATTTCGAGGGTCAATCTCGAAAAGTTCCAAGCAGATCAAGAAAATTTTTTGTTCCGTTTTGTGACTATGGACGAGACCTGGATCCACCATTTTGATCTTGAAACGAAACAACAATCGATGATTTGGAAGCGAGCCTCCTCACCGACGCCAAAGAAATTCAAAGTTTCAAGTTCGGCGGGAAAGGTTATGGCATCTGTTTTTTGGGACGCTCATGGCATAATTATGGTGGAATATTTGGAAATGGGAGCCACTATTACGGGCTCTTACTACGCAGACCAAATAAGAAGATTACGGGAGGCCATTAAGGAAAAAAGACGCGGCAAACTGCGAGCTGGAGTGCTGTTTCACCAAGACAACGCACCGGCTCACAAAGCCGCAGTTGCGATGGCTGCCATTCAAGAAACGGGATTCGAACTGCTCGAACACCCTCCCTTTTCACCAGATCTAGCTCCTAGTGGTTTCTACCTCTTTCCTCGGCTCAAGGAACGTCTCCGAGGCAAGAAATTCGAAGACGATAGCGAAGCGTTTTGGGAGGGTCAAGACAAAGAATTTTTTCAAAGGGAATCCTGGGTTTAGAAAAAAGATGGAATAAATGTATTGATTTGTTAGGAGACTATGTAGAAAAATAAATTATTATTTTAACTTTAATTACCGTGTTTTATCTTCATTATCATTACTTTTGGATCTCCCCTCGTAGTTTGAGCCACCATTCGAATTTACGCTGGCTTCGTTTTCACGGACAAAAGTACTCACTGTTGTACGACTACGAATTACCTTGAGTCCGAATCAAATCCTAATGATTTAAAACTTATATTTGTCGGGAGGAGACATCGTATAATTCATTTTTATTATAATTACTAATCTATCCTCTCCGTTTTAGGTATACGCTTAAAAAGGCTCAGTACGCTTGTATTTCCTTATAAAGAAAATAAGTTAATAGATTAATGGGTGTTTGAAGTTCTTTGTAAAGTTTTAGTTGTGGCATATTTTCCTTTTAAAAGTAGATATACGAGTATATACGTCCGTTATACATTTTACTACTATTGGTTACAGAACCGTGGTTATTCAGGGGGGTAAACCCTTGCTGTAAATTTCACAGTAACAACAGTAACATAAGTAATCCGGGTACGATCGATCGATCAAAATTGTAATTGTAATTTTAAGTGCACATTTACCACGCGCTTGGCGGTGAAGGAAAATGTCGTGAGAAAACCTCGACGTCCAAAAAATATTTCGGAGACATGATGTGAAGTATGCCAATGCATTGGGGCAGCGCTGCTGAAATGAGACAATTTTGGTCAAGCACTGGCTTATAATAAGTGAAATAAAAATATATTTTTGTATGGAGAATGGGCCCACCACAAATTGTGGCGTAACTTAATGAAATACATGTCGATTTATTCCTTATAACCTATAGATTACAAAAGTAATATTATTTTTATCGTGTATAACGGGAATACTGAGAAATTAACAATTAAAATATTAATATCACTTAAAAACAAACTAAAAGCGACTTTCTAGCTAGATGTCTAGTAGTTTTCACCTGTATTATAAGTTAAAATAGTGCACTGGTCAATAATTAATAGTATTAAATAAAGTTGTAGGTACATTTAGCATTTATAGGTACCATAGATTACTGTATATAATAGGTACTTTAAGATTGATGGAAAATCCTTTTAATAGTTGACCATAGAAACAAAAACAGAAACTTTTTACCAATATAGATTATAAATAATACTTATTGAAAGTCAGTCTTTTTCTGCTTAAATATAATGTTCAATTACCACTGGTTCGAAAAATAACCTCTGTCCTGGGAAGAGCTAGCATGAAACCCAGTGGGACAAGTAACCACACAAAACAAATTAGAAATAACTTGGTAGCATTCACCTCATTCCCAGGGGCTATTATCATCCATAAATTCCTTAATATTATAATAACCCTTTTTATACAAACTTAGTTTAATAAAGGTTTTAAAGTTGAGCAGGTCAAATTTTGTATATTTTCTGGGATTTTGTTGTAAAAGCGTATACATCGCCCCAAGAATGAATTACTGACTCGGTGGAGTCGAGTAAATGGTACTACTAGCTTGTGTCTGTTCCTAGTATTTACAAAATGAATATCACTCTTATGGCCCTCTTATGTAAAACAAATATAATTTCAGTGTCAGATGCGTGTCCCTATAACAAAATACCATACGACATTATGCTATGAAAATAGCTAAAGTAAACAAGTCTAGCTGTTTCCACACTGGTAAGATTTCTAATATTTTTACAGCACATGCTGCAGAACTAAGTCTACTTGCTAATTTTGATACATGGTGGCTCCATTGAAGCTTCACGTCTAGTTTTATTCCAAGAAAAATGGTGGTATCGACAAGACTCAGTTCCTCCCCATTTAAAATTACATTAGTATATAATTGTTTGACATTTGGAGTCATGAATTTCATACATTTCGTTTTATTGCCATTTAAATGCAAGTTCTTAACATTAAACCAATTTAATAATTTAGATATAGCATTATTTACTTCGTCATATTTTAGCACCATGTCGGAGCGAACTGAATTATTTTCATATTCGCTGATTGAGCTCAGTAAAATGACATATCATACTGTATCGTTGGCTACACTGTCGAATTAGGGTGCTCACCATGTAATGATTGTGTATGTGTGTAAAAAATAAAATAAAATAAAATAATTGACGTTTTAATTTGAAAATTAATGAAGTGTCATCAGCAAATGATACTATATTATGGTTACCCCCTACTATGTAAGGTAAGTCATTAATATGTACAAGAAACAGAAAGGTGCCGAGCATTGAGCCTTGAGGCACGCCCATTTGTACTATCGACCTGGAAGAGGTCATACTATTAATGACATTTTTTTGCGTTCTGTTACTTAAATATAAAACAATTAATTTAAGAGTATTACTTCTTACACCGTAGTGTTGTAGTTTCCTGATTAATGTTTCATGGTGAACACAATCGAAGGCTTTGGATAGATCATAGAATATACCCAAAGCATCCTGTGAATTCTCCCATGCATTGAAAATATATTTAATAAGCTCAACACTAGCATCGGTTGTCGAACGACCTCTTGTGAAACCGAATTAATTTTTAGAAGTAAATTATTTACATTAAAAAAAATTAGAACCCGTGCGTATTGCCATTGATGACCTATGGAATTGAGACGTGGTCCTTCATTGATGGCGGGATCAGGAAGCTCAAGGTCGCTCAGCGAGCTATGGAGAGGAGTATACTATATATCTGTATTGGGTGTTCGAAGGTGACAGTAAATAAACAAAATTGGTGCACGCAAGAAGCGTGGGCAAAAATATTGCGTCTATTTTTTGTTCCGTCGGGTCCCGACTGCATGATCCTTTCTATTTGATACAAAAAAGGCAGTTAATACTGAGTGGTACACCACCATTTGCTTGCCCTGTGTATTTGAGAAAGTTATGGAAAATGACTAAGAACTCGCATCCTATTGCATTATGACACCACGAATGAGACAGCCATTTTTGGCTTCTGCAAACGTGGAGCCAGTTTGACACTTACGTAGCCGGAAGAGGCCGTGATAGCTTTCAACCAGCACGTGAAAAATATGCCCTGAAACTTTTTTTTTAGTTTTTATAAATGGTTTGAATTAATGAAAAAGTTTTTTTAATGTAATGGAGAATACTTTGAAAAGCAATAAATATATAAGTTTACAAATAAATTTATGAGTTACGCAAAACATTCGGCGCACACCACGTATTTACAAACTTTTGTCATCTATAAAGTCAAAGAATTGCTCGAATGTTCTGATATTCGGATAATAAGTTTTAGACGTGACTCGGAGCTAATTACTTCTGATTCAGGGAATGAATTTCAAAAGCCACTTTGTTTATTTTAATTAAGAAGACTACCTTATTGCTTATCGAATAAGTTAGTCTGTAATGATAGTTGTATTGTGAAATATATAAGTAAATAAATGAATAAATTGGACATATTACTTGCATTAAATATATCCATTAGTATAATGATACTCTATCAGGTTGCTATTAATTGGGGTTACACTTATCTTCACCACAGAAAGTCACGTCATGTTAAACACCAAGGTAGCCGGGATATTCAATGACATAATGAGACACTACGTTTAATTTTACTTCATACTTAGCCCATATTTATACTTTTTGATATAATTTCGCACGGTAGAGTCACGCTACAGCTATATTATGGTTGTAAAAGACACCAGAATACCAAAGTGAAATAGCAGCTCAATGCTGCTGTGTTTCATATGGTGAGTGGAGAGAACTGGAGACTCTTTTTACAGGAAACAAGACATTCCATCTTAGTCCTGAGGGGTGGCAACGCATCTGCATATTGATTCTAAATCGAGGATAAATATAGATGTCTATGCGTTACAGTATCCATCTACCACCAGGTACACTGTGTGCTCGTTTGTCGCACGTCTTATTGAAAAAAGAATAATATCTACACTATTACCGGTTTGTTAGTTATAAAACGACAGTGGAAGTTACAATTGTTACAGTCCAATTCCCGTACAACAGTCTCGTTCTTAAACGTGTCATTATCCTCTTGGTGTACAGGTTACTGCGCGTGCTAATCCCGACCGAAACACGCGTCAGATGTATTGGTAAAAATAAACAATGGTGATTCCGAGAACGAACCTTCAATGACCAGGTGCTGTTGATATGTGCTGGAGCACTGCTGGTAGGGGCGTGCAGCGCTTTTATAAATATCGATATGGAGAAATTTCAGCATCTATGTTTTGGTTGATAGGAGGTGGCTCAGAACACAATTACTCCCTACCAAGAGGTAGGTAGTATAAGTTTTTTTTTATTTGTGATATTTGGAACTGTTATGGTGCATTCAAAAAGTAATAAGAATGCTGTATATTGGTTATATGTTACTATAACATGGTGTTATACACTAGCTTTTTTTTTTAAAGAATATAGGTAACTAATGAGCACACAGTCCACCGGATGGTAAGTGGATACTCTGGCCTATATGTCTCTATCTTTATCCTAGATCAAGAATCAGAATGCAGATGCGTTGTCACCCGGGATGACTAAGATGGAATGCCTCGTACGATACGAATAGCATATGCTAAAATAATAGGGAACGGGTTCAACATATTATGACTAAAGCCTTAACATTATGTTAGACATGGGTTGTACGTAAGGATTAGGTTAATCGTCACGTGGCAGGCGAATTGACAATTACAGTACAAGTCGTTCAGGAAAGACCCTGCTTCCTTCACCGTTCTAGGTATTTTACACCATGTGTAAATGAGATGGCTACAGCGCCATCTATCGGAAGCCATAGAACTTAATGGTATATCCCATAGTTTTATCCTATACCATATTTTAGCATACGCATCTGCATCTAAAAAAGGGTCTAGTATGATATAAGAGCGCTGTCACTGCTTTGCGGCTTGATGCAGCGGCGACGATCATCAATGATATTAAGACCCATTGAGTGATCGCGTCAATTTCTGTGCCTTTATTGAACAAATCATTTTCGTCACAGAACTTGCCATTTTTCAATACTGATTACACCTACATCAAGGAATTTACACTGGTAAAATTGCTCTATAAATTGGTTTATGTAATATGGGTTCGATAATTTTGGATTGATTTTTCACTAACAGCCCGTGGCATCATCCGTCATTACAGAAATTGCATCTTGTATAGGAGAGTTTAGCGTTAGAAGAAAAAGATCCTATTTCACGAACTTTTTGGCCAATTACAATAATGATATTTTACACCTGTACTTAAGATCCGTTGTAAATGGGATTTTCGTTTTGAAAATTATTTTTCAAATATCGATAAGAAAAACTAAACTGCTGATGTCGATAGTCTCGTCTCAACATTAACGTGTGTACATGTAAATTTATATTTCCCCAATCCCGATTTACTTTCACGGGATCACAAAACGCTTTTATTCAGATGCGAGTCGGTGAGAGAGCGCGCTGGTCGCGGCCCCACTAATCGGCCATCTTTAAAAATAGCCCGCGAGTGCCCGGAGTGCCCGCCACGCCAGCGGGAAATTTAAAGTGCTTTCGACTGTTTTCAATGTTTTAAAATAGTTGACTTTACTGTGTTTTTGTTTTTGTGTAAACCATGATTTTAAATTGGTAAGTAGCTATTCATGTACTTTTGCATTAACTTATTAGTTTTAGTAACGTGTGAACATTATGACGTTTGCTCTGTGTAGGCAGGCGCTGCCGTTACGTTTAAAATAAATAAAGCGGAAGAAAATGAAAGGAAAATAGACATAGTTGCAACCCTTTTATCTCGTGTTTTGTTGTATACAATTATGATAACGTTGGCTGAGAATACTGTAGCTATAAGCGTTGCGCTGTGTGTTGTGAAATTGATGTAAACATTTAATTTTGAACTAAATAAACATGAACGTTGAGAATCAATAAAAATATCAAATATCTATTTAAAAATGCTCGTATCGCTCACCTTTGCTTTTTATTTTTGTATGTAAATATATAAGGAAAATCTAATAAACGCTTAAAGATATATGAGATAGGCCAAATAGAGAGTCCGGAGGAATTCTAACGAATATTTGTGCACCACTCAAATCATTAGCATTCCAATCTGATTTAATGTCACTAGTGTCTCTGATACCGCGTCGGAGTTTTGCTACGATTTCATATCGTGTCTTGCATGTAACTAATTCTTATATTTTCGCGAAAACCTTGCATACTATGGTCACTTCCTGATCTCTTGTCACCGTGTAAAGCTGCAAAAGTTATTTAAAATAACTCGATAAAATCCGTGAAATGGGTTAAATTAATGTCTTGCATTGTTTAAAATAGGGGAACATATAAAAAGTAAAGTAGATTAGAGTAGCCTTTCAGTGTTCTGCAGGGTTCATTTCGGAGAGTGCGCACAGTAATTTTACCGACGGACAATCAGGCGGTCGGGAGGCCTTCGCCCCTTTGTTGATATTCATACATTCGATTCAAATGGTTTGCTTCGTTTTTCTAAATGGATAAGAATAAGTTACCAGTATACAATTACTGTAGCACTATTAGGCTTTTGTTACGCTAAGATAGTGTTATTTACCATCTAGGGCTGGCTTCATTACTACTTGCCATTAAGGATTGTAATCAAGCACTGGCTTATAAGTGTGTTGGCAAGCCCTTTTAATATTTTTAGGGTTCCGTACCTCAAAAGGAAAAAACGGAACCCTTATAGGATCACTTTGTTGTCCGTCTGTCTGTCTGTCTGTCAAGACCCTTTTTCTCAGGAACGCGTGGAGGTATCAAGCTGAAATTCATATCAAATACTCAAGTCTACTGTCGCTTGGATCTGTGAAAAAATCAAACTTCTAAGCTAGCGCAATCAAAAGATACAGCTGTTTATGCCGCAAATATTATGCCGCAAGGGAATCAAAACCTACAGGGTACTTCCCGTGAACTCAGAATCTTGAAATTTAGTACGAAGCAACGTATTATAGCACAGATAAAGGAAAAATTGCGAAATGCATAAATTTTTAGTTACATCATATTATAAAAATATTTTTAATAATTTTAACTTACGGATTTGTTCGGAACCCTCGGTGCGCGAGTCCGACTCGCACTTGGCCGGTTTTTTTATTTAGACATGCAATTTTCCTCACGATTTTTCCTGCACCGCCGAGCAAGACGAAAATCAACACTTTTTACTAGTAACGAGGCATTATATCTTAGTCGCCTAGGGTGGTAATGAATCTAGATTATAAAACTTAATTTAGGCTACAATGCCAAAAACACCTACATCTATCCATTTAACTGGATACGAGCCATTCCATCTTAGTCTTCAGGGGTAACAAGACATCTGCATTTTGATTCTTAATCCAATGTTTATTTCTATGGGCCACAGTATCCACTTACCATCAGTGGTAGAGCCACGCGGTTGCTTTTGCTGTCGCACGGATGTGCCGGCTCGAACCGGGGTATTGTACCACGACCTCACAGAAAACCAGCGTGAAGTAGAGGTTTACCTCTGCGTTTCGCTTTGTGAGTGCAGGTGGCCGGAGGCCCTTTTTACTGGAAATGAGGCATTCCATCTTAGTCCTCGCGGGTGACAACGCATCTGCATTTTGATTTGTAATAGAGGATAGATGTAGATGTCTATGGGCCGCAGCAACCACTTACCATCAGGTGGACTGTGTGCTCGTTTGTCACCCTTATACTATAACTATAATAAAAAAGTGGGCTGTGTGCTCGTTTGTTACTGTTATTCTGTAAAAAAAACTTAAAATTGCAATTAAGTTTGACATTGCATCAAGAATTTAGGTAGCACTTTTCTGCCGAGATACTCCGATTTGGAACATGTGCAATTTTTCAAAATCTGAAAAACAATAATTTATGTTTTCGATGTATACTACGCGGGCAGAATAACAAAAGGATCTGTGAAGTATTGTCATAAACCCAACTCTGACAACTTCAGATAAACGTCAATTTGCATGACATCCCACGAGTTTAGGATTATGATTTGATTTAATTAAAATTGGGTCACAACGAAAAAATGTAACAATTTGAATAAGAATAACAAATAATTAAAAATGTTTGAAATATCCTACACAAAGTTATTTGTAGTTATGAAGGAAAATTTAAGTTTGACAGTAGTAGACGCGAAATATAATTCCGGCTGCTTCTTATCATATAATTGTTTCCAATTTTAAGTAGGTACATATATACATACAATTACAATCTACCACAGTGTGAACAAAATTTGTCTGCAGCAGCTCTTGTGTATACAATATTTATTTTTGTACTTATATATATATATATATATATATATATATATATATATATATATATATATATATATATATCCTAGATCTGACATATAAAGAACAAAAAAATAATTAAAAAATAAACAAAATTTAATTAACTTCTACAAAGATCAAAGATAAAAATTAGATTTTTGAAATTCTTAAGCGGAATACCAATCAGAGATATTTTTTTAGATATTTTAAGATATTTTATAGTGGCATGACGACGAAAATGTGCGATTTCGACTACAGAGACAACTTACACACATCAATCATCCGTCTGTTACCACCTACGTTATAACCGATGCAAAACTTACGATACAAGCAAATCTGGAACCAATATTTTCAATTTAGCATTTGTAATTGTATAAAAATCTACCTATTCAATTCATGTAGAGCAAAACAGTTTAACAAACAAGTTAAGCGGTGTCAACGTCTAGGTCTTCGGTTCCTCGTATTCCTTCAATATTCAGGCTTATGCCCGCCCCCTGAAACTCGACCCTTTTAATAAAATTAATTTATAATATCAAAACTCACAATAACTAGATTCTTCGATGATCATCTTAGATGGATCTAATCTTACGTAAGAAAAGCTAAAGTCGATTGACAAATTGTATCATATAGAAGGGCAGTTCGTACGATTATTACTTGAGGCAGCCGGTATTCTACAAGGACTCCATTTAGGGCCACTGATATACCCCATTAGAAAATCACAGTTTATATTATTTTTATGTTGATTGTTGATAAAGATAAACTATGCAAAATTAACTATGTCAAGGGAAGAGAGTGCACCTGAATTTAACTATTTACAATTTTACTAAATGTATTTATTTTGCTTCATATAAATATTGCCTTGACTTTCTCACGTAAAGGGATGTTTACCATAAATGCATTTTGAATGAAGCCCTAACTATAATATCTTCAAAGGAAATAAAGTTACTACGATAAAAAACAAAGGTCTCTTAATCGTAAATCTTAATAGTAGATTAAAAATTATATTTCAATTCTTCTGGTTTATGGGTGGTAAGACTTCTTTTCCGCCTAGGAGCCCTTCTGGGTCCACCACAACCACTCTCTTACTAGTTCTAACAGTGGTAGAGCCACGCGGCAGCTTTGCTGTCGCATGGATGGGCCGGCTCGAACCGGGGTGGTACCACGACCTCACAGAAAACCAGCGTGAAGTAGAGATTTACCTCTGCGTTTCGCTTGGTGAGTGCAGGTGGCCGGAGGCCCTTTTTACTGGAAATGAGGCATTCCATCTTAGTCCTCACGGGTGACAACGCATCTACATTTTGAATTGTAATAGAGGATAGATGTAGATGTCTATGGGCCGCAGGAACCACTTACCATCAGGTGGACTGTGTGCTCGTTTGTCACCCTTATCCTATAAAAAAAAAAAGTTTCTGCCGCCAAAAATCCGTACTTGTACTTCTGTGTTCCGATCTGAAGCGTACAGAGAGCCAGTATAATTAAACGCTGTGAGTTCATCAAAGTTCTCACATGTGACAACCCTTGTCAACAATGGTGACAACCGAGCACACAGTCCACCTGATGGTAAGTGGTTGCGGTGGTCCATAAGCATCTACATTTATCTTTAAATAAGAATCGAAATGCAAATGCGCTGTCACCCTTGAGGGCTAATATGAAATGCTTCATCTTCAGTAAGTAAGGGTCTCCGGTACTCTACACCATAGGAAACACAGCAGCGTTAAGCAGCTTTATTTTATTATATTTTATTTATTATTTTTATTATTATATTAGCTTTATATTTTACGCTGGTATTCTCTGTGGGGGCGTGGTCCTTCCTGTATCGAGCCGACTCATTCATGCTACAAACATATCAGTTGCAGTGTGCCTTTACTACATGTAAATCACCCTTACTATCAGATGGACTGTAAGTCCTTTTGTCACTTAAATTTTACAAAAAAATCTTACATAGATCAATTTAATAGTTAAGGCGTCGTAAAGTTAAGATTTTCACATAATAAAATGAATAATATTATAGAAGGAAAATCAAAATCGGATAACGTAAGATCCGGCATACTTCAGGGCTGTATTCTAGGTCCACTTCTATATCCTATTCATATAAATGACACACATGTTTACAGTCTAAAAATACTGAATGCGTTATTTTTGCTCACAATGCAGTCAACCTTTATTTTACAAAGAAGGTGTTTACACATAATTCAAAAAATTATCCAGATGTAAGGATTGGGAAAAGATATAAATAATTGGCCCTAAATAATATTTACATTTTAGATATTTCGTTAAAAATCTTCGCATAAATTTATAAATATATAAATAAATACACTACTTCTAATTACTTTGCTCATAAATATATTCTTAACTTACGGGATTCATATGTGATTTATTAATAATAAAAATCACGTTACAGTGCTTTTTAATGGTTAGAAGCTCGTATCGAGCTAGACGAAAAAACTAACAGAAAGCTGCGGAAACAACATTTAAAAAGAGACAATTAGTCACAAAGATAAAGGCGGAAAGATGAGTTCAATATCATACTGTATTGTAATTATCATCATGAACTAGGATAAAGACGTCGCCTGAGACAGTGTAAAGCACAAACTTTAGCGCACATCGAGCTATTATTGTACAGCGATACAAATCTGTTGTACGACGTATGTTTTTGCCAAAAGTCCGCCACCCGCCGCCCTATTAATTACGATGATAGATATTTTATTTTCACAACGTACAACGTTGTCATTTTTAACGAAATTAGCTTTATCTTTTCTGCCGACTTCCAAAAAGGAGACGGTCCTCAATTCGAGTGTATGTTTTTTTTTCAGCCATTTTTTTTTATATGTTACCTCATAACTTTGTACTGGGCGAACCGATTTCGATGATTCTTTTTTTATATGAAAGCTGATAGTTCTCGTGTGGTCCCATATGAATTTGATCAAGGTCAGACCAATGGTTAGTGAGTAATTCTTAAATAACCTATATTGAAGTCGGCTGTACAAAATTTTTAATTTTAAATTATAACTGCTAAAATTTAATTTTTAATAATAATAGAAAACGATTCCAAAACCAAAAATATAACCATATTATCAATCATATTATATTATACAAAATCATAATATAACATAGATTATAAACAAATGAAATTCCCCGTTGAGTGGAAATTATTGCGTTTTATGAAAAAGTTCACCGCCAAGCACGTGGTAAATCAGCACCTAAAATTGCAATTAACAATTTCATTGGTGCCGGCGGGGCCCGAACCCGGGTTGCTCGAGTGCTGTGAAGCTTACTGCGGCGAGCGCTAACCATCTGAGCTACCACGGCTCATCTGAGGCTTTACCATGTGCTCGGCGGTGAAGGAAAACATTGTGAAGAAACCTGCATGTCTGAGAAATAAGAAAAAACATATTTCGAACCCATATGAAATTCGCCAACACGCATTGGGGCATCGCGGCGGACACTTCCTAGCCCTAAAAACCCTCTCAGAAATGAGAGGAAGCCTGTGCCCAGAAGTGGGACGTAAATAGGCTGCAACTTTACTTTAGTTTTTTTTTAATGAAAAAGTTAAATTCATGACCCTTTTGAGTGGACTCAGGATTATTACAAGGGCGAGATCATAACTAGAATGTCGTCCAAGTTTACTTTAAAAACTTCATCCCCTTTTTTCTAATTATATTAGTCTAACTTAATGTGAATGAATGAGTCCACTCTAGAACCTTTCTGCATTTCTTCTTTCTTCTTCATCAGTTGTTTGTTCGTCGGGCGATGTGGACGGCTCGCTGCTACTTCAGACTACTGATCCGTTATTGATACATAATAAATCTTAACGCCGTAGACAAAGATCATATAATAATTACTTTCAATGTTATTACCCTAAGTAATTACTTAATTTTAGGAGACTGATATCAATTTATGAAGACACCTGTCGAGCGTAATGATATCTTGGCTCGGTACAAAGTAGTGTTTTGATTTTGGCAAATCATGTCAATTTGAAAGAGATTATTAAAACGTAGTGATTATATATATATACTCTTTGGAGGTTTTCCGATGATTATATCAAATAAATCCCCCCTATGAAGCAATCTATGGGGCAAGCATATGTTTAGCAGTGGATTTTAATAGGCTGTAACGGTATGTCAAATAAATACGTAATAAGGTTTTTAAATAAAAAGATAAAAAAGAAAGATAAAAATAATCAAAGCCGCTATCCAACATTCTTATATTTTTTCCTTAAAAATATTATTATATACATATTATGTAAAAAAGTGCTTTTGTAACATCAACAAAATAAGATTTTACTATCTCAGCGGCTCGCGCGCAACCTACGCACTTTCCGAACGTCCAGCGTTAAAACTTCTTATTATAAGCGCGGGAACATAAATAAAGATACACGTGGTAGAGCCATGCTGCAGCTATATTAATAGTATAGTTGTAGCACGAATGGGTCGGCTCGACCGGGGAAGGACCACACTCTCACAGAATCATTATCGTCATTACAGCCCTTCACAAGTCCACTGCTGAGCATAGGCCTCCCCCAAGGAATGCCACAGAGCACGGTCCTGAGCCACCTGCACCCATCGACTTCTTGCATGTCTTACCAGGTCATCACTCCATCTAGTGGGAGGACGCCCTACACTTCGTCTGCCAGTACGAGGCTGCCACTCGAGAACCTTTCTTCCCCATCGGTTGTCGGTTCTTCGAGCTATATGAATATTATATTATTTAAAGAAAAAAGAAATATGGCCGGCCCATTGCCGCTTCAGCTTACTAATTCTTTGGGCTATGTCGGTTACTCTGGTTCTACTGCGGATAATCAAGTTTTTAAGCCTATCACGCAGAGAAACGCCGAGCATAGCCCTTTCCATAGCTCGCTGAGCGACTTTGAGCTTCCTCATACGGCCAGCAGTGAATGACCACGTCTCAGATCCATAGGTCATCACTGGCAAGACGCACTGGTTGAACAATCTAGTTTTGAGGTTTTGAGGTATACCTGACGAGAAGATATGTCGTAATCTCCCGAACGCTGCCCAGCCGAGTTAAATCCGTCGATTAACCTCTCGGTCGAAGTTGGACTTACCTAGTCGGACTATTAGTCTCAGGTAAACATATTCGTCAACAACTTCGAGCTTAGTGCTCCCAACAACTACCGGCATAGGTGTGACATGGACGTTAAACATGATTTTTGTTTTGTCCATGTTCATCTTAAGACCTATCCGTTGGGAGACACTATTGAGGTCATTGAGCATAGTGCTTAGGGCCTCCAGCGATTCTGCCATAAGGACTATATCGTCGGCAAATCGAAAGTGAGTGATGTACTCGCCATTGTCGTTGATACCGTATACTTTCCAGTCCAGTAGCTTGAAAACGTCTTCCAATGCAGCGGTGAAGAGTTTCGGGGATATTACGTCACCCTGTCTTACGCCTCTCTGCAATTGGATAGGTTTCGTACTCTGGTACTCACAGAATATCAGCGTAAAATAGCAGCTTAATGCTGCTGTGTTTCGTATGGTGAGTGTAGAGAACCGGAAACCCTTTTTACTGGAAAAGAGGTATTCTATCTTAGTCCTGACGGCTGACAACGCATCTGCAATTTAATTCGCAAACGAGGATAAATGTAGATGTCTATGAGCCACAGCAACCACTTACCATCAGGTGGACTGTGTGCTCGTTTGTCAACCTTATGCTATAAAAAAAGATGGCTACCACTGAATTTTTGCCTCGTATTTTTATGTTAAGTGCTTCTTAAATTTTATGCAGGAATTTTTAACTGAATCAGTTATTTTTCCGAATTAATTACTGTAATTATAATAATCACTGTTGAAATATGATTTTTTTTTATAGGATAAGGGTGACAAACGAGCACTCAGTCCACCTGATGGTAAGTGGTTGCTGCGGCCCATAGACATCTACCTACATCTATCCTCTATTACAATTCAAAATGTAGATGCGTTGTCACCCGTGAGGACTAAGATGGAATGCCTCATTTACAGTAAAAAGGGCCTCCGGCCACCTGGACTCGCCAAGCGAAACGGAGAGGTGAATCTCTACTTCACGCTGGTTTTCTGTGAGGTCGTGGTACCACCCCGGTTCGAGCCGGCAAAAGCTGCCGCGTGGCTCTACCACTGTTAAATGATATAATGATATGATAGTGTATGAATATAAAATGGAGGCCTAAGAAAAATTTGTTGGAGGGATGATATTATGCGTAAGAAAGGCGTGATGATGAGATGACGACTGATATAAGACAATGAAAGAGGAAGACATACTATGCCGACCCCAAAATAACTTGAGATAAGGCCAGGACACGCAATAGACATTTAACAATTACCAAATATTATGCATGATACAAGTACAGATTACAAATTTATAAATACAATATAGCTGCTGTAATTATCTTATTTTTATTTTCTTAAAAAACCGGAAGTAACGGTTTTAGTTCCTAGTTTTCACTAGGATTTTCTCCTGTATTGTGAAGGTATGTAGTTTACAAATATAAATTGCACAAGGACAAACATCCAAACCAGGACATTTATTTGTAGGCCATACAAATACTTGTTCCGTGTGGGATTCAAACCCGCGGCCCCCAGCGCAGCAACTCATTGCTAAGCCACTGCGCCACGGAGCCGTTACAACGTCATATGTACGTATCTGTACCAACGAACAGTTAAAACTGTCTAATACGTTACAAATTCTTTCTAAAAACCATGAAAATTAAAAGTAAAACCATTATAGAAATAGATGTTTTATCTCACAAAAGCAGACGTACTTGTAGTTGTGATGTGTTGAGACACGCATGCTTGTGTGCGAAACCGCAACAGCCAGCATATTTAGCCAGCCTATTGTGATTGACTTATATTATTCAGTTACTCAAGTACGTTCAGCTATAATAAAAAGAAACTGACGTTCTGCTGTTTCGCAAAGGACCCATAAATTATTTCGAAAAACGTTACCCCCACACTAGGATTTTCTCCTGTGTCGTGGAGACAGTTTACAAACATAAATTGCACAAGGACAAACATCCAGAACCGTAACAATTATTTGTAGGACATACAAATACTTGTTCCGTGCGGGATTGCTTCATCAGTCCGTATGTTTTATTTGCTAATTATTTTTAACGAATATGTTATTATATATTTGTCAGTTTACCGTCCGAAAGAATAGGGATAAAAATCCAAACCGGCAAAGGAAAGCAGCGTCTTGGCACCAACTAATTATTAATTATTGAAATTGCAGTATTATGGAACCATATTTTACTGTAGGTGTTAGGATTTCAACGTGCTAAAGCCACGCTGCAGCTACTCGTATATTATCGCAGGACCATGTTCTCACATAATACCAGCGTAAAATAGCAGATTAATGCTGCTGTGTTTCGTGTGGTAGGTAGTGTACAAGACCAGAAACGGACCTTTTTACCGGTAGCGAGGCATTGTGTCTTCGTTTTAATGGTTAACAACGCATCTACAATCTGAACTTAGTCTACGATAGAAATAAGTGTCTATGGGTACACCAGCCACTTACTGTAAGGTGGCCTGTGCGCTCCTTTGTTACCCTTATTATACAAAAAGGACTTCTTTTTACCTAGGAGTCTGTCTGGGTAGGTACTAACCTCTTACATATTCCTAGTATTTAGCTCGAGGCCTTTCAGCTCGAGCCCTGTGACAGATGAAGCTGTAAGAGTCGCATAGGCTAACAGCACTAACACCTCGAAAATAGATAATGACATGTTCCTAGTGGCAAAGTGGCGTATAACTAGAACTCAGAAGTAACAATGACAACGCATCTTTTAGTCTTCCTTGTTTAAAGTTGAATGCAAGGTTCCAATGGCTGTAGTAACCACTTAACATTGTGAGGTAGACTGTAACGTCCCTAGTCACTCCGATTTAAAGAAAAACAATTCTGCTAATAAGGAAGAAAAAAATATTAAAACAATTGAAAACTTCTGCTAGTTTATTAAATCATAATTCATAACTTTATAAATAATTGAAACATCATATTTTAAGTCTTTTGGACACATTAGGTACTCAATCGTAAACATAAAGACATTAAGATATAAAGACATCTATATTACACACATAATATTACAATGACAAATTAATAAACAAAATTAATGCGAGTAATGATAAAATAATTAAAAAAAACAAGAAAATTAATAAACAAAAAAAAATAGAGGATATAACAATAATTCATGACTTAATAATCGAAACAGATGAAGTGATGGAAGGGACGGTAAGATGCTAACCTTACTAATTTTTGTTGCCGTTCAATCAATCTTCAGTCAACAATGGCGCTTCTAATTTTGGCAAATGTTCGGCACGTCTAAACATTTATTACAAACATTACTTCTAAAAATATCTCGACACAGAGAGACTTCGTGTTTCCAAGTCCCAAAATATTCGTAGCGCACGGCTCATATGTAATTTTTTAAAACATTAGAAGGCAGAAATCGTTCAGATTCTGCTATATCGAAAATTTTGATGAATATTTTCGATGTTATTACAGAAAGTGTTATCTTTCAACAGCCTTTTTTAATCATCCTTCTACTGGCTATTCTCTTCTTGTCGTACGATTTTTGCACGCCTCATAACGCGAAGCATTATAGTTGTGTTCTACTCTCGACACGTGAATGTCAAGCAATTTTGTGTTCTTAAAACACCTCTATCATAACCACATTGCACTTATACGATATGGACGATGTGGTCACGGTAACTCCCAAAAAATTTGACGTAGCGAGACCGGATTTTTTGTAGTTATACTCCTTTTGGGGCGTTTTGGAAAAATTATGAGGGTGAATTTTTAGGATGCACGCGCACACTGACAGCTAATAATGACATCATGAATTTGTAACGTTGCGCGCGCACTAACACCTTCAGTGGGTAATTATCTCTCAAGTTTTCGTGAGAACTGATAATTATATGCAAATATATACGAATCTACATTTGTTTTATTTATATTACTATACAGCATGTAAGCCATATTGTTTTAGTGGTGAAATTCCCATAAATAGACAATATTTGGCGACGAGGACCTTATTCACGCATTATTGATTGCAATAAAGTTAAATAAATACAAATAAATATGTCAAATAAAGGAAATGAGACCGATACGTGGTGAATTTCACAATCAATATAGGTTGGGTCCCAGCCCTTCACCCTGCTGCCCGACGACACGACGCGATTTTCGCCCGAATGCTAACTCGAACACCTATTCGATATTAGTATGTTTGATCGCGTGTTCGTATGAGTAAAGTTCGCGTGAACTTGGTATGATCGCGCATTCGCGTTGTATTAGGACGACGCCTGACAGTTTTATGGTCATTCAATAAAAGGTATACATTTCTTTTATGTTTAGTGGTGAAATCCCCATAAATACACAATATTTGACGACGAGGACCTTATTCACGAATTATTGAGTGCAATAAAGTTAATGGTCATGTCGAGAGAATGAATGAAGAACGATTGACGAAAAAAGTGTATAAGGCGAGTGTGAATGAAAGTGTTGGAAGGGGAGACCTAGGCGGACATTTCAAGACCAAATCAGTGATGTCTTGAAAAAAGGCCAGGTCCAGAGTATCCTAAACCGTAGAGCATGTATGAAGGGAATAATGAAAGTGGACGAAGCGAAACAAGTATGTGAGGATCGTAGCAAGTAAACAGAAGTGGTCTCTGCCATCCCTACGGGAAAGAGGCGTAATTATATGTAATGTTAAATAAAGTTAAATAGTTTCAAATAAATAATGTCAAATAAAGGAAATGTGTTCTTCGGCAACAACCTCACATTTGATTACCACATGCAAGAGTGGGACATATTTAAGAGTCGATTTGTCCAGTTCTGTATGGCGAATGATTATCATGACGCCAGTGACAAAGCAGGAGTTATGAGAACAGCTTTTTTGCTCACATCATTAGCAGAAGATACATATCGCCTAGTACGCGATTTAGTTTTTCCATTAAAACTAGAAGACTTAGCTTATAACTTATAAGACTCTTATTGAAAAGATTGACAACTAGTTTTCCTGAAAGAAATGTATTTTTGCGGAAATATATATTTTTATAAAGCGGAACAGAGACCAGGCGATGACTTAACTAAATGGGCGGCCCGGGTTCGTCATCTCGCATAGTCTTGTGGTTTTAAAATATAACTCGAGAGGGCATTAAGAGACAAGTTTGTGCTTGGTTTGGTGTATGCCGAGAAAAAAGAAAAGCTTGTTAGTGAAAACATCGATAGCTTGACATTCAACAATGAATTAGCACAAAGCATACGATGTGCTCAATTTGCAGTTCAAAGGTCATTGCAAGATGAGCGACTAGCCATATCATCAGCGACAGCGCAACCCGTTTTTGCTTTACGAGCCCAAGAAAATTTTGTTCGTCAAAATGCAGAAAAAATATATCTTGCTTTTACTTTGAATAGTGTGACAATTGAGCACACAGTCCACCTGATGGTAAGTGGTTGCTGTGGCACAGACATCTACATTTATCCAAGATTAAGAATCCAAATGCAGATGCGTTGACATATCCTTAAGGGTTAAGGTGTCTTCCAGTAAGAGAGTCTCTGGTGCTTTACACGTATCATATGAATTACAGCAGCCTTAAACTGCTATTTTACTCTGGTATTCCCTGAGACCGTGGTCCTACCCCGGTCGAGCCGACCTATTCGTACTACAACCATAATATAGCTGCAACGATGCTCTCCCACGTATAAACTTAAATTCGTTATTCACGAGTTGTGATTAATGTGTTTATTTTTAAAATAAATAAAAAATGTTGTTTCTTTGTTATTTTTTAGGGTTCCGTACCTCAAAAGGAAAAAACGGAACCCTTATAGGATCACTTTGTTGTCCGTCTGTCTGTCTGTCAAGACCCTTTTTCTCAGGAACGCGTGGAGGTATCAAACTGAAATTCATATGAAATACTCAAGTCTACTGTCCCTTGGAGCTGTGAAAAAATCAAACTTCTAAGCCAACGCAATCAAAAGATACAGCCGTTTATGTCGCAAATTTTCGACATTCGCAAGGGAATCAGGGAATCAAAACCTACAGGGTACTTCCCGTGAACTCAGAATCTTAAAATTTGGTACGAAGCAACGTATTGTAGCACAGATAAAGGAAAAATTGCGAAAAGCATAAATTTTTAGTTACATCATATAATAAAAATATTTTTAATAATTTTAAACTACGGATTTGTGCGGAACCCTCGGAGCGTGAGTCCGACTCGCACTTGGCCGGTTTTTTATACGTTGCCATACCATTCATTCAATGGCGAAGAAACGGTGGTGAATTGTTTTGTTCACACGAGAGACGGTGTCTGACAAATAAATTAATATTTTTGGAAGTTTTGTTCATTTTCTATGCGATGAAACTTTAATGAGTAGGTTTTTAATTTATAAAATTGACAAACGAACTTACAGTTCACCTGATGGTAAGTGGCTATTGCCATCTTTGGACACCAACCAACTTCAAACAAAGAAGGCTGTATATCACCTCTGTCTAATACTAATATTGCATATCTATACCAGAGACAAGAAAGGCAAAAAAGGTGCAACGCATACTGAGCACAGCTAATTTTAAATATACCAGTGTGTAGGTATATGAAAAGGTCAAGTCTATTCTCAGATACCAGGCGCACATAAATTACATATACTTCTTATACAGGATCAAAACACAAAGCATAAGTGGAATGGCCCACATTTTAACCTAGATTATGCGTTTACTTTAAAGGCCATTAATAACAATGAAATACGGTCACCGTGGCTAATCTTAACGGAGACTACACAAGGCAGGATTATAGTGCCCGAGTCCGAGCCCAAGCATAAGTGCACTCTCTATTTCCTCACTCTCATAGTCCGATGGGACCCTTTATGTGTTTTCCGAGGGACGGGAGTAAAAACGCCAACTTCCTGACTCAGGGGTGCTACTGAGAAAATCTTAACAGAAAAATTCAATAAATTATTTTGGTCCGACCCGGAAAAGGGATACGACCCTGGGACCTCATGACCAACAACCGCGCTTACGACCATTAGACCAAGAAGACAGCAAGGCTATTAATACACTAAGAAATAAATGTTTATAAATACATACGAGAACCGTGTAGTGGCAGTGTAGGAACCTGGTTTACGTGGTAGAGCCATGCCGCATCTATATTAGTAGTATAGTTGTAGCACGAATCGGCCCGCTCGACCGGGAAAGGACCACGCTCTCACAGAATACGAGCGTCAAATAGCAGCTTCATGCTGCTGTGTTTCGTATGGTGAGTGTAGAGAACCGGAGACCCTTTTTACTGGAAAAGAGGCATTCTATCTCAGTCCTCACGGGTGACAACGCATCTGCATTTTGATTCGCAAACGAGGATAAATGTAGATGTCTATGGGCCACAGCAACCACTTACCATCAGGTGGACTGTGTGCTCGTTTGTCACCCTATCCTATAAAAAAAACCTCCACTACCCCATATCATCACGTCGGTGCCGTAAGTGGTGACAGAGGGAAACAAAGCAGAATATTGTCAACAGCGCCTTTCTGAAACAACTAAAAATAAAAAACCGCGGTTGCCAACCCTCCTTATGAGCTAATCCATGGGGGAAGCCTATGTTCAGCAGTGGACTTTTATATATTGTAACGGATTAATAGATGGATGACATAAATGTTCGCCAGGACAATCACCCTGACCACCGTGCGCGCAATCTTCACATCTCAAAGGCGTATTTATGCGTATTTGAACCCCGTAGGGTTCACACAAATATTTTTTCTTCTATATTTTACAGTCTGTACTGTACTGCGGAAAATCCGTTTCATGACTGCAGCACGAATGAGTCGGCTCTCAAGGACTGTACTATGTATGGTGAGAGACGAGAATCGGAGACTCTTCGCATTCCATATGAGACCTCAGTATTGACAACGCATCTGCATTTAGATTCTTATTCGATCACGGGAGTGGCTACAGCATCCACTTACCACTCAGTGAACGATAAGCTCTTTTGTCACCCTTACCACCTTACTAGTGCAAACAATATAGATGCTGTGGCTTCGCAGTAGTTAATTTGTTCTCAGACCCACCACATACATGATAGTAATCCTAACTCGCATTTGGCGCTGACAAAAATAAAATTACACGTGACGTCATTGTATTGTTCAACTCACAAAAACATTGAAAATCGGCCAAATGCCAACGTACCCTCACGTCTGTGATACGTTTTGAAACCAATCTTTCTATGTCAATGCTCCGGTAAATTGACTACTTTTAAATAACAAACATATCTGTTTGTTCTCATCAAACTCATCATTTTCTGACTAAAGTTTTCTCTGAATCCGACTTTTGTAAATTAGAGAAAGATCATTCGCTTCAGATATCACGAAGGTTGAAGACTGGGTTACTGGGCGATCTTGCCGACTGTAGTACTTCTATTGAGATACTAGATAAAAGTTTTTACGTTATAAAAACACGTTGTATTGGTATTGGTATTGGTGCATCTTCGACATCAAAATTGCCGGATCGAAATTTAGCGAACCAGTTCTGGCACTGGCGTACTGTCAACACACCTTCTCCATACACATCAGTCAATTTCTTTCTGGCTTGAACAGCATTTTTACCCTTTCTGTAGTAAAACAGTAAGATTCGTCGAAAATGCTGCTTATCGCTCTCCATATTTAAAAGGGCACCAACCAAAAACTACTGCGTAGAATTAATTTGAATTTTTCACACACAAGCCTTGCTATAATATGAGTTCTCAAAGCATATAAAAATTATACGGCTTAAATGTGAAGTTGGGTGCAAAAGAATACAATTAAATCCTCTGCCGGGAAAAAACGAAATTACTTTCAGAACAATCCTATAGAATTGTATTATGGCAGCAGCTCGGATGGGTCGACTCGACCGGGGATTTGACACGCTCTCACAGAATACCAGCGTAAAATGGCAAGTGGCAACAAACTCGTAACGTAATACTGCTTGCTTGTATAAAGCTCCCGTCTCAACGGAGATATTGTGATTGAAAGCCAATCAGAATTGAGTAATTAGCGAAACAAGGCGAAACAAATGCATAGATGGTGTACAAAGTGTCTGTGTTCACACACGATTAAGATGGACGCCCGAGACTTTCACGGATTAAAACGATGTATGCACTAAAATTATTTTTATTAAATCATCATTATGATCATCATTAAAGTCCATCACAAGTTCACAGCTGGACTTGACGAATTCAATTGAATATCCGTAAGTAATTCTCTAAATTACAAAAATCCATAGTGATAGCATACAAGCTGCTGTTAGTGATTGTTATATTATTTAATTTTTGTCCCGAAAATCCACACTCTTTTTAAAACAGTACGAGGGCGGCACTGAAAATTTCGGGAATCAAGGAAGTGACACAACATTACTATTTAAAAATGTATTTATCGCCTTTCGAAGTATTCTCCGCGAAATTTGACACATTTTTCCATACGATGGAACCAATCATTGAAGCAACCATTCCATTCCGAAGTTGGGGTCTCCAAAATCGCCGTTTTGTAGGCGTCCACAGCTTCTTCAGGTGATGAAAATCTCTGTCCACGCAATTTATTCTTTATTTTAGGGAAAGTATAGAAATCATTAGGGCTTAGGTCGGGGCTTTACGGCGGATGGTCTAATAATTCTATGCTTTCTTGCTCTAAAATCTCTTTTGTTCTGTGTGCGGTGTGAGAACTCGCATTGTCGTGATGGAGGATGATGCGGCGGTTGCAGTTCTCTTTACGGAGTTCAGAAACGACCTGTGGCAAACAAATTCTAGCATACCATTCTGCATTAACTGTTCTTTGTCCCTCAAGAGGAATAGTCGTAACATGGCCGGTTTTGGAGATAAACGTGGCCACCATTTTTTTTTGCAACACTCCCTGAACGAACAATTTTTGTTGGCTATAACTCATTTTCGAACACCCAAACTCGTGACTGGTTTTTTGTTTCGGGTTCGTACGCATATATCCAGGATTTGTCACCTGATACGATGTTGTATACAGCATTTGAGGATCCTGCGTGGAATCTTTCGAGAGTTCTGACGCACCAAGTAACGCGAGCCGCTTTTTGCTCTTCACAGAGCGAATGCGGTATCCATCGGGAAAACAACTTTTTTACACCTAATTGTTCATGCAATCATGTATTTGTATTTGACTCATGCCAATATCTAAAGTTGCCTGAATTTCGCGGTATGTCACATGTCGATCTTCCTCAATCAGCTTACGCACAGCATCAACGTTTTCTTGGGTGACTGCAGTTTTTGGACGACCTTGACGGGGATCATCACTGAGCTTGACACGTCCTCGTTGAAATTCAGCAAACCAGCGATAAATTGTGGTTTTGGATGGGGCTTAATCACCAAATGCAGAAATCATCCGGTCAACACACTGTTTTTGTGTTAAACCACTTCGAAAGTCCTAATAAATCATCGCTCTTGAATTTTCTCGAGTCAATTCCATTTTCTCAACAACTAAACAAGTTTGACAAAACCTTGTGACAAAACCGAGAATCTGTTTTTAAATAAATAAATGGTATTCGATTTTTAAAACCAAGGAGTTTTCAATTAAAAAGATTTTAATATGACAGGAACAGTGGAAATATTCCATTCCCGATACTTTTATTGCAGCCTGTGTACTAAAATAGCCGACAAACAGAGGTAGCTTTGTGTTATTTATCTATCGAGAAAATATTATTGTATTACGTATTTGAAAACTGAAGCTCTCAGAAAGATAATGAATTAACCTTAGATATTCTTGTTTTCAGTTTTGAACCAGATTTACCATAGTAAAATTCAATTCTACTTCGGGTGACTTTGCTTTCTTTGTATTTTGAATCTTAATTTTAGATTGGTGTAGGTGCTTATGTCCATAAGCATCAATACAGTATCCACCTACCATCAGGTGACCTATGCGCTGATTTGTTACCCTTAATTGTATAAAACAAATTCGTAAATTCGGTAAACACTCTCGCACTTTGGTTCAAAATCCCGTGAGAAAAGTTTGCGTTTGTAATGGCAAAGAAATAATTAAATACTGACAATATGTTACTGAAATAACATACATATTTTTTTCTGGGTTTGCCCACTCAGTTCGGGCGTGCAGTGTAGCACTTTAGCGTGCATAATAATACACGCTTTTATATTGATACAAAGAAAGAACTATATTTATTTATTGCTACAACTTGCTTTACAAAAAGTAAATTTTCCAAAAAAAAAACTTAACAAAATATTAAGAAAAAAATTGATTATAGCAACAATAAGACCACTTACTTGCAACAGCGAGAGAATATCAGTGCTCCGTTAGTTACCGCAGCATTGATATTCTCTCGGAGCCACATTTATTCAATGTACATCGTAAGTTGTATTCCATACAAGATCTTGTAAATAGCCCCCTTAGAAATGAAATTTTGTACGTGGTAGGGCCATACTGCAGTTATATTATAGTTGTAGCATGAATGGGTCGACTGGGGAAGGACCACGCTTTCACAGAATACCAGCATAAAATAGTAGCTTGATGTTGCTGTTTCGTATGGTGAGTGTAGAGACCCGGAGACCCTTTTTACTGGATACGAGGCATTCCATCTTGGTCCTCAGGGGTAACAACGCATCTGCATTTTGATTCTCAATCGAGGATAGATGTAGATGTCTATGGGTCAAAGAATCCACTCACCTACATGTGGGCTGTGTGCTCGCTTGTCACTCTTATTCCATAAAAAAAAACTCCTTTATATGCTATATATAAGATGTACTAACTCAAAAAGGTGTAACTTTACCATGATGATAATTTATGCGCCGATATGACTACGTTACACCACAAAATAAAAGTCTCTTCTTTGTAATCAGAAATTATAGAATCATATCGCTACAATTACAACAGTATGATCATGGAACAAACAACTTGGGTTATTATTTGTAGAATTTCCAGCACGGAAGTCTTCACCGCCAAATTTTGACTCATTTCAAATGAAATGGTATCGTCTACCTGAAGTTAGGAACGGTGGCAACGACCGCCGGCTTGTTTCCACTCGACTCATTTCTCCGGATGTAAAATTATTTGGGACTTGCGTGTCGTGTCGTACTGATTAAGTCATTTCTTTTTCTTTGTATCCAGCATTACAGGGGCGTGGGCTACGAAACGTATGATTTAAAAGTGACAAATTATTATTGGATTGAGTACTGTTTAAAGTAAAAACTTGTTCGTGAACTTTTTTACCACAAGCAAGCAAGCAAGCACTAGTGATGTTAAATGAAAATGAAGTCGAAATGATAAAGCGCATGTTTAGCCTAAGCATAATCAAAACTAAAAGGCTTTTACTTTTAACGAATATGTTGAAAACACTCAATTTATATAACAAATGACCTTACAATATGACCCTTTTTGCTGGAAACGAAGCATTCCATTATAGTTCTCAGAGGTAACAGCGCATTTCGCATTTTGATTCTTTATCGAGGATAGATGTGGGTAGATGTCTAAGGACCACAGCATCCACTTACCACTACTACTATGTGCTCGTTTGTCACCCTTATTCTTCTAAAAAAGTTATACCACCACTGTCCACCACGCAGCTAATAAATTTAACAAAGTTATAAAATAAAATAAAAACAGACAGACAAAGCTATAATCTTTTTAATATTGTTACTGAAGAAATCAATTCAGGAGGAAACAGGGAATATAAGATGAAGATGATTTCGTAATTTTTCATAGGTATAATCAGTCCGCGGTGCAGTTTTCTTCTAGTCGTGTCTAGTCCTCTAAATTAAGATTTTAGCTGTGCATTTGGCGGCATAGGAAACCTACAGAAAATTAAATGTGTAAGAAATAGCGGAAATGCCAAGTTCGCTTCATGCGCTGCAGTAAAAAGTCACCTGAAAATAAATTACTTTATTTAATTTGATTAAGTACTTGGATAATAATTTTAATTTGCTATCATAGCTGTAAGGATTTAACTAACATGTTTTTAAATTCTATAACACTTAATACACTAAGTCCTCGTACAAGTTAAAAGATGATTTTTTTTCATTTAAAACTGCGGCTTTTTTTATTAAAAATATTATTGAGTTTCTCGTGAACGCAGTAAAACGGTTTACTAACTGAGCTAATAAATTGTATTTTTTTCAATGCCTGTCAAAAATTTGGCAAGCGTTAAAGTGTTAAAATTAATAAAAATAGTTTAAAAGAAAAGTAGTTTTACTGTTGTGACGGTAAGGTTTCCGCCTGTCTCGTTGGTCTGGTGGTCGTAAACGCGGTTGCTTATCATGAGACTCTGGATTCGAATCCCGGGTCAGATCAAAATCAGTTATTAGGTTTTTATCTTTTCTCAGAAGCAACCTGGAGTCAGGAAGTTGGCGGAGTTTCACCCCCTCGGAAAACATGTAAAACCGTTGGCCCTGCTCCTGATCTCTCACCGGTCTTGCCGGATTGCTGTACCATTGGACTTTGAGAGTGAGGGAATAGAGAATGCCTAACACTTGCCTGTGCTTGCTGTCCTACGCAGATGGCTAGTCTCCGTTAAGACTGGCCGCCATGACTGAAATCCGGCCTAGACGATATTATTATAAGTTATTTTCATTTTCCAACATCCGAAATTCGGTCTGGAGGACATTATTTAAGGTTTTCGCTTTAAATTGTGGTACGATCTTCATCTTACTTGTAAATGTATTTCTGCAATTAAACCGTACAACTCTTCCAAATTTAAAACGATATTTCCACAATTAATTCTTCAGTGGCAGCAACGCGTCGGGTACCAGATAGTATTGAATAAAAATTATTCTATTCTATTCTATAGAAAAATTGCACTTCTTGGTAGCAAGTTTTTAGCAGGCAGGCTTTGCTGCTGAACAATAACAAATATTGGCCCAAAATATTTGTAATACAAACATCGCACCTAACTATTACAAGACGTAACAGCGTACAAACTTCAACCCAAAACACATCCGGGCATTGAAAAAGCTATCCAATCGACCTTATTACATCATGATGTGGCTTATTGACAGTCTCAACTAAGGGTGCTTACATCTGTCACTAATTATAAACAATTGTTTGTAATAAGACGGAAATATGTATACCTATACTATAAAATAGGTCATACTCAAAAGTTTAGAAAAAGTATACTGATGTTTTTTTTCTTATAGAATAAAAGAGAGAGAGAGAGAGAGAGAGAGAAAACGAGCACACAGTCTACTTGATCTTATTCTCTTCTCTTTGATCGTAACCATTATATACTTAATTAAGAACAAGCGCTGGTATTAAGAATAAGGTCTGTGAGAACGTGGTTCTTCCCCGGTTGAGACTTGAAACGACCTATTCGTACTACAACCACAATGTAGCTGCGGCATAGCTCTACCACGTAAAGAACACAGTGAATACACAGGTCATGAACCGATTTTGCATATTATGAAACTACCAAGCGCTTACGCAAATACTTAAAATATTCTTAAAACTACACTTGTCGATACATAGATTCAATATAAATAATACGTTGGCAACATTACCAGTCGCGTACAACCAGTGTTGCCAATTAAGAATAAAAATAAATACGTATTATATTGAGGAATGGTAAGAAAATTTGACTCATATTAAATGATATTGAGTTATTTATATGAAAGCATATCGTAATAAACAAGGGTCTTTACTCCTGATATAATGAGGAAGTAACTGTACAATGATAAAACGAAAATATAAGTGGGAAGCTGATGCTAAGAAGAAGGAAGAGTGTAAAAAATTTACGTGTTTGCTTTTTATTGGCGACCCATCTCATTTCGCGTGGGCTAAATATATTCAACGCAAGGGAAATGCCGAGAATATCTTTTACATATGTTAAAGCGGTTATTTTATTTACTTCTTAAAAATATTGTTATGCTTTAGGGTAGAAATAATTACGTTACTTTTATCGATTATTTTTAAAATTCACGAAGTTTCGAGAGCTTTGCACCACCTGATAAGGGAGATAACCTAAAATAAATGCGATAATATCCATGTAGAATCGCGATAGGGCATCAATATATAAGTATACAACATTTATTATATAAAAGGGGCAAACAACAAAATTTCTCACATTCCCGTAAATTACTTCGGTTATACACTATAATCTAAAAATGCTTGTGTTAGGATAGGAGGTTCATGACAATAGCCGAACCTTTAACATTCTCAGTACGTACCCGTGGCCAGTAGATAACTGTGGCTATAAATTTATTTAATTACCATATTATTTATGGACTTAGAATCCCTGGACTAATGTCAACGAATGGTCGATACTAAAGCGTATGGTCTTAGCTTCATCATTCAGGTCCACTCCTGAATATAGGCCTCCCCTCCCCCTACATTTCGTTTACCAGTACGAAGCTTTCTTTCCCAATTGTTGTCGGTATTTCGATGTCTTGCGTTCTTAAAAGCCTATTCATTCAGGTCTCGAATACATCCACATTGTAATCGGATCGAAAAACAGGAATGTATTATGATTTACAACAGTGGTACAGATCGTTATCGTGCGCCCTGACGGGGCTTGTGAAAGATCTGTCTCTCACGTAGTATAGAGATGGATCTTTCACAAGCCCGATCAGGGCGCACGGCAGACTGCGCTAACTTTCAGCTAAAACAAATCACTACAGTGCTTGACTCATTTTGTTTCTGTTTATTGCGCTCACAGAGATTGTTTACGCATGATGAAGGTTGCCCCATTAACGCTGCTGATGTACTGCCCTGCCGATATACACTACGCAAGTGTATTTACGTGTGCACTTCGCCGTTAACCTCGCCTGAATGTCTGAACATTAAAAATATTAGCTGGGTAATCTGGTCAATAATGGCTAAATGTATTGAATCAACAAGTTTAAAGGTTAAAACTGTAAGTTAAAAAAACCGATAAAAAAAGAGAAAAATATTGATTGTGAGCGGCAATATGCCAAATTTCTTTCCAATTGTTAATCTCACTTGCACATGGTGCATCCTGTAGACAGATAAAAAAGCTTGTTAAAAGTGCTGAACATAGGCCTCCCCCATAAATTATCTCTCAGATAACATCCCCCATTTAGCCATAAAGGTCACGCTTGGTAGGAGGTTTGGCAACCGAAGTTTTATCAATATTTTCGGTTGTTATTTGGAAGTAATACGGGTTGTTCACACATACAATTCTCCTGTCCGTGTGTATGTGACTGAACTCCTCATGAACGGCTGGACCGATTCGATTAAATTTTGTATGTGTGATTAAGTTGCTGCTGGCCGTATGAGGAAGCTCAAGGTCGCTCAGCGAGCTATGGAGAGGGCTATGCTCGGAGTTTCTCTGCGGGATAAACTTAGGAATAAGGATATCCGCAGTAGAACCAGAGTAACCGACATAGCCCAACGGATTAGTAAGCTGAAGTGGCAGTGGGCCGGCCATATAGCTCGAAGAACCGACAACCGATGGGGAAGAAAGGTTCTCGAGTGGCAGCCTCGTACCGGTAGGCGAAGTGTAGGGCGTCTCCCCACGAGATGGAGTGACGACCTGGTAACACATGCAGGAAGTCGATAGATGCAGGTGGCTCAGGACCGTGCTTTGTGGCATTCTTTGGGGGAGGCCTATGTTCAGCAGTGGACTTGTGAAGGGCTGTAATGATGATGATGATGATTAAGTTGATTCGAGAATGGTTTACATTCACAATTGGAGCCGGTAGGTACCACTGTTGTCGATATCTGGAAATCCCGCATCACTACTAAGAAAATAATTTTAAATTACCGTTACTATTACAGCTTATTAAACTTCACTGCTGAACGTACGCGTTCCCCACAGATTGCCTCATAGGGGAGATATTTGCAATAGTTGCCACGTTTGGCAAACGGGTTGCCAACCACAGTTTGTTTTATTTTTAATCGTTACTAAGAAGACGCTGTTGTCTGTCTCTTTATTTTTTTTATAGGATAAGGCTGACAAACGAGCACACAGTCCACCTGATAGTAAGCGGTTGCTGCGGCCCATAGACATCTACATTTATCCTCTATTGCAAATCAAAATGCAGATGCGTTGTCACCCGTGAGGACTAAGATGGAATGCCTCATTTCCAGTAAAAAGGGCCTCCGGCCACCTGCACTCACCAAGCGAAACGCAGAGGTAAACCTCTACTTCACGCTGGTATTCTGTGAGGTCGTGGTACCACCCCGGTTCGAGCCGGCCCATCCGTGCGACAGCAAAAGCTGCCGCGTGGCTCTACCACTGTAAAACCCAAAAATTTATTTCCCTGTGCCTGTGTCGCCTCTTACGACATCCATGGGATGATAATATGGGGTAGTAAATATTCTTACACTGCCCCTACACGGTAAAATTATATATGATGCTTCCAAATTTTCCTATTAGTTCGGATAACAGGAAACATAAAAATGATAAGCGTAAATCATCTTATCAACGGAAACGATCTCTTAGTACCTGGACGAATATTTCGACAGAAGCGTAGATTGCTCGGGTAATTAGCGAAGGCGAATACTGCGCACTGCTTGCCAACTGTTGATGTAAGGAACATAAAAATTAAGATTATGACTCTGTGGCCTATTTGTGTTGTGTTTGTAGTCCGTTGACTTATTATATGTACCTGACGTCTAAATATAATTATAATTCAAATCTAGGTTAACTTTTAAGAGTTCTTACATACATATATTATATGCACAGAGGGAATCTACAATTCTATATAAACTGAGTCAATACGAGGATGACACTGAAATTTCTTCTTCTTCTATCAAAAACTTAACAAACTAGCAAGTTATTAGTTTTATTATATCTTTTCAAAATAGTGCCCATTTACATCAATACATCGCTGCATCCGATGGAACCACTGAGAAAAGCACTTTGCCCACTCGTCCTTAGGGGTCTCTTGGACGGTATTTTGAAACGCAGCCACTACTTCCTCGGCGTCCATAAAACGTTTTCCTCGAAGTTTTTCTTTTATTTTCGGAAATAAATAAAAATCGCTAAGAGCGAGGTCAGGGCTATAGGGCGAGTGACCCAGTAATTCCACGTCTGACGTCGCCAAGTAGTCGATTGTTTGCTTGGCGGTGTGCGACGAGGCGTTGTCGTGGTGAATGAAGATCCTACTGCGAGGTAATTTCTCCAGAACTTTTTCCAAGACAAGTGGCAAACAATTTTTAGTATACCACTCTGCAGTAACTCTTTTTCGATCCTCTAAAACAATTGTTACGTAATGTTCTGTCCCACGCATATGTGAGTAACGATCCAAGAGCGAGTCTTATCCGACACTATTCCGAAGATATCCCGGACGTCAGTCTGAACGAGATCAGAATGGCTCTCCAGCATCTTAAAAACGGCAAAGCCCCAGGCGAGGATGAAATTACAGCGGAGCTCCTGAAAGCGGGTGGAAAACCGGTGTTGGAAGTCCTTCAGAGGCTCTTTAATTCCATCCTCCATGTTGGCATTACACCGGAGGCGTGGAACAGAAGTGCGGTGCTCTTGTTCTTCAAGAAAGGTGATAGTGCTCTCTTGAAAAACCATAGACCGATTTCCCTTCTGAGCCGCGTCTACGTGCTGTTTTCGAGAGTCATTACGAGTCGTCTCGCACGCAGTCTTGACGACTTCCAGCCTCCCGAAAAAGCCGGTTTCCGAAAGGGCTTTAGCACCATAGACCACATACATACCCTTCGGCAAGTTGTACAGAAGCCCGAGGAGTACAATTTGCCACTATGCCTGCCGTATGTGGACTATGAGAAAGCCTTTGATTTCGTCGAAATTTGGGCGGTGCTGCAGTCCCTTCAGCGGTACTAAGTTGACTGTCGGTATATCGAAGTGCTGAAGTGCTTGTACAGTAGGGCTACGATGGCTATCCGAGTACAGAATCAGAGTACGAAACCTATACAATTGCAGAAAGGTGTAAGACAGGGTGACGTTATATCCCCGAAACTCTTTACCGCTGCATTGGAAGACGTTTTCAAGCTTCTGGACTGGAAAGGATACGGTATTAACATCAATGGCGAGTACATCACTCACCTTCGATTTGCCGACGATATAGTCCTTATGGCAGAATCGCTGAAGGACCTAAGCACTATGCTCAATGACTTCAATAGTGTCTCCCAACGGATAGGTCTTAAGATGAACATGGACAAAACAAAGATTATGTTTAATGTCCATGTCACACCTATGCCGGTAGTTGTTGGGAGCACTAAGCTCGAAGTTGTTGACGAGTATGTTTACCTGGAACAAATAGTCCGACTAGGTAAGTCTAACTTCGACTGAGAGGTCAATCGACGGATTCAACTCATCTTCTCGTCAGACATACCTCAAAACCTTAAAACGAAATTGTACAACCAGTGCGTGTTGCCAGTGATGACTTACGGATCTGAGACGTGGTCCTTCACTGCTGGCCGTATGAGGAAGCTCAAGGTCGCTCAGCGAGCTATGGAGAGGGCTATGCTCGGTGTTTCTCTGCGTGATAAACTTAGGAATGAGGATATCCGCAGTAAAACCAGAGTAACCGACATAGCCCAACGGATTAGTAAGTTGAAGTGGCAGTGGGCCGGCCATATAGCTCGAAGAACCGACAACCGATGGGGAAGAAATATTCTTGAGTGGCAGCCTCGTACCGGTAGGCGAAGTGTAGGGCGACCCCCCACGAGATGGAGTGACGACCTGGTAAGACATGCAGGAAGTCGATGGATGCAGGTGGCTCAGGACCGTGCTTTGTGGCATTCCTTGGCGGAGGCCTATGTTCAGCAGTGGACTTATGAAAGGCTGTAATGATGATGATGACCTGTCCTTCCAAAGAACGAGGGCACCATCTTTTTAGGGTTCCGTACCTCAAAAGGAAAAAACGGAACCCTTATATGATCACTTTGTTGTCCGTCTGTCTGTCTGTCTGTCAAGACCCTTTTTCTCAGGAACGCATGGAGGTATTAAGCTGATATTCATATGAAATACTCAAGTCTCCTGTCCCTTGGAGCTGTGAAAAATTTAAACTTCTAAACCAACGCAATCAAAAGATACAGCCGTTTATGCCGCAAATTTTCGACATTCGCAAGGGTATCAGGGAATCAAAACCTACAGGGTACTTCCCGTGAACTCAGAATCCTAAAATTTGGTACGAAGCAACGTATTGTAGCACAGATAAAGGAAAAATTGCGAAAAGTATAAATTTTTAGTTATATCATGTAATAAAAATATTTTTAATAATTTTAAACTACGGATTTGTGCGGAACCCTCGGAGCGCGAATCCGACTCGCACTTGGCCGGTTTTTTTCCCATGCTTCGACCTCTCTTCACTTTAGTTGATAACTCCTCGGAAGGAAACACCCAGACAGCAGACTGTCTCTTAGTTTCAGGATCATATCAATAAATCCAGCTTTCGTCACCCGTAAGTATGTCGACACAGCATTTGAGTAACCTCCGTTAAATCTTTGAACCATTTCACGACACCAATCAAATTATAAGGTATCCACCGGGCACAAAGCTTCCTGACCGCTAAATGTTCATGGAGGATTTTGTGCACTTGACTCATACCGATGCCTAAGCTTGTCCGAATCCGAATACGTCGCACAACACTTTCTTCAGTCGTCGCCGTAGAAGGCCATCCCTCACGCAGATCATCGGTGAGACTATTGCGACCACGTTTAAACTCATTAAACCAGTTGTAAACAGTGGCACGAGATGGGGCTTCATCGTGGAAGGTCATAAAAAATCATTGTACGAAAATTTTCTCGCGTTAAATTCATGCTGACGTAACACAGAAAATTTTCAATTTGCTGCCAAATCGTAAACAAATGACAAATTAATAAAATACATACACAATAATATTGAAAGAGTTCCATTTTCAAAGTTTTAACTTATTTTTTTATTATATCGTTTACAAGTGGCCAGATCAAAAACTTTCAGTGTCGTCCTCGTATACTTGTCTCGCTTTTTTAAGTTTTTTCAAAATTAATTTTTAAATAAACCTAGCAAGCTAACAGCATAGCAAAGTGGCCAAGCAATCAGCTTTTTTTTTTTTTGCCGTTGAGCAATCAGTTTCAAAATAGGAGGTTCAGATGCCTGGGTGATCAGTAATCGATTGCTGAAAACAGAATTTGAAAATACGAAACCGTTCTCGAGATAATCGTGGGACAGACAGACGGACAGACGGACAGACATCGTGAAATCAATAAACCTAGCAAGCTAACAGCATAGCAAAGAGACGAAGCAATCAGCTTTGTAGCGGTTTCTAACGGAAAAAAATATTTCAAAATAGGAGGTTCAGATGCCTGGGTGATCAGTAATCGATTGCTGAAAACAGAATTTGAAAATTCGAAACCGTTCTCGAGATAATCGTGGGACAGACAGACAGACGGACAGACAGACGGACGGACAGACGGACGGACAGACGGACAGACGGACAGACATCGTGAAATCAATAAGTGGCTTCGAAAGCTTCGCCACCTAATAAGTGTCTTCGCAAGCTTCGCCAGTTAATAAGGTAAAAAGAGAAACGCATTGAAAGATGTTGCGTGCGAAGATTGTAATTGATACTGACAAGTGGTCATCGTCGGTCTCTTTATATTATGCCAAATATGAGAGTAAGTCTTGTATAATATAAAGATGTCAGTGGAGTAAGTACACTCGTTTCTTCTCTGACTAGAAAAATGACATCCCTATTGTAGTAGTATTATGTGTGACGTTATTTCACAAGACATGACGTCGTTAATCTATAGTGATTTCGTTTTCAATGTTAGAAACAATCGACATCGACATACTCCTTTTTGTTTATTTATATATTTTTAAACATGCAGAAATATAAAAATGAAATGTAAAGATCAATATGTAGGTACACATAAAAATATCACACCAAAAACATTTTGTTGTAAAATGTTGTCAAGACAAAGATGCCATATGGCTCGCTCTGTCAAAAAGTGATCAGACCTCATGTAGAGCCAAGCTTCTAACTCTACACGCCCTAACTCTACAAGCCCTAACTTCGCAAACTCTACACCTTAGTCAAAATATGTGGCTTGGCCGCTTCACTACCGTCACATGGGCGTAAGGTGAAAAATGTTTAAGGTGAAAAACCTGAAACACGTATTTTTTAATTTGTAATAATAAGTCTGTATAATTTTCAGTTCTCTAGCACGAAATTAACTTTGTATGGGAAAACCATACTTCCATTCCCTAATTTAAAGGGTGATTTACTGAAAATCCTGAAATATGTATTTTGTTACATTATTATTTATAAATAGGAGTAACAAGGAGTCTCTGTATCAATTTTCAGACCTCTAGCATCAAATATTGCGAAAATCCCATACAAAATTCCATCCCCTAGTTTAAGGGGTTGGAGGGTAAAAGTTCCAAGTAACAGAATTTTTTTGTTGTTTGTGTACTAATATTAGCTTACATACTACAAATTTCATTTTATAGGTCTTTAGGAAGTACCATAAGCATTTTAATGTTTATCAGTGAGTGAGTCAGTGACGGAATCAGGGTTTTTTAGATATCAAAAAAATCTAAAGTATAAGAGCTATGCAATTCAAACTTTATATGTTTAATAAATTTGCTAGTGACATCATATCCCGAAATTTTGATTATAATCAAAACCCAAGTTTAAAAAAAAGTTATAAGGGTTCAAAGATACGACGACGACGACGATACGCACTTCGAGAAAAGGTAGTGCTTCGTTTTGGTTTGGTTGGCTCGTCTTGGCGGGGGCACTTTATTACGAGTCAAATTATATGTTTATTTTTTGTATATTTTCTCTTGTTTGTTAGTTTTCACAGGTTGTTTATAATGTCATCTCATACATAACTAAAACTATAATATTGTTAATTTATAATAATTAATTCCTAATAAACGTACTATATTTTTGGTTTACATACAAAGAAATAATAAAGTAGCAGCTTCAATACTAATAAACCTAGCAAGCTAATAGCATAGCAAAGTGGCGAAGCAATCAGCTTTGTAGCGGTTTCTAATGAAAAAAAAAATTCAAAATAGGAGGTTCAGATGCCTGGGTGATCAGTAATCGATTGCTGAAAACAGAATTTGAAAATTCGAAACCGTTCTCGAGATAATCGTGGGACAGACGGACAGACGGACGGACAGACGGACAGACGGACAGACGGACAGACATCGTGAAATCAATAAGTGACTTCGCAAGCTTCGCCACTTAATAATTGTATTTCGTTGGTGATGGTGTTGGATATATAGTTAGATTATCTGCTTTATAAATATTATATCTCTGTTACTCCAAAGATAAATAAATAAAAGTTAAATTATTTGCAAGAGTGTCCTCTTTCTCCTAGGCTCAAAGATTCAATGTTGGGAGTAGGTGCCACGTATATCTACCATAAATCAACAGTGTACTCGCTGCAGAATATAGGTTTGGATGGTGAAAGAGGGCGGTCAATCACAGATAATGAGCATTCTATCGTAGTCTCCGAAGCACAGAGGTGATTATGCAACTGTAATTTACTTTGACTAGTGTAGGTTCCTATGGGTAAAGTAGCTTCCTATCAGGTGGACTGGGAAGTCGATCATTGCTTGTTGACATCAGCTGGTTTACGGAGTGAAATTAATGCCACCTTTTATACCACATCTATTTCAGCTCGCATTAAAAGTAATTCTCAGTCGCATCAGAGCATATCACCAAAGCTCTAATCATTGACGCAGAAGCGATAGTCGCCGTATCCAAAATCGGCATGAATGATATTTTATACGTAGTATAAACTAAATTTACGTAAAAAAATCATCATAATCTCCATGACAACAATTTACAAGCCTATTGCCGAACTTAGGAAGGAATACCACAAATCCATCCAAAAAAATTCGCAATATTAATTATCTTATACATATACATGCATAAATAATATTAATTAAATATTAATTATAATGTTTCTTAGGAGCTGCTAAACAGGTTGGACAGGTTACTTAACAACTGTATGCGATTCATCTTTGGCCTGCGCAAATATGATCACGTTTCAGAATAGTGGTTGACTATACGCCAGCGCAAAGATTTCCGAATCCTGTCCACTCTGTTTTCAGTTCTTAATGATCCTTCCTCACCCCTTTATCTAAAAGAAAGATTTCAATTCCGTAGTGAGACTCATTCTCTCAATGTCCGTTCTTCACACAGTTTATTCCTGTCTACTCCTCTCCACCATTCTGGGTCTATGTCAAATTCTTTCACAGTTACTTCCATTACCCTCTGGAACAAATTGCCTGTTGACCTGCGAACAATACCTGTCAAAAATGTTTTAAAAGAAAACTACATGAGCATATCCGTAGCCTACAAAGTTGAGTCAACTTACTTTGTATGTTTATAGTTATTTATATATACATTTATTGAGATATACATATATGTATAAATGTGTGTGTTTATTTATATATGTATACAAATTATATATATATATATATATATATATATATATATTTTATGTATGTGTTGCATGTATATATTTGAACTGAATTATATCATCACAACTTAACTGCACAAACTCACTCTATGTTCTACCCAAGGTTAGCGGGTAGCGAATGCCATATAGCATTAAGCTCGCCTTTTGTACAAATATTTGGTGCAATAAAGAATAAATAAATAAATATAACAAAGTCTAATTGAAACGCGTAATACCCAATAAAATAAGTAAATAAAAACAAGAAAGAAGAAAATTCATAAACTACTCCTGCACCGTGAGCTAATGATTCCAGAGTAGGCGTTTGAACGATGCCGTGTTGGTGGCTGCGCGTATATTGCTCGGCACGTTCCAGAGTCGTTATTTGTTATTGCTCAACTGTTGTTGTTTATGATGTAAGGGTCAGCTAGGGTCAGCTCACACTGAGAAGCGACGTGACGCGACGCGGCGGACACTTTTTAAGATAGTGACACAAAATGTAACTTTATTTACTAAACAAAAAGATTTATTTATTGAGATAATTCGAAAATGCCTCGCGGCGACACGTTTCGCTGCGCTGCATTGCGGCTCAAGATGCCTCGCGCAAGACGCATCACGACGCAGCGGTGCTTCGTCAGTAGGTGCAGCATACAAAAGCGGTGCGCTGCCACCTGCCAGTCAGTTCACGATGCGCCTCGCGACGTCGCGCTGCGCGGTGCGAAACCACTGGCCTTTCCAAGCGTCGTCGCGTCGCGTCGCGTCTAGGTGTGAACTGACCCTAAATGTATAAATAAAAAATATTTTTAGTTTAAAATAAAATAAGCCCTTGTGATCTTGTGTGGGATGATGCGAGCGTAGACACTTTGGCGGCCGCTCAGTCGGAGCGACAGCAAGTGTTTGATCAATCTGAGTTAACAGAGTAATTTATTTGCTCATTCAGAGGTCCACAGCTGAGCATAGAGGGAAGGCTATAGTCGCCAACATGCTTGGCAGACGTTCTTAGAACCGCAGTTTTATATAATATTTTGAGTTGCAAAAAGGAAGCAATGTCTTCCTGTTTTTCTTTGTCCTTTTTCTTTCCTTTGTCCTTGTCCATCTAGGCTGGTATGGGTGGTATCGCGAAATTAATTTATTATTTTTAGTTTTTGCAGTCGGTTTTTAAAAGATTAACTCTTTCATATATTATTAGTACTAAAATGAATACATGTCAGCTGTGCAAGTTGTATCTAATAATAAAATAATAAGAAGAAAAACAAAAGCGCTCCTCGGGCGGCGTTCCTACCGCCACCTGACATTTCTGAAGCAGCTAATTATATCATAATGCCTTCAATACTTGCCCTAGATCGTCAGCACATGCCGCGTTGCATTGCTCGTATCTGGAGTCGACGAGTTATGCATGCATTCTATCCCATTGCTCTATTACCCTATGTCACGATGTGTTCACAAGTATACAAGATTTATCATTTTACTTTTGTAACTTTGTACTAAAATAATGTCCAGCCTCATTTTCAGCTCGAGTCCTGAGTCCAGTAAATGTGTAGAAGCCAAAAGGTTAACATCACTAACATCATCAGAATCCAGCCCTTCTATATTCTACCAACATGGGACAAACCACGTTGGTTTGGGACTATTAAGTCCCATATTTGTGTACGACTTTTATTAAAAAAGAATATGCCAATTGTTGCACGCCTAGCATGCGGTAAAAGGCGGCTAGTGGGATATTGTGTTTGTGATTGTGTACGCATATTAATTGGCGTGGTTCAAGGATATTGTTGCTCTTTGGCCTGTGCCTACCCCTTCGGGGATTACAGGCTTAAAACTATGTATGGCCTACTACAGCTACAACATTAGCGGTAATTTCAAATGCTTTATATTTTATACTAGGCTTCTTTCTTCGTAAGTCTTTCCGATTTAAAATTTATAATCAATATTTGAAGCACTTGAACATTGACATCTGATTCAGCTTTTTGGCACACTGGTGTAACTTCGATGAAAATTCAATAATATGGTAACTTTAGGGCGGTTTGCAGGTTTGACATAAAACTACACCTTTCGCTTTTTATTCAAAAACATGCATAATTGTGTTTGTTTAGTCAAATTCTAGCAAAGTCTTACACATCCATTCTACAACTCCTTTAAGACTTCATTACACAGTAAGCAGGAGTGTTATTAGGCCTGGGCTGAGGTTTCGGCGGCTCAAGATGTAAAGACCAGCATGCTTAAAAAGAAGTATAACTTCACCTCCAGGTTCTTCAAAAGAGTTATTGCCAAGGCAAAGTCACAGCACATAGGCAGAATTGGCGAGAAACTAGTACGCCTTCCTTCGGGAACTCGTGCATTCTGGTCTTTCGCCAAGGCTGTCCAAGGGAATTTCTGTATGTCATCACTACTATCTCTGCACAGGTAGAATGACTCACAGGCCCAGACCGCAAAAGATAAAGCCGACCTTTTAGGCTCCATTTTCGCGTCCAACTCTACTCTTGATGACGGGGGAACACATTGCCGACCATACCGCAGTGTGTATGCTCTAGGCCTGATGTGCGATTCACACAGTGCTCAGTACGCAAAGCACTCCTCTCCTGACAGAATCCCGCTAATTGTGCTGAAGACGTGTGCTCCAGAGTTGGCACCGGTTCTAACGTGTTTTTTTCGACACTCCTACCCCCTAGGCGTTGTCCCGAATTCATGGAAGACAGCTTTCGTGCACCCGATCCCTAAAAAAGGTAACCGCTCTGATCCATCCAACTACAGACCTATCGCCATCACCTCCTTGTTCTCGAAAATAATGGAGTCCATTATTAACTGCCAGCTCATGCAGTACCTTGATGAGCACCAGCTGATTAGTGACTGCTAGTACGGTTTCCGTTGGGGTCGCTCAGCTCGTGATTTTCTTGTTTACCTAATACATAGATGGGCGCAGGCGATCGAGTCCAAGGGGGAGGCATTGGCCGTTAGTTTGGACATAGCGAAGGCCTTCGATCGGCTCTGGCACAAAGCGCTTCTTTCGAAGCTTCCTTCCTATGGGCTTCCCGAGAAATTTTGCCATTAAATCACCAGTTTTAACCAGTTTATCGGAGCATCAAGGTCGTAGTAGACGGTGCGTGCTCCGATTACAAGCCTATTGTGGTGTGGTGTTCCACAAGGCTGCGTGCTATCACCAACGCTGTTTCTTCTGCATGTCAATGATATGTTACAAACCGGTAACATACATTGCTATGCAGATAACAGCACTGATGATGCTTTATACACCGGCCGTGCCAGTATTTCTCGGGAAAACTTCGCCGAGTACCGGAACAAACTTGTGTCTGAAGTCGAGACTTTGTTGAACACAGTCTCGGATTGGGGGCGACTAAATCTAGTCCAGTTTTATCCCCAGAAGACACAAGTTTGCGTGTTTATCGCTAAAAGGAACCCCTTTGTCGTGTCTCCTCAGTTTCAAGGCACTCCCCTTGTTGCCTCAGCCAGTATCGGAATCCTCGGCTTCGACATATCGAGTGACGTGCAGTTTCGTGGTCACTTGGAAGAGAAGGCCAAATTGGCCTCTAAAAAGCTTGGCGTGCTCAGCAAAGCGGGACAGTATTTCATGCCGGCACACCGCCTGCAACTTTACAAGGCACAGTTTCGGCATTACATGGAATACTGTTCCCATCTCTGGGCAGGGGCTCCCCAATACCAGCTCCTTCCACTTGACCGCATACAGCGCAGAGCGGTTCGAATCGTCGACGACCGAGTTCTTTCCGATCGGCTTGACTCATTGGCACTGCGAAGAGATGTTGCATCTCTTTGCGTATTTTATCGCTTCTATCACGGGGAGTGCTCTGAGGAATTGTTCGGACTAATTCCAGCCGCCCAATTTCACCATCGTACATCGCGACAAAACTCTCGATACCATCCATACCATCTGGATGATTGGCGGTCCACCACTGTGCGATTTAGAAGATGTTTTCTTCCTCGCACAACCTCCTTGTGGAATCGATTAACATCAGCGATTTTTCCGGATCAATACGACTTAGGTACCTTCAAGAAAAGAGCCTACTCCTTTTTAAAAGACCGGCAACGCATCTGCAATTCCCCTGGTATTGCAGTTGTTCATGGGCGGATGTAGTCACTTACTATCAGGTGAGCCGCATGCTCGTTTGCCTCCTCTCCTGTAAAAAAAACACGTGTCGCGTCCATGTAGCAGTCGCTTTATATACGTTTGTTGTAACGAGCCAAAGGAGTTTGGATTTGAAAAAATATAAACCGCTTCTTTATAGAACAAAATTTGGTGTAGGGATAAAGAGATCTATTTTAATCGTGATTTGGCAACAATTGGATAAATTCTGAAGCAACTTTCAGACCAGTACTGTGGACTTTTTAAATTGCCTCATTCCACGTCATTGGTGAAGGTTATATGTGCGTCAACAACAGCTTACAGTTAAAAAACTTAAAAATTACTGTTTATTTACTTATTTATTTATACTGTCATGCACAAAAAGTAGTAACTACATAATATGGCGGACTTCATTCTCTCCCAGTCAACCATTAGGCTAAGCACAGAAAAATAGTAAATCTTAAGTGACTTTCATTAAGTATTTATGTAATCTATATTGAGTAAAATGATTCTATTCTAAAAAAAAATATAAACATGGGTGGTAAAATAAACTAAAAATTTAAAAAAATAAAAAATATATGTATAAACCAGAAATATCAATAAACCATTCTCTCGTCATAATTGTATAATTATTAGATTAAGATGGAATGCTTCGTTTCCAATAAAAAAGGTCTCCTGTTCTCTACACTCACCATAGGAAATGCAGCAGCATTATTATGGCCTTGCTTGCTTGTATTCTGTCAGAGCGAGGCCCTATCATCGAGCCGACCCATTCGGGTCGTACAGCGTGGCTCCATCACGTACAATATAAACGAACTTATAATGGGCCGTAAAGAATGAATGAGCAGTACCCATTGACAATAATGTGTTTTCAATAATGTGACCTACTTCTGAATCACAGCTACAACTGTATGTAGGGTTACCGGACGAAGGTTGTGAATGCTGGTTTGGTTTCCAATTAGATTAGTAACTGAAGAATATTCATACACCATTTAATAATGTGTCATATCTTTTTTTTTTATTTAAAAACGTTACCCCCACACTAGGATTTTCGCCTGTATTGTGGAGGCAGTTTACAAACACAAACTGCACAAGGACAAACATCCAGACCCGGAACAATTATTTGTAGGCCATACAAATACTTGTTCCGTGCGGGATTCGAATCCGCGGCCACCAGCGCAGCAACTCATTGCTAAGCCACTGGGCCCATTCCCTGTCCCATGAGCCACATATGGTAGACTCCTATTGTCGTACTATAGTGTCTGATACCGGACTGTGAGTGTGTTAAGTGTCCTGTCCTGTAGTAATTAAATAGATTATAAATATCGTAGTAATGGCAACAAATGTATAGGATACAAAGTGCGCGTGAGATTCAAAATGAACTCTCATCAAGTTTGGCTCTCAGCCAAAATGGCGGTAAAATAAATACGACTCCGTGGCCCGCTATAAAGAATATTAAAGTAATTGATAATGATAAATGTCGTATCAATTTATCCTACCAATATCACATATAAAATATTTTTGGCACTAAACTTCTAATAATTTGTTACAGACCGCTGCTGAACATTGCTTGTCTTCTTGCTTCTCCTCCATAGCTTGCCACTGGAATACGCTACTACTTTTTTGTGTCCATCAAACAATGTTTTAGACGTTTTATACATATCTATTCTCGTATCTGTGTAGAAAGATGAAACACGAGTACATTCAAACATGTTCCTGGGCTTTACGTGTTTCATCTTACTAACTACGAAAACAATAATAATTAAAAGTGTGTTAAAATGTGACAATGCATGCTGCGGTGTCGAATCCCGCACTGAATTAGTAGTATGTGTATGGCCTGGCTGTTTAGTTCCATTTGGGTTTGGTACCATTTAACTTAATCTTATACAAGGTCAATTAAATAAGAATCCATTTCATAACTCCTCCAATTGAAAATATAAATCACAGTGATAAACATGTTTCATTTATAAAAATGCTCATGCAAGCACGGCACTTTTCTGGCAACGCTTGACATTCGACGGTGAATTAATCAAAATGTCTACTATCATTTGTCACCTGCCACACAGTGTAGCACATACAGAGCGCATATGTGTATGTCTATTCGCACATCATTTTGCAAAGTTTGGTGGTTACTAGTTGCTTTGGTTAGCTTAACAAAAACACCATGGTAAGTGACTTCCGTAAGCCATTGACATCCATCTACATCTATCGTCGATTTAGAGTCAAAATGCAAACTCGTTGTCACCCCTGAGGACTAAGATGGAATGCCTCGTTTCCAGTAAAATCGGTCTCTAGCTGACTTCTTTTGATAAATGGGTACAAACTGAATGACAAACAGCGAGCGGCACGCGTCGAAGCTTGCATCATATTACAGAATCGGTAAATAAGGAATATTTTGAGTCGTTACCTGCGTTAAAAAGTGAGTCCTATACGAAAATCGAAAGCATTCATCACAGCGGCTAGATCCAGTTACTCGAGCCAAAAATGTGCCCGAAACGAAAGATCAAACAGAAGAAACATATCGTGACAGATTAGTGGTCTACTGTTGATGTTATCTGCTAAAGCTTCGTATAGTCTTCTGCTACACTTACTGCTTTTCCGTTTATTATCAAGATTTAGAAGCAATGGTGGGGAAGCTGGCCTCCACAAACCCAGATTGGTAAAAGAACTTAATGACAATGCCAGCCACATATGTTGTGTATAGGTACAGACGTTTTCAAAATTAGCAGAGCTAAAGTTGGAGACCCTTCCTTATCCACCATATTCTTCAGATCTCGCCCGAACGTACTTTTACTTTTTAGAAGTTTTGATAAGTTTATGACAAGCAAAAATTTAAATTCCGAAAAAGCAGTAAAGAACACCTTTAAAGAGTTTAGCGATTCTCAAGCAGCAGACTTCTGTGGTAAGGGCAATCAACATACTGCCCATAAAATGGCAAATATACCTTAGTCAAATATTTTTATTAATTCATATAATTAATCATTTCAATCTCCCCGTACAAGACGCCAATTTACCTAGCATAAGTACCTAGCATATAATATATATTTAGAAAGACTATGAGTTGTAAAAAGAATATGAGACAATAGGTTGCCGTTTTAGTGGCAATGTTGACCTATGTTCAGCAGCGGACTTCTGATGATTACTATATATTTTTCTAGTTTGCAACGTAGAGGTGTATATATTTAAGATTCTAATGTTTATAGTTTTTTTTTAATTGCTACGCCTACGTCCATGAGTTGATTGATAAAGTATTAGGTCCACTCTTTGCATAAAAGGAAATACAATAAAGATACAAAAAAGAAATAAATACAGTTTTATTACCGCCTACTTAAATGGCGGACTCTCCAATCGACTTAGTGTTATCTTTGTTTATTTGTGATAAAATTTAAGCTTGAGCTTGCGGAAGTTTTGCTGCATATAAATAGACAAGCATTTGAGTAAATCTCATTTAAAAATGTGTTTCTCTCGCTATGTTATGCATGATAGCCCATTAGACAAAGCGAAGCTACCGTAGACGTAGAGACGTTTACTCGCGTCGCCCCCGCCTACGCCGAATGCACTTCAATATAAACAGTTTTATTTTGAAGACATTCCGTAGCTAACAGATCTGAAGCGCGCATGTTGAATACAAAAGAATCACCAAGGTGTATACTCTATGGGTCGAGTCTTTGACTCGTAAAAGAGTATATTAGGAACGTGTATTTGTATATAATTTAATATGATTACATCTTTATATACAATATTAAAAACTATAATAATAATTTTAAAAAACTAAAACTAGAAACTTAATTATCATATAGTCCTACTCCCCGCGGTATCGTGCCAAGAACGCTCGCTGCGTTTCTCCGCTGAATGGCCATACTTAGCCTTTAAGCGAGAAAAGAACCAGCCCTCTTATCACCAGCAGTAACGACCAGCCGCGGATGGAGTTCCTTTAGGAACTTCACCGCACGTGGACCTCACGGACCGATAGTCTCTACAGCAAATAGCACAAATATGTAGTCATCTCTCAAAGACTCATATTTGCGCCACTTATTCAGTTTAGCTGCCTCTGATACCACCCCGGCTCTAAACGAGGTACCCCTGAGATGAGAGTATGTTTGTATTCATCTTTATATGTATGTGAGCACTGAGGGACTATGCCAGGAATTCACGAAATGAATTACTAAGGATTTAGTAGTAAGCCTGAAACAATTGTAGTACGAATTCGGGCATTTGTAAAAGAATGTATAATAAGTTTCAGCCATTAAAGTGTGGTCCCTCAGTTCACACAGTCTATCAGCAATATCTCAAAAAGTATCTTAAAAACGAAGTTAATGTGATGACAGGTATTTAGTAAAGAATTCGAAAAACTTATTTTAATAAGTAACAAGACATAAAGTGTTAAATATAAGAGAAACAAATATCTAAACTGTGGTCCCTCAGTCCACACATATTCTTTATACATTTGTGGAAATTTGTTAATCAAATTATTTAAATGGTACTTTTTCCAGTTAAGGTTTTAGTTAGACGTCTTAAAATATTTCGTAGAAAAAGAAATAGGGCTAAATAATTAAATATGGCTACTGTTAAAACTGTTTCCTCATTCCACACGTCTCCGGACATATATCGTAACAGAAACAGAAACTTTTTTATTCAATGTAGATTATAAATAATACTTATTGAAAGTCGCTCTTTTGTTCAATTACAACTGATTTGAAAAAAAACCTCCTAATGAAAAAAATTAAAAACCTATGTTACACAATTAACCCCTCAAAATAAATTAGAAATAGCTTGGTAACGATCACTTCCTTCCCAGGGGTTATCCCATAATAACCCGTGTATGCTAACTGTTTGACGAAAGGACTATTAGGTGTAGTGTTCTGTGTCAAAACTTGCAAGAGGTGAACATGACGGCAAGACCCTAAATCACCGGCAGGTCTGGCTACTTTGCATTTCCTATAGTTGCTTTTACGACCCCCACAGAGTGGTGGTGATGTATGTAGTGGTGATGAATTCCTTTACGTGTCAAGGTAGAGACTGCGGCCGTCAATCCGCTGCCAGTCGCTGAGATCAAGACAAATCGGCTTACGGCTCCGTGGCGCAGTGGCTTAGCAATCAGTTGTTGCGCTGGGGGCCGCGGGTACGAATCCCGCACGGAACAAGTATTTGTATGGCCTACAAATAATTGTTCCGGGTCTGGATGTTTGTCCTTGTGCGATTTATGTTTGTAAACTGTCTCCACGACACAGGAGAAAATCCTAGTGTGGGGGTAACGTTTTTTTTTAAAAGAAATCGCCCCTCCAAAGGCATCTATGTTGAGCAGTGGACTTCGAAGGGCCTATAAAGGAGAAGAAAAATAACTGTCAGTGTTTACACTAACAATAAAAATATGTACACTAAATGTGACTTATTTTACTTATTTTTATTTCTGGACGTTACACGTGCCTTACAGCACACCTGCTTACGGGGAGACTGAGGTCTGTGCTGAGGTGTTTAAAGTCCCGATTGGCTCGGGCTACTTTCCGCTTTTGAATATTAATAAAATACTAGATAATGAATAAAATAATGTAAAATTAGTTTTATTTAATGGCAAGTATTCGTGTAAATTTATGAAATCAATAATTTATACATTATTTACATTACTACGGTATAAGCTTACTTACTTATAATGATATCTGTAAAATCTGACCGCCTCGTCCAGAATTAGTGAAGCGGAGAAGTCATAGCTAAGGTTCTATGTATAGCTAGCCTAGGGCTCTATCGACATTTAATCCACCTCTGATAAAAGTCCACGCTGATGCAATGCTGATTGACAGAATTCGCGTGTAAGATACTTTTTATGACTCCGAAAGGTTTCCTCACGATGATTCCTTCAAATAAATCAGTTGTAATATTATTATCCTTTGTCAGCATCTTAAGTATTGCTAGCGAACAATAATTTCGGTTATAAAAACTTCGAAGTACGAATTCGGAAACCACAAATATAAACATATATATATATCAGACGTTTGTACTTCTACTATATTAGTAAATCTGTTCTCGGCGAAACAATAAATATTTTATATCGCTTAAATTGAAATGTTACCGTCAAAATCTTTTACGAATAACCTAAAGAAACAATAAAGCGCCCAACGCCATTTAAAATGAAGTAACTATCAAAATGTTTAGACTATGGATTGCATTGATACTATTTCTGTAGCTCCTGATTCTCCAGGCCAGAAACTCACAAAAGATTAAGAAAATACGTAAATAACAAAACCGTTTCCTGGTCGCCCGTCTTCAAGGGTACCTTTATTTATATAAACACAAAAGAAATATTTTCATTAGCTAGCTTTAGTTATTCTGTTTTGAACTTTAAAATACTATTTTTGAAATTAAGAGGTTATCTATCCGTAATAAAATATGTTATCTTGCCAATGAACAAACTATAAAAACGTTGAGAAATATTAGCTAGCTTGTATAGCGAAGGTAATTTTAGCGATATACATATTATTAATGCATACTCTATTTTATTTTTTCCGCTACGCTTATATTTTTTAAACATGAAAGTAAAAGGTATCCACAGTGGATATGGATCACAGATTTACTAATTCTCTACGTCCCACTGCTGGGCACAGGCATTATCTCACTTCTGAGAGGGTTTTATGGCAAGCAAATGTTCGCCGCGCAACCCCAATGCGTGTTGGCGAACTTCACAAGTCTTCGAAATATTTTTTTCTTATTTTCAGACATGAATGTTTCCTCACGATATTTTCCTTCACCACCGAGCACATGGTAAATCAGCATTTAAAATTGCAATTAACAATTTAATTGGCGGGGATCGAACCCGGGTTGCTCGCGTACTGTGAAACTAACAGTGAGCGCTAACTATCTGAGCTACCACGGCTCTCAAGATTTCGTTCAGATTGGTGCCAAAATATATTGACATTACTTTCTATGTAAGGCCTTATACAGACAAAAGATACAAGCAATTCGATCGAACCGGCGAAACGATTGCCTACACTTTAGAAGGCTCTTCTATGAAGCCTATTTCAGCACACGACCCCACTCAAGTAAATGAACGAAACGATATGGTGTAATGGATGTTCATACACCGCCATTACACAGTGTCTTCGCCAAGTATTCAACACATATTGGAACAGCCTGCTGTGATCATAATAAAGTGATAACTTATTGACATATTGTTTTTTTTTGATAATTCACATGTGAATCGCTTATAGAATAGAATACAATCGCTGTGTACTCGCTAATAACTAGATGTGGGAAGCAAATCTATATACGAGATGTGACCGTGTCTCGCGTAGCGTGCATGGTAAGTAGCGTGCGAGGTGCGATTGACGACCTCTCGTCAGGGAGGAGAATCGTGGAGAATCATCGACACGTAATGTCTTGTAAGTAACATTATAAACCTAGAGTCTGTGTCAAACCTAAGACAATTTTATTGCAGCGACTCTCGAGCGACACGTAACATGACATATAAAACTGGAGTCTTTAGAAAGGTTAAGACTCCAGTTTTATATACACTTTATCGTTCCTAGAAACAGATTTACCTATTCATGAGAATGTCAAGAACCCGACCAAGTTGTAGGCCAGGCTATACATGCTAGAGGTTAAACGGACAGCCAATAAAAAATATTTATTCGACAAAACCCGTACGGTCTAAAACAACTAGTAGGTATGCCCCAGTTAGACAAGACCGCGGCGCACCTGCTTTCTTTTTAGGTCGGCGTGTTCACGTTGCAGTATTTTCTACGGTTGTTCACCTGACCCGCGGTATACTGATATCTGAGATTCTACGTCGCTTGGCGCGTCTGCCAGCATTCATATTTTATCTGCGGTGTCATCTGTGATGACGGGGATAACGGCTTACAGAAATACTGGTACATAAATGTTACAGATTCAAATCTATCATGTAAAAGTTTGCAGTCATTGTGTTTAGCTTGAATTCCCCGTGACCTAGTTGTTATAACTTATAACACTGGATTATTGATTTGAATACTAAATTTTCTGCGTTAAAAAACTTAAAGATATTTGAAAGGTATATTTTTTTTATTTATTCATTATAAATGTACGGCATGATCACAATTAAAATATTAAAATTTTACTAAGTCTATATTTTTTTATAAAAAAGGAGTAACAAACAAGCACACAGTCCACCCGACGGTAAATGAATACTGCGACCTATAGAAATCTACATTTATCCTCGATTAGGAATCAAAATGCACACGCCTTCTTATCCCTGAAGACTAAAGTGGAATGGCTCGTATCCAGTATTCCGAATCTTACTCTATATTCAGGGTTCCAGTTCTCTACACTCACTACACGAAACACAGCAGCATTAAGCTGCTATTTTGCGCTGGTATTCTGTGAGAGCGTGATCCTGCCCCGGTCGAGCCGACCCATTGGTGCTAGAACCATAATATAGCTGCAGTATGGCTCTTCTACTGAAAATATTAACTCTATAGTCATATTATTCTTAATTCCTTTTAAAGATTCAGGTATTCAAGTTATTCGTCATCAGCCCGGAAAGGTCTTCTGCTGGATATAGGCCTCTTCTAAGGAGCATTTGCTATAATTGTCACCCAGGTGAATTGACGATCGCATTACCAGACGTCCCTTTTGTTGCTGATATAAGTCCCGTATAATATAATATAGTCCACCGACTAATGACGGGCATTATATACGTGGTAGAGTCGTGCTGCAGTAGTAGCACGAATAGGCCAGCTCGACCGCCGAAGGACCACGCTCTCACAGCATACCAACGTAAAATAGCAGCTTAATGCTGCTGTTTCTTTACTGGAAACGAGTAATCCATCTTAGTCCTCAGGGTTGACGGTGCCTCTGCATTTTGATTCTTAATCGAAGATAGATGTAGATGTCTATGGGCCAGAGAATCCACTTGTCATCAGAAGAACTGTGTGCTCGTTTGTCATCCTTATTCTTTATAAAAAGAAGCGCATGCATTAGTTTGAGAATTCGTTTGAAATAAACATACTGCTAGCGCCATCTACCGGCAGCCTCTGTCCCCTATCTCCTAGAATAGAATAATTTTTATTTAATATTTATTACATCATAATATTTATTGAAAGTAATTTTTTATTTACCACTGGTTTGGAGAATACTTCTGTCCTGGGGAGAACCAGCAAGAAACCGAGCGGGATTATATTTTATATTATATAGCTAATATGCCTATGGATGGCAATGAGATGAGCTTTCGAAAACATTTTGTAACCGTAGATGGTTTATTCGAATATAGAAAAATAGACTGGTATAAAAAATACTCTGACAAAAAGTAGTTGAATTTTCAACCTGGTTGTTTTCCCCGCAAGCACACACCCCAACGCAATATCTATTTGCCCTAAAGTGTAGGGATATTGTCAATACATTCGGCTTCGTACGCAGTAGGTACTGCAGGCCAGGCGACTTAATTTGTAGAGTACGTCATCGCCTTGCCCCGTCCGCGAATAATGGATCGAACCGTTCGTAATCACACGCGCGACATCAATCCTATGTTATGTAAAGTTAATCTGGTATTTGTTTTGATATGATAGATATTTGGCAGCGTGAGGTGTAAAATCGTATGTGGAAATGAAACATGATAATAATATTCAACAAGCAATCTTCGGATATAATTAACCTGCTACATGCAGGTCTCCCTACAATTGTTACAATTTAACATACGAATTGTCAGTTGTCACCCATCTATTCCATTCATCCAATACAGCCTATAAAGGTCCACAGCTGAATACAGGCCTTCCAAACAGAATGCCTTACAGGGGAGAGTTTGCTATATTTAGCACGCTTGGCAGGCGGGTTGGCAGCCGCAGTTTTTTATAATTTTGAGTTGTTATCAGGAAGATGTTGTTGCATATTACCCGCTACAGTTTTAGCACGCATTTCACTTGATGGTAAGTGGATGCTGTGGATGCTGTGGCCCATAAACACTACAACTATCCTCGATTAAGAATCACAATGCAGCTGCGTTGTAGCTCTCAGGACTAAGATGGTATACTTCGTTTCCAGTAAAAGGGGCCTCCGGTTCTCGGCAGCATTCAGCTGCTACTTTACGCTAGAATTCTCTGAGCGTGGTCCTTTCGTGGCTTAGAGTATTTTTAAGTACGGCCTGCTTATTTATACTCCATGTTCGACGGCCTATTCCGCCTTTTATATTAACTAATACATTTTTAAAGTATACGCTTAGCGTATTAAAAATTTAAAATATATTATAGGTGGTGCAATCAAATATTAATTATATTTTTTTTCTTGTATTAAAATTCATTACGTGGCCATGTTGCAACTATATTAGTAGCTGCAGCACAAATGGGTCGACTCCACCGAGGAAGCACCACGCTGAGTGTAGAGAACCGGAGACACATTTTACTGGAAACGAGGCATTCCATCTTGGTCCTCACGGGTGACAACGCATCTGCATTTTGATTCGTAATCAAGGATAGAAGTAGATGTCTATGGGCCGCAGCAACCGCTTGCCATCAGCTGGACTATGTGCTCGTCTGTTACCATTATCTTATCAACAAAAACAATACAATTTACTAAAATGTAATCATACTTAGTAATAATAAAAAACTGTCTGCTTCATATTACTGTTTCCTCACATATCTAAAGGTCGATGGCCTATCGAACATGATAAGTACTATGTATTTTGGTCCGTTATTATTTTCATCTCATTATTTATATCAGTATAACTGTGACACGCTAATTTACAGCTGTCAATGATCAAAGGATTGTTCTTGTAGATTATTCATGAGATAAAATTGTTGTCAAATGAATTATAGCTTCTTTCACTTTTTTGAAATAAACATTAAAATGAAAACAGTAGACTAAATTCATAGAATTATCAACTAAATTGTTTGTCTCATTAAAACTCTATTTCTTGAAATATTCGTTCGATTTATATTCTATTTATTTCATTATTAAATAATAAACTTATCCTCGTTTTTTATAGAGTAAAGGTGACAAAGTCCACCCGTGGATGAGTGGATGCTGAGATGCTGTGGCCCATAGACATCTGCATCTATCCTCAATTAAGGATCAAAATGCAGAAGCGTTTTCACCCCTGAGGAGCTTACACGCCACGTTTACATTAAAAGGGTCTCCGGTTCTCTACAATTATCTACCATACCAACCACAGCCGACTCATTCGTGCTACAAGCCTAATATAGCTCTACCACGTAAAAAAGGAGTTTCTCCTGTATCGTCAAGGCATTTTACATAAATAAATTGCAAATGGACAAGCCCCAAAAAAGTATTTGTAAGCCTTACAAGTTTAACCCATACATACTTGTACCGTGCGGGGGCCGAACCTGCAGTTCCGTAGTGACTGTAAATATGATTTGCTATAGAACATTGAATTTATATACTAGCTACATGTTTTAAGAATTTATGCATTAGTCCTTAAAGCATTTTAAGAGATAAAAAATATGAAATGTTCTTATAAAACTAATTTTTGCTATCAGTCTTTTGTTTTAAATAAAAAGCTACCATTAACATTTATAGTTTTGTTTATGAGAGCTACTAATAGTTTGAAGAGTCGTGGCCTATACAACATCTATTACCGTATTTTCATATATCCGTCACTCTGGGTGTCGTCAGAGGCGAATGTCGGAAATGCCAAAAAATCTTATGAATTTCGAGAAATGATCCGCCAATCATGACGATTAAAGAAAATCTTTCCTACAAAGGAAGAGGATATTTTCCAGCGTGGACTTTTACGACGTGACGAAGAAGAAGAGCATTACACTCAATTCCTGAAGTGTTTTAAGTTCTGCATCATATATTATTGTCGACAACTACAAAGTTATTTAGGTACCTAAGCACTGGAAAAGAAGATAGATGCTATAACAACTGGTCAAGCTATTATAGCAACCCTCAAGTCCTCTTCAAGTTCAAGGTTGACCTTGTCTTGTGATCAAGCGCTCTAGTTTTAAAATGCACTGTCGACAGAAATTAGAGTGCGCCAGTTTTTTTTTAAATATTTTACAATGTAAAAGACAAACAAAATTTATCAGAATCAATAGAATAATCCGACCGACTGAGTATTTTTATACTATTGATATGATAACTTCATGGTAAGTATTTATTACTTTTATGCAAATTTTTCTTAAAACTTACTAATTTTTAGTGTTGCAACAATTTCTGGGTGACCTACACCCTCTAGGATTCTACATGTAGACTATTCTCCACGGTGACTATTAAACTATTAATGCGTTTTTGTTGCAATTGAATAATTGAATAATCAAGTAACAAACGAAAGGCATCTGGTATAGAACTATACAAAGCGAGCCTTATCGCATACCTTGGTTTAATGATTGTGATCTCAGCAGAAATTTTGTTAAGTTAGCATTAAGACTTCGTTCTGGTCATACTCCATCAGCAAAGTTCGCTTTTTTAATGGGAAAAAAACCTTCTCCGAATTGTGATGTATGCAACAAAATTGAAGATGTTTACCATTTGTTGATAGAGTGTGTCAAGAATGAAAAAAATAGACATGCTGTGTTGAAAGAATTTAACGCAAATGTTTTGGATTTCGATTTAGTGCAAATGGTTTTATCAAACCCCAAATCAAAGATGTCAAGAGGGTTATTCCGGCTTGCTTATAGGACGGAATAATTATCTTTTCTATCTATTATAAGTTTCATTTTTGAGTTAGTAATTTAACTATAGTACTCTCAATGATACATTTTTATTTTGTTAGTGTTAGCAGTAATTAGTATAAGGTATGATGGGATTGGCATGTCATTTTGACAAAAATCCCAAAAAATTTAAGAAAAAAAAAGTTAATTGTATTTCTTTATACGTTATGTATTTTCTTATATTTAGTAATAATATAATTATATTATTACTGGTGATGTTATTGGTGGTTTTGTGCATAGATAGTAGTACTTCTGGGTAGGTAGCAACCTCTTAGGAACCTATTTCTGTCGCCAAATGCTTACACTACTGTGTTCCAGTCTGAAGAATACAGAGCCGGAATAATTACAGAATATGAAGCATTCCGCTTTAATCCTCAGAGATGACACCGAATTGTAGCTTTCTCTTTTCAAGAACTATTCCCTCTAATCATTAGGTCGACTGTACTTTCGTTTTTCACTTCGGTTTAAGATAAAGAAGAAGCAAAGCGTCGAAAAATCATACGTAAAAATTACTTCACGATGACAAGTTGCATGCCTGTCCGTTGTTAATATGCGTCTTGCGGGCGCCGCGCCGGTACGTTACTTCTAGTTAAATCTGGATGTTACCAATACAGCTTATCGAAGTCCACTGCTGAACATAGGCCTCCCCCATAGATACGTATATGAAGAGAGAAAAGAAAATAGCCAACTCTATTTAAGAGGCCGGAAATTCACCTGCTATTCCTGTGGTGCTGCAGTAGTTTATCAAACAAAATATAATCACTACGTTTAATTGTTCATGGACTTAACATCAGGTGAGGCGCTAGATCGCTTCCTCTTTTTATAAAAAAAAATGTGGGGAATGTGCCTCTCTCGTGAAAATTGCAAACGCGACCTGCCTTCATGATTTCGGTGACTTCAGTGAGGAGCCGCTGCACTCGGACTATTAGCGTACACGTAGGCGGGCCGGTCGCAGTTATCCGAGGTGTAAAACACAAATAACCCTCAAACAAACGTCCCAAATATCAATACCTCGTCCCATTTACACAGCGCGACGGACTCGACGTTTGACGCGACCTTGACATGTACCTCTTTTGTTTTATTGTCGTTTTATTTTTGGATAACAATCGGTCACTGGTTCAGATAGATAGTATACCAAAAATGATATTTGATAAAAATCCAAACGACTTTAATACATTTTAACTTTAATTAACCAGTAAATTGGCTGAAGGAATATCTAAATTGTATATTATCTATTATAAAAATTTACTGCGTGTTAAGAGTCACGCTGACGCATTCGATCCATTCGAATGGATCGGATGGATCGAGCAAGTGCTACGCCCTCAGAATATCAGCGTTAAATACATAGAACTAAAATGTACTACCATAGAATTATAATTCTATGTGTACTACGTACTAGAACAGACACTGCGAACAAAATATACGAGTATGTGCGACTATACACTTTGAATATAGTGGCGTACGTATGTGCGACAGTGCGACAGTGCGGGCGCGTGGAATAAGAAACAGAGTACTTTATCTTCTTTATGACACAGATTAAGTAAGTTTGAAGTCATGTGCGTTAAAGCGTGTACTTCAAGGGTTAAATAATTCGTTACTGGTCTGAGGTTAAATATCAGCATACTTCTGCTGTTTCTGTTTCTGTATTTGCTGAAGAGAACTGGAAACACTTTTTACTGGTAACGAGGCATTACATCCTAGTTTTCTTTACTTGGGGACTTCAATTTTACTTTCGGATTGATGTAGGTATTTATTGACCACAAAACCCCCTCATCCATCAGGGCATACATCAAACGAACACGGAGCACACAATCCGTGTGTGCTTGTTTGATGTGTACAACTGACTTGTATAAAAATCACAAGTAAAGTATCTCGTCTCATCTCTTCAGTCCATTCCACGAAAGATATATTTCAAGTAAATAGGAGATACTACTGGCTTTAGATATCTTATTACTGACTTAAAATATCTTGTAATCGTATATCGTGCTTGGGAGGATTTTTCATTATTGTCGATTCTATAGGTGTATTGGAGCGCTGCTATCCAACACCATTCTATTTTATACCAGACACTGACACTGACACATTTAAATATATATTTTTTAAATGTTAGTGTCGCCCTACGCAGTAAAATCTTTTACGCTTCTTTTTCGAAGAAAGGGCGACAAACCATCCACAGTCCACCTGATGGTAAATGGATACTGTGGTAGTTTTTGTCCAATGGTGGTGCTACAGCCATAAAATACTGCAGCATAGCTCTAATACGTATAAATTCCATCATTACTTATGATTTTTCGGTTATCTTACGTTGCCGCGTTAATATATTACGCGAAAATGTTTACTTATTGTCTACTAGCTACCCGCTACCCCTTGTTTAGACTTAATTTTATTTATTATTAATTTTTCGTTTAAAAAAGGTAATTTTTTGATAAAATTTAGCTTAGATCCTTTCGGGCATTGCTCTCTCTTCGTAAAGTTTTATCAGGATCGGTTCAGCCATTCCGAAGAAAAGCCCGGACAGACAAGCAGACAGACAACATTTTTAAAATGGTCATTTATGTTTTAAGAGTATAACCCCCTGAACTTAATATAAGCCAGTTATTTCAATATTACAGACAGACCCTTCAATTTTATTTATATATAGATATAGAAAAAATAGAGTTTTCAAAGAAAATACGTTACTTAAAGTTTGTTCCTCTTTGTTTCAGGTGCGACAAACGAGATACGCAATGAAAGACCTTATTAGTCCCCCCTTATTCACCAAATAAATACTATATGTTAAAGCTAATTATAAGTTAAAATAAATTTCAATAAAAACTTACATTCGAAATGTCTATCGAAATATCATTTAGCGAGGCAATTTAGTTCGATTTGAAATTATTTAAATAAGTATAAATGAAAATAGTGGATAAATCCAGCTCGATAAAGTTGAGAGTGTCCGACGGAGAGAAGCGCGAGATGTCGCTGCTAGCACCGAGGAGGGTGCAGCTTGATTGGGCGCACAGCATTCCATGGTAAGTGCAATACATCAGCTTTTTTAATAAAAAAAGGTTTCCCCCGCACTAGGATTTTCTTCTGAATCGTGGATGCGGTTTATACAACATCCAGACCCGGAACAATTACTTGTAGACCATACAAATAGGTACTTGTTCCGTGCGGGCTTCGGACCTACGGCCCTCGGCGCCGTAACACGCTGACCACGGAGCCGTCAGTTTTATCAACATATTTAATATATATTTATGTTTCTTAACTTCCGTTTTCTTTACCCTATGTCTATGCAAATAAAGTTGAAATCAATTCATAGAAACTTGAACGACCTTCCACAGTTTCGGTATTAAAAATTTATTTGTAATCTGAAAGAAGTAAGCTACAGATATAACTTGTAAACATTTGCGCGCTATGATATATTATGATTTTAAATTTGGTTTAACCGAACATTTAAGTTTACAACGGTTACAATTAGCATTGGGGGACTCTGATCCATCACGCATCAACAATTTTAGGTGTTTTGCTGAATTCAAAAGTGGTAAAATTAATCTTAAAAATGAGCAAAGAACCGGGGCCCTGCAAACAGCAGTAACGGCAGGAAATGTATGGACTACTGAAATGTTGGTGCGAGAAGACCCACGAATCACATATACGGACATCGAAAAGATTGTAGGCATTAGTTCGGGGAGCATTCATACCATCCTACATAAACATTTTGGAGTAAGAAAGCTTTGTTGTCGATGGATCCCTCGTTTGTTCTCCGAAAGCGAAAAACGGACTCGTGTGTATTGGTGCCATGAAATGAGTCTACGTTTTGAAAACGGGGCATCTAGGCGTGTTTCAGAAAACGTTATTGGTGACGAGACATGGATCTATCAATATGATCCGGAAAATAACACTACTCAGAAGGACAGTTATCGACAAAACTGCAAAGACCTCACAACGTCGGCAAAAAAATGTCAATGCTGGAAAATTGTCGGTCAGTGAACTCTGAATGGTATACTACAGTTGCATTACCCAAAGTTTTTCAAGCTGTGCGGGAGAGAAGACCAAGGACCGGGCTTCGGGAAATCATGCTGCATCATGATAACTCCTCTTCACATACCTCCCTTAGAACAAAAGCATTTTCGAACAAAACACGTGTCGTATTTTCGAGAGTGGTGTGTCGTGCCTAGTGTGGTGGTGCTGGGGATGGTAGTGCTGGGATTGACAGCGACGGTTATAGTGCGATTGAGGAAAGGTGGTAGGTCCCCTTAAAACTGGGAAGGACACATCATTTTCTATCTTTACGCAGAATTAAGCAAATTAGTTTATCACAACCCCATTATAATGGATTTCCGCAAAGTAACGCCTGATTCTATTAATTATAAGATAAAAGCTTAATTTTATAGCAAATAAACGTTTCAATCCTTAGTTTTAGACATGTAGAGCCTAAATTTAGTATAATAAATCAAAACAATATTTTCTTTCGAGTAAAATTGATTTGCAGTACCGCCATCTATTTCATTTTATAGGTAAATTCATTTTATCGAACAACGTTTGATTGACACCACACAGTACTTTAAATAATCAGAAAATTGACACTCACGGTGGTACGTAAAATAGACGCTAGGCGGCCTATACAATCGCAGGCTAAATTCTATAGATGTAAATTTGTCTCTATTTAGAATCGTTTCTTCGTTTCATCGAGTTACAAATTACAACGATTCTAAAGAAGTGTTCACTTCATAAAAACATCATTTCATTAATAATTAATAATATTTTTTGGGCATGTAAGACCGCTCACACACAACAACTACACATACACGTACATTTGTAAATCTGGACCATTGCCGTATGCCGATAAATTGTAGAGGCGATGGTAATCTAGATTTTTATTTTTATGTGAATACTTTTTATTTTAAAATATTTGTTTTTCATCCAAGACAGATAACTTAATATTGCTGCAACTATATTAGTATTATAGTTGTAGTACGAATGGGTCGGTTCGACAGGAGATGGCCATGCTCTCAGAGAATACCAGCGTAAAATATCAGCCTAACACTGCTGTGTTTCGTATAGTGAGTGTAGAGAACCGGAGACCCTTTTTACTGGAAATGAGGCACTCCATCTTAGTCGTCACGGGTGACAACGCATCTGCATTTTGATTTGTAATCGAGGATATAATTATGTAGATGTCTATGGGCCGCAGCAACCACTTACCATCAGGTGGCCTGTGTGCTCCTTTGCCACCGTTATACTATAAAAAAATATTATAATTTTGCATTATTTGGTTTATTTAACGCACAGGAGCAACAATTGCTTTTTTTTTTATAGGATAAGGGTGACAAACGAGCACACAGTCCACCTGATGGTAAGTGGTTGCTGCGGCCCATAGACATCTACATCTATCCTCTATTACAAATCAAAATGTAGATGCGTTGTCACCCGTGAGGACTAAGATGGAATGCCTCATTTCCAGTAAAAAGGGCCTCCGGCCACCTACACTCACCAAGCGAAACGCAGAGGTAAACCTCTACTTCACGCTGGTTTTCTGTGAGGTCGTGGTACCACCCCGGTTCGAACCGGCCCATCCGTGCGACAGCAAAAGCTGCCGCGTGGCTCTACCACTGTTGAGAAACTTAATAAGATTTTTTAGATTCTCTTGCACAAATCTGAAATCTTTTTTTGACAACTAACTAGAGTTAGAACTCAAACTAGTAGATTTGTTACAAAAAGAAATTAAAACTATTTCAAAATTTGTAATACTCGTACGGATTTATTTTATCACCCCGTTACAATATCAGAAGTATTTTTTTTAACAGTAACAATATTGTTTTACGATGGTAGTGCTGGGATTGACAGCGACAGCGTAAAGCCATACTGCAGCTATATTAGTGGTATAGTTGTAGTACGAATGGGTCGGCTCGACTGGGGAAGGACCACGCTCTCACAGAATACCAGCGTAAAATAGCAGCAAAACGCTGCTGTGTTTCATATGGTGAGTGTAGAGATCCGGAAACCCTTTTTACTGGAAACGAGGCATTGTATCTTAGTCCCCACGGTTGACGACGCATCTGCATTTTGTTTCGTAATCGAGGGTAGACCTAGATGTCTATGGAACACAGCAACCACAAAGGATCAGGTGGACTGTGTGCTAGTTTGTCACTGTTATGCTATAATAAAAAAGCCCTGACCGAAGACGGACAACAACAGGCACAGACATCATAAAAAATTGTGTTCTGTAGGCAGCATTTTTTAAATTATATTTAAATTATATTATATTAATTTAACAGTTTTAATTATTTTTAAATTATATTAATTTAACAGTGGTAGAGCCAGGCGGCAGCTTTTGCTGTCGCATGGATGGGCCGGCTCGAACCGGGGTGGTACCACGACCTCACAGAATACCAGCGTGAAGTAGAGGTTTACCTCTGCGTTTCGCTTGGTGAGTGCAGGTGGCCAGAGGCCCTTTTTACTAACACCGGTAGAACCAGGCGGCAGCTTTTGCTGTCGCATGGATGGGCCAGCTCGAACCGGGGTGGTACCACGACCTCACAGAATACCAGCGTGAACTAGAGCTTTACCTCCGCGTTTTGCTTGGTGAGTGCAGGTGGCCGGAGGCCCTTTTTACTGGAAATGAGGCATTCCATCCTAGTCCTCACGGGTGAAAACGCATCTGCATTTTGAGCTGTAACAGAGGATAGATGTAGATTTCTATGGGCCACAGCAACCACTTACCATCAGGTGGACTGTGTGCTCGTTTTTCACCCTTATCCTATAAAAAAAAAGCACAAAGCCACGAAGGTGAGATCCACCTGGCAAGCGTGACGATTAAAGCAAATCCGTCTTATGTCCTGGGTCTTTAGACGTAAACTATTTGAACAGGCATTTCCAAGAGTTGCTAACGGAACATAGTGAGGAAACAGACTTGCCTTACGCCGCTACAACACGCCATTAAATCCCATTATAAGTTAAAAGTGTTCTATAATGTTTTGAATCGATGTACTCGTATAAGTAAGTAATCGATATTGAAAGCAAGCATTGTAAGCAATAAGTACAGTATATACTCGTAAAAGTTAATTTTTATGTAATTTAGTCAAACACTAACCTTTTTTTGGTACACAACTTTATTATATATTATAAAATTCCGATGTGTAATTATATTAAATTAGTTTTGCAGCAAAAAAGGTAATTATTTTTTAAAAGGACCCAAGGCGTGTCGTCATAACAAGACGACACATTACTTGACCGTAAAATGTTCAATTAATCCTCGATTCCTCGATAATTTGACTGGTACGAGTATGAATAAATTTTATTTATACACTACTTTAGAGGCGTGTTTTTAGGGTTCCGTACCTCAAAAGGAAAAAACGGAATCCTTATAGGATCACTTTGTTGTCTGTCTGTCTGTCTGTCAAGACCCTTTTTCTCAGGAACGCGTGGAGGTATCAAGCTGAAATTCATATGAAATACTCAAGTCACTGTCCCTTGGAGCTGTAAAAAAATCGAACTTCTAAGCCAACGCAATCAAAAGATACAGCCGTTTATGCCGCAAATTTTCGACATTCGCAAGGGAATAAGGGAATCAAAACCTACAGGGTACTTCCCGTGAACTCAGAATCTTAAAATTTGGTACGAAGCAATGTATTGTAGCACAGATAAAGGAAAAAATGCGAAAAGCATAAATTTTTAGTTACATCATATAATAAAAATATTTTTAATAATTTTAAACTACGGATTTGTGTGGAACCCTCGGAGCGCGAGTCCGACTCGCACTTGGCCGGTTTTTTTTAATAGAATGTTGTTGCCAAACGAGCACACAGTCCTGTGGTCATGGTCCATACCCATAGACATCTATTATCTATCTTAAATGCAGATGCTTTGCCACCCCTGAGGTAGTCCTCTAATAGTCCTCTAGTAATATTAGTATCTTAGTTCTCGGGAATGAATCGAATATAATAATTTTTATTCAATATAGAATATTACATAATACTTATGTATTGCAAATCATTTTTATATTTACCACTGGTTCGAAAAATACCTCTGTCCTGGGAAGAACTACAGAATTAATAATAGTGGAAGAACTAGTAAGAAAACTAGCGGGACTTTCACTTTCACTTTACAATAAAAAAATGATTTTAAAGTGAAATATGTTATGTACCTAACTTTATTGGGGTAGTTTAATTAGGTTAATTACTATTAACTTGAAGTTATATTTAAATATTATACATATTTTTTTACATTTTTAATAATAATAACTATTCATTGTACCTATTTCTCGTGTACTAAAATTTTGACAAAGTTAGTATCCTACATAAAATTCAAGGTTTTTGATCGAAATTTAATAAGTAAAATATAATAATGACAATTACGAACAATAATACCTATAAAGTATTGTTATTTGCAGTTTTTGTATTCGATAAACCATTATCATTGCAGAGGTCATCGGCCTCAGTGCCTAGTAAATGACTAACTTCATGTTACTCTGAAAATCCTAGTCCGTCAGCTGAGCGGGCGTGGCTAACTTCACTACGGTGAAAAGAAGAACCTGTCATGGCTTCGCGATCGATGTAGACCTGTGTGTCGAAATCGAGAGAAAATACGAAAAATGCTGCCGCGCAATGCGGTGAAAGACGTTATACGCGTCACTGTAGCGTTTTTAACCGCTTAATTATTTAATCGTACAAAACGTCGTGCTTGTTCAGTGTATTTTCAGTGAGTTTTCAGCGTATCTAAATATATTCTCAGTTGGATTGAGCGACGGATCTAAATTTCTCGGTAAGTTTCATGCATATACAACACGAAGATAACATACATTTGTTGTATTTACGATTACAAGGAGATGTAAAATAATGTGTGATAAATTTTATTTAGAAAATTTGTCTGTGAATTGTTAAAAAATCGATTATATGTGGGTGGGATGCCCGGGTATAGCTATCTCACTTTAATATTACCCGGCTGCGTGAGAAACTGACGTAATACCGCGGCATTACTGAGTGGCGTAGTGCAGAACATTCGGTCGGGTTATTTTATCCATCTCTTTTTAATGGTAATGTCTGACAATTTCACGTATTTTGTAGTCTTTTTATTTTCAACTTTTCTAAATAAAAATAATATTTTATATCAGATTATCACCTTCATCAGCCTCTTGTGTGTGGTACATACTATTTTCCATTTTTATTAATCTTGTACAGGACCTAACAAAAAATCAATAAAAACAAGAATTAATTTGCTGTCAAATACGTATATTATACGTTTATTTACTTAAAAATTGTGATCAAAATTGCATCGATAAATTTTGTTACTTTGTCTTGTTACTTTGGTCTTAATACATGAACAAGGTTATGTGTGCCTTTTACGATATAATAAAAGTAATATTTATAAATTTCACTTAAAATACTTATCATCGAATGATTTAAATAATCCGACTTAAACTTCCACTTGCTCATTTATCATGTAAGAATGATATGTAATAATCAACCTCTATATTGATTATTTTTCAATCTAGTCTGTGTAATATTTTTATGATAATTTATTTCCATAATTATACCTAAAAGTAATTCTTTAACTGCATTGTTTAGTTATTTTTACAAAATTTTAATAATAATCCTATAATAATAAAACAGGAGGATAGCTTGTACATGTCTGATGGCCATGCACTCCCTATTTTGCTTGGTAGATACTGTTCAGAGTCAAGAATTTTTTTTAATGTTTATTTTTGCAAGAAAAGCTTTGGTCATCACTAAAAATCAGTGTTGTGGTTTACTGCAACTGCTGCTGCATGATTTATAACATACAAAGACATTTTTTATATTTACACATTTTTTCATATATATTTGTATATTGTGTTGTGTATATCAGTAGCTTATGCCAAAATAAAGATTTTCTTTCTTTCTCAAAATGGTCGAAGTATGGTCTTATAATAAGAGAATATGTATTAAATGAAAATGGTTACCAACCAATCTGCTAAAAGTAGCATTTATGAGAATTAGGCATTTCTGCGTTTCCCTTTTAAGTTTTAGGAAGCTATTTTCATAATCTTTTATTTAATCTATATATTTTGTTTTATGAACAAAAGTAACAAAAATCAATAAAACTAATAATTTAAAATGATTAGATAATCTTGTAATTGCTCAATAGTGCAGTGTTACCTAAGCATTTGCTTGTGGAGCTGCAATTTGTACATGGACTTAAATATTACAAATTACAAAGTCCATGTGAAAATTATTTGTATCTCCAGTAAATGAATGAAATATATGTTGCCAGTGACTACATATGGATCTGCAACTTGGTCCATCACTGCTGGCTGTATCACGAAACTCAAGGTTGCTCAGTTGTTGTTGTCGAGCTGTGGGGATGCTATGGTTACAGTTTCTCTGAATGATAGACTTCAGAATAAGGATATCAGTAAAACCAGAGTAACTGACTTAGCATAACAAACCAGTTGGCTGAAGTGGCAATGGACCAATAAACATTATCAAGTGGCAGCACCATACAGGTTTGCAAAGTGTAGGGTGGCCTTTCACTAGTCAGAGTAACAATCTGGTAAGAGATGCAGGAAATTTATGAATGCAGGCGGCTCATATGCACGTCTTGTGCATGGTCCTGAGCCGCCTGCATTCCTTGAGAGATATATTCAACGGTAGACTTGTCATGGGCTGTAATTTTGATGATGAAATAAATGTAGAAATTAAATATGTTTTAGATAATTATTATCTAATACTAATAGCAAAACAATACAATAATCAATTAGTGACGAGAAGGTCTATTTGTGACACCAATTACACATTTTGATAATTATATTATTTATTTGTTCATCTAACCCACAGAAGATCAACACCAAAGTACTCTATCAATACTAAGAATATCCTGATTTGGGTACTTGTTTAGTAAACTTTTACCACATTTAATATGCTATTGTTGCAAACAAATTGTTATAATGTGTTACTAAATAAACTCATTTTCTGCCGACTTCCAAAAAGGAGACGGTACTCAATTCGAGTGTATGTTTTTTTTTATGTGTGTTACCTAATAACTTTGTAATGGGCGAACAGATTTCGATGATTCTTTTTTTATATGAAAGCTGATAGTTCTCGTGTGGTCCCATATGAATTTGATCAAGGTCAGACCAATGGTTATTGAGTTATTCTTAAATAACCTATATTGAAGTCGCTTATATTGAAGTCGGCTGTACAAGATTTTTAATTTTAAATTATCTTTCTTTCTTTCTAATAGCATCATTTAGTTAGCAATAATGTCCCGAGGTATCATTTACAGCATTCAAGGTAACTGTTATTAACCACACGCTGACTTTGCAGAAGGTATAATCTATAGTTAATTATAATGTATGTGTTAGAACAAAACATGAGTTTCATATTATAATATGTATTTTATACCATACAAAAATATTTCCCTAAACACAATTTTGGTAGGGTATATTAAAGAAAAATACCTTTATTGAATATCAGAATAATATGACATATTTCTATCACTGCTAATCAGAAGTTAGTTTAAAAAGAGCAGACCTAATATCCATTACTCTACAAATAAAGTACCAAAAAGCTGAAAATTGCAGTTAAAATATAGTGTTATAACAAGTATCACATATTTAAGTCAATGCCTAAGGATGTGAGTCCTCATCATTCAATCTTTATAAGTGTGAGATGTCGTTTTTTTTATAATATACTTATTTATTTTGATACAATTTTAAAATAAAACAAGTTTTAGGATAAAAATAATAGATTAGTAAGTGTTGATGACTCTGACCGTGATGGTGAAAACCCAGGTATTCTCTGCATTGTTTGCTGATCCCAGTCTGTTATTGTTACTGTGCTTTCAATGCCACGATCTAGATATGATACACAGTAAAGTTAATGCCAGTGTATATTGATAGCTGATATTTCAAAGCAGCTCTTGTTTTCTCTTCCTCAATCTATAAGAGTTTCGGCTAACTTTAATAACAGTTACCATTTCGGCCTATCAAAAGCATACTGAATGTACGCTTTCCTTATAGATTGTTTCATAGGAGGGATGTATAATATGCTGTATAGGCTATATTTGCCATGCTTGGCAGGTGGACAGCCAACCACAGTTTTTTAATTTCTTGATTGTTAGGATAATGCTGCTGCCCGTCTTGTAGTTTGTATTCCCCGTTACCTCTTACGACATGCATTGGACGATATGGGGCAGTGGATATTCTTACACTGCCTCTACACAGTCAGCTTTAAACTTCAGTAAAATCAGTAAGCTGAATTGGCAATAGGCCAGTCATATAGCTCGAAAAACCGATCACCGATGGAGTAGAAGTGTAGGAGGACCCCAACTAAATGAAGTAACGACGGTAAGAGATGCAAGAAGTCGATGAATACAGGTGGCCATTACTGTCCTTGGTGGCATTCTTAGGGGGAAGCCTATGTTCAGTAGAGGTCTTGTGATGGGCTGATTTGATGAGGATGATGATTTTTTTTTATAGGAGAGGGGTCAAACGAGCATACGGCTCACCTGATGGTAAGTGACTATCGCCGCCCATGAACAACTGCAACACCAGGGGAATCGCAGATGCGTTGCCGGCCTTTTAAAAAGGAGTAGGCTATTTATCATTATCATGTGGTTAACTAATAACATTGTTAATTGTATTGTGTAATAGCAACAGTCTTATCTGCTTTTTTACTAGCATTAATCGTGTACGTAAAATTATCGCCACCCGCATGAGTAGCGCGCAAAAGACCTTATAACTTGTCGAAACTAGGAAGTATAATTAAAAATTAAAAATTTTGTACAGCCGACTTCAATATAGGTTATTTGAGAATAACTCAATAACCATTGGTCTGACCTTGATCAAATTCATATAGGACCACACGAGAACTATCAGCTTTCATATAAAAAAAGAATCATCGAAATCGGTTCGCCCAGTACAAAGTTATGAGGTAACATACATAAAAAAAAATACAGTCGAATTGAGTACCGTCTCCTTTTTGGAAGTCGGCAGAAAATTACTCTTAGCTTTGTAGCTTTCTTGTTAAAGTTTTTGTCGTGACTTTATAATAATATTTACTTTACGTCAGTATGAAAATAGACCACAGCTGGTCTGGGAGACGAGGGAATTAGCGATCATAGGACAAGATTTGGAATAATAATGCTTCCTGTCTCCGGTATGATTATTTTAACTTTAAAGATATTAAAAATAGCTAGATAAGATCCGTGTAAAAATAAATTAAAAATTATGTGTCTTACCTAGTTTGAAGAGTGCATCCAGCTCTAGTTTTGTTGCTATTACCATCACCACTAATCTAAATTACTAAAGATGCACCATCGTCGGTAATACATTTTTCAGTTCTCCTGATGATGCCTTTGTGCCATTTGTATATGTTTTGGAGGCGAAACACGTGTCGTATTATTGACGGTGGTGTGTCTCTCCTTGTGTTGTGGTGTCAGTTGTGACGGGGATAGTGCACGTAACCGAGGGAGGACAGGAGGTGCTCATAAAACTAGAAAGACAGCATTTTTGATGTGGATATTTTAGCTTAAGCCCAGTGTCTTGATTAAATTCGATATTAACTTTTGAAAAATGTTGAATAAGGCTTGCCAAGTTACGGTATAAGAGAATCTGTTACCTCACTCGCCTTCTATTGATCGCAAACTGTTTCAAAATTACAAAACTAGCGCTTTGACCTGCTTAGCTTGGCAATTCGTCACGTTGTTTTCATCCACCATCGAGCATGCGGCAATCGAAAGAAAGAAAAAATTATTTATACTTAAATTTTAACATTTGTAGGCATCATTTGATAAAAGTGTAACAAAATAAAAATAAAAATAAAAACAACAATTCGACGGATATAACATTTAAAAAAATTGTATAGTTATAAATTATAGTAAAAATCCGTTCCTCATGTCGTGTGTTGTGGCGCGTTCAAACGAACCTCAGTCAGCTTATGTCGCCGAAATAGCAGCGCTGGTTTTCAGTGGCCCGAATGTATAAGTAACGTATTCTAATCGCGATAAAATATTTCAGTGAAGCCGACGGAGATGAAACTCTAGGTGTTCTAGGAAAATTAAAGCAGCTAACCACTTTTGATTAGGCACACTCATTCACTTGTAATTTCGTTATGTCTTGTCTTTTTGTCACCATTATACGTGGTAGAGCCACGCTGCATTTGTATTATGTTGTATCACGAATGGGTCTGTTCGACCGGGGTAGGACCACGCTCTCATAGTATACCAGCGTAAAATAGCAGCTTTTTTTTATAGGAAAAGGGTGACAAACGAGCACACAGTCCACCTGATGGTAAGTGGTTGCTGCGGCCCATAGACATCTTCATCTATCCTCTATTACAAACCAAAATGCAGATGCGTTGTCACCCGTGAGGACTAAGATGGAATGCCTCATTTCCAGTAAAAAGGGCCTCCGGCCACCTGCACTCACCAAGCGAAACGCAGAGGTAAACCTCTACTTCACGCTGGTATTCTGTGAGTTCGTGGTACCACCCTGGTTCGAGCCGGCCCATCCGTGCGACAGCTAAAGCTGCCGCGTGGTTCTGTCCATTGTGTCCATGTACCACTGTGTAAAGTTTAATGCTGCTGTATTTCGTAAGAGAATCGGACACCCTTTTTACTGGAAACGAGGCATTCCATCTTAGTCCTTAAGGGTAACAACGCATTTACATTTTGATTCTTAATTGAGGATTAATGTATTAATGTTTGAATTGCTGTCTATGGGCCACAGCAACCACTTACCATCAGGTGGACTGTTTGCTCGTTTGTCACCCTTACTCTATAAACAAAACAAGTTCGGTCCAGTACCCCTTGTTTATTAATTTGAAATTGAGTAATTATAATCTCGCAGCATTACATAGATCCAAGCATCTAACCTTACAGTTTTGTCGCGGGCGTATAATTTCTGTGTTAATTGTTACACTCGTAAACACGATGACGATAATGCAGAGGCGTGAAAAGGTCGCGGCCATAGGGTTGCCCGATGACAGGGATTTTCCTGACATGTCTTGAATTTTAGCCCTTTGTAATGGAAACGGAAAATTTTAAATTGTTAGAAATTTTTAAATAAGAAGAGAATTATATAAGAAATACAAATCACAATATTTATTAAACAGTATAACCAGAAAAAATAAATTTACCTCAATAACTAAAATCTCAACAATTCAATTGTTTCATTCATCTGATCTGATGATCACATGCGCGAGTAATCACAATTAGGTATTTTTGCTACCTCCACGTCAAGCAATGTTATGAAATTTATTGAAAAGTCACGAATTTTTCCAGGAAAACTCATTTTCGGATGTAGTATTCTTACTCGGCAGCGTGATCATCAGCACGTCACCTCTTCATTTCCTTGGGTTATGAACATAACTCTTATCTGACAGAAGTTTTACTGACAAATACTTTATGAGCGTAATAGCCCCGTTATAGACTTATATGTCCGCGTAGTAGTGTTTAAGTTTTCACTTAAATAAATGGAAGCAAGCCTGAGTTTTGTTGCTTGATATTTTAAGAGAGCGGAGAAGCTATCCAGAGGTGAAGTTTTTTCATTATATATAAGTTTTTCTCTGAATTGTTTTGATGCGTCGCCTCTAAGTAACTTTAGTAAATCTACCGCAAGCCGTCGAAATAGTTAATATTCTTACTTTAATAAATAGACTTTGACGTTACTGTAATTTTGGTTACCATTTTGCTGTAATTTAAATATTATGATCATGAAGATGTTCTTGTTATTTATGCCTGGTATCTATATTAATAAACGTTTTTTATTATCAAAAAAAAAAAACTTTATTAAACGAGTATTGTTTATGAAGGGTTATTATAATATTAAGGAATTTATGGATGATAACAACCCCTGGGAATGAGGTGATCGCTTCCAAGCTATTTGTAATTTGTTTTGTGTTGTTAATTGTGTAACATATGAAAAGGTTGTAAACTGTTCTTTTAAAACAATTGTCCCGCTGGGTTTCCTGCTTGTTCTTACTGGGATAGAGGTATTTTACGAACCAGTGGTAAATTAAACGTCAGAGTGACTTTCAATAAGTATATTTATAATCTTTAATACATAAAAGAATCTATTTCTCTTTAGTTTTCCTTAACGGCCCGTTTTATTGAACTATTGTGCAAAAAGTTAGTAATAAAAGCATAAAAACTGGCCCAACAACATAACATGACTAGCTATTTTATTTTCAAGTGCTCGCCATCAAGACGTTAGTCATTAAAGTACTTCACCTTAGAAGCCTTTGTTGTTAATATAATAATTCATTTATTTTCAGATCAATCATGTAATATTTGTTAACAATTTCTAATCTAAAGGTCTATAACCTAGTGCTAATATTGACATTAAATAAAATTAACAGACTAACCAAGGTCATAGCGTGTCTAATATACAGTATGCAAATTTGCCCAACGTCCCAACATTGGTGAATCTCATCTGTCCGCTTTTACGCTCAGGGTGATGTTGGTGCTAGCCCGCATACGACTCGGCAAGGAGGCACACCTTTATGGCTTCCGTTGATGTCCTCCTGTCCACTTTTTTCGTCTATTGTGACAGCTTCCAAATATTCAGACCCTATTAGTTCTAGAATATGGTGCCCCCTATTGTCCACAAAACATGGCGACTCATACTGACCTTCTAGTGCCCGATGGAATGCTTAAAGATGTTGGTTACACGACAAAATCTCATACAATTTTCAGAAATTAGACTATTACGCTTTTTATTGAAAATTTATTTAATTTTACATTTCTTTTTTTAATTGAAGTAACAAACGAACTTCCACAAAGAAGGCTATGCATGATGCATGCGTTACTGTTATTCCTTGGACTAAGATGCAATGCTTCATTTCCAGTAGAAAGGGTCTCCCGTCCTTTACACTCGTCATACAAAACATCAGAATTAAGCTACTATTTTACGCTGGTATTCTGTGAGAGTGTGGTCATGCTGACCCAACAGTGCTGAAAAACTAAAATTCCGAATTATAAAATGGAATAATGTATAATAGTACAATAAAAAAATCTTCTTTACAGTTGATAACTTTACTAAAGTTTGTCGAGATCCTAACACTATCTTTTGTTAAATCCTTTTCAACAGACTTAAAAAAAAGGAGGAAGTTCTCAATTCGACTGTATTTTTTTATGTGTCTTCAGAACTTTTTCTAGGTGAACCGATTTTGTTGTTTCTTTTTAAATTTTTCATGTGGTCCCATATAAATTTGATCAAGATCTGACCAGTAGTTTTTGAGTTATCCTTAATATCATCATCATCATAAATATACATACATAGAACATGGACCTCCCCCAAGGACTGCCACAAAGCACGGTCTTGAGCCACCAGCATCCATCGACTTCCTGCATGTCTTCCCTGGTCGTCACTCCATCCGGGGGGGGGGGGGGGGGATGTCCTACACTTCGTTCGCTGGTACGAGGCCGCCACTCGAGAACCCTTCCTCATCGGTTGTCGGTGCTTCGAGCTATATGGCCGGAGCGAGCTATTTCCCTACTTTCAGCTCACCGTTCTCTCTTGTGCCTAGTTTTGCGTTGAATTCTTCCATTAACAATAACATCGAGTGGGTTTTGGAGAAATACATGGCTCTCGATATATCCTCATACATTTCCTCCACCTCCTCATCGGGGTGTGCCGAGATTGATGCGTAAACCTGTATGACTTTAAGCGAATACCGTTTGGTGATCCTGAGTATTAGGTACGCAACCCTCGTCGACACACTCAATCTTTATTTCCTTAATAATGCGTATTTAATTGATTTCGACTGCATTGATAATTTTTTTTCTTAGAAAACGTTACCCCCACTAGGATTTTCTCCTGTATCGTGGAGGCAGTTTGCACAAGAACAAACATCCAGACCCGGATTACAATTATTTGTAGGCCATACAAATAATTGCTCCGTGCGGGATTCGAACCCGCGCCTCCCAGCGCAGCAACTCATTGCTAAGTCACTGCGCCACGGAGCCGTCAATGTTATAATGTATAATGTTCTAATTTTATTTATATTGAGGTCGGTTGTACAAAATTTTTAATTTTAAATTATACTATTTGTTTACTTCTGAATCTAAAGCTAAATTGTAAAAGTGGATAAATATTATTGGCCCTATGTAACGAGATAATATATCAGAAAATGTCATATATTCACAAAATAAATGCTGTGTTATCCCTATTAAAATAAATAAATTGCCTACTTCGTCCAGTAAAACACGGTCATGTAATAAGGTCAGAGGAGATGGAAGCACTAAGGTTATTGCACGAGATAAATTATCATTATTAATGGTAGCGCACGTTGAAATTAAAATGCATCGATATTTTTACGCCTGATTAATAGTCATTTGATAGCGCTCCAGCGTTCATGGAGATGATATTATTTGTGGAGTGTACGAAAGTTAATTTTATCTCGAGGTTTATCGAATGGGTCGGCTCGACCGCGGTAAGATCACGCTTTTAAACAGAATAAGATTGACAAACGAGCACACAGTCCACCTGATGGTAAGTGGATGCTGTGACTCATACGCATCTACATTTATCCTCGATTAAGAGTCAAAATGTAGATGCGTTTTCACCCGTGTAGACTAAGATTTCACACGTGTAGAATAAGAAGAATGCCGCGTTACCAGTAAAAAGGGTCTCCGGTTACAGTAGCCTGGGTCTACCAATAAATACGATCGCACAGAATACCAGCGTGAAACAGCAGCTTAATGCTGCTGTGTTGCATATGGCAAGTGTAGAGAACCAGATACCCTTTTTACTGGCAACATGCGACCCGCCTTGGCTTCCTGGACAGACAGACAAACATTTTAAAAATCGTTATTCATGTCATAATGGCATGCAAATAACTCGATCAGCTCAGTATAAGGCAGTTATTTAGATCTGTAAATCAGTTTTATTTCATAATTTTAGATATCCATTTTATGTAGTTCTCTGGAGTGACAACGCATCTGCATTTTGATTTTCAAATAATGATAGATGTAGATATCTAAGTCTAGATAGGTATCTAAACTTAAAAATGAGGATATCTGCAGTAGAAACAGAGTAATTGTTATAACCCTACGAATTAGTAAGCTGAAGTGGCAATGGGCCGGCCATATAGCTCGAAGAACCGACAACCGATGGGGATGAAAGGTTCTCGAGTGGCAAACCTCGTACCGGTAGACAAAGTGTAGGGCGGCCTCCCACTAGGTGGAGTGACCTGATAAGATATGCAAAAAGACGATGGATGCAGGTTGCTCAGGACAGTGGTTTGTGGCATTCCTTGGCGGAGGCCTATGTTCAACTGTGGACTTGTGAAAGGCTGTAACGATGATGAAAATGATGAGATGTAGATATGTCTTATGAGTCATAGCACCTACTTCATCAGGTGGACTGTGTCGTTTGTCACTCTTATTCTGTTAAAAAAGCGTGATCTTACCGCGGTCGAGCCGACCCATTCGATAAACCTCGAGATAAAATTAACTTGACTGTCGTACACTCCACAAATAAAATCATCTCCATGAACGCTAGATGAAATAAAAAGAAATATCAGTTGTGCGTTAAACAACTCGCTTCTCTAAGTTATACCCTAATTCTATTAAAAAAAAACCCACCCGTCTGACTGTACCTACGAGCCTACGACCGTCCGAAATGTCCTGACAAATGAATACTTTGATCAGAATGGATTTGGCAACGTCTTATCTTAAATGTTTTACGTTCATTTGTAAAAGGATTTACGAGCACATGAATATTTGTTCCTACTGGTCAAATAAAAGGCAGCAAATATGTCAATGCAGTAGAACCTTTTTCCCCTTTTTTATATTTTGAAATGGATTTCAGCTTGAAATTATTACTCGAAAGATTTCCCAATACTTATTTATTTATTTAACTTTTTTGAACCTTATAAACTATATAAGTACAAAAGGCGGACATAATGCTTAAAGCATTCTCTGCCTGTCAACCTTGAGGAGTGGAAAAACATCGTAGAAACAAGAACATACTTACAACGCCGTACAGACGCGCTGGTGTGTACAAAGTCGATACATTCTCACTTGTAATGTGAATCCACTAGTCTGTGAGTTATTTGGGGTTTAGTATGTTTGAATTGAGTGTCCGCAATCAATCAACCATACCGCACCGTGCAGGTGAGGTAAACATTTGTGGCGAAAAGGAAGCAAGTTACAGCCACATCTATTTTACATAAATTATAACTTATTTAGATTATAGTCATTTTTATTCAATACTAGCTGGTACCCGGCGCGTTGCAGTCGCAGAAGAAGTAATTGTGAAAATATCGTTTTAAATTTGGAAGAGTTATATTGTTTAATTAAGAATGATAAATACATTCATGGAAATTGAATAATACCTGTATAACTTTCCAATAAAGACGATACAATACACGCGCCACCTACTGTAAGTTAATTGTACTATGCCTATATTCTTGCTCAAGTGCAAGCAATAAACTGACAAAGTTTTACCAGAATCTGATGAACGGTATGGCAGCGCATAAAATACTAACTAACAAATATGAATTTTTATTTAATAGATAGATTGCAGGAATACTTATTGAAAGTTATTTAAGCTTTTATTGTTTCGTATTATTGGTTCGTATAAAATGTCTGTCCAGGGAATAATCAACAAGAAACCCAGCGGGACTTTTTCTTAAATATTAATTTACAAAATAATATTTTATACAATGAAGTATGAAACCATTTAGAAACAGCATGGTAACGATCACCGCAGCGATTATAACAACCGGTCTGAACTTGGTCCAGCGGTGGAATGCTTGATGATTAGGGATAGTATAGCAGTTTGTTTTGAATCCGGTTGTGTTGTACGTCTCGTGTGTCACACTCTACATCCGATCGTTTTTTATACAAGTAAAGGAAGTTAGTTTTATACAAGTAAGTAAACGATCACACAGTTTGTACCTAGAGCCACGCTGACCACGCTGACACAAAACAGTAACTTAATGCTGCTGTGTTTCGTATGGGAGAATAGAAAACCCTTTTTACTGATAAGAAGGCATTCTTAGTCCTCAGGGGTGACAACGCATCTGCATTTTGATTCTTAATTGTAAATAAAAATGTAGATGCCTCTATACGCCACAGTATCCACTTAACATCAGGTGAACTGTGCGCTCGTATGTCACCCTTATTAAGTGGCGAAGCTTGCGAAGTCACTTATTAAGTGGCGAAGCTTGCGAAGTCACTTATTGATTTCACGATGTCTGTCCGTCTGTCCGTCTGTCCGTCTGTCCGTCCGTCTGTCCGTCTGTCCGTCTGTCCCACGATTATCTCGAGAACGGTTTCGAATTTTCAAATTCTGTTTTCAGCAATCGATTACTGATCACCCAGGCATCTGAACCTCCTATTTTGAAACTGATTGCTCAACGGAAACCGTTAGAAACCGCTACAAAGCTGATTGCTTCGCCACTTTGCTATGCTGTTAGCTGGCTAGGTTTATTGATTTCACGATGTCTGTCCGTCTGTCCGTCTGTCCGTCTGTCCGTCTGTCCGTCCGTCTGTCCGTCTGTCCCACGATTATCTCGAGAACGGTTTCGAATTTTCAAATTCTGTTTTCAGCAATCGATTACTGATCACCCAGGCATCTGAACCTCCTATTTTGAAACTGATTGCTCAACGGCAACCGTTAGAAACCGCTACAAAGCTGATTGCTTCGCCACTTTGCTATGCTGTTAGCTTGCTAGGTTTATTGATTTCACGATGTCTGTCCGTCTTTCGGTCGGTCGGTCGGTCGGTCAGTCGGTGGCCTTTTTGTTGCTGTAATCCATTTTTTTACTAATATTTTTTTATTAATTAATTATTGTCTTGCAGCAATAAATAAGTATGTGCTTCTGTCTTAGTGGATACTGTGACTACGAGTATCTCTATCATCTCATTTATCTATCATTGATTAAGAATCAATATGCATTGACACTCTTAAATATTAAAATGGGAACGGGATGCATCGGACTTGTTTATTCTATTCCAAGCCTGAAAGGGACTCCTAGGCGAAAATAAGAATTAATACCCAGTAAAACTATTTTCGGCCGTCCGTTCGTCCAAATTTGTGTTACTATTTCAAGTAAAAGTAGAATATTACAATTATCTATAGAAATAAATAAAATTGCAGTGTCTGTAATGTCAAAATTACAGCTTTTTACTAAATGCATATGAAAGTATATAACGGTACCTACTTATAACAAAAAAACAATTTTTAAAATTTTTGTCTGTCTGTCAGTCTGTCTGTCTGTTTGTCTGTCTATCTGTTTGTCTGTTTGTCTGTTCCGGCTAATCTCCAGAACAGCTAGATCGATTTCGATGGAACGTTCACTGGCAGGTAGCTGATGTTATAAAAAGTTACTTAGAACATTTTTATTATTGAAAAGAAATTAGGGTTTCGCATTATAAAAAACCCATGAAATCCAATCGTAATAAAGTCTAAAAGTCCGCGCAAAGCGCGGGGAACAGCTAGTATAGAATAATAATAACGTTGCATTCATGTAATGAAGCCCAACATTAACGAAATGGAAATATTTGGATTACAAAAGGCTCAGTGATTATTAAATTCCAGTTTCTATCAACTAGATTACAAAGCTCTTAGCGATGCTGTCCCTGTAACCAATTAATTCTCCACAAAGGTGCCGACTGCCGGTAATCCCCTCAAAGCCATCAGGGCGGCTCCACGCTACACACGAATACATATGCTTCAAAGGTTTATGAATAGAGGGGTAGATATTATTTCTTTTTTAAATTACTTTTTTAATATTTTGTCTTTAAGTAGATGCCCGTTTTCGTTTTTCGTATGAACCCCATAACGGAAGAGATCTAGGATGAGCAGTAGACTTTCGGGCTAAAAAAGAATAATAGTTCGTTTTTAACATTCAGCGAATATTTATACGTGGTAGAGCCATAGTAAAGTTGCAGCCTATTTTACGTCCCACTGCTGGGCACAGGCCTCCCCTTATTTCTGAGAGGGGTTTTAGGACAAGGAAATGTCCGCCGCGCTGCCCCAATGCGTGTTGGCGAACACACATTGGGGCAGCGCATGGTTGTCTTTGAAATTTTTTCTTATTTCTCAGACATGCAGGTTTCCTCACGATGTGTTGCTTCACCGCCGAGCACGTGGTAAATCAGCACTTAAAATTGCAATTAACATTTCATTGGTGCCGGCGGAGATTGAACCCGGGTTGCTCGAGTACTGTGAAGCTTACAACGAGCGCTAACCATCTGAGCTACCACGGTAGAGCCATACTGCAGCTATATTAACTGTATAGTTGTAGCACGAATGGGTCGGCTCGACCGGGAAAGGACCACGCTCTCACAGAATACTAGCGTAAAATAGCAGCTTAACGCTGCTGTTTCGTATGGTGAGTGTAGAGAACCGGAGACCCTTTTCACTGGAAACGAGGCATTCCATCTTAGCCCTTACATGTCCCTATCACTGCGCTTGCAAATCTATCTATGCTGTACGCCGCCATAACAAGCTGCCACTCGAGAACCCTCTAAATTGTTTGCTTCCTTTGATGAGAGATGTAATAATTTCTCCAAATACCAACCTCTACATCACGCGGTTTATTTTGCTAGCCCCCGAATGAGCCTCTGATGAACGATAAATGGTGGTGTGTCCATTCCAAAACGCTGAACCCAAATATTTAATAGAAATTTTAGAACTACGCTGCAGCCTTATTATGGTTGCAGCATAAATGTCTCGGCCCTACCTGAAAAGGACCATGATCTCACAGAATACCAGCGTAAAATAGCAGCCGTGTTTCGTATTGTGTGTGTAGAGAACCGGAAATCCCTTTTTACTGGCATCAAAGCATGATAATATATTAGTCGTCAGGGGTGACAACGCATCTACATTTTGATTTTTAAGTTTAATTTTAATTCTATGGGCGGCAGCATCCATTTACAATCAGGTGGACATACAGTCCAGATTAGACTGAGATATAATTAGAGATATCAGTTATGCGTTAAGCAACTTACCTGCCTAATTTATATGTGCCAATGTGTTCATGGCAAGGCCTATATCTAGCAGTAATAAGAGTAAGGTTGAAACATTTGAAGAAAAATACTGATATTCTACAGGAGATGGACTGTTCTTTAAGAAAACCTACATACAGCAATTCGGTTATGCTGTGTTTTTACATAATAAGCGTGACAAGCGAACACAGCCTGACGGTAACATACGTCAGTGGCCCATAGACATATACATCTATGCTCAATCAAAAATGAAAATGCAGTTGCGTTGTCAACCCGGACTAAGATCAAATGCCTCGTTTCCAGTAAAAAGGCTATCTGGTTCTCTACACTCATCATACGAAATACACTAGTATTAAGCTCCTATTTTACGCTAGTATGTGTTTTAGCACGATACTTCCTAAGGGATCAAGTCATACTTATTTAGGGAACCCGCATGAAATTTAATTGTCTGTCACTTACGAAATTTTTAAGTACGGCTAGATAATGTTATTAGTTAATTGATCATTACCTAAAACCTCAACTGTAACAATATCTTAAAATGAGAATTAACGATTGATATATGGAAATTAATATATTATTTAATTGATTGTAGTGGCGGTGCAAGAGTATCCACTATCCCATGTCGTGCCGTGAGTGTCGTAAGAGGCGACAGAGAGACACAAACCAGGAGTTGGGCAGCAGCGTCTTTCTTTCTAATATCTACTCAAAATTATAAAAATCTTCGGTTGCTAACTCGCCCGCTTGCGTGCCAACTTACGGCATGTATGCCCACTGTGAGGCAGCTGTGGGGGAAACCTATGTTCAGCAGTGGACTTTTTTAGTCTGTAATGTATATGGTTATGAAAATTTTGCCTCTGCTCATATCTGAAAGTTCACATCGATGTGTGAGCTTTACCACGGTCTTGGTGTCTTACCGGTCAAGCTCGTTGGTATAGTTGGCATCGAAAAACCGCGGTTTAGTGTGTCGAAGAGCCTTGCCCCGCGGCTTGCCAGGTAGTCAACACGCTGAAACAAAGAGAACATCCTCTAATTTACGTATAATAATATTATATCCTGTGGTTGTAACGGATTAGAGCCACGTTGTACGTATATTATGGTTAATATAGTACGGATCTACAGTATAAACTGGGAAAAGAACAGCTCTCATAGAAAACCAGCTTAAAGTAGCAGAAAAACTCTAAAAAATAACTGTTTAGTTCACAATAATTGTTAACATGTCATGTCACAGTCATTGGTGATCATTGCTGATACACAGCAATGATCACCCGCGAGTAAAACCGTCATCATTACTGCAAGTTAAATTGCTCGCTCGTCGATTATGGCCTCGAAAATATGTATGTGTTAAGAATAAACTTGATTACTTACTGGTTCGACTATCGGACAAAGACGACGCTATCAGAATACCAGCATAAAATAGTAGCTTAATACTATACCGGAGTACCTTTTTAACTTGTAACGAGGCATTCCCTCTTAGTATCAGGTTCAGGTGAGTCTAAACCGTGGATAAATGTAGATGTCTTTGGGTTACAGAATGCACTTACCATCAGGTGGACTGTGTGTTTTGTTGGTAACCCTTATTTGCATAAAATGCACGCAGAAAGCCCCATTTTATTGCAGGCTTAGTTTTTGTATACCAAATATAACGCTTTAATCACGTGTTACGTGGTAGAGCTAGGCTGTAGTTATGCAGGCTATACATAACTGCGGCACGGATGGGTCCCCAGGGCTGGACCACGCTCTCACATAATACCAGCGTGAAATAGCAGAATAATGCTGCTGTGTTTCGTACGGTGAGTATAGAGAAACGGAGACCCTTTTTGATGATAATGAGACATTCCATCTTAGTTTTCAGGGGAGATATCTGCGCATGTCTGCGGGTCATAGTATCCACTTACCATCAGGTGAACTATGTGCTCGTTCATCCTTATTTTATAAAAGATACTTGCTGCAAATGTTGCACGGTGCAGTGTCTCTCAGGACACGTTACCCAGATATTATGTCGTAGACTCTGTGGGGAGAGTACCTCCTTATTACAAAGTAGCGTAGCCCTGGTTACGCCTAGGTAAGATATATTAAAGTGGCATTTTTTAAGTTAAGGATAATCAAAAAACCATTTACTTTATTATTTTTTTTTAAACGTCCACGTTTCCTAATAAAAATTGTCCTAGATCACTTTTTGCATTGCTCTCTATCTGTTGGTGAAGTTTCATCACATTCGGTTCAGTCATTCCGAAGATTAGCCCGGACAGACAGACAAACAGATACACAAAAATTTTGAAAATGGTTGTTCATGGCATGCAGCTGGATATGAGGCAGCTATATAATATTACACATTTATTGTAATTATGGATTATGGATTGCTATGCAACGATTCGAACTTTGTACCTTATAGTGCGGTGCACGAACTGATTTATGTTAATTATGTATTTGACTTGAGAAGGGGGTGCGGTTGCTACGCTCAAACACTTCAAACGCAGAGGGCGATATGTCTCCGTCGATAATGCAGATTAGGCTGAGTTCCAATCAATACGGCTTTGCCATCCAATATAGAAACCCAATGAATTTAATACAGTAATAATTTTACCGCGTAGTGGCGGTGTAAGAATGTCCACTACTCCTATCATCTCGCGGATGTCGTAAGAGGCGACAGAGCGAAACAAATCAGGAGAAGGGTAGCAACGTCTTCCTAATAACGACTAAAAATAAAAAATTAAACTGCGGTTGGCAACCCACCTGCCAAGCGTGACAACTATGGCAAATATCCCCATATGAGGCAATTTATCGGGAGGACCTATGTTCAGCAGTGGTCCTTAATAGGCTGCACCGGTAACGGTAATAATATTTAATTGGCTAGTAACCATCGACCCGATAACGGAAGATGTTACTAGTCTGATGTCAATAGTCTAGTCTGAATCCATTAGGCATTCCAAACGTTTAGTAGATAAATACCTATATAGAGTAAATTTAATTTTTCGCCATTAGCTGTGTACAGAGTACGGTCGGATGCGGATAAAAGTCCAGTAATGTTCAGCACATTACAGAGTAGTTCTACTACGTGTAGCATGACGTCTTGGATCTGCGAGTTCTAGCATACGCGCTATTGCACGTTTCTATGGTTACGATAGAGTAATCACTGGCTACCCTGCTCCATTACGCTCATCCAAAACCTGTTCACTGGCTCGGTGCAGTCCTTCTACTATTATTTGTATTCTATGTGTAATCGCTTTTTTATTCATTCAATGTTAACGCTATCAGTGAATGAATATCTCGATTTCTTAAATAGAAATAGATACTTATTAAGTGGCGAAGCTTGCGAAGACACTTATTGATTTCACGATGTCTGTCCGTCTGTCCGTCTGTCCGTCCGTCTGTCCGTCTGTCCCACGATTATCTCGAGAACGGTTTCGAATTTTCAAATTCTGTTTTCAGCAATCGATTACTGATCACCCAGGCATCTGAACCTCCTATTTTGAAACTGATTGCTCAACGGCAAAAAAAAAAAGAAAAGAAAAAAGCTGATTGCTTCGCCACTTTGCTATGCTGTTAGCTTGCTAGGTTTATTCATTATACATAGATTATGAATAAACCTAGCAAGCTAACAGCATAGCAAAGTGGCCAAGCAATCAGCTTTGTAGCGGTTTCTAACGGTTGCCGCTGAGCAATCAGTTTCAAAATAGGAGGTTCAGATGCCTGGGTGATCAGTAATCGATTGCTGAAAACAGAATTTGAAAATTCGAAACCGTTCTCGAGATAATCGTGGGACAGACGGACAGACGGACAGACATCGTGAAATCAATAATTGTCTTCGCAAGCTTCGCCACTTAATAACCCTTAATGAAAGTCACTATGTTTAATTTACCACTGGTAATAAACTAGTTTACACATTACAGCCTATAAAAGTTCACTGCCGAGCATAGACCTCACCCAATGATTTCCTCTTAGGTGGGATTTTGCCATAGTTGCCACGCTTGGCAGGCGGGTTGGCAACCGTAGATTTTGCTTTATAATTTAGAGTTGTTACCAGGAAGATGCCGCTGCCCATGTCCTGTTTTAGTTTCCCTCTGTCGCCTCTTACGACACCCACGGGACGATATGGGGTAGTGGTATTCATAAACCACAACTACAGAAGGACAAAAAAATCGTAATAATAATTGTTATAAAACAGCGGGGTCAACATATCTTCACGTTGACTTCTATTATCTATACCTAACATTAGTAATGCTAAACAATTATTTTAAATTAATAACACGCGTATTTATCAGCTAATAGGCCTTAAATTATCAAATTAGGTCCTGTTATTTATTGCTCGCCTCCATTAGCGCTGAATCGAGCTAAAGTGCCAAGTGTCCGTAACCCACTTAAGGAATCAAAGCGATACGGCGTCGCTCGCTTGAAGAACTGACAAACTGGAAGTTTCTAATATTATATCTAATATTTATTATCGTTTGCTTTTTTATATAAGCAGAGATGACAAACGAGCACACAATCCAAATGATGGTAAGTGGATGAGTGCCACATAGACATCTATCTTCCTTCTCTTTTTCATGTCCTTATCCCAAGTTCTTTGGGGTTAGCATAGCATGTCTTCCTCTTCCATTCTGCTAGATGTTATCTCTTCACTCCATTCCATCCATCTATTTTAGGCCTCTCTCTACACTTATATCCATTCGCTTTCATAGCCAACATTCTTCTTGTTACATGGTGTTCAGAATGAATAAACCTAGCAAGCTAACAGCATAGCAAAGTGGCGAAGCAATCACCTTTGTAGCGGTTTCTAACGGTTGCCGTTGAGTAATCAGTTTCAAAATAGGAGTTTCAGATGCCTGGGCGATCAGTAATCGATTGCTGAAAACAGAATTTGAAAATTCGATACCGTTCTCAAGATAATCGTGGGACAGACGGACAGACATCGTGAAATCAATAAGTGTCTTCGCAAGCTTCGCCACTTAACAAGGGACGTAAAATAAAAAGCCCCTTAGAACTGTTACAATTATATTTCTGATATAATTACAATAGGTACAAGTCGATAAATTTCTTTGAAGTCGTCGTAACGTACAAGTATTTATATGTTATTTAATGCTCGCCTCCATTACACATTTGAGTATACCATTACATATTTGAGTTGAACCCGAAGTATAGACTAAATACAATTTTATTAACTAATTGTCTATAGGTTGTAATATATTTGAATATACAGGGTTACTGGGAACTCGACAACTTCTTGGCAGGGCGTGGTAGGGGAGTCAAAATGCCACAAATTTGACCCCTATATGTATAGCCGAAAATGAACAGGTTTTAAGATAATATATGGATTTTAAAGATACCGAGCCGGCTTGCTATAATGTTCCTTGAGTTGTTAGGGTCGTCAGTCAATAAAATGTTGCATAATTGCTTCTTCATCGTCAGGTGTAAAACGTCGTGGTTTGCCAGTATCCACCTGATTTCTGTGAATAGTGCCACTTTCACTTCATCGTCGATAGGTAGCTCCGAAGACAGAAACGCCGGCGATCAGGAAATCGACCTTGTTATTCTCTACGAGCCCCAGCAGCGTTGCCGTCAGCAAAAACATAACAATAGGTACATGATGTCGGCATATTCTTTATTAGAATATGACGCCATTTTAAGTGCGATGCACAAAAACAGTAACAATGAATAGTCAGTAACAGATAACGGTAACAGCAATAATAACATTTTATACGTGGTAGAGCCATGCTGCAGCTATATTAGTAGTATAGTTGTAGCACGAATGGGTCGGCACGACCGGGGAAAGGTCACGCTCTCACAGAATACCAGCGTCAAATAGCAGCTTAACACTGCTGTGTTTCGTATGGTGAGTGTAGAGAACCGGAGACCCTTTTAACTGGAAATGAGGCATTCTATCTTAGTCCTCACGGGTGACAACGGATCTGCATTTTGGCTTGTAATAGAGGATAGATGTAGATGTCTATGAGCCGCAGCAACCACTTACCATCAGGTGGACTGTGTGCTCATTTGTCAACCTTATCCTATAAAAAAACAATAACGATAACGACTGAAAACAATAACAAATGAGTTACCTTTTTGGATAGAGCTGTTCATTTTCAACATGTTCATTTTCGGCCATACATATGGGATTCAAATTTGTAGCATTTTGACTCCCCTATCACGCCCTGCTAGGAAATTGTTCAATTCCCAGTAACCCTGTATATTATTTATTATACATATGTATATAAACTGAAGCTTATACTTACACTCTAAATTAAATCAAAATGCATCTACGAGGGCGGCACTGAAAATTTCGGGAATCAAGGAAGTGACACAACATTACTATTTAAAAATGTATTTATTGCTTTTCGAAGTATTCTCTGCGAAATTGGACACATTTTTCCATACGATGGAACCAATCATTGAAGCAACCATCCCATTCGGAAGTTGGGGTCTCCAAAATGGCCGTTTTGTAGGCGTCCACAGCTTCTTCAGGTGATGAAAATCTCTGTCCACGCCATTTATTCTTTATTTTAGGGAAAGTATAGAAATCATTAGGGCTTAGGCCGGGGCTGTACGGCGGATGGTGTAATAATTCTATGTTTTCTTGCTCTAAAAACTCTTTTGTTCTGTGTGCGGTGTGAGAACTCGCATTGTCGTGATGGAGGATGATGCGGCGGTTGCAGTTCTAAAAATTGTGGTTTTGGATGGGCCTTCATCACCAAATGCAGAAATCATCCGGTCAACACACTGTTTTTGTGTTAAACCACTTCGAAAGTCATAATAAATCATCGCTTTTGAATTTTCTCGAGTCAATTCCATTTTCTCAACGACTAAACAATTTTGACAAAACCTTGTGACAAGACCGAGAATCTTTTTTTAAATAAATAAACGGCATTCGATTTTTAAAACCAAGGAGTTTTCAATTAAAAAGATTTTAATGTGACAGGAACAGTGGAAATATTCCATTCCCGATACTTTTAGTGCAGCCTATGTATGCGTTGTCACCCTTTAGAACTAAAGCCCGATTACCAGTAAAACGGTTCTGCGGTTCTCTTCATTGACCATACGAAACACCCCGGTCGAGCCGATCCATTCGTGCTTCAGTTATTAATATTGGCTCTATAACCTAAAAACTTAATATTTTTAATGATTTTTTTAACAGCCATTTGTCAATCACTGTTCAAATAACGTTCGAAGGTTCACCTCGAAAGCAGTTTTTCACGTACGTCGTACTAAAAGTATACATAGTATAAAATGTTGCTTTTGTGTAAAACACCTAAAACATCTGAAATTAAAAACAAGTTAAATTAAACGTGATAAAATCCGTAAAATTAGATTTGTTCAATTTCAAGTATTCGTGTAAATATATAAAATCATTATAGTAGAAATTCAACTATCGATTACAAATAAAATTTTGATCAAACTTGTGATGAATTCTTGTAAAAATGGCTTAGAAAAAAAAGTGACGAGTTACAACTTACCTAGTAGAGAAAAGTTACAACTTACCTAGTAGAATAGTTGTAACAGGCTTGGGCAAACTGTAACAGTAGGAATTGAAAACTAGTTTTCTATTTTTCAAAGATTTATTTACCATATTTAGTATTAGAAACTTTAGATACGCTAAAACAGACTTATACTTTTAAGTTTTATTCTTAATCTAATAGGTTTAAGCAATTCTTGAACGGACGATAATCTCCAACGTCCAACGGCTGCAGATTATGTGAACAATGCGAGGGAAACGACAGCATGATAACGTGATTTTCTTTCGCTTTTTTACCACTGCGATGTTTACGTGTGAATGATGATTGTCGAGTAATAGGTGGGCAGGTTTTTGCTTCGATGGTTTGTAAAATTTGATAAAATGATCCAGACATAAAATGAATTCAAATACAATCTGTTGGTCCACATCCTGAGCCTTGGAAACACAAACATGGGCGGGATGAAATTGCCTAAGGCAATAATGGCACATACAAGAGTTACGGGGGTACCCCTTTCAGCAGACGTGATAGCCCCTACTTGTTTTTATCCCCGTGGAGCCACAAATTTCATAGGTTTGTGGACTGTGGTTTGTTATATATTCGTGATGATGTAAATTTATACCTATCCATAAAATCTGTAAGCTTCCTAAAAAGTCCTGAACGTTGGTTTTATTGAAGGATGTTGAGCGGCTCAGAGATGTAGCTTTAGGCGTCCTCAGAGACAGTCTTGAGTTTCTTGCCATAAAGTTTTTGACCCAATTAGGTCCAGCTGATTCATTTTTATGCCATGACGAAGGTACAGTTTTCGCCCCAATCATGACAATACATTGGTATGCCAACTTTCTGACTTCCAAAGGAAGCAATCCAAATTAGATGTTAGAGCAAGTAAGCAAGTACACAGATATTTTAGCTTCTTCTTCCTCTTTAAAAACCCATCTGGGTTTGATAGCCGATTGACAGATTTGTTAATTTTCTTTTTTTCACATAGCTACGTACGCTATATAGGGACACATGACACAAATTAAAAGCTTTTCGTACACTGGTTTCATTTTCCAAGACTTCCGAAACCAATTCGTACACATCTTGGCTTTGGGAAGCACGTTCAGTTTTTAATGAAATAGATAAAATCAATTAAGTTCAACAAAAAAGTAATGAAAACGTGAAGAGAAGAAATTTAAGCATGTCGCGCGTAATTTCAAAGAAATAATAAATCAATAAGGGGCAAAATGTTTTTTTTTGAAATAATTGCTATAAAAATATATATATATCCCTTATTTGGTGTAAAATTACAGTTAAAATAATCGAAGTAAACGAATGCTAAATGTATTTGAATAAATTAACAACTGCTAAACAATTTGAAGTCAACAATAATGAATTTTGTATAAACAAATTCATTATTGTTGATTTCAAATGTTGATTATTGCCTGCACAACACCGCCTTCTGCGCCTTTCAGCGGGATACTGATAGGCTGATCGCGCTCATATGATAAAGTGGGTATTAAATAGTAGGTTAGGTTGAAAATCAAATGAATATTCTTCTATTGTCTAGGTAAAGAATGCTTGTTACTACTTGTCCCTGTTGCAGCTAGTTGTAGCCCACCGCTCACCTAATTATAATGTTAATTTTATTATCAGTATTTATAGTCGAGCTGGCGTGACACAGGCATTTAGCGCCTACCTAGGAAGCTATTTTATAAAATATTCTTTGTGGAAGATCCTCGGCTATTTAAGGTCATTAAGCGCAACACAAAGGATGCATATTATAGCGTAGGTCGTGGCCTTCGTCAAGATTAGCGTTAATAACTAATTGAGAGACCGTAAGATACATTTATAGAACTTATTTTTTTTTATAGGATAAGGGTGACAAACGAGCACACAGTCCACCTGATGGTAAGTGGTTGCTGTGGCCCATAAACATCTACATATATCTTCGATTAAGAATCTAAATGCAGTTGCATTGTCACCCGTGAGGACTAAGATGGAATGCCTCGTTTCCAGTAAAAAGGGTCTCCGGTTCTCACTCACCAAACGAAACACAGCAACGTTAAGCTGCTATTTTACGCTGGTATTCTGTGAGAGCGTGGTCCTTCCCCGGTCGAGCCGACCCATTCGTGCCACAACCATAATATAACTGCAGCATGGCTCTACCACGTACGAGGGTGGATTGAAAAGTACTCGGCCTAACACAGATCCATTCAATTCTAAAAATCAAATCTACCCACATTATTTAGTTCAGTTCAGACTAGTTCATTGTGTGAAGTTCGAAACGTGTGCGATAATTAGTTGTGATTTTATAAATTTATTAACAAAGTAATCGGACATAATTTCCGCGAATGGAGCAAATCGAGCAGCGTGTCGTCATTAAGTACCTCCATAAGAAGGGGCTATCATCAAAAGCCATCCATGATGACATGGTCAGTACATTAGGCGATTGTGCTCTGTCATATTCATCCGTCAAAAAATGGATAGCAGAATTTAAGCGTGGTAGAGAGAGTGTGAAAGATGAACCCCGCTCTGGAAGGCCTTCGACGTCAACTACTGACGAAAATATTAAAAAAGTACTTGATTTAATAATGGGAGACCGCAGATTAAAAATTAGAGAGATAGCCGAGATTATAGGGATCTCTTATGAACGAACTCAAAATATCATTGTCAACGAGTTGGGTTTCCACAAGGTGTCTGCGAGGTGGGTTCCGCGACTGCTTTCAGTTGAACAAAAAAGGACGCGATTGACTATTTCACGCGACTGTTTGGAGTTATTTGAAGCCGATGCAGATGATTTTTTGAATCGTTTTGTTACTATAGACGAAACATGGGTTCATTACTGTACACCGGAAACAAAACAACAATCAAAACAGTGGAGAAGACCTGGTTCACCACCCCCTAAAAAGGCTAAGTCGATTTTGTCGGCAAATAAGGTAATGGCTTCAGTATTCTGGGACTCGAAAGGTGTGATTATGATTGATTATCTTGAAAGGGGTCAGACTATTAACTCTGATTACTACTGCACCTTACTACGTCGTTTACGAGAGGAAATAAAAGAAAAACGTCAAGGAATGCTCAGAAGAAAAGTCCTGTTTCATCAAGATAACGCCCGTGTTCACACGTCAGTACAGTCAATGGCTGAAATTCACAACTGTGGCTTTGAACTGTTACCGCATCCGCCGTATTCACCTGATCTGGCACCATCAGACTTCTTTCTGTTCCCTAACCTAAAAAAGCACTTGGGAGGTCAAAGATTTTCGACAAACGACGAGGTCAAAGCAGCTGTAGACGCATATTTTGACTCTAAGGAAGAATCATTTTTTTTCAACGGTCTAAATGCTTGGAAGGGGAGGTAGCGAAAGTGTATTGAACTTGATGGTGATTATGTAGAAAAATAAAAATATAACTGATTTAGTATGTGTTTATTTTCTTGGTTAGGCCGAGTACTTTTCAATCCACCCTCGTATAAACTATATTTTACATTAAATCTTTCTTTAAGACTTTCGGGATAGATTTCAAATTATAATCCTAATGAGCTAGAGTTAGACCGTGTAGTAGCCTTTGTAAGAATCCACTGCTATGCAGATAGCTGATGTTATAAGGAGTAACTTAGGGTACTTTTATTTTAGAAAAAGAATTATGATTGCGCGCAAAAAAATTAAGACTCATAAAATTATAAACAAAATCCGATTCAAATAGGGAATTATAATAATAAATTACTAAAAATTATTCTATGCGAACGAAGTCGCAGGCACGGCTAGTCAGGAATACAGATATTAATAAAATAAGATAATTTTCTCGGTATTTTTTTATTGTAATGTTTACTGTATATTCTTCTTTTGAACTTTCGACATACGAAACTCATATAAGTGGTAGGTTCTAAATCCGCTGTTCGATAACTGTCTTAATCCTAGTGCATATATTGTGAGCACGGTTGGATCTCCAAATATGTGCAGGTTATTCTAGGGGGAGGAGGCAATTACTAAATTTCATTAATTATTAAGTGGCGAAGCTTGCGAAGTCACTTATTGATTTTACGATGTCTGTCCGTCTGTCCGTCTGTCCGTCTGTCCGTCTGTCCGTCCGTCTGTCCGTCTGTCCGTCTGTCCCACGATTATCTCGAGAACGGTTTCGAATTTTCAAATTCTGTTTTCAGCAATCGATTACTGATCACCCAGGCATCTGAACCTCCTATTTTGACTGATTGCTCAACGGCAACCGTTAGAAACCGCTACAAAGCTGATTGCTTCGCCACTTTGCTATGCTGTTAGCTTGCTAGGTTTATTAATTTAGTGAAATCATTTAATTATACACAATCATCATCATTATCATCATTACAGTCCATCACATGTCTGAATATATGGCTTGCCCATAACTTCCCATAACATAATTTTGATATTTCACAGTCACTCTATATGTCGACTTTACACTTAATTAATGCAGGGTTACACTGTAGGGAGTTGGTTCTCTATCATTAGCCATTTAGCCGTCACACTGGTGAAGCAGGCCTTCTTCATGTTCTCCAACAAATCACGTTCCTGAGTCACTTGCGCCTATATTTTACTGGTATTCTGTTTGTTGCAGGGAGCAGGAGCCGACCTGCGAGAGAGAGCCCTCTTTCAAGCAGTTGGCACCGCACGCACCCAACAGATCAGGTATTGAAATTGCCATTCACCACCATTTAATTGTATTTAATTGTTTGGTGGTATAATTCTGTCTGCTCTATCTAATGCCTCAACAGAGAACGCTATACACAGGGTAGAACATAGATGAACTTTATTATATACTAGCGTTCGGCCGCGGCTCCGCACGGGTGATTTTTGGATCTCTACAAAGCCCCATCCAGGAACCCACTCAAACACACCCAAAAATTTTAATCAAAATCGCCGTTCTCATACGATGATGATGATTTTAAACATGTGGCAATTGATTTTTGTTTATATAGTTGTAGCTATCATCTATGTAATACATATGATTCACGAAATAAATGATTCTGATGCTGATTCCGTGTTGTGGTCTGAGGGGTATCTTGAGCATAGTGATGAGTATGAGTATCATTAAAAGTATCAAAGCACATTCCATCTTATTGTTTTCGTACAATAGGTATAAGAGTGACCAACTAGCACATAGTCCACCTGATTACAAGTGGATGCAGTGGTCCATACACATACATCCATCCCCGACTAAGAATCAAAATATAGATGCGTTGTTACCTGTTAAAAGGGCCTCAACACTCATACGAAACACAGCAGCATTGAGCTGCTATATTTCGCTGGTATTCTTTGAGAGCGTGGTCCTACCCCGGTCAAACCGCATCATTCGTGTTGCGGCAAAATATAGCTTCAGTGTTGCTCTACCGCGATGAAATGTTCAGAGGCGAAAATGCATCTCCAGCCTTCTTTGTTTGAAGTTGGTTGTAGTTATCCATGGAAAGTTGGAAAGTATTTAATAAAATACTGACGGCCTTGTTGGTCTAGTGGTCGTAAACGAGATTGTTAATCATGAGATCTCTGGTTCGAATCCCGGATTGGGCTAAAATCAGGCGATATCGGTCGGTATCGGTCGTTGTCTTATGACCGGAACAACAATCAAAGCGTAAGATCATGCTATCGAAGTTTCCAGGTTACGTTGTAGGTACCTACCACACTGTGTGATGCGATCTCCTGACTGACTCACGTTCAACGGTATTACGGTACATTATAAAGGTCATTTGTTACTTGATAACAGAGAGATTCGTTCTGATACGAGGGCGGGTCAATAAGTCCGTGACTTTTGGAATAAAACACAGATTTTTTGATAAATAAATCATTCTATTTTTCAACGTAGCCTCCCTTGAGCTCTATACACTTTGTCCAACGCCTCTCCAATTTTTTTATCCCTTCCAAAAAATATGATTTGTCGAGGTCCTCAAAATAGGCCTTTGTTTGCGAGATGACTTCATCATTGGAGTCAAATCTTTTTCCACCAAGCCATTTCTTCAGGTTTGGGAACAAGAAGTAGTCACTTGGAGCCAAATCTGGAGAATAGGGCGGATGAGGGAGCAATTCATAGCCGAATTCATGGATTTTTGCCATGGCAACTGCACATGTGTGCACCCTTGCTTTGTCTTAGTGGAAAAGAACTTTTTTTGGCCAAATGAGGTTGGTTTTTTTCAAATTGTCCTTGAATCGGTCCAATAAGTTGGCATAATATTGCCCATTGATTGTTCTTCCCTTTTGAAGGTAGTCAATGTGGATTATCCCGCGTGCATCCCGAAAAACAGTCGCCATAACTTTATTGGCTGACAAACCCACCTTGGCCTTCTTTGGCGCCGATTCACCCTTAGAAACCCACTGTTTTGACTGTTGTTTGGTGTCTGGTGTGTTGTGATGGATCCATGTTTCGTCCACGGTTACAAAACGGCGCAAAAACTCCTCCATATTGCGATTAAACAACAATTTGGCCGGTTATTGCAAAATAACCATGTATTGGTACGATTTGTATCGCCTATTACTAGCCGCAATCCAATAATGTCCCAAGTACCCGAGTGAAGCGACCGCTTTGTATGATACTACAGGTTATGACCCCAAATGAAATAGAGACTGGAACACTTAAGATTTCAAGAGCACGGCTCGGTATAGCGACCGACGGCGTTATTTTTTTGAGTGGATTTTCCGGGTCGCCCGCTGTCTGGCAATTGAAGACTGCGCTAATTCATTCATCATATTAGACACAGCCTCATTTTTTAACCAACTTAAAACAGAGGTTAACTTCGACTTTGTTTTTTTTTTATATGTATGTTACACGATATCTTTGTCAGTTGTGAACCGATTTAAATGATTTTGATAATTGTTTCTTTATTAATAAGGTTATTCTTCAGGGAAATTTGCTTTCTTTTAATTTCCTGCTTTGAAAATTAATAATTTTCAAAAGTAGGAAGTTATAGATTTCCGGTGTGTGTGCGTGCGTGCGTGCGTGAGTGCATGCGTGCATGCGTGCGTGCGTGCAAAAACAAAAAATTACTTTACATTTTAAAGTGGAGCATTTAATTTTTATACACGCTATGTTCTCAGCACCTACTTCAGGATATTAAGTTATTTTACTTTTTTTAGTTTTTTGATTTTGACTTTTCATCATTATCATTCAGCCCTTCACAAGTCTACTGCTGAACATAGACCTCCCCCACGGAATGCCACAAAGCACGGTCCTAAACCACCTTTTTTTTTTTTTATAGGATAAGGGTGAAAAACGAGCACACAGTCCACCTGATGGTAAGTGGTTGCTGCGGCTCATAGACATCTACATCTATCCTCTATTACAAATCAAAATGCAGATGCGTTTTCACCCGTGAGGACTAGGATGGAATGCCTCATTTCCAGTAAAAAGGGCCTCCGGCCACCTGCACTCACCAAGCGAAACGCAGAGGTAAACCTCTACTTCACGCTGGTATTCTGTGAGGTCGTGGTACCACCCCGGTTCGAGCCGGCCCATCCGTGCGACAGTAAGAGCTGCCGCCTGGCTCTACCACTGTTTAAACAACCTGCATCCATCGAATTCCTATACGTCTTACCATGTCGTCACTCCATCTATTGGGGATCGCCCTACCGGTACGAGACTGTCACTCGAGTACCTTTTTCCCTATCGGTTGTCAGTTCTTCGAGCTATATGGCCGGACCATTGCCACTTCAGCTTACTAATCTGTTGGGCTATGTCGGTCACTCTGGTTCTACCGCGGATATCCTCATTTCTAAATTTCTCACGCAGATAAATCCAGAGCATAGCCTTCTTCATAGCTCGTTGAGCGACTTTGAGGGTCCTCATACGGCCAGCAGTGAAGGAACGTCTGAGATCCATAGGTCATCACTGGCAACACGCACTGGTTGTACAATCTTGTTTTCAGGTTTGTGGTGTACCTGACGGGAAGATGTGTCGTAATTTCTCGATCGCTGCCCAGCCAAGTTGAATTCGTCCATTGACCTCTCGGTTGAAGTTGGACTTACCTAGTTGGACTATTTGTCCCAGGTAAACATACTCGTCAAAAACTTCGAGCTTAGTGCTCCCAACAACTATCGGCATAGGTGTGACATGGACATTATATATGATCTTTGTTTTGTCCTTGTTCATCTTAAGACCTATCCGTTAGGACACACTATTGAGGTCATTGAGCATAATGTTCTCCGCGATTCTGCAGTAAGGACTATATTGTCGGCAAATCGAAGGTGAGTGATGTACTGGCCATATACGTTAATACTGTATCTTTTCCAGTCCAGTAGCTTGAAAACATCTTCCAATGTAGCGGTGAAGATTTTCTTGGTATTTATGTCACCCTGTCTTACACCTCTCTGCAGTTGGATAGGTTTCGTACTCTGGTACTGTACTCGGATAGCTATCGTAGACCTACTGTACAAACACTTCAGCACTTCGATATACCGACATTCCACGTGGCACCGCTGAAGGGACTGCGGCACCGCCCAAATTTCGACGGAATCAAAGGCTTTCTCATAGTCCACATACGCCAGACATAGTGGCAAATTGTACTCCTCTGACTTCTGTACAATTTGCCGAAGGGTATGTATGTGGTCTATGGTGCTAAAGCCTTTTCGGAAACCGGCTTGTTCGGGAGGCTGGAAGTCGTCAAGTCTGCGCGCGAGACGATTCATAATGACTCTCGAAAACAGCACGTAGACGCGGCTCAGAAGGGAAATCGGTCTGTAGTTCTTCAAGAGAGCGTTGTCGCCTTTCTTGAAGAACAAGACCACCGCACTTCTGCTCCACGCCTCCGGTGTAATGCCACCATGGAGGACGGAATTAAAGAGCTTCTGAAGGACTTCAAGTACCGGTTTTCCACCCGCTTTCAGAAGCTCCGCTGTAATTCCATCCTCGCCTGGGGCCTTGCCGTTTTTAAGGTGCTGGAGAGCCATTCTAATCTCGCTCAGACTGACGTCCGGGATATCATCAGAATAGTGTCGGATAAGACTTGCTCTTGGAGCGTTACTCACACTTGCGTGTGGCTCCAACGATGGCACCTGTCCTCCTATAGAACCTCTCAATTTCACTCAAAATCTTACGTGTCCCGGAAACGATGCTGCCACATTCGGTCTTCAGCTTCGACAGATGGCTCTTTCTGGCTGACAGATCTTTGGAAAATACTTTGGAGCCATGGTTCTACTCGATCGCTTCTTCAATACGTGCCGTAATGAAGTTGCGCAAGTCCCGCCGCATGCATATGGAGATCTGTCTGTTCAGTTGCCTGTATGCTGTCAAATCGCTTGAAGACTGCAGCTTTATTTCCCGTCTAACAGCCATGAGATTAAGAGTGTGATCGGACAGTTTTTGTGTTCTTCTGCGGCGGGTCTTGCAGAACTTAGCTCCGACCACATGAATAGTTTACACGAGCTTGTCATTCATATCGTCCACTACATTGCAATCTTCTAGGCATTGAAAACGGTTTTGTAACTTGAGCTGAAAAGTTTCGGGACTTTGGATTAGAGCACGAGGAAGACGGAGCGTTGACTTCATTAGACGAGACCTCTCGAACTTAACGTTGAGGTTCAGTGTGCCTCTCACCATTCGGTGATCGCTACCAGTTTTCACCCTCGCGATCACTGAGACATGACTGAAGAGTTGCGGCCTAGTCGTCATAATGAAGTCACTCTCATTTTTTGTCGAACCGTCGGCGCTCGACCAAGTCCAGTTGCTCTAGGGCCGCTTCTGGAAGAAAGAGTTCATCATAAAGAGGCCCTCTTTCTCCATGAAGTCGGCTAAATGCTGGCCCCTTGGGTTCCGTTGTCCTAATCCAAATTGCCCTACCTTCAGCTCTCCGTTCTCTCTTGTGCCTAGTTTTGCATTGAAGTCTCCCATTAGCACCGTATAGTGGGTTTTGGAGGAAAAACATTTCTTCCACCTCCTCATCGGAATGTGCCGAGGTTGGTGCATAAACCTGTATGACCTTCAGCGAATACCGTTTCGTGATTCTGAGTATAAGGTGCGCAACCCTCATTGACACACTCCCAATCTTTAGAAAGTTCTTAACGAGAGTCTTGTGGACGATAAATCTGACACCTCCTTGGGACAGATGGTCGCCCTCCCGGTGATAGAACAAGTTGCCGGATTTGAGGATTACCTTGTCCTCCCCCTCTCTTCGGACCTCCAATAATTCTATAATATCCCAGCGCATCTTGTCTATCTCTTCTTCCAGCTCCAGTATCTTCTCGTCAGTCCTCAGTTTTGTCTTGCCTAGGGAGGACTGGGTGGCGGACCTTAACGGCTCAGTTGCCATCATTTCTTCGGCCGCCGCCGGTACCCCGACCCTTGAACGTGTCAGGAGGGGTCAGGGGTGCGTAGCAGCACGGTTCGGGGAGTTCGTCGTTGTGGGGGTGTACTTCTCCCCGAACCGATCTCTCGCCGAGTTCCACAACTCTCTTGCAGAGCTGAGAGCAGTCGTCGTCGGAAGTTATACCCTCCCCGTACTTGTCCTCGGGGACTTCAATGCCAAGAACTTGGCTTGGGGTTCTCGTCGTACAGATGTGCGGGGTAGGATGGTGGAAGACTGGGCTCTGGAGACAGGCCTGGTCGTCCTAAATCGGGGTTCTGTCCCCACGTGTGTGCGGATGCGGGGCGAGTCGGTGGTGGACATTTCGTTCGCTAGCCCCGCTCTGTCGCCGCGTGCCATTGACTGGCGTGTCATGGAGGGGGTGGAGACCTACTCCGACCACCGGTACATCCGGTTTGACGTCTCCACCCAGCCCTCGAGCGCGCCAGTCCAACAGGCCCCGAGTGGTCCGCGTTGGGCGCTGAAGCAGCTGGACCGGGAGCTCCTCCTGGAAGCCTCGATCGTGCAGGCCTGGGTGTCATCACCGGACAGGCCTGCCGACGTCAATGATGAGGCAGGGTGGTTCCAGGAGGCCATGTCCGAGATGTGTGACGTGGCAATGCCCCGCGTCCGGCCAGGAAGCGCCCGGCGTCAGGTGTATTGGTGGTCGCGTGAGCTGACGTCTCTGCGCGAGGCGTGTGTCGCCGCGCGGCACCTGTACGCCAGGCATCGCAGGCTCCGCATTCGTCCACCGAATGCGGCAGCCATTGAGGCGGAGCTGTATGAGGGATACAGAGCGGCGAAGACCGCCCTCCGGGAGGCTGTCCTGCGGGCCCGGGATCGGGCCCGTGAGGAGATGCTGGAGACTCTCGATAGAGATCCGTGGGGGCGCCCTTACAAGATGGTGCGGGATAAACTCCGCACCTGGGCCCCCCCGCTGACGCAGAGTCTCCGGCCTCAGCTCGTGGAGAACGTAGTGAGCGCTCTGTTCCCTGTGCGAGGGGAACATCCGCCCCTGCCTATGGCTCCGCCACCTGCGGTGCCGGAAGCCGACCACCAGGACGACGACGACGACATCCTGGAAGGGACCGGGGTAGACCTGAGAGTGGCGGTACGTAGGCTCAAGGCCAGGAATACCACCCCAGGACCCGATGGCTTGCCTGGCAAAGCCTGGGTCCTGGCCTCGGAGGCTCTCGGGCCCCGACTGGAGGGGCTCCTAAGCACATGCTTGGAGAGAGGCCAATTCCCGCTTCGTTGGAAGACGGGGAAGCTGGTCCTCATTCGGAAGCCGGGGCGCCCTGCGGACTCTCCGTCCGCATACCGGCCCGTGGTGCTGCTCGACGAGGTGGGCAAGCTCTTTGAAAGAGTAATTGCAAACCGCCTCGCCGAGCACCTTGCGGGGACGGGGCCGGATCTTGCGGAACACCAGTTTGGTTTCCGCAAGAGGCGCTCTACGGTGGACGCCATCATGCGCGTGAGAGCCCTCACGACGGGGGATGCAGTGGCCAGGGGGGGGGGGTTGTCTTGGCGGTGTCTCTTGACATCGCCAACGCCTTCAACTCCATGCCCTGGAGCTGCATTAGGGAGGCACTCCGGTATCACCGGGTGCCGACCTATCTCCGTCGTATAGTCGGGGACTATCTGACGGACAGGGCCGTCATCTACCCCGGTCGCAACGGCGAGTGGAACCGGCGAGAGATGTCGTGCGGTGTCCCACAGGGTTCGGGTCTGGGGCCGCCCCTGTGGAACATCGGTTACGACTGGGTGCTGCGCGCCGACCTCCCTACCGGCGTCAGCGTAGTTTGCTACGCTGACGACACGCTGGTACTGGCACAAGGGGGGTCGTACGAGGCGGCGGCGGAAACTATGACACGCGGGGTTGCGATAGTCGTTGAGAGGATCCGGCAACTGGGTCTCGAGGTGGCTCTGCACAAGTCCGAGGCCATGCACTTCCATGGTCCTCGGAACAGGCCACCACCGGGATCCTCAGTGATGGTATCCATCGGAGTCGAGTCGACGTTGAAGTACCTAGGACTCGTCCTCGACGGCCGATGGAACTTCGTTGAGCACTTCCGACGTTTGGCTCCCACACTGGAACGGACCGGGGCTGCCTTCAGGCGGCTCCTGCCGAACCTGGGGGGGCCAAACGCCTCCTGCCGGAGGCTCTACGCGGGGATCGTGAGGTCCATGGCCCTTTACGGGGCCCCGGTGTGGGCGCGTGGTTTGGCGCGGCTTGCCGTCCACCACCTAACCGTGCCCCAAAGGGTGGTTGCCGTAAAAATGGTTCGCGGCTACCGCACGATCTCTCGCGAGGCGGCGAGCCTCCTTGCCGGATTGCCGCCATGGGATCTGGAGGCGATAGTCCTCGCGCGCCTGCACGAATGGCGCGCGGAGGCACTATGCCGGGGGGAAACTTCGCTGCCGCGGCAAGTTGTCGCGCAGCGGACAGACTTCCGGCATGATCTCATGGCGACATGGAGAGAGCGACTGTCGCAACCCCGTGCTGGGCACGCCACTATAGCGGCGATAAGACCCCTCTTTGAGGAGTGGCTTGAGAGACGCCACGGCGTCCTCACCTTCCGCCTGACGCAGGTCCTCACCGGACACGGTGTGTTCGGGAGGTTCCTGCACCGAATCGGGCGGGAGGAAACGCCCGGGTGCTCCCACTGCGAGGATCGACCGGAGGACACGGTGGAGCACACCGTGGAGGTGTGCCCTGCTTGGGCGGAGCACCGCCGTGTCCTCGTAGCGGCGATAGGCGGCGGCGACCTCTCGCGTCCGGCCCTGGTCGAAGCCATGGTCCGGAGCGAGACGGAATGGGATGCCGTCACCACCTTCTGCGAAGCAGTGATGCTAGCGAAGGAGGTGGCGGAGCGGGAGAAGGAAAGAGCAGCAGCTTTCCTTCCCGGCCGCCGCGGGAGACGCCCCGGGCGTCGGGGGCTACGTCGTGGCCCCCGGCCACCGTAGGCGCGGGCCTGTGGACGGCGAGCAATGGGTAGCTCGCTGTCCGTCCGTCTAACGACGACAGGCCGTGTCGACGGCGCGTTTTGTTCCACGCACGCCTCAAAGAGCTGTCAGCAGCGTGAAGGGGCCCGCAAGGGCCGACGCCTGCCGGGGCTGCGGGCTGTTCGAAAGAGATACCGCGGCTCCGGAACGGAAAGGCACTGAAGGAACACGGATGGTTTTTAGTCAGTAAAAGTCTGACACTCCCTTCCGCTCCACCCACAGCGAAAGGCGTCATTAGATGACTTTCCATCCGCAAAAAAAAAAGGGTAGTGGATGCTTTTACTTGTTATTCAATGTTTTTTTTAACTAAATAACTATTGCATTTATTTGTGATTTCCAATTACTGATTTAAAAATCATTTATTACTTCAATATCTGTCAAATATATATCATTCACCCCTTACGATATCTTTTGGATGACATGATATGGGATAGTGGATTGTCTAAGGCATCCACTTTTTAATCTCGTAGCCATGGTAGATCAGGGGATGACCGCTCGCCTTAAAATTTCATAATAGACGAGCAATTGTTCGATCCCCGCTGACACCAAAGAAATTGTAAATTGCAATTTCCAGTTGCTTGAAGGCGAAGGAAAACATCGTGATGAAATTTGCATATTGAAGGCTCCGTGATGCAGTAGCTTAGCAATGAGTTCCTGTGCTAAGAGCAGACGGTTCGAATCCCGCACGGAACAAGTATTTGTATGGTCTACAAGTAATTGTTCCGGGTCTGGACGTTGGTCCCTGTACAATTGATGTATGTGAACTGCCCCCACGATGCAAAAAAAGTAAAAAACTAAAAAAACTGTCTGAGGAAACAATATTTTGTGACATGTGAAGTCCACCACTAGGCTTCACTGGAGCTGCGCTGCTCAGAAATGGGATGAGGTCTGTGTCCAACAGTTGTCATGTAAAGGAGTAGGCACTTGTAAAGGAGTAGTAGGCACTTACTTCACTCTACTTTTCTCGTAATACGTGGTAGAGCGATGCTGCAGCTATATTAATGGTATAATTATAGCACGAATGGGTCGGCTCGACCGGAGAAGGACCACGCTCTCACAGAATACCAGCGTAAAATAGCAGCTTAATGCTTCTGTGTTTCGTATGGTGAGTGTAGAGAAACGGAGACTCTTTTTACTGGAAAAGAGGCATTCCATCTTAGTCCTAACAGCTGACAACGCATCTGCATTTTAATTCGCAAACGAAAATAGATGTAGATGTCTATGGGCCACAGTAACCACTTACCATCATGTGGACTGTATGCTCGTTTGTCACCCTTATTCTATAAAAAAATTTTTTCTTTACTTATTACCTACTCACTTTGAAACCTGCATCAGTCATGGCATTCACGACCTTTTCTGCCACCAAGGCGGCGCTTTGTAATGTGGTGAAACATAACAATTTCATAACGGGCGAAGTAAATATGATAGGAAAATGTAAAAGTTTATGTTTCTTTCTGAAATATAATTATATTTTATATTAATTAACTAGATTAAAAAGCGATAAACCAAACTACGGATATTTCTAAAAGTTAAAAAAAGTTAAAAATTAAAAAGCAAATCACTGAAGCTTTGTTTTGTTTATTTACATATTTTTTAACAATTAATTTCACCTCGGTCCCAACTTATGACATCTCGTGAGCGGAAAATTATTAGTCCTCATTTAAAACTAACTTGTAGTACAGTTAATACATTAAATACTTAATGAAAAGTTGTGTAACCGCTCCATAATCGTATGTAATCTCCTTTGACTATTTTAATAGTGATGCACATTCAGTAAATACTAGGAATATGCATAAGCTAATAAATAACTCGATTCTAGGCAGTGACTCCTCCTTCATGGGACAATGTATACGCTTGTACAACAACATTAAAATTTTCACTAAGAAGAAAAAATTATTATAATATATTTATATATTATATAATTATTACAACATTTAACTTAAGCAGCGTGTTATGGTAGAGGGTGCCACATCTACGTGGTATGAACTAACTCCTGGTGCACCACAGGGTGGCGTGTTGTCTCCTCTCCTTTTTTCTGTGTTTATTAATCCTATTACTTCACCAATTTCTTCTCTCTACCATTTGTATGAAGATGATTTCCTGATTCTTTCTCACACATCACTCCAGAATCTTACCAATTCCATCAATACCAATGACACTAATACGAATCTTGCTGCAATACATGATTTGAGCAGGTCGTTTGGGCTTAATTTAAATCCCAATAAGACCCAAGCGATTATTGTTGAAAACAACACTCTAAATCTCTAGAATTTGATGAGATAAGCTTTTACTATTGTTGTTGATGGTCTTTTACAGATTTACTCATGAATCACAATAATTCATGAGTAAATCTGTAAAAGACCTACGATTATATTATTGATCAGAATCATATTAAGGAGTCCAGTAGAAAGATGTTTGCGGCAGCATCTTTACGACGTTTCCTTAACTCGCTACGCATTCCCACTCGAATTTAATCTAATTTAATTTAAACTAGCACAATTCTTGTTACTCCCTATCCTTGATTATGCTGATGCATGCTACTCTAATCTTACTGAGAATCAATTAACTTGAGCGTCTTTGAATTTTGCTATTAGGTTATTTGGCCTTTGCAAATATGATAATTTTTTAAAGAGTTTGGAGTAGTTTGCGCACCCCAAAGTTGTATTGTGAACCCCTTCAAAGTGTCTGCCATTTTTTTCTTAATTCTTTATTAACTTAGTTGACGGATTGTCATTATTATTTGAATAAAACACTTCTTTTAGGCGAATTTTTTTGCGACTTTAGTACTTGTATGCGTAGTACCAGGTGTACCCAGGTAGGCCAGGCAAACGGTCAAATACCTGCTTATTGAGTGGACTGATACTTTTCAACAATGTTTCATGATGCATCAAACACTTCATGAAAAATGCGTCATGAGCTCTCGGACCATTAAGCCGTTTATAGAATCATCATCATCATTACAACCCTTCACAAGTCCACTGCTGAACATAGGCCTCCCCCGAGAAATGCCACAATGCACGGTCCTGAGCCACCTGCATCCATCGACTTCCTGCATGTCTTACCAGGTCGTCACTCCATCTAATGAGAAGTTGCCCTACACTCCGCCTACCGGTACGAGGTTGCCACTCGAGAACCTTTTATCCCTATCAGTTGTCGGTTCTTGGAGCTATAGAATAGAATAGAATTTTTTCTTATTCAATATAGATTACAAGTAATTGTTATTGAAAGTAATTTTTTGCTGTCACCACTATTTCGGAAATAAAGCTCTGCCTTGGGAAGAACCAGCAAGAAAACTAGCGGGACTATTTTCAAAGTAAAATTATACAATAAAACACAGGTTATACAAACTACTCACAAAACTTATTTTAGAAACAGCTTGGAAGCGACCACCTCATTCCCAGGAGTTATCAATCAAGTATTTATTTGTAATAATAACCTTTTTTATAGTTTTTGTTTAAATGTGAAAAATACAATACAAGGTGGGTATTGTATTTTTGACTACAAGTGTAACTCTTAGTTAAACTTTGCTACAAATCACAAAGAAACTAACAAACATACATATTTAATAAAACAAAATAAAACCAAAATAAAATAACCCTCCTCCTGTAGCAGTCTCTTAAGAAGTTCGCTTGAGCGTCTGTTTGCCACGTGTACTGCATCAGTCAACATATTCTATCGGATTGCTTCAGAGACCATGATGAAATACGAGTGCCTCTTGTACTTGCAACGGCTGTACTTAATAATCCAACGATCGTTGAAACTTTTTCCGACTTAGCGTACTAGTACATAGCCGCAGCTAATCGTGATTCCACTACTTTAGATATAAAACGGAATTTATTAAAAGTACAATTTAAATAAAAGATAATAAGCGGCCTGAAGGGTTCCGTAGTAACAAGTAACTTAACGTAATTTACGATTTATGACGTTTAAAAAAAACTACTTACTAGATCTCGTTCAAACCAATTTTCGGTGCAAGTTTACATGATCATGTACATCATATATGTTTTTTAGTTTTATCATTCTCTTATTTTAGAAGTTACGGGGGGGGGGGGGTGCTCACATTTTACCACTTTGGAAGTGTCTCTCGCGCAAACTGTTCAATTTAGAAAAAAATGATGTAAGATACCTCAATATGATTTTTGAAGAGCTATCTATAGATACCCCACATGTATGGGTTTGATGGAAAAAAGTTTTTGAGTTTCAGTTTTATGTATGGGGAACCCCCAAAATTTTTTGTCTTGTTCTATTTTTGTTTCAAAATCTTAATGCAGTTCACAGAATACATCTACTTTCCAAGTTTCAACAGCATAGTTCTTTTTTTTTTTTTTTTTTTTTTTATAATAGAGGGGGCAAACGAGCATGCGGCTCACCTGATGGTAAGTGACTACCGCCGCCCATGAACAACTGCAACACCAGGGAGGGAATTGCAGATGCGTTGCCGGCCTTTTAAAAAGGAGTACGCTCTTTTCTTGAAGGTCCCTAAGTCGTATCGGTCCGGAAAAATCGCTGATGGTAATCGATTCCACAAGGAAGTCGTGCGTGGAAGAAAACATCTTCTAAATCGCACAGTGGTGGACCGCCAATCATCCAGATGGTGTGGATGGTATCGGGAGTTCTGCCGCGATGTGCGTTCGTGAAATTTGGCGGCTGGGATTAATCCGAACAATTCCTCAGAGCACTCCCCATGGTAGATGCGAAAGAAAATGCAAAGAGATGCAACATCTCTTCGCAGCGCCAATGAGTCGAGCCGATCGGAAAGAACTCGATCGTCGACGATTCGAGCCGCTCTGCGCTGGATGCGGTCAAGTGGAAGGAGCTGGCACTGGGGAGCCCCTGCCCAGAGATGGGAACAGTATTCCATGTGAGGCCGAACCTGCGCCTTGTAAAGTTGCAGGCGGTGTGCCGGCATGAAATACTGTCCCGCTCTGCTGAGCACGCCAAGCTTTTTAGAGGCCAATTTGGCCTTCTCTTCCAAATGACCACGAAACTGCACGTCACTCGATATGTCGACGCCGAGGATTCCGATACTGGCTGAGGCAACCAGGGGAGTGCCTTGAAACTGAGGAGATACGACAAAGGGGTTCTTTTTAGCGGTAAACGCGCAAACTTGTGTCTTCTGAGTGACTTTCAATAAGTATTATTTATAATCTATATTGAATAAAAAGTTTCTGTTCTGTTCTGTATTAAACTGGACTAGATTTAGTCGCCCCCAGTTCGAGACTTTGTCCAGCAAAGACTCGACTTCAGACACAAGTTTGTTCCGGTACTCGGAGACGTTTTCCCGAGAAATATTAGCACGGCCGGTGTATAGAGCATCACCAGTGCTGTCATCCGCATAGCAATGAATGTTACCAGTTAGCAACATATCATTGATATGCAGAAGAAACAGCGTTGGTGATAGCACACAGCCTTGTGGAACACCAGCGTTAATAGGCTTGTAGTCAGAACATGCACCGTCTACAACAACCTTGATGCTCCGATCTGCAAGGAAGCTGGTGATCCAATTGCACAATTTCTCGGGAAGCCCATAGGAAGGGAGCTTCGAGAGAAGCGCTTTGTGCCAAACCAAACCAAAGTTCTTATAGTGTCTGAAAAAAGTGGCTGTGACATATGGACGGACAGACAGACAGACAGACATGACGAATCCATAAGGGTTCCGTTTTTTGCCATTTGGCTACGGAACCCTAAAAACCGACGAAAGAATGATCAAAAAGTAGAACATTTAAAAGAGTTGAAAAATGTGCAAAAAAAAAAATTAAAGAGCAAACTACATAGGCGTTGTTTTATGTATTTATATGTATAAAACTCTAGAACCATAAAACTTCACATCAGCCTAAACTAGCGATATCTGGTGAACGGTAGATTATTAGCCCCGTTGGTTTAAACCAATGGGGAGAAAGGTTATCGAGTGACAACTTCGTAGGCGAAGTGTATGGTGGCCAGCCAATACCAGGAGTGACGACCTGGTAAGAGATGCAGGAAGTCGATGGGGGCAGGTGGCTTAGGACCGTAATTTGAAGCAATTCATAATGTAGTAACAAAATTCAACAATAACGTAAACACTCACGCCTGTCACCCAGAGGGATAGGCAGAGACTTCCTACACATAAGTTACAACATAAATTTGCTTTGTCACTCTTTCCTCGTTCATTCTTTCAACATGACCAAACCACTGAAGCATTCCTTTCTTAATCCTGGTCACAACATCATCTTGCAAATCACACTCTTCTCTTATTACACAATTTCTCACTCTGTCATTCAGATTCATCCCTAGCATACTCCTTAATGACCGCATTTCTACAGCATTTATTCTACTCTCGTACTTCTTCTGCCACACCCACCTTTCACTACCATACATTGAAGTAGGGACGAACACAGTATTGTGAATTGCCATACGTGCCTTTTTGGACACATTCCGTCTTCCCACAATAGAGTGTAGAGCCCCCCATTCACTCTATTTCCTGCGTTCACTCGTCGTTCTATATCCTTATCATATCTACCGTCCCTGCTAAATACACATCCCAAATACACAAACTCATCTACTTGCTCGATAATAATTGTCAATAATTGTCATCAATCATCAAAGGGGATGACGGTGTCGAAAACACATTATCAGTTTATCACAGCTAGTCCAGTGAGTATCCTACTATTTTACTAGGTGCTAGGACTCCTCTACTGCCGAGGAGTCCCGTCTTGGTGCGTACCCGTACCACTATCTTATCTATTGCTGGCGCCAAATACGGTACAGCTGCTGTGTTCCGATGTAGGGTTTATATAGAAGCAGTAATATTAGACAGGCCTATGTTCAGTGGATTTGTTAAGGGCTGTAACGACGATGATGAATGATCGCTTTATTTGTTGGCAGAGTCCTCGTCCTCGTCGGCGGACACCGCGTCGCAAGGCTCGGGCTCCGCCGCGCAGCCTCCGCAGAACCGCGCTCGCCGCCATGAACCACAGGTGAGTCCAGATTGTCCTATGTACGTATAGATTTTTTATACGTGGGAGAGTCATGAGTAAGAGAGAGGGTAAAAAGGGTCTCCGGTTCTATACACTCACCATACGAAACACAGTAGTATTAAGCTGCTGTTACGCTAGTATTGTGCTTAAACTAAAGCTATGTCAGTCACACTCATGGCTATTTTGTAATATGCTGTATAATTTGCCATTGATAATTTATCACCGTTTCTAAACTTTTATTCCGATACTTTAAATTATACGTTTTAGTGTCAATAACATTTTCGGATATAACTCGGCTGGGCAGCGTTCGGGAAATTACGGCATATATGCTCGTCAGGTATACCTCAAAACCTGAAAACAAGATTTTACAACCAGTGCGTATTGCCTGTGGATATGGATCTGAGACTTGGTCCTTCACTGCCGGCCGTATGAGGAACCTCAAGATCGCTCAGCGAGCTATGGAGAGGGCTATGCTCGGGGTTTCTCTGCGTGATGGACTTAGAAATGAGAATATCCGCAGTAGAACCAGAGTAACCGACACAGCCCAAAGGATTAGTAAGCTGAAGTGGAAATGGGCCGGTCATATAGCTCGAAGAACCGATAACCGATGGGGAAAAAAAGGTTCTCTAGCGACAACCTGTCTAGGGCAGATCGCCATTAGATGAAACAGCAGTGGACTTGTGAAGGGCTGTAATGATGATGATTGTGTTAATAAAATAACATGATGTGATGTGTTGCATACATGTGTAACAAACTAGTATATGTTTACTCCTTGATAGAAACAAAAGAACCGCAACATGTTTGTTTGAAAACTGAAAGATTGGTTTCCTGAGCAAATGTCGGTGCGTGCGGCTCATAGGCCTCATAGAAATATAAAAAAATTATATCTATGGTGCGGCTCGAGAACAAGTTGCTCCACTTTTGAAGTTAAATTTGCACGTGGAGTGTAGCGTGTCTTAAGTACGAACAAACTTGAGGTAATCGCCTGCCGTCGGCTGAAAGAAATTTCAATATTTGTTGTTTGCTTCTTCGATACTTCTGCGTAGTAATGTTCAAGTTTCCAGGACGCGCTTTTCGCTTCCAATATTCTTAGTAACTTTAACGTTGAAAAATCATACTGTTTACATTGGATAAGTCTGAACCTACACTTTTATCTGTACCATACGTGAAAAGTAATTACAGGGAGAAACTCTTTTATAATTCGATCATGCAGATCTTTTAATGCTACAGCACATACTCATAACGTAGATATTGAATTATTTCATTCCAGCGCTATCCAACTTATGCGTTCAGTTTCTAACAACTTCTTTTCTTTTTGATAATGTAATTTATAGTTAAGTATGTATACTGTTACTTGCCCTATACTCGTATATCTCTTCTGACATATTCTTGTTATATAAAGTAAAAATATAAGTGAAAACTTGTAAATGGCCTTCATTATTGTTATAATTATATTATTTTTGTAAATTAGCTGTAAGTTTTCCAAGCAAATAAAAATAAGTCACCGTTTAAAATATTGTGGCGTATGGTTCCCAAAAGAAATTTGAAAATCAAATCGCATATTTTTTAACCGACTTTAAAAGATAAGGTTTTGTATTAAACACGTGTGTATGTAAATACGTATGAATGCATATATATATATCCTATTGTTTTGTTGTTGTAATTTGAGAAGCATTGGCGTCAGCTATACGTTGACAGAGAGCGTCGCTCTTGTCTCGATAGTGTCGATCGCCTGTAGCGGAGAGAAGTAGACATACTACATACATACATGTGTTCAGATGTTAACCTTTATCTGAGTTTATTTATCTTGTTGCAAGTTTGAAAGCGTGTTTTAAACTCGCAACTAGTACAAGCGAGTTTGAGTTCGTTTTGTATTGTTTGATTATAATTCGTAATTTAAATTAGTAATTATTAGTATTTCGATGAATTTGGAATATTCTCCCTCGCACCCCCATAAAACGTACTCCATTGAATTTTATTTTACATTTGTCAAATACCAGATCTTTGCAAGTCACTGTTGCTTACATAAAGTACAATTCTTTATATAGAAATATGTAAAGGCTATATTTTTGTGCACGCAAGAGACAGAATTAAGACTTGTCAACTATATATGTTACATATATGTATATACTATATACACGTACAGTCTGTCTTATCGTTTTACAGCCGTCCTTACTCATCATAGGTACCATCTATAAAAATATTTTATACGAATAAATGACATGTTTATTGAACAAAAATAATACATAGCGATTTGATTTAGGGCTGGTTTTTCGATCCTCTGGTAACATTTATTGTGAATAAATAGTGGATAAATTACTGCGGACTGAGTAACCATGGTGATGTTATGTGATCAAGTCCTAAAAAGATAACACCACTGTGGAGAACTTATCCGTGGTGCGAAGCCGGAAGGAGTCGCTCTAATACGAGTATATTATTTAATTATATTTTACAAGATGACGCGTTATCTTGGTATACTCGTAGTAATGGATATACGAGTACTCTTACCCTATATCAAATCACACTATGTATTGGATATGAATATCTGATATATATTTCAATATAGTATATCGGTTGATATCTACGTGATTCTGTTACGTTGTACTTAGGTATTATAATATTACTACTTATTACAATAATACTACACCGTGATATGCAGTTTTTGATGGATCTGGCTTGCTTAAATTTAAAATATATTGTAATATCTAAGTATGATATAATATCTGAGTACTATATTAAGTATTGGTTAATATCTATAATAACCTGAAACGAGTATATCTTAGACCGAAGAGTCGTAGGAGATATATCTGTGTTATACAAATACAAGGTAATATCCCCTTCGTGCATTCATACCTCGTTCGAAATTTGAATCACTGTATCATATCATAAATATTTTACGTTACCTATTATTTATTTGAAATGGATGTTAGATTAAATGACGTTGTACTGCAGCGGTATCTAGTATAGTTAGTCTGTCGCCTGATACCTATATCATAGATATTGGACATTGTACCGATATATACACATTGTAACTATGTACCTAGTTGATTATAATTTACAAGCGTATAGGAGAACTATAAAATGTCTACTCTCTTAGCATCAAGCTTACCTAAGGCAATTTACAACTTTGATTGATATCAACGATACAGCGTGTCTGCTGCGTCACCAAACACTGTCAGCCAACCAGTTTCTATACATGGAGTATCGTGTACCCAGTAATGAACTTGTACAAATGTGCTAATTTCTTTAGCGAGCCTCTCGTTAGTTTTCTTAGCATCCTGCTTGAGGTGCGACGTGTCACAAAGATTGTTCAATGATCAAGTCAATGGAGCAGACTGTTCTGCAAATCATTCAATTTCTAACTAAAGTAAGTGCCAGCTCATGCATTGTAAATGTAATAGGTACATGTACATACTGATTTCGTTTGTTTAACATAGCAAAGTAACTAGAATTTTGAAGCTAAGTAACCCTTCGTTTTATTGGTGTTACTAACTGAACATTGAAAAAAACACAATGGAAAAAGTGATGATGAATCATTTCGCATGATGATTTTTAAAAAAAAAACGTTACCCCCACTAGAATTTTCTCCTGTATCGTGGAGGCAGTTTACAAACACAAATTGCATAAGGACAAACATCCAGACCCGGAACAATTATTTGTAGGCCATACAAATACTTTTTCCCTGCGGGATTCGAACCCGCGACCCCCAACGCAGCAACTCATTGCTAAGCAACTGCGCCACGGAGCCGTCAAATGTATGATGAGTACAAAGTAAGTTAAGTACACGTGATCTTATCAGCGGGTACTTACAATGAAAACCCGATCCGATTAATTTTATCACACAAATTCGACAATCGAAATAGAGCCCTTTTACTGAAAACATCTAAACCCCCAGGGGTGACAACGCATCTGCATTTTCATGGATGTCAATGGGTCACAGCATCCGCTTACCACCAGGTGGACTGTGTGCTCGTTTATCACCCCTATACTATAAAAAATCCTACCAAATTAATTAAAAAAAAGATGTTTTTAAACAATAAAGGTAAACGCGATAAAATTTATAAAAAGTAATTATTATAATAATTAATAAAATTCGTAAACTCACTTTCTATTTCATTCATGTTAAATCTAATCGTAAACTCGCTTATTATACACATCATCATTCGTCCACTCAGGTGGACTGACGGTGGCAAGACGTTTCTTACTTTAATTTTATTTAAAAAAAAACTCAATAGTCCTTTGGGTGAGCGGAATTAAAATGCTGTACTTCAATTACCTACTATCTCTATCTGCTGTTTAAGGAGTTTCCGTTTAGTGTATATAAATCATCATCATCATCATCATTACAGCCCTTCACAAGTCCACTGTTGAACATAGGCCTCCCCCAAGGGATGTCACAAAGCACGGTCCTGAGCCACCTGCATTCATCGACTTCCTGCATTCCTGCATGTGTTACCAGGTCGTCATTCCATCTAGTATGTATAATGCATATATTATGTATCTTCTGTATCTAAAAAGCTATAAGTATGTATATTCATATTTTACTTAAAAGTACAGTTAGAAAATATATCAAAAGAATACGAGAGAGTCCGGCCGCAACTGGCGGCGTTGTCTAAGCCGGCCGACCTTGTCTCCGCGCTGCCGGAGAAAACAAAGATCGATATTACACTGCCGTCCCAGCCTCGGAGACCTAAATCTGCGATATAGTTACATAAGTCTAATAGTCTATATAGGGGCAAACCTCTCGTCTGCTCTTAATGAACGCTATTGAAATGGCCGTCTTTAATGCCTTTATTGATTTGCGAACACGATTTTTGCCTATGGTTTTAAACATGAAACTCATATTTTCGTTTCTAATTAAAAAATGTGTCTTGTCAGCCATTTTTATTACCTTTCCATTTGGCGACAAATCGTCACTTCTAGTTTAAAAAAAAATTGAATTTTAAGGGCATACAGACATAATTTTAATGCAGTAGAATTGGATTTTGTAGACCTTTACGTCTGGAGACATATTAAAAGTTGGATTCAAACCTCGATTCTATTACAGCTACTTAAAGAAGTTGTTTAAAACGATAAAATGTTATATGAGGATATACGTGGTAGAGCCACCTTGCTGCTATATTGTGGTTGTAGTCAACGACATTATAAAGAAATCATTGGGTTGTAGCACAAATGGGTCGACTCGGCCGGGGTCGACAGGCAGGACCTCGCTCTCACAGAATACTAGCGTAAAATAGCCGCTTAATGCTGCTTTGTTTCGTATGGTGAGTGAAGAATGTCACCCTTGAAGACTAAGATGAAATGCCTGAAAGCCACTAATTATAAAGCCAGTAACAAACCAAAACGCAGTAAGGACTGCATTGGTAAAACGGCAGATATAGACAAGTAAATGGGTACCTAATCAAATTCAGACGGATTTTAGGCAGAAAAGGCGACGTACCACCCATCACAGTTAGGCGTCGAAGATAAGGACCGTTACCGTTACACCCTATTAAAGTCGAAACATAGACCTCTCCCATAGATTGCCTCATAGGGGTGATATATGCAATAGTTTCCACGCTGATGAGCGGATTGGCATCCGCAGTTTTTTATTTTTAGTTGTTATAAGGAGGTTGTTGCTGCCCGTTTCCTGATTTGTTTCCCTCTGTCGCCGCTTACGACACCCACAGGATGATATGGAGTAGTGGATATTCATATGACCGCCACTACACGGTCAATGTAAGTAGGTGGGTGGTACCTGTTTAAAGTCAGACGGACTTCTTGACTGATAATATAATTTAAAAAAAAATTTTGTACAGCCGACTTCAATATAAGCGACTTCAATGTAGGTTATTTAAGAATAACTCAATAACCATTGGTCTGACCTTGATCAAATTCATATGAGACCACACGAGAACTATCAGCTTTCATATAAAAAAGAATCATCCAAATCGGTTCGCCCAGTACAAAGTTATGAGGTAACACACATAAAAAAAAAACATACACTCGAATTGAGTACCGTTTCCTTTTTGTAAGTCGGCAGAAAAGGAGTCGAATCACCTTGGATAATTAGGTGTCGAAGAAAAGAACGTTTAGCTTTATTCCATTAGAGACCTTGTTCTTGTCGTAAATGATCTTGTACGATCTATATGAATGTTCACGTTAATGGATGTATTTATTATGTATTATGACAAGAGTAGTTACCAATAATTTTTTAACAGTGGTAGAGCCACGCGGCTTTTGCTGTCGCACGGATGGGCCGGCTCGAACCGAGGTGGTACCACGACCTCACATAAAACCAGCGTGAAGTAGAGGTTTACCTCTGCGTCTCGCTTGGTGAGTGCAGGTGGCCGGAGGCCCTTTTTACTGGAAATGAGGCATTCCATCTTAGTCCTCACGGGTGACAACGCATCTACATTTTGATTTGTAATAGAGGATAGATGTAGATGTCTATGGGCCGCAGCAACCACTTACCATCAGGTGGACTGTGTGCTCGTTTATCACCCTTATCCTATAAAAAAAAAAAATTTTGTACAGCCGACTTCAATATAAGCGACTTCAATATAGGTTATTTAAGCATAACTCAATAACCATTGGTCTGACCTTGATCAAAATCATATGGAACCACACGAGAACTATCAGCTTTCATATAAAAAAAGAATCATCGAAATCGGTTTCCCCAGTACAAAGTTACACATAAAAAAAAAAGAAAACATACAGTCGAATTGAGTACCGTCTCCTTTTTGGAAGTCCGCAGAAAAACCAAATCAATTGATGTCCGTTAGTCTCGCTAAATCTCGAAACTGGCTTGACCGATTCCGATGAAATTGTTTGTGTTTGAGTGAGCCCCTGAATAGTTTAGATTCAGTATTGGAGCCTGCAGGTAGTGCTGTGGTCGAGATCTAGAAATCACCCGCGCGGAGTCGGGCCGGATCGCTAGTTGTTTTGATAAAAAGTAAGAGCCGACTTCAAAGAACTGAGTAAAATAATGTCAACATAATGCTGCTTCTGGCGGCGACGCTTAACATGTATAGAAACATTTAAACCCCGGCTTTACAAACTATTGAGTGAAAAGATTTTGGAAGGAAGTTCCTTATCGGACAGTACCAATTTGACGGATGGGGGCTGGGCGAGAAAAAGTTAAAATTTTTCCGTCACGACCCCTTTTGACGTAGTGTAGACTGCTTTGGCGGTTATGAGGAAGCGAGATGGAATACTATCCATCTCCTCGCATTTCTTCTTATCTTGCCACGAAAGAAATATTATTTTATTTCAAATGACGCTTCATTTTCTGCCGACTTCCAAAAAGGAGACGGTACTCAATTCGAGTGTATGTTTTTTTTTATGTGTGTTACCTCATAACTTTGTACTGGGCGAACCGATTTCGATGATTCTTTTTTATATGAAAGCTGATAGTTCTCGTGTGGTCCCATATGAATTTGATCAAGGTCAGACCAATGGTTATTGAGTTATTCTTATATAACTTATATTGAAGTCGCTTATATTGAAGTCGGCTATACAAAATTTTTAATTTTAAATTATACTTTTTGTGGACGAACGAGTATCACAAGCTCAAGGTAACAACTAGAAAGTCGTTCCAGCAGTCACATTAAAAAAAATATATTCCCATTCTTAGGGGTGTATTTTTTCTACAAATCTAAATAAATGGGACCACCTGGAGAATAAGTTATTTAATAAGAAAAGAAACATCAAAATCGATTCTCAGTTAAGAACCTGCTCGTTTTTTTTAAATCGGCTAAAAATAATAGTCCATGGCTGTTAGTATAGAAGAAGCGTTCTTTCTCTCTCTTTCCCTTTTTCTATATATGTATATGACGGTATATAGGTATACCTATGACGGTTCCATAGCGCAGTGGCTTTTTTATGGGAGAGGGGGCAAACAAGCATGCGGCTCACCTGATGGTAAGTGACTACCGCCGCCCATGAACAACTGCAACACCAGGGAGGGAATTGCAAATGCATTGCCGGCCTTTAAAATTGCAATGAAATGCAGGGCTAAGGCTCGCGGGTTCGAATCAAGCATGGAACAAGTATTTGTATGGTCTAAAAATAATTGTTCCGGATCTGGATGTTTGTCCTCGTGCAATTTATATATGTACCCCCCACGATACGGGAGAAATCTTGTATTATGTGAAGGTAACGTTTTTTTAAAGATCAAAAAAGAAAAAAATATAGCGGTTGCTTTAAAATACGGGATTGAGGGCTTTTAAATGTTTTAAGTTGTCGAGCATCGTTCAAGAAAGGCTGCGCTAGTGCTTTAATGCTTTTAGTCTTGACTTAGACTAAAGAATCGATTAGATTGTAAAAAACAGTTTTTCATAAAAACCATGCGCCGGCAACTCGCGACGACTATGAAACAAGTCTTAGTCGTTCATATGTCGTTAAATCAGTATTTTGGTTCGTAAATGGTTTTATCGTAGACTCTGCACAGCAGTACAGCTCGTAAGGGAATACAAAATGTTTTGTAGTTTAAGAAATCAAGCATAAGAGCAACTATATAAAGTATGTATAGTGCAGTGGAGTAGCATTCTTTAGTCCCTTTTATGGGCCACATGCCTTTTTTTTATAGAAGAGGGGGCAAACGAGCATGCGGCTCACTTGATGGTAAGTGACTACCGCCGCCCATGAACAACCGCAACACCAGGGGAATTGCAGATGCGTTGCCGACCTTTTAGAAAGGTGTAAGCTCTTTTCATGAAGGTTCCTAAGTCGTATCGGTCCGGAAAATTCGCTGGTGGTAATTGATTTCACAAGGAAGTTATGCGAGGGAGAAAACTTCTTCTAAATCGCACAGTGGTGGACCGCCAATCATCCAAATGGTATGGATGGTAACGCGAGTTTTGTCGCGATGTGCGATGGTGAAGTTGAGCGGTTGGAATTAGTCCGAACAATTCCTCAGAGCACTCCCCGTGATAGATGCGATAAAATACGCAAAGAAATGCAATATCTCTACGCAGTGCCAGTGTATCGAGCCGATCAGAAAGAACTCGGTCGTCGACGATTCGAACCGATCTGCGCTGGATGCTGTCAAGTGGAAGGAGCTGGCACTGGGGTGCCCCGGCCCAGAGATGAGAACAGTATTCCATGTGAGGCCGAACTTGCGCTTTGTAAAGTTGCAAGTGATGTGCCGGCATGAAATACTGTCTCGCTCTGCTGAGCCTTCCGGTCGCCTTTTTTAGGGATCGAGTGGACCAAAGCTGTCTTCCATGAATTCGGGACTACGCCTTAGGAGTATGAGTACCGGAAAATACGCGTTAAAACCGGTGCCAACTCCGGAGCACACGTCTTCAGCACAATGGAAGGGACTCCATCGGACTCACTCGACTTGCTGACGTCCTGGGAGAAGAGTGCTTTGCGAACCGAGCGCTGTGTAAACCGCACATCTGGCATGGAGCACTCACATCGCGGGATGGTCGGCGGTGTGTTCCGCCCGTCATCTAGAGTCGAGTTGGACGCAAAGAGAGAGCTCAACAGATCGGCTTTCTCCTTTGCTGCATGGGCCAGTGAGTCGTCCTCTCTGTGAAAAGATGGAAGAGATGGCTAACAGAAGTTCCCTTGGACAGCCTTGGCGAGAGACCAGAATGCAGGGTTCCCGAAGGAAGGCGAACTAGCTTCTCGCCAATTGTTCAGATCTTGCCTTGCCAATGACGCTTTTGAAGGACCTGGAGGAGGCCTTCTCTCATTTCTTACAAGGTTATGGAGCTATTAATCCTTCGCGCTTTTCCAACACGTGTTGGTGGAATACGAACACATGTCTTCAAAATTTCATAGATTTGCAGGTTTCTTCGCAATGTTTTCCTGCACCTCAGAGTACTTGGTAAATCTTGAAATTGTGATCTATACATTATTTATATGTGAGTTGTGACCCGTTTTTTCCATGGGCCCATAAAAGTTCACATGACATGAATGTTCAAGAGATGGTTCTTCCCCTTTGCAGGAAGGATCTGCCTTCCCTGCCCGACCCGCCTGCACAGTCACGCTTGACAGGCGAATTAACGCTCGAAGTTCTAGATGTGAACCTTTGACCCTGATGTTCGTCGCTGTTCTGTATAGCGCCATCTTTTGGCAGCCTTTTTTTAATAGGATAAGGGTGACAAAAGAGCACACAGTCCACCTGATGGTAAGTGGTTGCTGTGGCCCATAAACATCTAAGTCTATCCTCGATAACGAATCAAAATGCAGATGCGTTGTCACCCGTGAGGACTAAGATGAAATGCCTCATTTCAGTAAAAAGGGTCTCCAGTTCTCTACACTCACTAGACGAAACACAGCAGCATTAAGCTGCTATTTTGCGCTGGTATACTGTGAGAACGTGGTCCTTCCCCGGTCTAGCCGACCCATTCGTGCTACAACTATACTACTAATATAACTGCAGCACGGCTCTACCACGTATATACAGCCTTAAGATATTCTAGCATTTATGCTGTTATGCTAATATTCTGTGAGAGTGTGGTTCTACCCGGGTCGGACCGACTCATTCGTGCTGCAACCATAACATAGCTGCAGCGTGGCTCTACCATGTACTAAACACGTGTTCGACACTGCTGAAGCCACTTACCATCTAGTGGATCGAGTTCATTAATTTATAATTCACATATTACGGTTAAAAGTGTTGTATATTATATGATTATTGTATACTAATAACTAGTATGGCCATAAGTTCTTTTAAAATTCAATAAGTTTTTTTTAGAATTCAAATTTCGAATGCAATTACACAGTTTCTTTAAAAAACATATAAGTTTTAATGTGTACAACTTCTACCCATACTTGATACAATGATCACAGTATAAAATATTCCTGATGTAAAGCCATCAACAAAGGGGCTGCTGCCTTTTACCGAAATAAAATAGGTATAAAGAGGTCGTTAATGCTGGCATTTGATTTCATCCATTACGCTTTTGTATAGGAAATAGCATATCTCGCTAATAAAATGTCAATTATTGCCCTTTTGATTTTATGTATGTTATTTTTCAGATATTATTCAGATATTTTACGCAATTTTTTTTATAGAATAAGAGTGACAAATGAGCACACAGTCCACACCCTTACTCGATAAAGAATCAAAATGCAGATGCGTTGTCACCCCTGAGGACTAAGACGGAATGCCCCGTTTCCAGTAAAAAGGGTCGCCGGTTCTCTACATTCACCTTACGAAACACAGTAGTAGTTCGGCCGTTCAGAGAATGCGTTCCTGACACCTATCAGTTAGTCACGACTAGTGATGGGCACAACATAACACTGAGTTCGTTACCCTTCCTCCAAAATGAACCGCCGCGTTATTTTTAAGATTATTTTCGTTTTAAATTGGCGGAATCATTTAAAATTTATATTTTAGTAATTTAAGTGGAAACAAAAAAAAGGTAATATTAATATAATAAAATTGTTTTATTTATTCTTTGTTACAAAGTTACAATCTGTATTTCTATGCAATAAAGTACATTGAATTGAATGTGCGTACAGAATATTAATCAGACTCCGATTCGCTTGAGGAGGTGGCGTCTTCATCATCATTTTCGCCTACATGTATAATTATATTATTATTAATAACAGAATCAATCCTGATATCTCGGTCAAAATGTTCCACAATCAAGTTTTTAGTCTTCTCAACAACCTTTGCCCAGTCATCTCTTGTGACTTCCCCGCAGGCTTCTTTTAATAGGGTCATCATCTTTTTCGTGCTGAATGGCGGGGAAGTATTGTGGCGGGCGGCGCAACCTTTTATTTGAGCCCAGATTAGCTCAATCGCGTTATATTGGCAGTGATACGGTGGAATTCTTAGAACGCGATGACCGTACTCCAGAGCCAGTTCATCGATTTCGTATCGCACATTTGCCGCTTTATTTTCTAATGTAGTGGCATTCATTTCCTCGTGGTAATCATTTGTGGTTTATGATTGAAATGCCAGTAACGCGTTCTCCACAAAGCCGTATTTTGCAGAACCTGCGTGGCATATTATCAGACGGGCCCCCTTACCCATTGGTACTTTCGACGTCGACGCTTGTGTATCATCCGTCCAAGAACGGGAAACCGTGTGATTGACGTTTAGCCATGTCTCGTCAATGAACACGACATTATCCCAGTTATCAATATTTTTTGCGTCTCTCAAAAAACTTATCCGTTTTAAAATTATGTCGTATCGTTCTAATAAAATTTTTCTTTTGTCTGTTTTTTGATACGAAAAACCAATATCTTTTAAGATTTTGGTTAAAGCAGTTTTACCCCCGCTAAACAGTCCAGCTTCTCTTAACGATGCCAAAAGCTTCTTCCTGTTGAGATATTCATTTCTGGAATGGTAACCATATATATGTTTTCTGATTGCATCGGCGTCAAAGGTGTCAATATCTGTCACGGGTTTAGTTCTACGTTTCTTCTTCGGAGTACGTAAAATATTATCTTTCGTGCCAGTAGAGCCGAACTTTTCTTTATTAATATTTGTTATCGTTCGTTTGCTAACTCCAAGCGAAACAAGAAACAGTCCATTAAACGAAAGCCGGGTAATCAAATAAAAACAGATCGAAATTACTTGAAGAACGTGGTCTATGCGCACGAAACGACAACAGACGACTGTTTTAGCGTCACAAAATGGCGGCCCATAACGCCATTTGGGGTTACCATTTTCAACCTAAATATAAAAATGCTACTTTCTATCGCGCGTTCGGTTTGGTCGTAGCTTCATTTTATATTTAATAAAATTTATCTTATAGTCCATTATTTTCATATTCTTAAAAAGAAAAACAAAACGTATTATTTTATAAAGTATAACTGTATAAGAACAGATTACGATACTGTTATTGCCTGTTATTGTTAGCACAGCACTACAAATATAAAGCGCTGACATAACCTTGTAATAGCGCAGTATAGATTTAGAAAAATATTGTTTACCAAGTTATTTGACACTCAGTTTGGCACAAAATTATAACATTCATTGATTATTGATATAATAATGTTGTTTCAATGCTCATCAATTGTTAAAACGGTAAACAACCAGCAAAAATATTTTTATCGTAACTGCAACGCCATTACAAAGTTACGTCGTCAGTTCAATCGCGACGTGTCAGGAACGCATTCTCTGAACGGCCGAACTATAGTACTAACTGCTATTTTACGATGGTATTCTGTGAGAGCGTGGTCCTTCCCCGGTCGAGCCGACCCATTCGTGCTGCAACAATAATATAGCTGCAGCATGGCTCTACTACGTATAAAATTAATGCCCACGCTTGATTTCTATCCTACCTGACTAAGTGGTGCTGTATCTAAAGATAATTTTTATCCGATTGTTCAATGTATTTATCCGACTGCCCCAGAAGGTAATGTTTTTCGAGATATGTAGGTGTTTATGTATGTCTTTTTCTTTGGCGTGGCTAAACGACTTATGGATTTTAACATATGGGGTGTTGTTAGTTTCGTCTTAGTTGAGGATGTGACATACGGTATATTTTTTTTCTTTTCAGTAATCTTTTTTACGCACTCTGGTTACATTGAATTATTGTTTGAACCTTTAAGCTTGTTTTGGCATGCGGTTCTCAGCTCTCACCTGTATTGTGATTTTTGCTTAGTTTATTATCCGCAAAAATCTATTGATTACATCCGTTAGAGGTTTACAATATATTTTTGTCATTAATAGGCCTCGTCAATAATATATTTACCAGTGTTGACGAGTGGACCTGGTTGCTGCTTCAAACCGCGGCGGCGACGCGACCTTGGCCTTGCCTTCGGAAAGTCACCGCTCGTTGCCCGCTACAATCGCATATAATAATAATATTTGTTACTTTCGGTCTACTGAAGTTTCCAGCTATCCTAGTACAGGAAACGAGTGCTAAAGGACAAGTGCATATAATAGATATACACTGAATTTTTAATTATTAATTTTGGTAAAAAAGCTGAAGGTACTCCGGGTTAACTCTGACATTGGGACGTCAATCACCTCAGTCCCCCGTGACCACGGGTGCTGTAATGCACCCGAAACGTGGGGAATAAATAAAAATAAAACAAGTAAGTTTATTAAACGCGAAAAAAAATCTGTTAGTTTTATTCAATGTGTAGTGTTCGCGTAAATATAAGAAATCATTATCAGAATTAAGCGTTACTTTGCCGAAATTCATTATATAAAAGATGTTAAAAATTAATTAGCTAAATTTCGTATAATAAAATAAAATATTGTGTCTTACCACATTTGAAGAGAACCTCCCGCCCTCTCTTTTTTCCTAGTATACTTAGTGGTGTTAGGAGTAGTGTTGTTGGTATTAGTGGTGACGGGGATAGTGCACGCAAGTGAGAGAGGACGGCAGCTGTTCTTGGAAATAGGTAAGATACATTATTTTATTTTTTTACGCGTATCTCATCTAATCGTGCTATCACCAACACTGTTTCTCCTGCATATCAATGATATGTTGCTAACTGGCGGCATTCATTGCTATGCGGACGACAGCACTGGTGATGCCTTATATACCGGCCGTGCCAATATTTCTCGGGAAAACGTCGCCGAGTACCGGGACAAACTTGTGTCTGAAGTCGAGTCTTTGCTTAACAAAGTCTCGGATTGGGGGCGACTAAATCTAGTCCAGTTCAATCCCCAGAAGACACAAGTTTGCGCGTTTACCGCTAAAAAGAACCCCTTTGTCGTATCTCCTCAGTTTCAAGGCACTCCCCTTACTGCCTCAGCCAGTATCGGAATCCTTGGCGTCGACATATCGAATAGTGTGCAGTTTCGTGGTCACTTGGAAGGGAAGGCCAAATTGGCCTCTAAAAAGCTTGGCGTGCTCAGCAGAGCGAGACAGTATTTCATGCCGGCACATCGCTTGCAACTTTACAAAGCGCAAGTTCGGCCCCACATGGAATACTGTTCTCATCTCTGGGCCGGGGCACCCCAGTGCCAGCTCCTTCCACTTGACCGCATCCAGCGCAGAGCGGTTCGAATCGTCGACGACCGAGTTATTTCTGATCGGCTCGATATCCTGGCACTGCGTAGAGATGTTGCATCTCTTTGCGTATTTTATCGCATTTATCACGGGGAGTGCTCTGAGGAATTGTTCGGACTAATTCCAGCCGCTCAATTTCACCATCGCACATCGCGACAAAACTCGCGTTACCATCCATACCATCTGGATGATTGGCGGTCCACGACTGTGCGATTTAGAAGAAGTTTTCTCCCTCGCACGACTTCCTTGTGGAATCAATTACCACCAGCGAATTTTCCGGACCGATGCGACTTAGGAACCTTCAAGAAAAGAGCTTACACCTTTCTAAAAGGTCGGCAACGCATCTGCAATTCCCCTGGTGTTGCGGTTGTTCATGGGCGGCGGTAGTCACTTACCATCAGGTGAGCCGCATGCTCGTTTGCCCCCTATTCTATAAAAAAAAAAAAAAATAATTTTTAACTTCTTTTTCAAAATTAGTTGTACACGAAATAGAGGTGTGATAAACAAGTGTCGTGTACACTTGCTGATTAAAGTAACACATTTAAGGTACGGTTTAAATTACAATGCCTATGTACAATGTGAAATTTAGTTTCATTATGTATGTTCGATGATACGAGTATATGTAACACTACAATTAGTGCTTATCGTAATCGAGTGAGTGTAAAGAAGGGCGTCTTAAAAGTTGAATTAGGCATTAGAAAAGAGTAGAATATTATGCAATATTAAATATTGACTGGATCATGGATACGTACTGCTGATCTGAAAATCGGTTATTAGAAATAAGTGACTACTACCCGTACGGTTAAAGAATGGGATTGAAAATGGCGTCGTCTCTATTCAGCTCTCACTCGCACACTGTCGCTATCTATACTCACACCCGCCGGTAAAGAACACAACACACAACACAAACACTCACGCCTGTCACCCAAAGGGGTAGGCAGAGACTACGGACTTCCATCTGTTGAGACATGAGTAACCATTTATTTGTCGGAACGATATATCGATATATCGTTATTAGCGGGTGTTCCCTATTGGTACTGTGCATGTTGACGGTACGGGCTCGATGAGTCGCCATTGGTTAAAACTTAGAATCGTGTGGCAGGAGGGAGGATAGGATCGGGGGATGGGGTGGAGAAGTGGGGAGTGTCTCCTAAGCTCCAACACCACTCCCGTCTAAAGGTAATAGCTACACCGTTCTTGAGAAAACTTAAAAAAGAAAATCTCATAGACCTAACCTCAAAATGATATAATAATTTGACACTAGTCTTTGCCATGGTCTTACATCCTTGTTGCACTTACACAAAATTCTGTATGCTATCCAGTTTTTACAGTAATATTGCATACGTTTTTCCATGTTTTACACATTTTATGTTATAATAGTTTTTTTTTTCATATTCTCGAAAACGGTACATTGCCTTTAATGCGAGTGGTATTGTTTGTTTAACAGTGGTAGAGCCACGCGGCAGCTTTTGCTGTCACACGGATGGGCCGGCTCGAACCGGGGTGGTACCACGACCTCACAGAAAACCAGCGTGAAGTAGAGGTTTACCTCTGCGTTTCGCTTGGTGAGTGCAGGTGGCCGGAGGCCCTTTTTACTGGAAATGAGGCATTCCATCTTAGTCCTCACGGGTGACAACGCATCTACATTTTGATTTGTAATAGAGGATAGATGTAAATGTCTATGGGCCGCAGCAAACACTTACCATCAGGTGGACTGTGTGCTCGTTTGTCACCCTTATCCTATAAAAAAAAAAAAAATTGTTGTAATCGGGATCCAGACCTCTACCAAATGAAACACCTTACTCCCCCAAATTCCTGCTAAACGATTCTAAATCCAACCCCTGCCATTTCTAATCTTCTGCTTTATCCATGTGGACTATACATAATAACCCTTTTTAAAAGGTATTTCAACGTGACATATAACGTTATTTTTTCATCTCTACCGATCGGGCACTAAGATAAAATATATAACACTTATCCCATCGTAACACATCACCAACTTTACTTGTTATGCTATAAGCTATTTTGAGACCTATTTTGTTACCTATTCGATACTAACTACAGCAAAGTACGTGTAAAGAAAGAACAGTAGTGTGACGACAATTTAAAACTTTTCTCTTTTCAGTAAACTATTTTACCCAGTTGCGTTTTTTTAGTGTTTGTTTTTTAGCTGTCTTTGGACTTGTTATTTCATGTTTTATAGAATTTTGACATGGAGAAATGCGGCTGACATTTAAATTATTTTGTGTTTGCAATTTAAAACTAACGTCTAATTGCAAACCGTAGTTTATTGACATTGTGTGAGTCTTAAGATTCACTCAGATCATAATCCAGAACATGTTGAGTAGTGGATTTGTGAAGGCCTACTTTTTGATACAAAAGAGATGACAAACGAACAAACAATCCACCTTCTAGTTTGTGGATATACTGTGTCCCTTAGACATCTACATTTATCCCCCATTATAATTTAAAATACAGATGCGTTGTCACCCTTAAGGGCTCAAATGGAATGCCTCATGTCCAGTAAAAAGTGGTTTCCGGTTCTCTACACTCACCATACGAATCAGAGTAGCATTGAGCTAATAATTTCATGCTGATATTTTGTGAGAGCGTGGTTTTACCCCCGGTCGAGTTGACCCATTCGTGCTACAACTATAACATAGTTGCAGCTTGGCTCTACCACGAAAGAATATGTAGTAATGAGAATGATGAACATGATGACATGTTCTGAAATTATTAATATTTTATCTAATTTTTCTCATACGTTAATCCGTGTAGTGTCGGTGGTATCATCCCGCGGGTGTCGTAACAAACCAAGAGATGAGCAGCAGCGTCTTCCTAATAACGACAAAAAATAACTGCGCTTGCCAACCCGCTCGCCAAGCGTTGTAGCTATGGCAAACATCCCCCCTATGAGGCAATCTATGGGGCAGGAATATGTTCAGCAGTGACTTTAATAGACTGTAACGGTAATGATATTTCTTATAGGTTTAAAACTAAAGTAAAATTTTTGTCTATTGCAGAGGGAAGAGAGGCGCGAGGAAGCCGCCAGCGCTCGGAGAGTACAACCCAACCCTTTATTGAGGTGAGCTCTCGTAAAATATTAACGGCTAGCGACCCGTCCTGGTTTCGCCTGAATGAGATTTATCAATGTGGCCTTATTTGCCTACTCTTCTGGCTGACAGGCGTGAGTATTTATGTTTTTATATTTGTTATGGTTCTATAACGTATGTTTAATTAATGGTAATTGAATATAAATCATATAAAGATATGAATCAATGAGATATCATAATTTAACTCAGATCACTTCGGTTGAACTAATTAGAAATTAGCTCTCTAATAATAACATCTTCCAAACCGAGTTTTGGTCACGGCGTCCAGCCTTAACGGAGACTAGCCGTCTGCGCAGGACAGGTTTATAGTGCATGAAATAATGGGCAAACACAGGTGCTCTATATTTCCTAAACCTCATATTAGGCTGGATTTAGTGCTCGACCGACGGTCAGCACGTACCGTACGCGCTGACGGTACCTCCTGATCGTCGGTCGAAGCCAAGCGTTTAGTGCTTCACTGACGGCAAGCTTTGTTAGACGTGTACAATTACGAAGAAAATGAACCCATTTGTTACCTCTATAATATGTGCGTACTATATACGCAAACGATTACGGCATAAAAGACGGAAAAGATATCATGTGCACCCAATAATTGTAGACCGTTTAATTGAAGGAGAATTTTGTTTTGTTTATTGTATTCGAAATTGCGAGAATTCAGTTCATGTATCCAATGTTCATTTTTGTTCGCGATAATGCGTACGTGCGTACGGTCGGTCGCTCTGTCAGCGTCGCACTGAACGCACGCATGTACCGCCATAGCACGTCAGTCAACCGACGTACGTCGGACCGACGAGCTCGACCGACGGTCCTCGTACGCACGACGTAGCCGTACGCGCGTAGTACTTCGTCAGCGCTGCACTGTAGCCGTTAATAGGTTTTCATTGATATAGCTACGCTCAACCGATGTCAGCGCTCACCGTCGGTCGAGCACTAAATCCAGCATTACGAGGTGACGGTAATCAGACACGACCGGATAGAGATAAGGCTCAGGACCATCGGATTTACGTGCTTTACCCACGCCAGCCTCCGGGCTGCTATTGAGATTTCCTTAGCAGCAAAACTCAACATTTACAACTGATTCTTTTGACTCGACTTGGAACCTCCTAATGAGCAGTTGCGTTAGCCATTTTATGCCACTTACACGGCGTGTCTATATATATTTATTTATTTATATGTCCATGCACAAGGTAGTACATATGGCGGACTTAATGCCATAAGGCATTCTCTCCCAGTCAACCGTTAGGCTAAACAGAGCTATACATATAAAAGGCGGTAGCAAAAATCAAAAAAATATTGGTAAATCCAATTGGGCATACCTTAAGCGCATTAAAAAAATTACGTATAACGTGATTATACGGAAATATTAAAGTAGTTTAAATACATTTCGACAGCACTATCGGCTTCAACACCCTCGAAAACCATGAAAATGACACCCATGATGAAAAAATTGATACCTATTGCAGCCGCCATTTTGGATTTACATTTCGACAGCACTATCGGCTTTAACACTCTTGAAAACCATGAAAATGACACCCGAGATGAAAAACTTGGTACCAACTTCAGCCGCCATCTTGGATTTACATTTCGACTGCACTATCGGATTCAACACCCTCGAAAACCATGAAAATGATACCCAAGATGAAAAACTTGATATCTATTGCAGCCGCCACCTTGGATTTACATTTCGACAGCACTATCGGCATCAGCACCCCCGAAAACCATGAAAATGACACCAATGATGAAAAAATTTATATCTATTGCAGCCGCCATCTTGGATTTACATTTCGATAGCACTATCGGCTTCAACACCCTCAAAAACCATGAAAATGACACCCATGATGAAAAAATTGGTACCTACTTCAGCCGCCATCTTGGATTTACATTTCGACAGCACTATCGGCTTCAACAACCTCGAAACTCATGAAAATGACACCCATGATGAAAAAATTGATACCCATTGCAGCCGCCACCTTGGATTTACATTTCGACAACCCTATCGGCTTCAACTCTCTCGAAAACCATGAAAATGACACCCATGATGAAAAAATTGATACCTATTGCAGCCGCCATCTTGGATTTACATTTCGACAGCACTATCGGTTTCAACACCCTCGAAAACCATGAAAATGACACCCAAGATGAAAAAATTGATATATTTTGCAGCTGCCATCTTGGATTTACATTTTGACAGCCCTATCGGCTTCAACACCCTCGAAAACCATGAAAATGACACCCATGATGAATAAATTGGTACCTAATTCAGCCGCCATCTTGGATTTACATTTCGACAGCACTATCAGGTTCAACACCCTCGAAAACCATGAAAATGACACCTATGATGAAAAATTTTATACCTATTGCAGCCTCCACCTTGGATTTACATTTCGACAGCACTATCGGCTTCAGCACCCTCGAAAACCATGAAAATGACACCCATGATGAAAAAATTGATACCTATTGCGGCCGCCATCTTGGATTTACATTTCGACAACCCTATCGGTTTCGACACCCTCGAAAAGCATTAAAATGTCACCCATGACAAAAAAAATTATACTACTTACTTTTAGTACGTACTACTATTGTTTAATTTTATTCTGTGCTTTTAAATATTGTAATAAAAAAATCTCTTATTATTATTATAATCAAGTATTTAAGAAGTTTGGTTATTCGAATATTGTGTATTTGTACAGCGATCTTTTTGAGCCGCTGAAAACAACCGAAACAATGTCCACTCACGACGGCGACTGAAGCCGAATGTGTTCTGTGAGCCGAACTAAACTTAATACAAAGGTACTCTGTGAACTAAACTACTCTGTGGCTGTAGATCCCCATTTACAGAAACAATTTATATACGAGGCAAGCAAATCAACGAAAATTTCGCCATTTTGGAGCCGAAAAAAATTAATTATAGCTAAACAAAACAAAATTACACTGCCATTTACATTCAGTGGCTTCCCACATGATAGATGAAGAGATTAAAAAATAGATTGAGTTAAACAATTGATATTTTCAAAAGTTATAGTGTTTACAAGCCACAGGGATATGATAAATCCACACCATAAGCCACTAAAACCCTTTTTTTTATTTAAAAATAGCAATTAATCGATTTAAAAAAAATATTAATAAGTTCAACAATCATTTATCTTTCTAACAATGTGCTTTTTATATCATTTATATGTATAATATGTATGCTAGATACGATTTTATTCGATAAAATGTTGGTATTTTAATTTTTAGGCGATAGTAGAACATTACCTTGCGCTTTCGCTTAAGGTATGCAATAGAAAGGGGTATTGATAATGATGTGAGGTGCGGTGCAGATCGCGCACGCTCCCGAACTTCGGCGGCGCGCGGTCGCGCGAGGCGTCCCGCTGCGACACGTCGCGGCGCGCGCACCACATCACCATGGCCTCCGAGGACCTGCTGCAGCCGGGACACGTCGTCAAGGAGCGCTGGAAGGTCAGCACGAGCACGATCACGACCAGCCTCGCCACTGGAACACTCTGCTCCTTCCTACACGTCATATTATGTCTATTGTCTACTACTAGCACTTGCCTTAGAGTATACAAAAGCAAGCAAATTAATAGCTCTACGTTTAGTATTTTTTTATTATATAATGGTGACGAACGAGCGCACAGTCCACTCGATGGTAACTGCATACTGTGGCTTAAAGACTTTTTATATCTATTCTCGAACAAGAATCAAAATGCAGAAGCGTTGGCACCCCTGAGGAGTGAGATAGAATGTCTCATTTCCAGTAAAAAGGGTCTCCGGCTCTCTAATCTTGTACGAAACACAGGAAAATTATTCTGCTATTGTATATTATATACTGGTATTCTGCGAGAGCGTAATCCTAACCCGTACGCGTATTACGTATCTTGCAGAAGGCTAGCGATAGCGAAATTAGAACAATAATTGCTGGTAGGTAGGTGCTGGTGGCGATAACCAAGCCCTAGCTAGTTAGCTAGTTACCGACAGCGCTGTCTTGTGGTCGCTAGTTAGCTAGGGCTTGGTTATCGCTGGTACGTAATACGTATGTGCGATTTATCAGCAATTATTGTTCTAATTTCGCTATCGCTAGCCTTCTGCAAGATACGTAATACGCCTACCGGTCGAGCCGACACATTCGTGTTGCAGCCATAATATACATAACATAACATAACATGGCTCTACCACGTAAGAAAAACTCATGCTGATTAATTACCTTTTTTGGCACGCCTTCAACGTACAAAGCCGAAATAATAGATTTAGTTTTTTGTTATAAATTAGTTCACCGTGTAATGGCGGTGTATGAATATTCAATACCACATTTCGTCCGCGGGTGTCGGTCGGAAATCCATTATATTAAAGAAAATAAAGAAAATTTTCACGCAGATCTTTGCTCATGAATTTTTAACATCGTCAAATTATTAATTCATTCATTACAGCATATCAAATAGGCCTCTCCCATAGATTGTACGGAATTGTAAGGAAACTTCGCCTTGATGCTCACGCTTGGCAGGTGGACTGGCAACCGCATATTTTGTTATTTTGAATTGTTATCAGACAGATCATTTCATATTTCGTTACTCTGTGTCATCAGTTACAACACGCACTGTATGATATGTGGCAGTGGCTCTCTTACGCCGCCACTACTAGGCGATATCGGCACGACTACAGTTCCTACGGCGCCACTATTTGAAGGCGGATTCACATAGATCTCGACGAGATACGCCAAAAAATGAGAATAATAATTTTCGATATATCGCTTAGTTTCCGAGATATCGGTACCCGAAAATTACATTTTTTACACAGGAATAGTGACCCAAAGTTACTTCAGCAACGGCTTCGGCGCTGCGAGAAATGCAGCCGCTTTGCCCTTGCGTAACAAATTGCGGGCACCCATGCTCACCTTCGTAGCTTTGGCTTATTTTCAGCGTACGGCTCGCACAGGTGCCTGCTATTTGCTACTGCGGACGGGAGCTGCTCTCCTTCCGCGTCTTTGGCTTTACAAAAACACTCTAGGAGTAGGGCAGACAAGACTACGTGGAGTCGGACGTTTTCAGTATAGATATATCGGAAACTAAGCAATATATCGAAAATTTTTATTCTTACTTTTCGGCGTATCTCGTCGAGATCTATGCGAATCCGCCTTCAAATCGTGGCGCTGTAGGAACCGTAAAAGCCCCGCGATATCATTTTAGATATATCTTTTTTTATAGAATCAGGATGACAAATGGTAAGTGGATGCTGTGGCCCATAGACATCTACGTTTAATCAAAATGCAGATGCGTTGTCACCCTTGAGGACTAAGATGGGGCCTCCTTTCTAGTAAAAAGGGTCTCCGGTTCTCTACACTCACCATACGAAACATTTAGCGTCAAGCTGCTATTTCACGTTGGTATTCTGTGAGAGCGTGGTCCTTCCCCGATCGAGCCGACACATTCTTGCTGCTACAATCATAATATATCTGCAGCACGACTCTACCACGTAAAAATAATGTAACTTAAAGCATCGTACGTAACTGGGGGATTGTCAGGTACCCGGTAAATAATATATTTGCTTTCCTTGCAGGTTGTTAAGAAGATAGGAGGTGGAGGGTTTGGAGAGATCTACGAAGGTTTAGACCTAGTCACGCAAGAACAGGTGGCGTTGAAAGTAGAGTCAGCCAGACAACCAAAGCAAGTGCTGAAGATGGAAGTGGCCGTGTTAAAAAAGCTTCAAGGTCAGTAATCAACATCTCCGTTTTGACGTGAATACGTCTTTAAATTTGATGCCATACTTGGAGGAAATGCAGAAAACTTATAGTAACAAAATCGGATTATGCAATTTGATGTTGCAGCTACATATTCGTCATTGAATTACACCACTCGATAGGATCAAAGAATTGGTTACGTTGAGTGAGGATTGTGAACGCCACGATATTGAGCTCGTTTTGTTACGAACGCGTATTCACCTGAAACACGGTCGAGTCCACGACATAGCCACACCCCGACCTTTTCCAGCTTCATTTTTCTTGTGGATATCTTTGTAATGATGTCTCAGTGAGATTAGAATGGCTCTCTAGCACCTTAAAAACGGCAAGGCCCCAGGTGAGGATGGAATTACAGCGGAGCCTCTGCAAGCGGGTGGAAAACCGTTGTTTGGAATCCTTCAGAAGCTCTTTAATTCCGTCCCCTATGTTGGGACCACTCCGGAGGCGCAGAACAGAAATACGGTGGTCTTGTTGTTTAAGAAAGGTGACAACGCTCTCTTCAAAAACTGCAGACCGATTTCCCTTGTGAGCCGAGTCTACGTGCTGTTTTCGAGAGTTTACGAATTGTCTCGTACGTAAACTTGACAACTTCCAGCCTCCCTAACAATCCGGTTTGCGGTACCATAGACCATGTGATCTATAGAACTAAAGACGAAGGGTATGTATGTATATACCCTTCGGCAAATTGTACAGAAGGCTGAAGAGTACAATCTGCCACTTTGCCTTGCGTTGTCCACATAGACTATGAGAATGCCTTTGATTCCCCCTAAATTTGGGCGGTGCTGCAGTTCCCTCAGCGGTTCCAAGTTGACTGTTGGTATATCGAATTGCTGAAGTGTTTGTACAGTAGGGCTACGCTGGCTATCCGAGTACAGAATCAGAGTACGAAACCTATCCAACTGCAGAGAGGTGTAAGACAGGGTGACGTTATATCCCCGAAACTCTTCACCGCTGCATTGGAAGACGTTTTCAAGCTGGACTAAAAACAAAGATCATGTGTAATATCCATGTCACACCTATGCAGGTAGTTGTTGAGAGCACTAAGCTCGAAGTTGTTGACGAGTATGTTAACCTGGGACAATTAGTCCGACTAGGTAAGTCCAACTTCGACCGAGAGGTTAATTGACGAATTCAAATCGGCTGGGCAGCCTTCGGGAAATAACGACACATCTTCTTGTCAGGTATACTTCAAAACAAGAAAAGGTGATTGTTGTACAACCAGTGCGTGTTGTCAGGGATGACTTATAGATCTGAGACGTGGTCATTCACTGCTGGCTGTATGAGGACGCTCAAGGTCGCTTAACGATGCTAGCCATGAAGAGGGCTATGCTCTGGGTTTCTGTGCGTGATAAACTTAGAAATGAGGATATCCGCAGTAGAACCAGAGTCACCGACACAGCCCAACGGATTAGTATTAGTCGATGGATGCAGGTGGCTTAGAACCGTGCTTCATGGCGTTCCTTGGAGGAGGGCTATGTTCAGCAGTGGACTTATGAAGGGCTGTAATGATGAAGTAATAATTTAACTAATTTAAATTTCCGAGTCGACTTTCCAAAATTGTGAATGTAAATTTTGATAATAAAAAATTTATATACTCGTACTATCCGTGTGTTACTTTAATTAAGGTATATTGCCCATTTAGTGGCGGTGTAAGAATACCACTACCCCATAGCGTCTCGTGGGTGTCGTAAGAGGCGACAGAGGGAAACTTAAACAGAAGATGGGCAGCAGCGTCCTGATAATAATTCAAAATATAAAAATCTGCGTTAGCCAAACTCGCCTGTCAAGCGTGGCAACTATGGCAAAATCCTCCCTATGAGGCAATTTGGGGGAGTGGCCTATGTTCAGCCGTGTACTTTTATAGGCTGATTATGGATGAAAAATTATGTCATATTCAGGCCTTCATCATCCTCTCCTGGTAAAAATCGTTTTTTCAGGAGACTTTTTTATCTTTAGTGGGTGTGAGTATAAGACAGCAACAGAGTGCAAGTGAGAGGCGAATATATTCGACGCCATTGATAATGACATTCATCTGTGGTAGTTGGAAAGTATGCACAATTATTTTTTTCCCTAAAATAAATCAAGCTTTTTTTTTGTTTTCAAAACTTTCAAAAATTTATATCTATACGCGATCCCCTTCAATCTTATTCCTGCAGTCTGTCATTACGTTCTCGTAGAGCGAGACGGATGTTTTGTTTAGTTACGCCGACGTCATAGCGTCATAGCTATTGTAAAGTGCAGAGCGATGTAGGAAGGTTTGTTTTGATTTTGTGCAGGCAAGGAGCACGTGTGCCGGTTCATCGGGTGCGGACGCAACGCTCGCTTCAACTACGTGGTGATGCAGCTGCAGGGACGGAACCTAGCTGAACTGCGGCGCGCACAGCCTCGCGGCGCTTTCTCACTCTCCACCACGCTGCGGTAACTCCTCCCTCTCATTCTCTTTCTTTTGTTCGTGTTGATTTTAACTTAGCACGGTTACATCACTCGTAATTACCTACAGGTCGCCAGGTACAACCATAGACTTCTATGTACTAGTAGACGGGCACTACGGTAAAAAATTGCGCACTAAGTTAGGGTCAATTCTCCGTAACTTCTTTGGTCGACTGCGATTAAACGAGAAGACTAGTTGTTTGTTTCGTAAACCGCTAACACTGATTTTGTTCAATGTGACTAAGAAAATGCTGTCATTATCTATGTGCAATTTGTCAACGTGGTTTGAATTTAATTTCAAGATTCTCTATTTTTAGATTCTCTTGATTTTTCTTACACTGTTACAAATTTTAACCTACTAGTTGACTATTGAACAATTATAATTTAGTACCTGATACCAGCTCTGGCCAACCAACACCAACGGCTGGACCGATTACGACGGGACTTTCACTGGCAGATAACTGATGTTCTAGGGAGAAACTTAGGTCAGTTATATTTGAGAAAAAGAATTAGGGTTATGAGCAATTTAATTAAAACCCTAAATTACACGCGGGCGATGTCGCGGGGAACAGCTAGTTTAAAATATAATGTTAAAACAATTATGTTATTTTTCATTTGGCGCGAATTTTCACGGTACATAGAATAAAAATAAAAACTAGCTTTTGTACTTAATAGAAATTATTAAATTTTATTAGTGTTATTATGGGAACAAACAAAAGCTGCGTTCCGTCTACAAGGAAGACGATCCTCAAGTTTTATGGCAAAGGTTGGTCATATAGGAAGATTGCAGATCAGTTACGATGCTCTAAAGATATGGTTACGAATACTATCCGGCATTTTAAGAACTTTAATACTGCTGAAAATGTGCCCAGGAAGACTAGACCTAGAAAAACAACCCTACGAGAAGACTCAAGAATAGTGTTATTGGCATAAAGGGAACCGTTTAAAGGATCAGAACTGATTCGCTCAGAAATATTTGATGAGGGAAGATTGAGAGGAGTGTCTGCAAGAATGATAAGAAGGCGATTGTGTGAAGCAAACTTATTCGGAAGAATATCTTGTAAGGTGCCACTATTAAAGAAGGAATACATCCAAGCTAGATTAGTGTTTGCCAAAAAACATGAACACTGGACAGAACGTGAGTGGAAAAATGTACTTTTTTCTGATGAAACGAAAATTAATATGATTACTTCTGATGGAAAAATGTATGTGAGACGTCCTCCTAAAAAAGAAATGGATCCGAAGTACACGAAGAAAACAGTAAAACATGGAGGCGAAACATTAAAATTTGGGGTTGTTTTTCTGGTCATTGTATAGGACCTATCAAGAAAATAGAAGAGAACATGGATAAATTCCAGTACAAGAATATTTTAGAGGAAGTCATGATACCCTATGCTGAAGAAAGTTTGCCGGTGGTTTCTACTTTCCAACACGACAATGACCCGAAACACACAGCAAAAGTTATCAAAGAATTCCTAAGGAGCCAGTCAGTAACTGTGTTAGATTGGCCACCGTACAGCCCTTACATCAACCCCATTGAAAACTTGTGGTACCGCATCAAGAAAATAGTGGCATCAAAACGTACCACTAACGTACACTAACTTTATACAGCTTTTAAAGAAGCATGGGAACAAATTTCAATTGAAACTTGCATTAAATTAATCGCATCAATGCCAAGGACTGTTATTGCTGCTAAAGGACACGCAACAAAATATTAATAACGTGGTTTTTTGTTTTTATAATATGTCTTAAATTTATCAAAATAAAGTTGATTTCAATATTTACAATATTTTTTTTATAATTACTTACTTAGTTTGTGCGTCTTTAATTAGTTGGCCAAGTCTTTGCTTAGGTCATGGTTGTCTAAATGTAGTTAAACTAAATAAATATTCGGGACACATGAGGTTAATTTTCAATGTTTAATTCCAACATTTCATAATCAATGTTCGAATGATTTTAATATTGTTTCTAGCTCGTGTTAAATTTCAACAAGCAAATAAAGAGTAGATAAACTTTATTGTTTTAATATCACTTTAGTGTCTTTAATTATGTGACCACCACTGTATATATCACGTTATTTTACTGCTAACTTGTGGTGAAGACAAGAGAGACGAAAGAAGAGAGTTTTTTTTTAAATGAATTAGCAACTATTTAGCTAAAAAATGCTGAACAAATTTTCATGTTTTCTTCCGACTTCACCGCTAGCTTGAGAGAGCTTAATGATTACTTGTATACTACACATTGAATAAAATCCGTAAAGTTTGTTTTATTGATAGAACTTGTCGTAACGGCCTTTACATTTATGAAAGGTTATCATTTATAAATATATGCAATTTAAATTTAGTGTAGTGGTGTTGGGAGTAGTGGTGCTGTTATTAGTGGTGACGGGATAGTGCACACAATTGAGGGAGGGCGGGAGGTGTTTTTCAAACTAGGTAAGGTCATTTTGTTTTTTTTTGCACATTGAACGGATATAGGCAAAGTAATTTTTACTCACTTTAGTATGCAATTCTCTTGTGAGGTAATCCACAGGATGGGCCTGTTCGCTGTGAACTTGTTATATACCGGTATGAATGAATGAAGTTAGTTCGAGTGAATTACACGGGTTAAGGTCAGCTCAATCAAGGCTAGTGACTGTGTGTAATGAGGAAGGCAAATCTGTACAATTAGTTTTTTTTATTTATTTTGGCATAAACAGTCATTAAAATATATATATAAAATTCGTAATAAGAACAATGATGTGGAAAAAATTTAGTAGAGATTTTTACGTTTCAGGTTGGGTCTGCAAATATTAAAGGCAATAGATTCAATACATTCGGTCGGCTTTCTGCACAGAGATATAAAACCTGTAAGTATTATTTCGTTAAGAGAAATATGTTTTGCCGTTGTTTCTATTTGTACCTCCGTGGCGCAATGGCTTAGCAATAAGTTGTAGCGCTAAGATCGAACAAGTATTTGTATGGGCTGTAAATAATTATTTCGGTTCTGGATGTTTGACTTTGTGCAATTTGTATGTTGTAAAGTGGCTTGTTTGCTCGAAGTGAGTTAACGTGGCGAATCGGTCCGCAGAGCAACTTCAGTATCGGGCGGCACCCGGCCACGTGCCGGCGCGTGTACATGCTGGACTTCGGGCTGGCGCGCCAGTACACCACCAGCAACGGACAGGTGCGCCCGCCGCGCGCCGCCGCCGGCTTCCGAGGTACCGCCAACACCGCCGTCACTACCACCACCACCGCCACCACCACCACTACTACCGCCACCGCCGCCACCACCACCACCACCACCTCCATTACCACCACAACTGTCACAACACACACACACACCTGCAGTATGCTAGCAGTGTCACAGGATCCTGGATATCGTAAATTAAGACAAAAATAGAATGATTTCTATGTCATACTATTAGACGTGCTCTGCGACCTAGATACATTGCGCAATAAGTTTCGCTTAATTCTTCTTAATGCTGCTATATTTTGTATGGTGAGTGTAGAGAATTGGATACCCTTTTTACTAGAGATGCCACGAATATTTGGTTTACATTCGATATTCGGCCTATTCGGCCACTTTGTTTTATATTGAAACACACAAATCTTGAAAAATAGTATCACATATTAGTCAAAAATTTGTAGATTTTACCAACAAAACAACACAATTAATACTTAAAATTTATCACAGGTAAGTTGTGATGAATGAAAACAATTTTTTTCAGCATTTGTTGATAGCAACCCATTGCGCTTTTCCATAAAAACTATACCCGCTTCTGAAAATAGCCTTTCACTTTATACACTGCTACCGGGCGATATCTATCATCATCATTTTTATAATTTTTTGCAAACTGTTATATGTTTTGGATACTGTTATAAGTTTTCTGACCACCACTTGTAAATGTCAAGTGTCTTGTCCGATCTAAGATATCCGTTTTTAAATAAAAATCAATCTCATTTGCAATAGTATCCTTCTTTTCCACATTCTCATCTTTCTTCATATATTCTGTTGCCGGCCGAAGCGCTTCGGCCAAGATCGTGGCCGAATATTCGATATTCGGCAAAACCACTATTTGTGGCATCTCCGGCTTAGTCCTCAGGGGTCTGCACGCATCTGTATTTTGATTCTTAAACGAGGATAAGTGTAGATGTCTATGGGCCACAGCAATCCACTTATGAACAGATAGACTGTGTGATCGTTTGTAGGATTCCGTAGCCAAATGGCAAAAAACGGAACCCTTATAGATTCATCATGTCTGTCTGTTTGTCCGTCCGTATGTCACAGCCATTTTTTTCCGAAACTATAAGAACTATGCTGTTGAAACTTGGTAAGTTTTGATTTGTTTTTTGTTTTTTGTTTGGAGAGGGGGCAAACGAGCATGCGGCTCACCTGATGGTAAGTGACTACCGCCGCCCATGAACAACTGCAACACCAGGGAGGGAATTGCAGATGCGTTGCCGGCCTTTTAAAAAGGAGTACACTCTGTTCTTGAAGGTCCCTAAGTCGTATCGGTCCGGAAAAATCGCTGATGGTAATCGATTCCACAAGGAAGTCGTGCGAGGAAGAAAACATCTTCTAAATCGCACAGTGATGGACCGCCAATCATCCAGATGGTGTGGATGGTATCGGGAGTTCTGCCGCGATGTGCGTTCGTGAAATTTGGCGGCTGGGATTAATCCGAACAATTCCTCAGAGCACTCCCCATGGTAGATGCGAAAGAAAATGCAAAGGGATGCATCATCTCTTCGCAGTGCCAATGAATAGAGCCGATCGGAAAGGGCTCGGTCGTCGACGATTCGAGCCGCTCTGCGCTGGATGCGGTCAAGTGGAAGGAGCTGGCACTGGGGAGCCCCTGCCCAGAGATGGGAACAGTATTCCATGTGAGGCCGAACCTGCGCCTTGTAAAGTTGCAGGCGGTGTGCCGGCATGAAATACTGTCCCGCTCTGCTGAGCACGCCAGGCTTTTTAGAGGCCAATTTGGCCTTCTCTTCCAAGTGACCACGAAACTGCACGTCACTCGATATGTCGACTCCGAGGATACCGATACTGGCTGAGGCAAGAAGGGGAGTGCCTTGAAACTGAGGAGATACGACAAAGGGGTTCTTTTTAGCGGTAAACGCGCAAACTTGTGTCTTCTGAGGATTAAACTGGACTAGATTTAGTCGCCCCCAATCCGAGACTTTGTCCAGCAAAGACTCGACTTCAGACACAAGTTTGTTCCGGTACTCGGCGAAGTAGATGTTTTCTGTGAACCGCATTAAGATTTTCACACAAAAATAGAAAAAAGACAATAAGTTTTGGAGGTTCGGATACTTAGTACTGAAACTCAAAATTTTTTTTTTTCATCAAACCCATTTGTGTGGGATATCTATGCATAGGCCTTCAAAAATGATATTGAGGTTTCTTATATATTTTTTTCTAAACTGAACAGTTTGCGCGAGAGACACTTCCAAAGTGGTAAAATGTGTCCCCCCCCTCCCCCCATGTACCTTCTAAAATAAGAGAATGATAAAACTAAAAAAATATATGATGTACATTACCATGTATACTTCCACCGAAAATTGGTTTCAACCAGATCTAGTAAGTAGTTTTTTTTAATACGTCATAAATCGTAAATTATGTTACTTGCTGCTACGGAACCCTTCATGGGTGAGTCCGACTCGCACTTGGCCGCTTTTTTAATCCTTATTCAATAAAAAGTGGAGGTGCATTGTTCAGAGTTTTATTAAAGTAATCAGTTAGTAGTATGTGACAATGAAACAAACTTCAAGGTGGCATAATTTATGGCAGGCACGGTGCGGTACGCGTCCATCAACGCGCACAAGAACAAGGAGATGGGGCGCCACGACGATCTGTGGTCCCTGTTCTACATGCTGGTGGAGTTCGTCAACGGACAGCTGCCCTGGCGCAAGATAAAAGACAAGGAGCAGGTGAGGACAAACACTACGTCATACCGCTGTATTTAAAATTAAGTTAATATAGCCGTTGGCAATTTAAATTCTTGAAAATTCATTAGAATTCAAAGTAATTGGAATAAAAATTTATCACTTTAGTGTGTGTATATCACTATAATTTTATAAAATTAATTTGTCAAGATACCCGTGAAGTATAAAATGATATGTCTTACTTAATTTAAAGAACATCTCACTATATATCCCATAATAATACAACCATTGCACTATGAAAGACCTCACCGTCGATAATACTCGTGTTTTGTCTCTAAACTAAATGTAACATCTAACAGTGATAGAGCGACGCGGTAGCTATTGCTGATGAACGTATGAGCCGGCTCGAACCGGGGTAGTACCATGAACTCACAGGATACCAGCGTAAAGTGGAAGCTCTGCTTCTGCGTTTCGCCTAAAAATTATTTCATATTTAAGTAACAGAACTCAAAAAGTTGTGATCAACGATAAAGATTCCTCTGGATCGGTAGTATCAATGGGCGTTCCTCAGGGCTCGATTATTGGGCCATTCCTGTTCCTAATCTATATTAATGACTTAACTTATCTTGTAGGGGACAATCACGATATAGTATTATTTGGTCAATTAATTTGACGATGTAAATAATGCTCTATCAAAATTAGTACATTGGTTTAACGCCAACAATTTGCTTTTAAACGGCAATAAGACAAAATGTATTATAATAAAATATATATATTTATTATATATATGTTTATTACAATACCTAATGTTAAACATTCGAATACCAACGTGCTTTTAAATGGGGAAGAATTGAGTTTTGTGGATACTACTGTTCTTCTTGGTATTACTATTGATACAAAGCTTCAATGGGGCCCTCATATATCTTAATTGGCAAGCAGACTTAGTTTGCAGCATATGCTGTCGCAAAAATTAGAAATCTCACTGATGTTGAGACAGCTAGCGTAATGTTTTATGGAATTTTGCTAAGGGGTAATGCGACTGAAGCCATATTTGTTTTACAAAAGAGAGCCGTTCGGGGTATTATATTAACCTAATTGTAAAGAGTCCATCAGAAAAAAAATTAAAGAAATAAACATATTAACTTTGGCATCGCGCAATATATTTATGAAAATCTAATGTATGTACATAAAAATATAAGTAGCTTTAATAAGAATAAAGATGTTCATACTTTAAACACACGGAACAAACATAAGCTTGTGATGCCAGTTACTAGACTCCACAGAATCAGTAATTCATTTATGGGGCAATGTATAAGCTTTTACAACAAAATCCCAAAACATGTTCAAAGTTTGTCAATAAACAAGTTTAAAAGTTTTTTTAAAGAAAAACTCCACAAAAAGGGTTATTATAATATCAAGGAATACATAAATGAAAATAACCCCTGAGAATAAGGTGATCGCCACCATGCTGGTTCTATGAAAATTCATTTAAAAACTGTACAAACAAAATTATTGTGAAGTGAAATATGTTTAAAAAAAATCTCCCGCTTGGTTTCTTGCTGGTTCTTCCCAGGACAGAGATATTTTCCAAAACAGTGGTAAATAAAAACAATTACTTTCGATGAGTATTATATTGAATAAAAAATCATTCTATTCAATTCTACCAAGCTACTCCACTACTGAGTATGGGTGCTCAGGCTGCAACAAGACCAAGGCGACCCCTGCCACGCTATCCGTGAATTTCTGCAATATCAGGGGAATTCACTCGAATCTAAACGCCGTCCACTACCATCTGGAGACGAAGCCGGCCTTGCTCTTTCTGATCGAGACGCAGGTGTCCTCTCCAACTGATACTTCGTATCTCTCCTACCCGTGTACAAATTGGAACACCCCTTTGTGCCTCGGGCTGGAGTTTACGTATACGTCAGAGGGGACATTTGTTCTCGACGCCTCGGTAGTCTTAAAGGTTCGGACCTGTTCATCTTTTGGCTACGCGCAGAAAACGACGACATTCCGCGCGTCTACGGGTGCCTCTGTAGGTCCCATAGCGGTAATGCCGACACAGACCGACTCATCGACCACGTCCACAACTACAAATTACCTGCTGCAGCAGATCCCATCCGCAGAGATCGTGATCCTTGGCGATTTTAACGCCCACCACCTAGCCATTCGGTTCACGTTTAACCGATCTTGCGAGGAGATCTGTTTATATCTGATCCTCAGTTGTGTCAGGCATATGGTCTGACACAACTGCTTACCTCGGCTACGTGAATTCCAGATGTGGAAGATCATATACCTTCCCTGTTGAACCTTCTGCTGACCTCTCATCCGGACGGATATTAGGTCTCAGTCGACGCCCCTCTTGACTCCTCGGACCATGATCTAGTCCGGAGTGTGGTGCCACTCACGCTAATATCGCGGTTGCATACTGAAGGCCGCTGCCGTGTTTGGCACTATAGGTCGGTCGATTATATGATGCGATCTTTTTTTGCAACCTACCCTTGGGGGCGGATTTGCTTCTCGCCGGACGATCCCAACGTTGTTACCGATTCTATCGCTGATGTGATACTTCAGGATATGGAACTTTTTATTCCATCTCCTGTGGTGCCCATCAGTAGCTTAGCATAAAAAATTCCGCCTCCAGGTTCTTCGAAAGAGTCATTGCCAAAGCAAGGGCAGTATTGGTGAGAAACTAGTTCGCGTTCCTTCGGGAACCCGTGCGGTCTGGTGTCTCACCAAGGCTGTCCAAGGGGATTTCGGTAAGCCATCACTTCCATCTCTGCACAGGGAGAACGACTCACTGGCCCACGCCGCAAAAGAGAAAGTTGAACTTTTAGGTTCCCTATTTGCGTCCAACTCGACTCTCTCATACAGTGCTCAGTATGCAAAGCATTCCTCTCCCTGGACATCCACAAGTCGAGTGGGCCTGACGGAATCCCCCAATTGTCCTGAAGGTCGTAGTATTTTTTTTTTATAGGAGAGGGGGCAAACGAGCATGTGGCTCACGTGATGGTAAGTGTCTACCGCCGCCTATGAACAACTGCAAAACCAGGGGAATTGCCGATGCGTTGCTGCCGACCTTTTAAAAAGGAGTAGACTCTTTTCTTGAAGGTCCCTAAGTCGTATCGATCCGAAAAAATTGCTGGTGGTAATCGATTCCACAAGGAAGTTATGCGAGAAAGAAAACATCTTCTAAATCGCACCGTGGTGAACCGCCAATCATCCAGATGGTGTGGATGGTATCGCGAGTTTTGTCGCGATGTGCGATGGTGAAATTGAGCGGATGGAATTAGTCCGAACAATTCCTCAGAGCACTCTCCGTGGTACATGCGATAAAATACGCAAAGAGATGCAACATCTTTACGCAGTGCCAGTGAGTTTAGCCGATTGGAAAGAACTCTGTCGTTGACGATTCGAACCGCTCTGAAGGTGCTCTGTGGTGAAGTGGAAGGAGCTGGCACTGGGGACCCCCTGGCCAGAGATGGAAACAGTATTCCATGTGAGGCCGAACCTGCGCCTTGTAAAGTTGCAGGCGGTGTGCCGGCATGATAGTAATGGATGTGATGATAGTGATTACTTACAGAAATTCCCTTGGACAGCCTTGGCGAGAGACCAGAATGCACGGGTTCCCAAAGGAAGGCGAACTAGTTTCTTGCCAATTCTGCCTATGTGCTCTGACTTCGCCTTGGCAATAACTCTTTTGAAGGACCTGGAAGCTAAGTTATACTTCTTTTTAAGCATGCTGGTGTTTACATCCCGAGCTGCCAAAGCCTCAGCCCAGGCCTGATAACACAGGAGTGTTACTGCATAATGCAGTCTTACAGGAACGACCAAACCAAGGCTGAGATCTGCCTCCGATGGGTACCACAGATAATGGAAAAATTGTTCCTTTCTCTGTAGCACCACATCGGTGACAGAATCAGCAACAGTGCTGATATCATCTGGCGAGAAGCAAACCCGCCTCCATGCGTAAGATGCAAAGAAAGACCGCATTCCGTCCCAATCCGCTGACCTGTAATGCCAAAAACGGCAGCAACCTGCAGAACTCAACTGTGAGGAGAGCGTGAGTGGCTCCACACTCGGATCAGACAATGGTCCGAGGAGCTGAGAGGGGCATCGATGGAAAACTGATATCCGTCCGGATGAGAGGTCAGCAGAAGGTCGAACATGGAAGGTGTATGATCCTCCACATCTGGAATCCGCGTAGGCGAAGTAACCAGTTGTAGCAAACCATATGCCAAGGCAAAGTCATGAATAGATCTCCCAGCATGATCGGTTAAACGTGAACCATGCCATTCAGCGTGGTGGGCGTTAAAATCGCCAAGTATCACGATCTCTGCGGATGGGATCTGTTGTAGCAAGAAATTTGTAGCCATTTGGACATATCGTCGATGAGTCGGTCTGTGTCAGCATTACCGCTATACAGGCACCCGTAGACGCGGGGATGGTCATCGCTGTTGACGCGCAGCCAAAGGATGGACAGGTCCGTATCTTCAAGACTGCCGAGGCGTCGAGAACAGATATCCCCTCCGACGTATACGCAAACTCCAGCCTGGGGCACAAAGAAATGTTCTAATTTGTACCTCGGGTAGGACAGGTTCCGGACCGATACAACTTAGGGATCTTCAAGAAAAGAGCTTACTAGTTTCTAAAAGGCTGGCAACGCACCTGCAATTCCCCTGGTGTTTCTGGTGTTCATGGGCGGCGGTTGACACTTAACTGTTAAGTCAGTCGCATGCTCGTTTGCCCCCTCATAAATAAACTTTGTGATGACTAATCGCTAAATGAACGGCAAGATAACCCCGCTTCTCTAGTATACAACTCACGCTTTTTTACAATAAAATTATTTTTTTATGTTAATCACTATTTTCTTATTTTAAAGTTATTGAAAATTATTTTCTACTTTTTAGTTCGGTTATCTACAAAAGCGTGTTTGTTTTAGGTTTTTTAAACTATTATTTAATATCTATAATTTAAGATTAATGACTGCTTGAAATGGTTGTCATATTTTCATTGTCCGTATTGAATTGTTGTGTATCGTCGACGCTAAAGTATCTTTAACCGCGGTCTGTCCCGTGGGTGTCGTTTGAGGCTATACCAAATATCAGAAAGGTGGAATAGCTTTCGACAGATGGCATTATACCCATCTCGTTTACTACAAACCCTCCCTGCTACGGGAGCGGTCCATTTCCAGTGGTCACTTTGAGAGCAATCGACGTGACGTGTCTTGGTGTATTGCGGCAGGTGGGGCTGATGAAGGAGAAGTACGACCACCGGCTACTGCTGAAGCACCTGCCGTCGGAGCTGCGGCAGTTCCTGGAGCACGTGCAGCAGCTGGAGTACGCGGACGCGCCCGACTACTGCATGCTGCAGGCGCTGCTCGAGCGCTGCTGCAAGCGCCGCGGCATCCGCGACTCCGACCCCTACGACTGGGAGAAGGAAGTGCGTACCACACGAACACCACACGCACACCATACGCACTCTCTATTTTACATACTGACACTTCTATGTAATTATTAGACTGGCCGTAAGAACAAAAACTATCATAGCTGTAGAATTCGCTTCTTGATTAATAAAATAAACGCAGATTTGAAAAATTTGTAATTACAGAGAAAACTTGGTGGTAGAGCAATGCTGCAGCTATATTAGTAGTATAGTTGTAGCACGAATGGGTCGGCTCGACCGGAGGAGGACCACGCTCTCACAGATTGCCAGCGTAAAATAGCAGCTTAACATTGCTGTGTGCTGTGTAACACTGCTTTTGTATGGTGACTGTAGAGAACCGGAAACGCGTTTTGCTGGAAAAGAGGCATTCCATCTTAGTCCTCTCGGGTGACAACGCATCTGCATTTTGATTAACAAATGAGGATATGGGCCACAACAACCACTTACCATCAGGTGGACTGTGTGCTCGTTTGTCACCCTATCCTATATAAAAAAAGTTATAATTACAGAGGAAATGTAATAAATAAAAAATATAGTGATGTTATTATCCTTAAAATATTATATTACACATCTGCGTATCGCTCGTAGGTGATACGGTAAATATGTAAAGGCAATTGTATTTTCATTGTATTTGCCGTGTAGTGGCGGTCAAGAATATCCACTACCCCATATCCTCCCGTGGGTGTCGTAAAAGGCGACAAAGGGAAACAGGCGGGAGATGGGCAGCAGCATCTTCCTGATAATAGCCGAAAGTACAATAAAAAAACTGCGGTTGCCAACCCGCTCGCCAAGCGTGGCAACTATGGCAAATACCCCCCAATGATGAAAACAACAAACAGACGGCCCCTAGTCCCCGGCGGCCCCGCTATTCCTGGCTACGGTGGCGACCATGGTAACGGCGGGGCAGGGGGTGCTAAGAATCTCCGGTGGAGGTTCGGTTGCCACCTACGACGACTCGACCTGGCAACGTACAACGCACGCACCCTGAGGACTGACGAGAAGATCGTGGAGCTGGAAGAAGAGATAGACAAGTTGCGCTGGCATATTATAGGATTATCCGAAGTCCGAAGAGAGGGGGAGGACACGGTAATCCTCGAATCCGGCAACTTGCTCTATCACCGGGAGGGCGACCATCTGTCCCAAGGAGGTGTCGGATTTATCGTCCACAAGTCTCTCGTTAACAACGTTGTAAAGATCGGGAGTGTGTCGACGAGGGTTGCGTACCTTATACTCAGAATCACCAAACGGTATTCGCTGAAGGTCATACAGGTTTACGCACCAACCTCGGCACACCCCGATGAGGAGGTGGAGGAAATGTATGAGGATATCTCTAGAGCCATGCATTCCTCCAAAACCCAATATACGGTGTTAATGGGAGACTTCAATGCAAAACTAGGCACAAGAGAGAACGGTGAGCTGAAAGTAGGGAAATTTGGAATAGAGCAACGGAATCCAAGGGGCCAGCAGCTGGCCGACTTCATGGAGAAAGAGGGACTCTTTATGATGAACTCTTTCTTCAAGAAGCGGCCCCACAGGAAGTGGACCTGGTCGAGTCCCGACGGTTCGACAAAAAATGAGATTGACTTCATTATGACGACCAGACGACAACTGTTCAGTGATGTCTCAGTGATCGCGAGGGTGAAAACCGGCAGCGATCACCGAATGGTTAGAGGCACACTGAACCTAAATGTTAAGTTGGAGAGGTCTCGTCTGATGAAGTCAACGCTCCGTCCCCCTCGTGCTCTAATCCAAAGTCCCGAAACCTTTCAGCTCGAGTTACAAAACCGTTTTCAGTGCCTAGTAGACTGCAATGAAGTGGACGATATGAATGACAAGCTCGTGGAAACTGTCCATGCGGTCGGAGCTAAGTTCTGCAAGACCCGCCGCAGAAGAACACAAAAACTCTCCGATCACACTCTTAATCTCATGGCTGTTAGACGGGAGATGAGGCTACATTCTTCAACAGATTTGACAGCATACAGGCAACTGAACAGACAGATCTCTAAATGCATGCGGCGAGACTTACGCAACTTCAATACAGCTCGTATTGAAGAAGCGATCGAGCGGAACCAAGGCTCCAAAGTCTTTGCCAGAGATCTGTCTGCCAGAAAGAGCCGACTGTCAAAGCTGAAGACCGAATGTGGCAGCATCGTTTCCGGGGCACCTGAGATTTTGAGTGAGATTGAGAGGTTCTATGGGCAGCTGTACACGTCATCGTTGGAGCCACACGCAAGTGTGAGTAACGATCCAAAAGCGAGTCTTATTCGACACTATTCCGAAGATATCCCGGACGTCAGTCTGAGCGAGATTAGAATGGCTCTCCAGGACCTTAAAAACGGTAAGGCCCCAGGCGAGGATGGAATTACAGCGGAGCTTGTGAAAGCGGGTGGAAGACCGGTACTTGAAGTCCTTCAGAGGCTCTTTAATTCCGTCCTCCATGGTGGCATTACACCGGAGGCGTGGAGCAGAAGTGCGGTGGTCTTGTTCTTCAAGAAAGGTGACAACGCTCTCTTGAAGAACTACAGACCGATTTCCCTTCTAAGCCGCGTCTACGTGCTGTTTTCGAGAGTCATTACGAATCGTCTCGCGCGCAGACTTGACGACTTCCAGCCTCCCGAACAAGCCGGTTTCCGAAAGGGCTTTAGCACCATAGACCACATACATACCCTACGGCAAATTGTACATAAGTCCGAAGAGTACAATTTGCCACTATGTCTGGCGTATGTGGACTATGAGAAAGCCTTTGATTCCGTCGAAATTTGGGCGGTGCTGCAGTCCCTTCAGCGGTGCCAAGTTGACTGTCGGTATATCGAAGTGCTGAAGTGTTTGTACAGTAGAGCTACGATGGCTATCCGAGTACAGAACCAGAGTACGAAACCTATCCAATTGCAGAGAGGTGTAAGACAGGGTGACGTTATATCCCCGAAACTCTTCACCGCTGCATTGGAAGACGTTTTCAAGCTTCTGGACTGGAAAGGATACGGAATTAACTTCAATGGCGAGTACATCACTCACCTTCGATTTGCCGACGATATAGTCCTCATGGCAGAATCGCTGGAGGAACTAAGCACTATGCTCAATGACCTCAATAGTGTCTCCCAACGGATAGGTCTTAAGATGAACATTGACAAAACAAAGATTATGTTTAATGTCCATGTCACACCTATGCCGGTAGTTGTTGGGAGCACTAAGCTCGAAGTTGTCGACGAGTATGTTTACCTGGGACAAATAGTCCGACTAGGTAAGTCCAACTTCGACCGAGAGGTCAATCGACGGATTCAACTCGGCTGGGCAGCGTTCGGGAAGCTACGACACATCTTCTCGTCAGAAATACCTCAAAACCTTAAAACAAAATTGTACAACCAGTGCGTGTTGCCAGTGATGACTTACGGAACTGAGACGTGGTCCTTCACTGCTGGCCGTATGAGGAAGCTCAAGGTCGCTCAGCGAGCTATGGAGAGGGCTATGCTCGGAGTTTCACTGCGTGATAAACTTAGGAATGAGGATATCCGCAGTAGAACCAGAGTAACCGACATAGCCCAACGGATTAGTAAGCTGAAGTGGCAGTGGGCCGGCCATATAGCTCGAAGAACCGACAACCGATGGGGAAGAAAGGTTCTCGAGTGGCAGCCTCGTACCGGTAGGCGAAGTGTAGGGCGTCCCCCCACAAGATGGAGTGACGACCTGGTAAGACATGCAGGAAGTCGATGGATGCAGGTGGCTCAGGACCGTGCTTTGTGGCATTCTTTGGGGGAGGCCTATGTTCAGCAGTGGACTTGTGAAGGGCTGTAATGATGATGATGATGATAACGACAGTTACGATTCTTAGGCAATTGCGAAATAAAAGTTACATACTTATGTCTGAAATAAACTTCAAACTACGTTGACAAAGTGTGCAGATAAATAATTACGGTGTTTTCTTCATCATCATTACAACCCATCAGAAGTTCACTGCTGAACATAGGCCTCCTCAAGGAATGCCATAAAGCACGGTCCCGAGTCTCATGCATCCATTGACTTCCTGCATGTCTTACCAGGTCGTCACTCCATCTAGGTCGGCTATGCTTGGTTTCTTTGCGTGATAGACTTAAAAACGAGGATATCCGCAGTAGAACCAGAGTAGCCGACATAGTCCAACGGATTAGTAAGCTGTAGTGGCAGTGGGCCGGCCATATAGCTCGAAGAACCGCCAACCGATGAGGAAAAAAAGGTTCTTGAGTGGCAGCCTCGTAACGGTAGGCGAAGTGTAGCGTTTCCTTGACGTTAAATAAAATAAGCGTATGATTGGCGTAAACAACGTTCGCGGTTTACAAAGCAAAGTACTTACTTACTTAGTGTTCTTAGCCACTCGCAGTCGACTAAAGAAGTTGCGGTGAATCGAGCGTAACTTAGTGCGCATCGTATTAGTACTGTAGAGCCCATCTAGTAATATACATAGAAGTCTTTGTATACAAGTAATACCGACAAACGACACGCGACACGCGGCCCATAGACAACTCTCGAATAAAAATGAAAATGCCAATGTTATCGCCGAGACCAGAAAGACCAAAACGGAATGTCTCGTTACAAATAAAAACTTCATGTGACTTATAGTTTATTCATACTCTACCTACATAAAGTCGCATATGATTCTGGACGTCCATGAAAAGGGGTTAAATTTATCACCGGAATAGGCTTTTTTCATACAATCATTTTACTATTGAAGATGTAAAATTACTTATAAATGAATTCAGTAACCTTCTTTTAGAAACTCAAACATAAGTTACATCGAACTATAATAGGCAATTGATTTGTTAATTTTTTTTTGTACAAGTGAACCACGAAGGTATTAATGAGTATTTCTAAATATACATTTCAATCTTTATATACAGGTTGGTTTAGGGAAGGTTCAGAATAAATAATATGGGCGAATGGTAAAGAAAAATTAATTAGAAAAATCACACATTCTGTCCTTTTTAGGATCCCGTACCCAAAAGGTAAAAGTGTTTGTCATTCATAAATATCCAAACGCCTACTATTTTATTACCCACGCACACATTTGTAAGGTTCGTAAAAAGGTCTCCGGTTCTCTACACTCACCATACGAAACACAGCAGCATTAAACTGTTATTTTACGCTAGTATTCTGTCACAGCGTGGTCCTTCCCCGGTCGAACCAAATCACTCAAGCTATAGCTACAGTTTGGCTCTACTATACGTATAGCAACATTTAGTTTAGTATCCAATAGATGGCGAAGACCAATCACGTGAAGGAATGTTTGCCGTAAATACCTTTCTTACTTTAGTCAATAGACTTATACGTAAATCGAGCGCAAGTCAAGTCTGGGGGCAAGACTCGTGCTGCTACTTATATACTTGAAAATTCGGTGTATTCCGTGCCCGTAATCGAAACTGACGTGGAGTGTTTGTGGTGTGTACAGGCGGTAGCTGCAGGGGCCCGCGCGCGAGCCGCGCTGGCGCCGCCCGAGCCCGCCGACCCCGACGCGCCGCCCGCGCCCGTTCCTGCGCCCGCGCTAGCGCCCTCCGTCACCACGCACGAGCGGGTACGTATACACACGCACGTGCACACGTGCACAAGTACACGCACGTGTACACTTACACACACGTGCACGTGCATGTGTACACACACACGCACGTGCACACGTACGACGCGCGTGACACTACGTGCCATCGGGCGACTCACGAAGTCAAACGTGATTGGATGAGGTTCAATCATGACCAAATTTAGGCGTAAACACTAATGACTTGCTAGTTTATTCTGTTTTTGATTTTCTGAGAACTTTTAGCGTCATCCTCGTAAAACAGGTGATGGGCAGTGGCATCTTCCTGATAACAACTCAAAATAATTAAAAAAAAACTGTGGTTGACAACCCGTCCGTCAGGCGTGTCAAATATCGTCATGTTCAGTAGTGGGCTTTAATAGACAGTAATGATAACGCTAATCTGTATATAATGTTTACAATAGCAATTATTAAGTTTAACTCTGTTATTGACTAATGGGCAAATATTCAAACATTCATCAAAATTAAGATACCGTTAATTCTCGTGTAGTCACAGTTACTTTGCCTTAAAGAGATAGAGGCAGCACTATATTTAATGACATCTTAAAATTGAGTAGCGTACGAAAATACATGTTCGAATATATATTTTAAGTAGGATTGTTAAAAAAAAATGGTGTTTATATGTGAGTGTAGATGTTGAGTTGTGTGTGTGCGTGTGCAGACGCGGCGTCGGCTGGAGACGGAGGCGACGAACGCGCTGGCGACGGACACGCAGAGCAACGTGGCCAACGCGGCCAACGCGGCCAACGCGGCCAAGGAGCGCGACAAGCGCGCGCAGCCCGCCTCGCCGCGCCACGCGCACGCGCACGCGCACGCGCCGCTCGCACACGCGCACGCGCCCGCGCACCTCAACGGATACGTGCGTAACTTGTTATTAATTACTTGTGTATTATGTATGTGTCATAATAACTAAATTATTAAGGAACTGAAGCGTCTCCCATACACAAGCGGCTTGCAGTGGCGGCTAACCGAGCCGAGCTCCAGCCGCTGCAACAACACACCACCGCGGTCGCAGTTGCGGCCTAAAGCTCCATTCGCTGTGGTGTCAGTGCTACGATCGGACGTCAGTCAATATAGCTAATCGTGACGATGTCTTTATTCTTATTATATTTAGCAATATTATCTCATATTTTGTTTTTAATCCTAATGCTTTTGTAATCATGGTGTGAAGTATCATAAAGTGCTGGATAATTTTGCACTGTTTCTATTAAAATCTCTGTATATAACACCATTTTGCACGCGGTACACGCGGCCTGTTGTAAAAATTTGCAACTAACCGCGCTACGGGCACCGGCAACCGATAGAGGCCGCACATTAGCTAAAAACACGCGTTGGCGGACGGGGCGGCTTACAAACTTACTTACATTACCATCGAATACAACAGGCCACCACCGCAAGCCGTGGTAGAGCCATTCTGCAGCTATATTAGTAGTATAGTTATAGCACGAATGGGTCGGCTCGACCGGGGAAGGACCACGCTCTCACATAATACCAACATAAAGTTGCAGCTTAACACTGCTTTATTTCGTATGAAGAGTTTAGAGAACCGGAGACCCTTTCTACTTGAAAAGAGGCATTCCATCTTAATATTCACGGAAGACAACGCATCTGCAATTTGATTCTTTATTGAAGATAGATGTGGATGTCTATGGTTCACAGCAACCACTTACCATCAGATGGACTGTCTGTTCGTTTGTCATCTTAACCTATAAAAAAAACTTGATGGTGCCTACTGCAGCCCATGAGCGTCTCCAGCCAATTTCAAACAGAGGAAGGTTTTTGTGTAGAATGAGAGTGACAAACGAACACAATCCACCTGATGTTAAATGTATATGGTGGCACATAGACATCTAAATATATCCTCAATTAAAAATCAAAATTCAGATGCGTTGTGTCATCTTGTGAGTCTTGTGGATACCACTTTTTCTTGACATTCCTATTGACGCAAAGCTTCAATGAGGCTCCCATATATCTAAGTTAGCAAGCAGACTTAGTTCTGCAACATAAGCTGTAAGAAAGATTAGAAGTCTCACCAATGTTAAGACAGCTAGATTAGTTTATTTTAGTTACTTTCATAGCTTGATATATTATGGTATTTTACTATGGAATAATGCGACTGACATCGAAGACATATTTGTTTTACAAAAGAGAGTCGTACGGGCGATTTATAACTTAAATTTTAATGAGTCCCTTAGAGAAAAAATTCAAGAAATAAACATATTAACTTTAACATCACAATATATTTATGAAAATGTAATGTATGTCCATAAAAACATAAATAGATTTGATAAGAATAAAGATGTTTATACTTTAAATACTAGGTAGAAACATAAGATTGTTATACCAGTTAGTAGACTCCACAGTATTAGTAATTCTTTTATGGGGCAGTTCCAAAAAATGTACAAAATTTGTTAATAAATAAGTTTAAATGTTTTATTAAAGAAAAATTGTACAAAAAGGCTTATTATAATATCAAAGAATACATAAGTGAAAAAACCCCTGGGAATGAGGTGATCGTCACCATGCTAGTTCTATTAAAACTCATTTAAAATTTGTACAAACAAAAAAAGAAAATTATTGTATTGTAAGTTAAATATGTTTAAAAAAGTCCCGCTGGGTTTTTTTGCTGATTCTTCCTTGTTCTGAAAATGTAGGTAACCCAGGAAGGAAGACATAAGTACCTAAGTGTTAGTACTTACACTTGACGTAATCTTGATGTATTCTCTATAATTGGCAATATTCGAAAATCCTCACATTTTGCGTACACAATATTTTAAAAATAATTTTGAAGGAACTCAGTGAGAATCAAAACCTAGTTCTAATGAACTAAAATTAAAAATTACATTATCTTAAATATAGCTCGCCCAGTTTTTGAATTACCCAGACGGAATCACATTATAATTGTTCATCTTTACAGTCCACTACAGATAAGGCAACGCCAGAAAAGGAAGCAGATACGAGAACTACGCCCGTCCCGTCTCCCGACCGGCACGCTAACAAGGTACTACTTTATGCTTTCAATTTTTTCACAATTTATTTATTATTGTATTACATATATTATGTAACCAACATAAATTGCGCCGTAATTTTTTGAATTTCAGCTCCCACTTTACCTAGCTTTTGTAGACTATTCAAAAGCTTTTGATAGTATCAGCCACAACTCAATTTTCAAAGCTTTACAAAATCAAGATATGGAAATCATAATATACATCCAACTCTTACAAAATATCTACAAGAATAGCACTTCATCCATTAAGATCACTTCTATGATTAGCCCATGTTCTTGCGTAAGTAAAGGTGTGAAACAAGGAGATCCGCTATCTCCAAAACTATTTACACCGTATTAGAAGAGCAAGAACATTATCCTATAAAAAAAAAGTTGCTACCTATAGTTAAAATATTTTTTTGAAAATATTTTAAGTATGGTTTATGTTACGGCCATATAGCTCGAAGAACCGACAACCGATGGGGAAAAAAGGTTCTCGAGTGGCAGCCTCGTACCGGCAGGCGAAGTGTAGGGCGTCCCCCCACTAGATGGAGTGACGACCTGGTGAGATGTGCAGGAAGTCGATGGATGCAGGTGGCTCAGGACCGTGCTTTGTGGCATTCTTTGGGGGAGGCCTATGTTCAGCAGTGGACTTGTGAAGGGCTGTAATGATGATGATGATGTTTTATGTGTTTTGTTTCAAATACAGGTTGTTCGCCGGCAGGTTTTACACTTTAACTAATAATAAAAAGTTACATTTAAATACAATCAAATTTATTTACTAATTTTTTTATAGTGAAATTGTGCGGATTTCATGTTTTAAAAACAACATCACCCAAATGACGCCCATTAAGCTCTAAGCATTTTTGCAGTCTTAACCTCATGTTGTCGAAGACTTGCTTGCAGAGATCTGGTTTGATGTTTGAGATTTTCTTGTAGGGCTCTTATTGTTGATGGCGAATTGCTATATATGCGAGATTTAAGGTATCGCCACAGGAAAAAATCACATGGGGTTAGGTCAGGCGATCTAGTGGGCCACTCGATGTCACCAAAGCAGCTTTTATTTTCTCTGTTGAGACTTTAGCTGTATGAGCCGTGGCCCCATCCTGCTGAAAATGTGTTCTGTTATTGAAGCCAGCATAGTTACGTAGTTTCGGGATGAAAGAGTTGTCCAGCATCTCGCAGTATTTTTCTGCAGTGACGATTTCATGTTTGCCAAAAAAATAAGGGCCGATAATGCCGTGACTGGGACTGACACACCACACTGTTGTCTTCGGGCTGTGCAAAGGCTTTTGATGAATTTATTTGGGGCTATGTTCGCTCAAATATGGCATATTCTGCTTATTGACATATCCCCAAACGTGAAAATGTCTTTGTCACTAAACTGTATGTTACCTCAACGCGCAGGAGTATAAAATCGTTCCAAAACGATCCTAACGTAATTTTCTCTTCTTGTGTAAACGTCTGCATTCAGTTGTTGAATGATTTATAGTTTATGCGGATGGAACTTTAAGCGCGTTCGCAATATTTTATGAATAGACGTTTTTTTCATGCCTATAGACGCTGCAACGTTGCGAATAGATATACGTAGTTTTCTCAAAATTTCTTCTCACATGCGACTCATGTTTTCAGGAATCGTTACAGACGTTGAAGGACCAGGCCTAGGCTCATTTCCAACTCTTCTTGTTTCTCTGAACTTCCGTACTTATGCCCATATTAATTGGTTCGACGGGTCATCCTTTATTTTGCAAATATCAAATTGTGAACAAAAAGGACGCCTTGCTACGTTTACCGAATTATTATTTGTGAAATATGCCTCAACTGCAAAAGCGCGATACGTTTCCTTTTGCTGACGCATGGTTATTAAATAACCTGCGCCACTTCTGCGTCGAATGATACCACTTTTCCCTTCCTGCCGCAACTCCTGTTCACGTAAAGCCGATTCAAAATGTTAAATCTATCGGCGGACAGCCTGTATGTAAGAATGTAAGTATGTTGAATCGAACCAGAATATGTTTTTGGCGTTTTTACTAGGTGGTAGGATAACTTTTTAGGAGTCTTACACCTTATTATTGTATATATATAGAATAAGGGTGATAAACGATGTCAACCTATGATAAGTGGTGGATTCTGTGGCCCATAGACATTTATATTTATCTTCGATTTAGAATCAAAATTCAGATGCGTTGTCACAGTTGTGTTCTGAGGACTAAGATGATTTAACATTCACAACAACATTTAGAATGCTTTGTTTCCAGTAAAAAGGGATTTCAGTAACTAAGGTGGTTAGAGTCGTTTTCTGGCTAGGAATCCTACTAGCTAACAGTTGGTTATGAAAATGAATGTGGTGATGTGTGCAGGAGGTGCAGGAGAGCAGCGCAGCGGGCGGGGGCGGCGGGGGCGGCGGGGGCGGCGGGGGCGCGCGCGACCGCCAGAGCGTGCCGCCCGCACGCGCGCGCGCGCCGCCTCCAGGTCAGTGTCGCACGCGCGCACACGCACGTATATGCACATACATACGCACGCACACACACAGGAGCGCGCTTGCGCTCTAGTTGTTGCGCATAAATCTCATTTAATTTGGGATAATTTGAAATAAAAGTAGAAGCCTTATTTACTAACTGTAGAAATGGCATGTGTTGAGTTTGAGCACCTCATTGTTGTGAGCGTCTACAGACCCCCATGTTCTATGTATGATTATTTTGAAAAAAAATATGGAGGAAGTTTTTGTTAAGCTTAATAAACGAAATAAATATGTGGTAATATGTGGAGACTTTAATATCAATCTCCTAGAAGCTTCCTCTATCAATATTAAATTTAGATCATTGTCTAAATCATATGGTCTTTTTAATTTATTATTTAGAGCCAACGCGTATTACTGAATGTAATGCAACATGTATAGATAACATTTTTACAAATGTTAAGCATAAATGTATAATTATAAAATCGAGTTCTGATTACTGTGGACAACTAGTTTCGTTACCTTATGTTCACAAAAAGCAAGTTATTGAGAATGTTGTGTTTGTTCCAGTAAATGTACGTCGCTTGGAGAAATTTAGTGAAGAAACTTCCATCACTTTCATACCAAAATAATCCATTTTCACTGTTCGCTTATCTTAGGCGTATAAACCGTGTCAGTAGTTTTAATCATGTTAATAAATAAGCCCCATACATTTTAATATCCTTTGCACTTTTAATTCATTAATCATACCATCATTAGAGCCATTTTACGTAAATTAATAATGAGATTATGTACGGCTTTATGTGCCGCGTTATACACAAGACAGATCAAGCCTATAATCTGTTTTCTATATATATCAAGCAAATATCAGAGCTTATTATTCTGTACTTATCTCACGCTTTAGAACGTGTTCATAATATTAGGATGATTTGTTCTCTCATTTGAATGTCTTACAACATTTGTTATTATATTATTAGTTATGCTGCGGCTATATTATGGTTGTAGCATGAATGGGTCGACTTTTTTGTATCAAACATTGTTTAAGCTTATTTGCAATGAATTTGATAATATTTTTATTTCCAAAACATTTTCCTTGAACAGTCCGAAGGCATTCAATGAATGGGCGACAGTAGGAGTCCATAAGAGCAGACAAGGGTTATGTGAACTTTACCATGAAAGGTCATATAATCATAGCGTCGAATCTAGGGAATATGTAAAATAATATTCAAAAATATTTACAAGAGTGTGCTCCGCAGCCAAGTCTTTGCATTTTAACAACAAAATTAAAACGGCTTCTAATAAAATTAAAATGACGTGGAGTATAATTAATTGTGAAACTGGTAAGGTCAACTCTCGCAATTTAAAATACGGGTTAAGTTTTAACAACAAATTAACTGAATCAGATCAGGATATTGCAATGGTTTTGGAGAAATATTTTACTGATATTCCGATCTTAACCAGTAAGTCACTGAATTCTTCTCTTACAGTCGCCGCATCATTACTTAAACAAAATGTAAATGCGTGTACAAAGAATTTTACATTTCATAAATTATCATCAAAAGATATTGTAAAATATTTTAAAACTATTGATATTAAGAAAACTGCAGACCTGTGGGGGATTTCCGTTAAAGTCCGTCTTAAGTTCCGCTTATAATAGATATAATGGCGCCTCAACTAGCTATTATTTTTAATACTAGTATCGAATATGGTGTCTCCTAATTTAATGAAGCATAGTAAAGTAATTCCTTTATTTAAATCTGGTAGTACTTAGACCCCGCCAATTTTAGACCAAATTCTGTACTGCCAACTCTTAGTAAAAAAATTAAAATATCATTTTTGATTAATTTATTTTTTAATGTAAATAATTTACTTCATATAAATCAATTTAGTTTCACAATAAATCGCTCGACAACTGATGCTGGTGTTGAGCTGATTAAATATATCTTCAATGCATGCGAGAATTCACAGGATGCTTTGGGTTTATTCTGTGACCATATCCAAAGCCTTTGATTATGTTCACCATGAAACATTAATCAGATAACTACGACACTACGGTGTAAGAAGTAATGCTCATAAATTAATTATTTCATATTTAAGTAACACAACGCAAAAAGTTGTCATTAATAATATAAGTTCTTCGGGGTCGATAGTACAGATGAGCGTGCCTCGAGGCTCAATTCTCGACCCCTTTCTGTTTCTTGTATATATTAATGACTTATTTTACATAGTAATAACCATAATATAGTATTATTTGCTGATGACACTTCATTAATTTTCAAATTAAAACGCCAATTATTATAATATGACGAAAAAATAAATAATGCTATATCTAAATTAGTAAATTGGTTTAATGTTAATAACTTGCATTTAAATGGCACTAAAACGAAGTGTATGAAATTCATGATTCCGAATGTGAAACATTTAAATAATAATGTAATATTAAATGGGGAAAAATTGAGTCTTGTCGATATCACCATTTTTCTTGGAATAATACTAGACGCGAAGTTTCAATGGAGCCCCCATATATCAAAATTAGCAAGCAGACGTAATTCTGCAGCGCATATGCCGTAAAAAAATATTAGAAATCTTACCAGTGTTGAAACAGCTAGGCTTGTTTATTTTAGCTATTTCCATAGAATAGAAAAGAATATAATGATTTTTATTCAATATTGATTATTACAGAATACTTATTGAAAGTCATTTTTTATTTACCACTGGTTCGGAAAATACCTCTGTCCTGGGAAGAACTAGTAAAAAACCCAGCGGGACTTTTTTTAAACATAATTTCACTTAACAATAATTTTGTTTATACAATTTTAAATAAATTTTCATAGAACCAGCATGGTGGCGATCACATTATTCCCAGGGGTTATTTTCATTCATGTATTCCTTGATATTATAATAACCCTTATTGTACAGTTTTTCTTTAATAAAACATTTAAGCTTGTTTATTGACAAACTTTTTTCTTTTGTTCTGGGGTTTTGTTGTAAAAGCGTATACATTTCCCCATAAATGAATTACTAATTCTGTGGAGTCTAGTAACTGGAATTATAAGCTTATGTTTATGTTATGAACATCCTTATTCTTATTAAAGCTATTTATGTTTTTATGTACATACATTACATTTTCATAAATACATTGCGATGCCAAAGTTAATATGTTTATTTCTTTAAAATTTTCTCTGAGGGTCTCTTTACAATTTAGGTTATTAATCGCCCGTACGGCTCTCTTTTGCAAAACAAATATAGCTTCAATAGCAGTCGCAATACCCCATAGCTAAATTCCATAAGAAATTACGCTAAGAAAGTAACTAAAATATACTAACCTAGCTGTCTCAACATCTGTGCGAATTCTAATCTTTCTTACAGCATATGCTGCAGAACTAAATTTGCTTGCTAATTTAGATATATGGGCGCCCCATTGAAGTTTCGCGTCAATAGTAATACCAAGAAAAACAGTGGTATCCACAACACTCAACTCCTCCCCATTTAAGATCACATTGGTTTTCGAATGTTTTACATTAGGTATTGTAAATTTAAGACATTTTGTCTTATTGCCGTTTAAGAGCAAATTGTTGGCGTTAAACCAATGTACTAATTTCGATAGAACATTATTTACATCGTCATAATTAATTGACTGCCGTTTGAGTTTGAAAATTAAAGAGGTATCGTCAGCAAATAATACTATATCGTGATTGTTCCCTACAAGATAAGTAAGTCATTAATATAGATTAAGAACAGGAATGGGCCAAGAATCGAGCCCTGAGGAACGCCCATTGATACTACAGATCCGGAGGAACCTTTACCATTGATCACGACTTTTTGAGTTATGTTACTTAAATATGAATTAATAAGTCTAAGCGCCAAATTTTTTACACCGTAATGTTGTAGTTACCTGATTAATGTCTCATGATGAACACAATCGAAAGTTTTGGAATGGTCACAGAAAATACCTAAGGCATCTTGTGAATTCTCCCAGGCATTAGAAATATATTTGATAAGCTCAACACCGGCGTCAGACGTCGAGCGACCCCTTGTAAAACCAAATTTGTTTTTATGAAGTTATTTATTTGTATTAAAAAAATAACAATTGATCCAAAATTATCTTTTCAAAAATTTTACTGAGAGTTAGTAGTACAGAAATAGGTCTATAATTAGCGGGGTCCAATGTACTACCAGACTTAAATAAAGGAAACATAGCATAATATCAACATCTCTACGCAGTGCCAGTGTATCGAGCCGATCAGAAAGAACTCGGTCGTCGACGATTCGAACCGCTCTGCGCTGGATGCGGTCAAGTGGAAGGAGCTGGCACTGGGGTGCCCCGGCCCAGAGATGAGAACAGTATTCCATGTGGGGCCGAACTTGCGCTTTGTAAAATTGCAAGTTGTTGTAGTTTCCTGATTAATGTCTCATGATGAACACAATCGAAAGCCTTGGAAAGATCACAGAAAATACCTAAGGCATCTTGTGAATTCTCCCAGGCATTAAAAATATATTTCATAAGCTCAACACCGGCGTCAGACGTCGAGCGACCCCTTGTAAAACCAAATTTGTTTTTATGAAGTTATTTATTTGTATTAAAAAAATAACAATTGATCCAAAATTATCTTTTCAAAAATTTTACTGAGAGTTAGTAGTACAGAAATAGGTCTATAATTAGCAGGGTCCAATGTACTACCAGACTTAAATAAAGGAAACATAGCATAATATCGTATGGTATTTTCCTATGGGGACACGCGACTGACACTGAAATTATATTTGGTTTTAAGAAGAGGTCCTTTAGAGCAATCTATGATTTAAAACCTCAAGAGTCCAAAATCTCAAAATACCAGCGTGAAGTAGAGGTTTACCTCTGCGTTTCGCTTGGTGAGTGCAGGTGGCCGGAGGCCCTTTTTACTGGAAATGAGGCATTCCATCCTAGTCCTCACGGGTGAAAACGCATCTGCATTTTGATTCGTAACAGAGGATAGATGTAGATGTCTATGGGCCGCAGCAACCACTTACCATCAGGTGGACTGTGTGCTTGTTTTTCACCCTTATCCTATATAAAAAAAAGTCGCTCCGACAAAAATTTAATGAAATTAATATGTTAATTTTGGCCTCTCAATACATTTATGACAATGTAATGTACGTACACAAAAATAAAGTTAGTTTTACAAAAATAAATGATATTCATAGGTTAAATACTAGTAACACACACAAGCTAGTAGTACTAGTTACTCGACTCCACTGAGTCAGTAATTTATTCTTGGGGTGATGTATACGCTATTGCAACAAAAAAGGATACAACATTTGACCTGCTCAAAGTTCAAAAACTTTAAACTAAGTTTGTATATAAAGAGAATCCATAAATTCCATAATATTAAGGAATTTATGGATGATAATAGCCCTTGGGAATGAGGTGATCGCTACCAAGCTATTTCTAATTTGTTTTGTGTGGTTAATGTAACATGCATGATTGTGAGCTGTTATTTTTAAAAAAAGTCCCGCTGGGTTTCTTACTGGTTCTTCCCAGGACGGAGGTTTTTTTTCGAACCAGTGGTAATTAAACAAGAGTGACTTTCAATAAACCTAGCAAGCTAACAGGATAGTAAAGTGGCGAAGCAATCAGCTATATAGCGGTTTCTAACGGAAAAAAAAATAAAAAAAAATTCAAAATAGGACATTCAGATGCCTGGGTGATCAGTAATCGATTGCTGAAAACAGAATTTGAAAATTCGAAACCGTTCTCGAGATAATCGTGGGACAGAGGGACAGATGGACGGACAGACGGACAGACATCGTGAAATCAATAAGTGACTTCGCAAGCTTCGCCACTTAATAAAACTCGTATTATCAAAAACTGCAATAACGGTATATTGATATTGTTACGAGCTTGGGATTGGAGATAACTAAAAACAGAGATAAAAAAAAGTTTATTTTTTTCAAAACACATTAATTTTAGAACACTAATTACAACAATTGTACTACAGATCACTTTAGTTCGCAGTTGAATCGCTTCGAAGTATTCGTTTGTAGCGCCAATGCAATACTGCCTCGGTCGCGGTCTATACCGGCCTTATAAAGGGCCTCAGGTAGTTTCCAGAACCTTCTACTATAAGAAATTTCTAGAATGTTCCGAGTACATATCGGTCCCGATTGACTAGGTGTCGATAGTTCTAGAATGTTCTTCCATGGAAATTTCTAGAATGTTCTTGACTCTCCTAGTCCTGCCACTCGATACTAGAGGGCGCTAGTGGTGTACTAGTGGTAACACTAGTTGTGTTGCCATGTAAATAAATAAATAAATAAAAAAAAAATAAAAAAGCCTTTTATTTCTTGCTTCAAAGTAGAAATTTACAATTTTAAAACAGTGTGCATGCAAAAAAAATAATTAATCTAGTGTTACAAAAAAAACTTAGTATTTTGGTATATATTACTTTTAATAGTTAGGAATATAACGTTTATTTAGTAAGGAATATACTTAATTTTGATAGATAGATATGTAATAGAATAATATAGAACAAGATAATTTATCTTCTTACTTCTAGTAGTTGTCTTAGACAATTATAACAATGCATAATGAAAGTTTTTTTTTTTTTGTTTTTGTGCAATTGCAAGAACCCCTCTCAACGGAGGGTAAAGGCCTCCTCCAGAGATGACCATTGTTTTCTGTCCTCTGCTACTCGCGTCCAGTGGGTACCTGCTATTTTTATAATGTCGTCTGCCCAGCGCGCAATTGGCCTACCCCCTTCCTTCGAGGCCTCTGTTGGGGCGTAAACTTGAATGATGCTTAAGTCTAAATTGTTGGTATGCATTCTTAGCAGGGCCACTCTTTCTGACAGTCCATTGAAACTTTTTATGTATTTTTTTCAGCTGTTTTTTGACAATAAAGCCTACTCCATATAATCCCGGCGTTTCTCCAATGTGGTAGAAAATAAACTCATCATGTTCTTCTATTTTGTTACCGAGTTTTCTGACTTCTGAGAGACCAATAATATCGTACTTTACGTTTTTTAATGATTCTGTTAGTTCCAGTAGTCGTGAATAGGTCGATAGGGTTTTAACGTTGTAGGTCGATATATATAGGTGGTTATGATACTTGTTTTTAGTAGTCTTTGACGAACCTGCTAATGTTTCCTCTGGAGGGTTTCGGTCGTAATCTTCCACGGGGACCAGCCGGCTTGGAAGATGTGGTTTAGTGTTTGTTATTATTTGTAGTGTGTTTTCCGTGAGAGAGGGCTGTAATTGTTATTGTTCGTTATTTTTGTTTGTTTGGTCGTATGGTAGGTTATTTTGGTTGTTGGTGGTTTGGTTTTTAGTTGTTAGGAAACTAAGTATTCCTGGTTTCATAACTCCCTCTGATAAACTCGACGATCTTCGTAGTCCTGTTTGAGTTTTGTTCTTTTTATTAGCTTGTGTCTTTGGTTCTGGTTGCGTAATATCATTGTAGTTTGGTGATGTTGGTAGAGTTCTTTTCTTGTTGCCTGATGTATTTGCATTTTTGTAGTGTATTATCAGTTTATCGTACTTGATAGTGGCGGAGTTTCCTTTCTCTTTTTCAATTTTTGCTTGCTCTTGCAGTTCCCTTCTTTTTTCTAAAATATGTTGTGGAAAGTCTTCTTTTATGTAATAAGTGGTATCTTTCAATACTCTCCTGTGTTTAAAGATTTCTATTTTCGTGCCCAATGAAGTAAACGTTACGGTAATCGGCCGTGGTTTTTCTCCTTTCTTCCCTATTCTCCTAGTTTCTTGTATATCTCTGTGTTCTAGTCCTACAGAGAAGTATTGATTTATGAAACTTAATACGGTTTTTTCTAAATTTGCATATGATGTATCAGTTTCCGCTAAGCCAAAAATAACGATGTTCCTCTGTCTTGACTGTTTTTCTAAAAAGTATAATCTTTTTTCCTGGTTTTCCAGCTTCTCTTTAAGGTTTTCGTATTTTATATCTATTGCTTTGAACTTTTCCTCCAATATGGAGTTTATATTTTGCGTAACTTGTTCCGTAACTTTGTCAGCTGATTGCACAATTGTTGCTTTTTGTTCATTCAGCTCATTTTGAATTTTTCTAAGCATATTCATTACTTCCTCCATATTTGTTGGATATATTTTACGATAATATAGTGTTGTGAATATTTTTTTGTCGTTTTGCAACTTGTGCTGTCCTCTGCTGGCTCGATTAGGAACTAGAGGACGGGACAGTTGTTTGGTGCGTGATAGTCTTTATAGTTTTGAGTATTTTCTCTAGATGGCGCTGTTTTATTGATCAAAAATGCAAAATCATGCCTAATTTAATTGTGTTTTGTAAGTTTTGCACTTGAATAATGTAAATTATAGTTTTGCACTTCGTTCATTTGTTTTTAGACTACTGTTGACAATCTAATGTGGGAAATATTGTTAATAGTTTAGTTTTGAGGTCTTTTTCACTTCACTGTTTTGCACTTGTAATAGTTTGCTATTCACTGTTTTCGGACCTTGTCCACAATGTTTTTCGATAGTCACTTGTTTATTATTCCACTCCACTTGTTTTTAATGTCAAATATCACTTGTTTTTATTTTTATATTACACTAAATACGGAACCGATGTTTATCATGGCTCAGTAGCGCCCTCTCTCTCTCGCTGTCACTTGTTAATTTTGTCACATTTATCGCTATATAGACAACATAGCTCTTATCACAATTCACTGTCATCAACTTGATGTACACTTATTGTCCACTGTTAGTCCACCAACCCATACACCGGTTGTCCGCCGATAGTCCACAAATTGTCCACTCTTTAATCACTTAACACTGGTTGTCCACCATCTGTCCACCGACTGTCCACCAGATGACAACCGAATTGACAACCAGTCACCAGTTATCACCCGGCTGTCCACCAGCAGTACACCAGTCGACAACCCGTACACCGGCTGTCCACCAGTAGTCCACAAGTCACTAGCGATGCGAATTGCATCCGATCCCTACGGCGGTCGGAAGCCCTCCGTGTTGCCATGTACCATGTATTAAATGTGGCGCGCAACGATATAGTTGAACTTAAATATAAAATTTGTATATTCTTTGAATAATAATCTTGTAATTCCTATGACCTATGATTGACTGTTTGCACGAATTGTAAACGCACTAATGTGCTTTTTTCTGCTTAAATCGAAATATATTTGCATGATATACCTGAATAAGCCGGTTCGTAAGACAAATCAATACTTGAAGGGTCGGGTTAGTAGATATGAACGATTGACACATGTATACAGATTGTGTTGTGTGTGCAGCGGGTGTTGGTGGCGTGGGTGGGGCGACGCTGGCGCGGCTGCGCGTGGTGACGGCGCCGCCCACCTGCGTCCAGGAGCTGGCGCACGCGCACCACCCCCACCACTCGCCCTCGCTGCAAGGTACGTGCATCTACACACCTGCGTCCAGGAGCTGGCGCACGCGCACCACCCCCACCACTCGCCCTCGCTGCAAGGTACGTGCACCTACACACCTGCGTGCAGGAGCTGGCGCACGCGCACCACCCCCACCACTCGCCCTCGCTGCAAGGTACGTGCACCTACACACCTGCGTGCAGGAGCTGGCGCACGCGCACCACCCCCACCACTCGCCCTCGCTGCAAGGTACGTGCACCTACACACCTGCGTGCAGGAGCTGGCGCACGCGCACCACCCCCACCACTCGCCCTCGCTGCAAGGTACGTACCCCTACACACCTGCGTGCAGGAGCTGGCGCACGCGCACCACCCCCATCACTCGCCCTCGCTGCAAGGTACGTGCACCTACACACCTGCGTGCAGGAGCTGGCGCACGCGCACCACCCCCACCACTCGCCCTCGCTGCAAGGTACGTGCACCTACACACCTGCGTGCAGGAGCTGGCGCACGCGCACCACCCCCACCACTCGCCCTCGCTGCAAGGTACGTGCACCTACACACCTGCGTGCAGGAGCTGGCGCACGCGCACCACCCCCACCACTCGCCCTCGCTGCAAGGTACGTGCACCTACACACCTGCGTGCAGGAGCTGGCGCACGCGCACCACCCCCACCACTCGTCCTCGCTGCAAGGTACGTGCACCTACACACCTGCGTGCAGGAGCTGGCGCACGCGCACCACCCCCACCACTCGCCCTCGCTGCAAGGTACGTGCACCTACACACCTGCGGTTTCGCTACCGATGTAAGGGCACAATTTGTCGAAAAAAATCTTTAAATAATTTTAAAATCGGATAAAACAGAATAATAAAACCTGACAACAATGAATTGAATCAATTAGGTCTTCGATTGCCTTCTTTTTTCTGGACATATTGCAGCTTAATCTGCATATGCTGGAACTACTATTTTGCTTGCTTGACACTCATATTCAAATGCTCTATTTTGTTTATTTTGAGTTTTCTTGGAAGGTTTACCATAAAAACTCTTCTTTGAAAATACTCCTTTCATAGTTCAATTCCTAATTCACGTAAATACTGGTTATACAGGAAAGATGGAAGATCTTTCCTGTATAACCACTATATTTGCCCTCAATATTACCATGGTATTAATTCCAGCAATTTCCAGAAGACAAAAAAAGAGTAAAGAAAAAAAAAGAGAAATGTAGAGAAATTTGGAATAGGGCAACGGAACCCAAGGGGCCAGCAGCTGGCCGACTTCATGGAGAAAGAGGGACTCTATATGATGAACTCTTTCTTCCAGAAGCGGCCCCACAGGAAGTGGACCTGGTCGAGCCCCGACGGTTCGACAAAAAATTAAATTGACTTCATTATGACGACAAGACGACAACTGTTCAGTGATGTCTCAGTGATCGCGAGGGTGAAAACCGACAGCGATCACCGAATGGTGAGAGGCACACTGAACCTAAACGTTAAGTTGGAGCGGTCTCGTCTAATGAAGTCAACGCTCCGCCTCCCTCTTGCTCTGTTCCAAAGTTCGGAAACCTTTCAGCTCGAGTTACAAAACCGTTTTCAGTGCCTAAAAGACTGCAATGATGTGGATGATATGAATGACAAGCTCGTGGAAACTGTCTATGCGTTCGGAACTAAGTTTTTTTTTATAGGAGAAGGGGCAAACGAGCATGCGGCTCACCTTATGGTAAGTGACTACCGCCGCCCATGAACAATTGCAACACCAGGGTGGGAATCGCAGATGCGTTGCTAGCCTTTTAAAAAGGAGTAGGCTCTTTTCTTGAAGGTCCCTAAGTCGTATCGATCCGGAAAATCGCTGATGGTAATCGATTCCACAAGGAAGTCGTGCGAGGAAGAAAACATCTTCTAAATCGCACAGTGGTGGACCGCCAATCATCCAGATGGTGTGGATGGAGTTCTGCCGCGATGTGCGTTCGTGAAATTTGGCGGCTGGGATTAATCCGAATAATTCCTCAGAGCACTCCCCGTGGTAGATGCGAAAAAAAAATGCAAAGGGATGCAACATATCTTCGCAGTGCCAATGAATCGAGCCGATCGGAAAGGACTCGGGTCGTCGACGATTTGAGCCGCTCTGCGCTGGATGCGGTCAAGTGAAAGGAGCTGGCACTGGGGAGCCCTGTCCAGAGATGGGAACAGTATTCCATGTGAGGCCGAACCTGCGCCTTGTAAAGTTGCAGGCAGTATGCCGGCATGAAATACTGTCCCGCTCTGCTGAGCACGCCATAGAGGCCAATTTGGTCTTCTCTTCCAAGTTACCACGAAACTGCACGTCACTCGATATGTCGACTCCGAGGGTTCCGATACTGGCTGAGGCAAGAAGTGGAGTGCCTTCAAACTGAGGAGATACGACAAAGGGGTTCTTTTTAGCGGTAAACGCGCAAACTTGTGTCTTCTGAGGATTAAACTCGACTAGATTTAGTCGCCCCCAATCCGAGACTGTTGAACAGTCTCGACTTCAGACACAAGTTTGTTCCGGTACTCGGTAACGTTTTCCGGAGAAATATTGGCACGGCTGGTGTATAGAGCATCACCAGTGCTTTCATCCGCATAGCAATGAATGTTAGCAACACATCATTAATATGCAGAAGAAACAGCGTTGGTGATAGCACACTGCCTTGTGGAACACCAATAGGCTTGTAGTCGTAGCATGCACCGTCTACAACGACCTTGATGCTCCGATCTGCATGGAAGCTGGTGATCCAATTGCATAATTTCTCGGGAAGCCCATAGCTTTCTTCGGCTTTATCTTTTGCGGCTTGGGCCAGTGAGTCGTCCTCCCTGTGCAGAGATGGTAGTGATGGCTTACGGAAATTCCCTTGGACAGCCTTGGCGAGAGACCAGAATGCACGGGTTCCCGAGGGAAGGCGAACTAGTTTCTCGCCAATTCTGCCTATGTGCTCTGACTTTGCCTTGGCAATAACTCTTTTGTAGGACCTGGAGGCGAAGTTATACTCCTTTTTAAGTGTGCTGGTGTTTACATTCAGAGTCGCTGAAGCCGCAGCTCAGGCTTAATAACACTCCTGCGTACTGCGTAATGCAGTCGTACAGGAGCGACCAATCCAAGGCTGAGATCTGTCTCCGATGGGTACCACAGATGATGGAATAAATAGTTCCATTTCCTGTAGCACCACATCAGTGACAGTGTCAGCAACAGCGCTGGGATCATCCGGCGAGAAGCAAAATCGCCCTCATGGGTAGGATGCAAAGAAAGACCGCATTCCGTCCCAATCCGCCGACCTGTAATGCCAAACACGGCGGCAACCTGCAGAACGCAACCGCGAGGGGAGCGTGAGTGGTACCACACTCCGGATCAGACAATGGTCTGAAGAGCCGAAAGGGGCATCGACGGAAACCTGATATCCGTCCGGATGAGAGGTCAGCAGAAGGGCCCACAGGGAAGGTGTATGATCCTCCACATCTGGAATCCGCGTAGGCGAAGTAACCAGTTGTGTCAGACCATATGCCAAGGCAAAGTCATAAACAGATCTCCTCGCATGATCGGTTAAACGTGAACCGAGCCATTCGGCGTGGTGGGCGTTAAAATCGCCAAGGATCACGATATCTGCGGATGGGACCTGTTATATCAAGGAATCTGTAGCCATTTGGACGTGGTCGATGAGTCGGTCTGTTTCGGCATTACCGCTATGGGACCTATAGAGGCACCCGTAGACGCGCGGATGGTCGTTGCTGTCTACGCGTAGCCAAGGATGGACAGGTCCGAACCTTCAAGACTGCTGAGGCGTCGAGAAGTTCTGTAAGACCCACCGCAGAAGAACACAAAAACTCTCCGATCACACTCTTAATCTCATAGCTGTTAGACGTGAGATGAAGCTACATTCTTCAACAGATTTGACAGCATAGAGGCAACTGAACAGACAGATCTCCAAATGCATGCGGCGGGACTTACGCAACTTCAATACAGCTGCTTGTATTGAAGAAGCGATCGAACGGCACCAAGGCTTCAAAGTCTTTGCCAGAGATCTGTCTGCTAGAAAGAGCCAACTGTCAAAGCTGAAGACCGAGTGTGGCAGCATCGTTTCCGGGACACCTGAAATTTTGAGTGAGATTGAGGGGTTCTATGGGCAGTTGTACACGTCATCGTTGGAGCCACACGCAAGTGTGAGTAGCGATCCAAGAACGAGTCTTATCCGACACTATTCCGAAGATATCCCGGACGTCAGTCTGAGCGAGATTAGAATGGCTCTGCAGCACCTTAAAAACGGCAGGGCCCCAGATGAGGATGGAATTACAGCGGAGCTTTTGAAAGCGAGTGGAAAACCGGTACCTGAAGTCCTTCAGAAGCTCTTTAATTCCGTCCTCCATGGTGGCTTCCGGAGGTGTGGAGCAGAAGTCCGGTGGTCTTGTTCTTAAAGAAAGGCGACAACGCTCTCTTGAAGAACTACAGACCGATTTCCCTTCTGAACCGTGTCTACATGCAGTTTTCGAGAGTCATTACGAATCGTCTCGAACGCAGACTTGACGACTTCCAGCCTCCCGAACAAGCCGGTTTCCGCAAAGGATTTAGTACCATGGACCACACACACCCTTTGGCAAATTGTACAGAAGACAAAGGAGTATAATCTGCCACTTTGCCTTGCGTATGTGGACTATGAGAAAGCCTTTGATTCCGTCGAAATTTGGGCGGTGCTACAGTCCCTTCAGCGGTACCAAGTTGACTGTCGGTATATCGAAGTGATGAAGTGTTTGTTCAGTAGAGCTTCGATGGCTATCCGAGTACAGAATCAGAGTACAAAACCTATCCAACTGCAGAGAGGTGTAAGACAGGGTGACGTTATATCCCCGAAACTCTTCACCGCTGTATTGGAAGACGTTTTCAAGCTACTGGACTGCAAAGGATGCGGTATTAACATCAATATCATGTACATCACTCACCTTCGATTTGCCGAAGATATAGTCCTTATGGCAGAATCGCTGGAGAACCTAAGCACTATGCTTAGTGTCATTGTTCAATCATATGTTCAATAGTGTCTCCCAACGGATAGCTCTTAGATGATCATGGACAAAACAAAAATCACGTTTAACGTCCATGTCACACCTATGCCGGTGGTTGTTGGGAGCACTAAGCTCTAGTTGTTGACGAGTATGTTTACCTGGGATAAATAGTCCGACTAGGTAAGTTCATCTTCGACCGAGAGGTCAATCGACGGATTCAACTCGGCTGGGCAGCGTTCGGGAAACTACGACAAATCTTCTCGTTAGACATACCTCAAAACCTGAAAACGAAATTGTACAACCAGTGCGTGTTGCCAGTGATTACTTACGGATCTGAGACGTGGTCCTTCACTGTTGGCCGTATGAGGAAGCTCAAGGTCGCTCAGCGAGCTATGGAGAGGGCTATGTTCAAGTAGTAAGCTGAAGTGGCGGTGGGCCGCTCGGCTCGAAGAACTGACAACCGATGGGGAAGAAAAGTTCTCGAGTAGCAGCCTCGTACTGGTAGGCGAAGTGTAGGGCGACGACCCCCCCCCCCCACCCCCCCCCCCCACTAGATGTAGTGACGACCTGGTAAGACATGCAGGAAGTCAATGGATGCAGGTGGCTCAGGACCGTGCTTTGTGGCATCCCTTGGGGGAGGCCTATGTTCAGCAGTGGACTTATGAAAGGCTGTAATGATGATGATGATGAAAAAAGAGTGGCTATGGCCAGCTTTTATTCTTTCGTGACGTCGAATACATCTTCACTTATTTATCGACTTCATCGACATCACCTTTCGTTTTATTGTAACAAGTTATGATGCTTGGATTCCGATTTTCATGATTCACTCTCTTCATCTTATAGTTGCATTTGATTTGTTTTTTTTTTAAAAAAACGCTACTAAAATCATAATTCATTTGTTGATATTACAAAAAATAATATCTCGACGACAGGCGCGTGGCGTGCTTTCGACGCCTGTGCCGCGACGCAAACAAAAGCAATCTGTGCATTTCGGATGGCTCAGGGAAGGATATTAATCTGTTTATTTGTGCATAGTGCATAGTGAAACAATAACAGGCTACTAGGGTTGGGAAATGCATGCGACGAGAAATAACAATATTATGAACGAAAATGTATCGAGTGCGGTCGATTCGACACCGCGGGACCGCTTGAAGGTTAAAAGAACGTTCTCTATTTCGGACCCATAAGTTGGTCTTGTCCTCTAATTTGAGGAAAGTACTTTGTCTTTTGTCAAAAAATAGCACCAAATAATGCCGCGCCAACTTGTGAATACATAAACCACTAGCCGTAGTTTTAAATAGGTTTCAAACAAAATAAGTTCTAGCTTCTTCGGGAGTGCCTCTATATGCTCGCATTGTGGGCTGTTTGATACGTTCATAAATGACTTGATTTTTTTTTAAACTACAATCATTACTTGTTTTATGAACTTTTACACTAAAATAGAAATTTGTGATTAAAAATATAAATACTGTGTAAAAATGTAATATACGTATGTAGATTATCTGCTTTGTGCTTAATTTACAAGGCAACACTTTATCATACTACAAAAATAATATAACAAATATTAAGAGAAAATATTAACAAATGTATTGAGTGTTGGAGAGATGATAGATGGATACATTATTTTTTCGTCTCCCACAAGGTCTCACATAACTATATAACGTTTATTTCCAGGAGAAGCGACCAGTCCTCGCATCATAGCCGACGTGGACAGCGTACATTCAGACACACACTTCAAGAGAGGTTAGTAACCGTACATTATATTATTTGAAATACCAATTTTGATATAAAATTCATATTAGACCTCAAAGCAGAACAACGTTGACTTCGACAGTGACTAGTCCATTAAACAATAGTTACTAAATATTTATTGAAAAAAAAAATATGGCTATTTGTAATTTGTATTACAATATACATGTTGTGTCATCTCCACTGACTTATTTATCTGTCTGCCTATATCTGCAGACGACAGAATTTATTCTCCTTTAATTGCAAACACTATTATAATTTATACTTTCTTGAGGTTTTCAGTGTTTTGCTAAAAACAGAAGACAATCTCGGGAAGTTTTTTCTTAACGGTTCTAAATCCTTTAAAGACAACATATCTCAAACATATTAACATAATGTATGTTATGTTACTATTCGCAAATAAAGATAATAGAAGTTTTCTAATCTAATCTCTAATCATACATAAAGACCTACAAATGACACCAACAATAGACACAACTCCTTTTGTACTATCGAATCTGTTCAAAATTTATTCTTATAAAATCCTGGAAGCTGGCCAACGTGCAACCTGTTCCAAAAAAAGGCATGCCGAACCTGCCAATTATCGGCTAATCTCAATTACCGCCATATTCTGCAATTTTATGGAGCGTATATTGAACGCCCGGTTAATGGCATACTTAAACATAATGACCTCCTTAGTGACCGCCAATACGGGTTTTGCCGAAATTGGTCAGCTGGGTACCTTCTAGCGTATGCCACAACGTATGGGGCGAGGCACTAGAGAACAGTGGGGAGACTCTTGCCGTTTCCCTTGATGTCTCGAAGGCCTTTCACAGAGTTTGGCACGCTAGCCTTTTGGGTAAGCTTCCAGCGTACGGCTTATCACCTGGTCTGATTGACTGAGTAAAGGACTTTCTGAGTGAACGGTCTCTCCGGGTTGTCGTCGATGGCTGCTTATCCGATCCTGTTATTTGATACAGCCCGGAGTTTGGAAGTTGGTGGTGCTTCACCACTATACCTCCTTAAACACGCAAGGCAATTAGTCCTGCGTCTGATCTCTCCGGCCGTGTCGGATAACCATCCCCTCAGACTATGAGAGCGAGAGAATAGCGAGTGCACCTGTTTTTGCGTACTCGCTCGTGCACTATAATCGTCTCTTCCGCTACCGTGACCATAATTCGGTGTAGAGGACTTTATTAATAGTTAATGGTGACCATAGGCGGGCGCAGAGCAGCGCGGGCCCGTGCGGACCAGAGCTTCACGCAGTTCGCAGTCATGGACGATGAAAACGTCTCCGCGTTACAACAGGTAACACTAATCATTTCCACAACAGTAATGCCGATGTATGAATTTAATGATAAATAATAAAATACGCTAAACAAAAAAATTACTTTCAACAATTCTTATTCCATTAATAAAACCTACCCATAAAGACTCCCAGACAGAAAAGAATTAGCACCTAGTAAAATATAAAACTATTTTTGTAAATATATTTTACACAGTTTTATTTATGATTCGATCACCAGGTGACAAAGGGCGGTGCTCTCACGCTGGTCTCCTTGTGGAAGTCACAATTTGACGACTCAGAGGAGACAACGGACAACGAGTGGAAACAAGAACAGTTGCAGGTATTTTAGCTATTTCTTTTAATATTGAATGAATGTGACAGTTTTGAAAATGTTTTATTATGAATATAGTATATATATGAAAAAAATTAAAGTGTCTTGTTTGTAACATTAATATAACTGTTTTTATTTGCATGTAATCAAGACATTTTTTGCCATTTTTAATTTTTTTTGTCTGCCTGTCTGTTTGCCTGTCCGGGCTAATTTTGGAAATGACTGAACCGATTGTGACGAAACTGTACGAACAGAGAGAGAGCAATACCAGGACGAATCTAAGCTGAATTTTATCCGGAAAACTGGAAGATTATTAAAAATTCAATTAATAAATAAAATGCATAATATGCATTTTTTGGAATTTGTTTTTGAAATTTATTTTTGAAAAAATTGAGATAATGTATATAACAGCGTTGTAGATTCTTTGCAACATATACTTACTGAGTCAGATCCCTTTCATTGTCAATGTTTATGTATTAGTTTTACTTTGTTTGTTACTTGTGTTTTTACACGTTTTGCTACTTTTGGTTAGTGATTTTTTATTATGATATTATTATCGTTACTATTATAAAACATTTTTTTATTTGTTGTCATTTAAACTTGGAGGCCCGTCGATGTCAGCCATTCAAAAAAATAATAATTTGAATATCCTAATATATATATATATATACTGGGTGGCGAATAGGTTATTACGTTAAATAGCACAGCAGTTAATACAAGTTAATATATATCTGTTAAAATAATAAAATAAACAATAATAAAAGAAAATAAAAATGCGTTTTTCAAACAAAATAAATAGCGTAAAAAATTGACAAGAAATAAATCAAGAACTACAATTTGAATATTGTAGTTCTTGATTCGTCATTTTAGACTTAACAATTGTATATTTGTTTGCCTGTGAACGTGGGTGCCGTCAACAAAGCTTACCAGTAAGTCAGATCAGATGGTAAGGCAATGCGCATGTCAGTGTCTGCCAGTTATTGAATAGTAATATTAATATATAATGCACCATGCAATAGAAAACCAAAAACAAAGCAACCATATTACATTTTGAGCTTGATATGTTTCTGAAAAGAAAATTTTGGTGGTTCAGTCACCAGAGCACCGCGGCGTGCGAGGTGCAAGTGCGGTGTCCAGCTGCTCGAACGCCGCACGCACGCAGCTGCCCGTCACGCACACGCAGCACACGCAGGCCACGGTGCCCACGCAGCCCACGGGGCCCACTCCGCCCACGCAGCCCGTGCAACACGTGCAGCCCACACAGCAGACGCCGGCTGCACCACTATCGCCCTCCAAGTTGGCGGAACTAGTTAACGAGGTCTCAGCCCACCCTTATATACATATACACGTTTGATAATAACCCCTGGGAATGAGGTGATTGCCACCATGCTGTTTCTAAATATTTTCATACTAATTGTATAAAATATCATATTGTAAATCTATTCTTTTTTTAAAAAAAAGTCCCACTGCGTTTCTTGCTTTTTCTTCCCAGGACAGTTTTTTCCGAACCAATGGTAAAGCTTAAAAGACTTTCAATAAGTATTCCTGTAATCTATATTGAATCAAAATGGTTTTTTTTAATTCTATATTAGATAATAGTTTATTTACATTTATTGAAATAAGAACTTTTGTTTCAATAATCTGGATTTTTCAATATCTCAAAACGTATATTTTATAATCATGTGCGTCTACCCTAACAATTCGCTATGTAAGGAAAATAATAATCCATTCTGATATAATTGGAAATATCTATAGATATAGAGGTCTAAAAATAACGGATGATATTTATTTTATTAAAATTGTTTGAAATTAACTAACTTCATTTCACCTCCAAAGGACGTTATAAATTAAGCTGAAAAAAGATCATACATAGTGATTTAAAAACGATAATATCGTCTTATTTTTCAAATTTCTCTAGACTTCAAGTTACTAGAAAGTGAACGTTTATTCAAAAAATTGTAATAATTTTTTATTTCTTACTTTGCTTCATTTCCAATTTGATTTGACGTTGACCGTTGTTATGTTACGAGAGTCAGTTTTCTTATAGTTTGGATTTATTTTAGCTATCAAACAGTTTGTGCGAAATTAATACGTTAATTAATACAAAGATATGTACGCTACGATACAAACATTTTTATAACAATTTTAAGTTAACCGTTTCTTTTTCACTCATTTCTTCGCATTCAGCATCAAGTCATAATAGAATATGACGAAAACAATGTTTGTATCTATTAGATTATTATATTTATTTTTATTAGATTATATTTAGATAAAATCTTAAATGTCAGTTGACTTCATTGTAACTTTTTTCGCTTGATAAAGGTAGTGGACTCTTCAGCCAACTCTATGACGTCATCATTAGTAACAGTTTAAAAATTAACTACTGTTTAGAAATCTTTATTTGTAAAGGAAAAATATAACAACGATACCATAAAAAGTTCATATGTATTATGAGTTTTTAATAAAGAAACACATGTTTCATCAGGTAGAAATAGTAGAAAAAGCAGAGAAAATAGAAGTAACAGAAAAGCCAAAAAGTGAGGGAGCGAAAGTCCGCTGCTGCCTGCACAGCGCCGGCATCGATGCTTTCCCGCGCCTAAAGCCCACACTGCCCAGGAGCTGGACGCTGCCAGCTATCGGTATGAAACATTTTCTCAAGAGTTATTTTTAGAATTTATTAACTCTATAACTGTTGTCTTCATTCTAAATTTATAATGTAGCAAGTTAACAGAACTTTATATATTTGTGTCATCTGCTCATGAATTTAAAAATCATATTATTCATCATTCATCATCATCATCATTACAGCCTTTCATAAGTCCACTGCTGAACATAGGCCTCGCCCAAGGAATGTCACAAAGCACGGTCCTGAGCCACCTGCATCCATCGACTTCCTGCATGTCTTACCAGGTCGTCACTCCATCTAGTGGGGGGTCGCCCTACACTTCGCCTACCGGTACGAGGCTGCCACTCGAGAAACTTTGTTCCCCATCGGTTGTCCGTTCTTCGAGCTATATGGCCGGACCACTGCCACTTCAGCTTACTAATCCGTTGGGCTATGTCGGTCACTCTGGACCTACTACGGATATCCTCATTTCTAACTTTTATCACGCAGAGAAACCCCGAGCATAGCCCTCTCCATAGCTCGCTGAGCAACCTTGAGCTTCCTCATACGGTCAGCAGTGAAGAACCACGTCTCAGATCCGTAATTCATCACTGGCAACACGCACTGGTTGTACAATTTCGTTTTAAGGTTTTGAGGTATGTCTGACGAGAAGACGTGTCGTAGTTTCCCCGAACGCTGCCCAGCCGAGTTGAATCAGTCGATTGACCTCTCGGTCGAATTTGGACTTACTCAGTCAGACTATTTGTCCGACGTAAACATACTCGTCAACAATCTTGCTTATTGTTCCCAACAACTACCGGCATAGGTGTAGTAACATGGACGTTATACATGATCTTTGTTTTGTCCATGTTCGTCTTAAGACCTATCCATTGGGAGACACTATTGAGCATAGTGCTTAGGTTCTCCAGCGATTCTGCTATAAGGAGTATATCGTCGGCAAATCGAAGGTGATTGATTTACTCGCCGTTGATATTAATACCGTATCCTTTCCAGTCTAGAAGCTTAAAAACGTCTTCCAATGCAGCGGTGAAGAGTTTCGGGGATATAACGTCACCCTGTCTTACACCTCTCTGCAATTGGATAGGTTTCATACTCTGGTTCTGTACTCGGATAGCCATCGTAGCCCTACTGTACAAACACTTCAGCACTTCGATATACCGACAGTCAACTTGGCACCGCTGGAGGTTCTTCAGCACCGCCCCAATTTCGACGGAATCAAATGCTTTCTCATAGTCCACATACGCCAGACATAGTGGCAAATTGTACTCCTGGGACTTCTGTACAGTTTGCCGAAGGGTGTGTATGTGGTCTATGGTGCTACAGCCTTTTCGGTAACCAACATGTTCGGGAGGCTGAAAGTTATCAAGTCTGCGTGCGAGACGATTCGTAATGATTCGAAAACAGCACGTAGACGCGGGTCAGAAGGGAAATCGGTCGGTAGTTCTTTAAGAAAGCGTTGTCGTCTTTCTTGCTGAACAAGAGCATCGTACTTCTGCTCCGTGCCTCCGGTGTAGTGCCACCATAGAAGACGGAATTAAATATTTCAATAAGTATGATGTAATAATCTATATGAGTAAAAATTATTCAATTCTATTCATTCATCCATCCATAACATCGTATGAAATTCCACTGTGAAACATAGGCCGCTTTCATAGATTGCCTCAAAGGAAGGATTTTGTTATAGTTGCCTTGTTTGGCGGGCAGGTTGGCAACCGCAATTATTTATTATTTTGTGTTATTATCAGAAAGATGCATCTGTCGCCTCTTACGACACCCACGGGACGATATGGGCTAGTGAATATTTTTACACCGCTACTATCTATTCTGTTAAATAATATTATTTTCCTTTGGAAGATATCTTGAGCTTTGTCTATTATGATAGCCTGTGCCTGCTATCGGTAGTGTATATACTATATGTGAAATTGTTCGGAATATTGTGACAGGTTATTATGGTTATTGAATGACATTTGCCTAATGCAAATGGTTTGTGGTGCAGGATCTCGAGTGAGAGCGTTGCGTCCTCCGCTGCTCCAGCAGGCGTCGTTCGACGGCGGTGCTGCGGGGACGCTGCGGTACCGCTTGGACGTGATGCGAGGAGTGGCAGCTCGGAGTGACGGATCTTCGCCGGAGCCCTCGCTACCAAGGGCCTCTAGTTTGCCGGTACGTATTACACTCTCGTATACTATATTTTATACGTGGTAGATCCATGCTGCTGCTATATTATGGTTGAAGCACGAATGATGATGTTTTTGTGGCGCAGTGGCTGAGCAATAAGTTTCAGTGCCAAGGGATGCGGGTCAAATTCGGCACGGAATAAGTATTTGTATGGCCTATAAATAATTGTTTCGGCTTTGGAAGTTTGTTTGAGGTAGCGCCACCCTCGGTGATATTCTGTAATCAGCTCAAAATAGCAGCTCAATACTGATGTGCTTCGTATGGTGAATGTGGAAAACTGGAGACCCTGTTTATTGGAAATAAGGCATTCTATTTCAATCCTCGGGGTGTATATCGCATTTTGATTCTTAATCGAGGATAGATGTCGATGTCTATATATATATATATATATATATATATATATATATATATATATATCACAGCGTCTATTTACTATCAGGTAGACTGTGTGCTCGTTTGTGAGCATTATTGTATAAATAATAAAATAAATCCGGCTCGAAGGACCAGACGTAGCCTGTGTGTGTGTGGCTTGCAGGACGTATCTCGCTCGGGCAGCGCGGACGCGTCGCGCGGCTCGCCGGCGCGGCGGGCGGGCGGCGCGGGCGGCGGGGCGGGGAGCGGCGCGTGCAGCGGGGCGGGCGGCGGCGCGGGCAGCGGCGCGGGCGAGCGCACGGTGTCGAGCCGGCTGGAGATCCGCGTGCGCGCGCACACGCCGCCGCACGGCTCGCCCGCGCACTCCACTGCGCAAGGTCGCCTAACTAATGCTCTTACAGCCCGCGCACATGAACAGTGCCGTGGAATTTACAAGCGACACTTAGCCTAATGACAGAGTGCGATCCGCGAACTCAAAAACTCGTAGGTTTAAATACGCCATTCCACTCTTGTCTTAAACCACACCTAATAAGTAAGAACGTTATCAGTGATAATAAATTAATAATAGTATCAAGAAATTATTTTCACTCACTGTCTTTGTGCCACAAAAAAACGTTTAATTTTAACAAGCATTATTTAAGCTTACCACGAGTGGTTAAAGGTAATATTAGTGATGTAATAGCATTACTAGTATTCTCTTTAAAAAAAATGTGATTATAATGTTTCGTTAATAATTTTATTTTAATACAGTCAATTTCCAATAAAATACAACTAACATTGCGTTTTAATTAATATAATATCGTTATTTGTAGCATAACTATATACGGTTATTAACGTTGTTTTCGTTTTTGGCACCGTGTATGCTGGCAGTCCAAGCTCGATCAGCCCCAATTTCAAATGCCATTCTTTATCCGCATGTGTAGTACTGTACTGTAATCTATCGCATTACCACCAGCGCCCGCCAATGTCCAACTTCAAACAAACAATTCTACACACACCTTCTCGCCCCTGTCCACTCCCTGTTACTACAGAATGAGATTATAAATGGCGGCTCGCCGAACCTATACAGTAAGCGTACACAGTATGTAAAGCTAAAGCGGTGCTAATAAACATTACATCGTTATGTACAATTAAGCACAATACACACACAGAGCAGATGCAAACGCGGGCGGCATTCGTGTTACTCGCGGCTCACGCGCTGTTCGTAGCCTTCACACACGCGGCCGCGGCTATGCCATGCTAGCAATAACGGATTCGGCAGCCTGCACATGCAGTGTCATTGTTACGAGGGCGACACTGAAAGTTTTTAAAACTGGCCACTTGTAAACTATAAATAAAAAAATAAATTCAAATTTTGAAAATGGAACTCTGCCAATATTACTGTGTGTGTATTTTATTAAGTTGTCATTTGTTTACGATTTGGCGGCAAATTGAAAATTGTCTGTGTTACTTCAGCATGAAATTTAACGCAAAAAAATTTTCGTACAATGATTTTTATGACTTTCGATGTCATTTAAATCAACAAGAAAGTTATGATAGACTTCGATTGGCCTTTCACGATAAAACCCCATCTCGTGCCACTGTTTACAACTGGTTTAATGAGTTTAAACGTGATCGCATTAATCTCACCGATGATCTGCGTGAGGGACGGCCTTCTACGGCGACGACTGAAGATAACATCAAGGTTGTGAGACGTACGATAGAGACTGACAAAAGAGTGACATATCAGCAGATTCGGACAAGTGGTGCACAAAATGCTCCATGACATTTAGCGGTCAGGAAGCATTGTGCCTAGTACCTCATAATTTGACACAGGCCCAAAAACTCCGTCGTGTTGATTGGTGTTGTGAAATGGTTCAAAGATTTAACGGAGGTGACTCAAATGCTATGTTCGACATGCTTATGGGTGACGAAAGCTGGATTTGTAGTTATGATCCTGAAATTGAAAGATAGTCTTCTGTCTGGGTGTTTCCTTTCGAAGCGTTGCCAACTAAAGTGAAGAGAAGTCGAAGCGTGGGAAAAAAGATGGTGACCTCGTTCTTCGGAAGGACAGGTCATTACGCATAAATTGTTTTAGAGGATCAAAATACAGTTAGTGCAGAGTGGTACACTAAGAATTGTTTGCCACTTGTCTTGGAAAAAGTTCAGGAGAAACGACCTCGCAGTAGGATCTTCATTCACCACGACAACGCCTCGTCGCACACCGCCAAGCAAACAATCGACTACTTGGCGACGTCAGACGTGGAATTACTGGGTCACTCGCCCTATAGCCCTGACCTCGCTCTTAGCGATTTTTATTTATTTCCGAAAATAAAAGAAAAACTTCGAGGAAAACGTTTTATGGACGCCGAGGAAGTAGTGGCTGCGTTTCAAAATACCGTCCAAGAGACCCCTAAGGACAAGTGGACAAAGTTCTTTTCTCAGTGGTTCCATGGGATGTAGTGATGTATTGATGTAAATGGACACTATTTTGATAAGATGCAAGGCATTGTTTTTAGAAATAAGACACTCGGTGGATGTTATATTTCTTAATAAGGAATTTGTGGATAATTTTTTATTTAGATCCTTATCAAAATGGAACAATTTTTTGAAAATATTCACAAAAGAAAGTCTAGATCTGCACACGCGCCAGTGTGAGTGCCTTCCGAAGTGTGCGTGTATTACGAAGAATAGAACGACGTTATGCCCGCTGGCAGCCCGCTCGCAGCCCGCTCGCAGCGCGCTATCCGTATTGGCGAGCGACGAGGAGCCGCACACGTGCACACACGCGCACTGCGTCATGTCTTTCATATAAATGCACACAACTAGACCCGCCATGCTCCCGTCCCGTACCGCGCCCGACCCGCGCCCGCTCTGTGTGCGTATTCCGCATTAACGATATTGTATACATTAAAACGTTATGTTAGTACCATGTTTTATAATATTTGGAAATTTTAGATATTGGGAAAAACTGACTAATATACGAGTATATAATATATTAATCAAAATAATGTTTTATTTTATTAATCAAAATAATAATATATTAAACAAATTAAAAAATACAATACAATACAATAAAAACACTCACGCCTGTCACCCAGAGGGGTAGGCAGAGACTACGGACTTCCATTTGGCGCGATCCTGACACACCTCTTTCGCCTCCTTTACATCCATATATACACGCTCGTCGGTTAAGGGTACTCCTAATCTGGCCCATTTTTAATGTATCGCCGATTTGGTCGATAAACCCTCGTCTAGGGCGTCCCTTGCCGACCCTACCATTCACTTCTGAAACATAAATTTGCTTTGTCACTCTTTCCTCGTTCATTCTTTCTATATGACTAAACCACCGAAGCATTCCTTTCTTAATCCTTGTCACAACGTCATCTTGCAAACCTCACTTTTCTCTTATCACACTATTTTTCTCACCCTGTCATTCAGATTCAACCCTAGCAAACTCCTTAAGGACCGCATTTCTACAGCATTTATTCTACTTTCATGCTTCTTCTGCCAGACCCAACTTTCACTACCATACAATAAAATAGAGACTAACACAGCATTATGAAATGCCATACGTGCCTTATTTGACACATTCTGACTCCTCATAATGTTCGCTAATTGTTTGAAATATAACATGTTATATAATTATGACTATAAAAATAAAATTTTTACAGTGGCAAAATATTTAAATATTTTCTGTAAACGTAATGTTACAAATGAGAGCTTCCTTACGTCCACCAGATGTCGCTAGTACCAGATTACAGTAAACATATTTGTTATACAAATGGTCACACAGTGGCGTCGTCCATGAAAAGTTGCGTTTTAATTTAAAGTTACAAGTTTCAAGTACAAGACAGAATGCCTCAGTGCTGTATTTTTTAATATTACACATTTTTAATTCTTCAACTTTTATGACTATCGGTAATTTGGTTTATGATACATTTCTAATCTAATGTAATCAGTATAAAATATAACTAATATGTCATAAAGAAACATTAACCCCTACACACTTTTCTAACAAATTATCTCCCCTATCTATGAAATTTGTCAAATATTTCACCTCATTCCTAAGTTCCGCCGCAGGAAAATTCGTGGATGATTCGTGGATCACTGCAACTTTCGTGCTTGAAAATGAACTTTTAAAACATCAAGTACCTATTTTGTATAAATTATTTACACCTTGCTTGTTGTGCTTATATTTAACAAAACACACTACATAATTCATAAAAATTATATACTCTTTTACATTCACAGTAAGAATACACTCGGTGGTGACTGGCGGGGAGCCCATCCGGTTGAACCACGATGAGGCTTCGGTGTACTACGATGCGACCGAACATAGAGACAAAAGGTCTGCTTAGTAATAATAATAACATTTATTGACACAAAGTAAGGTTTAAATCATTTATCCTTAAGACTAACTATGTTAAGAATTTACATGGTAGAGCTTCGTTTCATATAGTTGTAGCACGAATGGGTCGAAATGATGGAAAAACTACTGAAATGATGGAATGGAAAGACCACGCTCTCACAGAATACCAGCCTAAAATAGCATCTCAATGCTTTTTCTGCCGACTTCCAAAAAGGAGACGGTACTCAATTCGGGTGTATGTTTTTTTTTTTTTTTATGTGTGTTACCTCATAACTTTGTACTGGGCGAACCGATTTCGATGATTCTTTTTTTATATGAAAGCTGATAGTTCTCGTGTGGTCTCATATGAATTTGATCAAGGTCAGACCAATGGTTATTGAGTTATTCTTAAATAACCTATATTGAAGTCACTTATATTGAAGTCGGCTGTACAAAATTTTTAATTTTAAATTATTGTTTCGTATGAAGAGTGTAGAAGAAGAGAACCCTTTTTACTGGAAACGAGGCATTCCATCTTAGTCCTCAAGGGTGACAACGCATCTGCATTTTGATTCTTAATTGAAGATCATATGGACTGTGTGGTCATCCTTATTTTATAAAAAAGTTTAAAATACATTTGAAACAAATATATGAGTTATAACTTATACAAGTTTATGCACAAGCGTCTAAACTACGCTGAACCTGTATCTTAGACACTATTCTCTTCCAATGACACCATTGTTTGCAGTTAATAAAACAAATACTTACAACTTGCAAAGAACACGTTACGTAAACCTGCTATCATTTATTTATATGTGTAACATTTATTTTTCTTTGTTAAATAAAAAAACATTGAAGGTAGTTAAGTATCCCCGCTACCCTATATCGTGACGTGGATGTCGTAAGAGGCGACAGAGGGAAACAAATCAGGAGATGGGCAGCACCAATTTCTTAATAACTACTAGAAAATAAACTATCAACTTGCGTGCTAAACCTTGAAGCTATGGCAAATATCCCCCTATAAAGCAATTTATAAGAAGCTATGACTTTAATGGGCTGTAATGAATCAACGAAGGTTTCTGTTATTAATTATACAGTACATTCATTACAATTTTAATTATATTTGCAGATCTTCAACACGTAGTGTAGAAAAAAGCCAAAGTCCTGCCGTAGAGAGAACACGCCTTGACGCTATACCAGACAGGTGAGAATTCTTTTTTAATATAATTTAAAACGCATTCCTATTATCACCAACTGGTGTAACAAAACTGCTAAAACATGTTTACAATAACTGTACACTCTGTAACAAGGTGCTCTTTTGCATGCAGGTGAAAATATTAAAAGAAACCCTTTACTCAATGGTTGCTTTATTCTTACTGAGTTAGCACATTTTGATAGCCATGCTGCAGCTATATTAGTAGTATAGTTGTAGCACGAATGGGTCGGCTCGACCGGGGAAGGAACACGCTCTCGCAGAATACCAGCGTGAAATAGCAGCTTAACACTGCTGTGTTTCGTATGGTGAGTGTAGAGAACCGGAGACCCTTTTTACTGGAAAAAGAGGCATTCCATCTTAGTCCTCACGGATGACAACGCATCTGCATTTTGATTCACAAACGAGGATAAATGTAAATGTCTATGGGCCACAGCAACCACTTACCATCAGGTGGACTGTGTGCTCGTTTGTCACCCTATCCTATAAAAAAAAGCTAGCAAGAAAATATGCAATAAACAGTAACTTAGACACTACAATCAACTTTAAGGCTACTTTACACCAGAGTTGTGCGAGGTAGGTAAACATTGTGAAAGGAAAATAACTCCAATATCATAACTTTATTTTCGTAACCCTGTTTAGAAAAGCTCTGGCGGAAAAGGGCTTAGCGGGATGAAGTGTTTGTACATACAAAACAAGCGAGAGATGTGTGTGAGGTGGTGTGGACTACCAGTCGATAGACCTCGCGTAACAACGTTAGTGAAAAGAACTCGCTCTAGATATAGGTTGTTGTAGACGGTGCATGCTCCGACTACAAGCCTATTAACGCTGGTGTTCCACAAGGCTGTGTGCTATCACCAACGCTGTTTCTTCTGCATATCAATGATATGTTGCTAACTGGTAACATTCATTGCTATGCGGATGACAGCACTGGTGATGCTCTATACACCGGCCGTGCCAATATTACTCGGGAAAACATCGCCGAGTACCGGAACAAACTTGTGTCTGAAGTCGAGTCTTTGCTGAACAAAGTCTCGGATTGGGGGCGACTAAATCTAGTCCAGTTTAATCCTCAGAAGACACAAGTTTGCGCGTTTACTGCTAAAAAGAACCCCTTTATCGTATCTCCTCAGTTTCAAGGCACTCCCCTTCTTGCCTCAGCCAGTATCGGAATCCTTGGAGTCGACATATCGAATGACGTGCAGTTTCGTGGTCACTTGGAAGAGAAGGTTTCTACTGAACACGCCAAGCTTTTTATTATAGGAAATACTGTACAGTATATACTGTATAGTATAGCAAGACTTAGTATAGGAAATACTGCTCCGCTCAGTAGAGCGGGGCAGTATTTCATGCCGGCACACCGCTTGCAACTTTACAAGGTGCAGGTTCGGCATCACATGGAATACTGTTCCCATCTCTGGGCAGGGGCTCCCCAGTGCCAGCTCCTTCCACTTGACTGCATCCAGCGCAGAGCGGGTCGAATCGTCAACGACCGAGTCCTTTCCGATCGGCTCGATTCATTGGCACTGCGAAGAGATGTTGCATCCCTTTGCATTTTCTTTCGCTACTACCATAGGGAGTGCTCTAAGGAATTGTTCGGATTAATCCCAACCGCTAAATTTCACAATCGCAAATCGCGGCAGAACTCCCGATACCATCCACACCATCTGGATGATTGGCGGTCCACCACTGTGCGATTTAGAAGATGTTTTCTTCCTCGCACGACTTCCTTGTGGAATCGATTACCATCAGCGATTTTTCCGGACCGATACGACTTAGGAACCTTCAAGAAAAGAACGTACTCCTTTTTAAAAGGCCGGCAATGCAACTGCAATTCCCTCCCTGGTGTTGCAGTTGTTCATGGGCGGCGGTAGTCACTTACCATCAGGTGAACCGCATGCTCGTTTGCCCCCTCTCCTATAAAAAAAATATATAGGCCACAGCATCCACTTACCATTGGGTGAAAAAATAGCATCCTCGCGCCGCTGAACTTCCTTTTACAGCTTTAGTGGACTCTCGGCCTAAGCAGAGAATGCAGATCGTCCCTGAGGAGTAAGATTAAATACCTCGCAGCCTATTACTGTACTGTCTCTCTTATCCTTTAAACTTTAGTGTCTTGCAGTGACATAATAGACAACTAGGTAGATGTGCCTGTTACCGGGGCATCTACATATAAAAACAAGTCAACAAGGCACAATGAAGATCTCATTTGTCAACAGAAGCAGTTCGGTGACGCGACGGGAGGGAAGCGGGGATGCTTCGCACAGCCTCAGAGACGTGAGTCTATAAGTATAGATAGTTGCACCAACGCACACATTTGCATTTCGTATTTTTTAGTTGATGTATTTTATTAATTAGGTTGGCTGACACAACACTCCTCCTATCTTTCTTTTCCCGCACATATGTACCTAGTGTAAGCAAGAAATTGCTAGGCGCGTTCCCAAGTCGTCGTCGCGCCCTGCTAAGGAGAAGATGGCGAAAATTCAAATCAAACAAATGTCAAATTGACCAAATCACTGAATTGACCGGACCGATTTTGACGGGACTTTCACTGGCATATAGCTGATGTTATGAGGAGTAACTTAGGCTACCATTATTTTAGAAGAAAAATTAAACCCCCTAAATTACACGCGGGTGAAGGGACAAAAAGGGTCGCTAGGAACAACCTTATTAGTAAAATTTATTTGTTAAATAAAAAAATATTAAAATGTATTATATTATTAAATAAATTTAGTGTCATCATAGCTCATCATGTCCGCATCAAGCAGTTGTCACGAGATATGAGTCACGCTGCTCTTCTCAAGGTACAGTGTTTATTCATCCTCATGAGCTGTTTTATTGGTTGTTCCTAATCCGCAGCAGCTCGTCTCCTTTCGTGTCAGCCAACGAATTTAATTAATTTTACAAATGTTTAAATAAAATAAAATAAAATAAACAATACAGTCCACTAATCGTTCGCACACCTATAGCGCATCCGCGCTAAACCAATTTATTTTGGTTCCTTCGATCCGGATTGCTAATCCCTTTTATTTTGATTCAGCCGGATTATATACTACACTATAAAAAAAAAAAATCCCGTGGATATCGTGAGAGGCGACGAACGAGCCCATGTATGAAATGTCCGATTTTACAATTGTTAATTTACCTATAAAGCGTGAGTATTGAGAAAATTCGAGCATAAGTTTTCAACGATCTATTGCTGCCGCACTCTGCTCTAACGACCGAGCTGCACATACGAGAGAGACAAGTGCATCGCGGATTGACAAATATTATGACACTTTTTCGGATGCCAATCTACGAAAAATTTATTAAATCATCAATTGCTTTTGCTCGACTGCCCCAGAAGGATTATATACTATTTCTTTGGCACGGCCTGTAGCCTAAACGGCTTCATGGGTTTTAAAATATGGGGTGTCGTTAATCTTAATTGTGGATTACTGTTTTAACCATTGAGCTTGTTTTAAAGCATTGTTGTTAAGTCTGTGTTTTTGTTTTATTTTTATACTCGTTTGTTATCTGGATGTCCAATAACGGTGTTATTACTGGTTAATTTCAATTATATTAGAAGGTTGCTACTTTCAAAAGTCAAGTATGACATGACCAATGGTTAATATAGTAACTAATTGGAACATAGTATACTACGGTTGGAACGAAGTTCCTTTCGCAGTATATTATATATTAATATTATTGATAAAAACGTATTATATTATTGATTAACAAATACAAATAATTACAGCGACTATTAAAATGAAGCGTCATTTAAAATAGTATTTCTTTCATGGCAAGATAAGAAAAATTGCAAGGGAGATGGATATTATCCCATCTCGCTCGCACTATAGGAAGAGGGTCGTGACGAAAAAAAACCGGCCAAGTGCTAGTCGGACTCGCGGACCGAGGGTTCCGAACAAATCCGTAGGTTAAAATTATTAAAAATATTTTTATTATACCGGGTGTCCGGTAATGAATGGATAACCTTGAAATGTCTTATAGTACAACTTATGGCCGTTCTGAAAAAAATACGAAACATAATATATCACAAGTAGTACTGTTCGCGCAAAAGCGTTAATGTCAATAATGGACGTCAGAGGGCGCGCGCGCCTCTACGATACCGGTTTTGACGTCCGGTCGTTTCGAGGACACGCGAGAAAAATTGAGGGTCCAATTCATCGCGTCGAAAGAAAAACACGCGTTCTTTGTCGGGAAGTCGGAAGCGGAATATGATAGGCGCGTATAGTAAATATACCACTGGGAATTGTAACGCGCATTCCTGTTTTGTTAGCTTCACCCCGGGACTTAGTGTCTAATTCAGAATCTGTATAAGTGGATTCGACCGTATTAGTTACTAGTGCGAAAACGAAGAAAGTGACTGCGGAAGGAGACCGTAGTTTGGAGAGGTGCTGAGGGCCGAACTGCTGCAGATGGTAACGGTCTAATAATGTCAATAACACTACCAGCCACACCCAAATACACATCACTGACACTTACTTTCCTAGCACTATACATCCACACGCGACCTGACCGAATCCTGAGGGACCAGTCGCTTTGGATAGAGGTAAGTAAGCTCCCCTTATAGCAAACTTCGCTCCCCCCTGATCGTTTAATGTAATTAGAAACTTAACCCTTGGCGTTAGGACGCCCGACCAGCATCTGCTTGTAGGTTCTCCGTCTATGGGCCCGCGGGGAACCCTACTCCTGGGATAAGCAGCTGTTGGCCGTAACCTAGTAACCGTAGTACCTTTGATATATTTTTTTTTAAAGAAAAGTCGATTTTTTTCTATCTTATTTTACTTTCTTGAACACTATGACCAAAAACGATTGATTTCTATTGGTTTTTTGTTGTTTTATTATTACACACTAACTGTGCTGATAGATAAAAAGTAAATAGTATAAATAGCTTTTGCAGTTTTTATTTAAAAAATTCGCAAATCAATTTATTTTTGAAAAACATGCAAAAAATATTATTTAAGCGAAGTTCAAACCTCTTGGGTATGAAAAAAATGTATGAATGTATGGGTGACCAATAATTTTACAATAATGTCGGTTTTGTGTAGATTTTATAGTGGTATAATACATAAATGTATCTTCCATAAATAGTGACTTATTGCCATTAATGTAGAAAAGGAGAAAATTTGACTAAGTAACAAAATTTGTAATATGAGAACATTTTTTAAATTGAATTGTCTTTGATCATTGGGAATTAATAAAAACACATGAGGAGTTGATCATACATGAAAACAGCTATTTTTAAACAAATTGAAACCAAATTAAGTATTAGAAATTAACTTATTTAAATGTAATAAAATAATGATTTCTTATATTTACGCGAACACTACACATTGAATAAAACTGTTTTTACGGTCCCCCCCGTGACCATGGGTTGCTGAAAAGCACTCGAAACGTCGGGAATAAAAATAATAAAATAAACGCGATAAAATCCGTAAAAAACAGTTTTATTCAATGTGTAATAAAATAACCAATTTAAATGTTAAAATGGTTACTTTACTAGCGTGAAATGGGTCGTGTGACCTTCATATTTACTACCTGCTGTCTTTTGTGTTATATTAGACAAAGAGGGGTCTGAATTGGGTAAGTGGGAGAGAGAAGAGCTAAATGTAAAAGAGAACTTAGTGCGTCACTCGACTTGCTCGACTTCGCATGTATTTATTTTGTCTCCGTTTGCAATTATTTAAATCAGTGTTAAAACGACCACTTGGCTATTTTACCGGACTATTCGTTTTGCTTACTGATTTGGACTTGTTTTGCGTTTGGTGACATTTGCAACGATTTATCGACCTATCAAAATGCCACGTCATCAGTACACGGCACAAGAATATGCAAACATGCATTTTATTTATGGAGAATGCAGAGGCAACGCAAATGCAGCCGCAGCTCTTTATAGGGAGAGGTACCCTAATGCGTGCCACCCAGACTACCGCGTATTTATAAGAGTCCACGGTTGTTACTCCGAAGGAAGAATGCCGGGTAGTGGTGTCGGTGGTGCTAGCGCTGGAAGAATCGCTCGTCCTGATGTAGAAGACGTGGTGCTTGAGGAGATTGAAAACGATCCTTCAACCTCTACGCGAGCAATAGCTCGACGCACAGGTATTGGAAAATCGATCGTACACGATATTTTAAAGAAAAACGAATTCCACCCTTACCACGTCACACGCGTGTAAACTCTCCAACCAAGAGATTATCTTTCAAGAGTGCGTTTTTGCCGGCAAATGCTGGCAAAGATGGAAGAAGACCCGCAATTTTTTAATAAAATTTTGTGGAGCGATGAGTCAACGCTTAAAAGAGACGGTTACTTAAATTTACACAATTTACATAGTTGGGAACTAGAAAATCCCCATCTTATGCGTGAAGACAGGTCGCAATACCAATTTAAAATAAATTATTGGACCGGAATATTAAATGGAATTTAACGGGGCCAAGTTATTTGGAGTTTCTTCAAAATGATCTTTCCAATTTATTACAAGAGGTTCCCGAGGAGCCGAGGGAATCGTATTGGCTGCAAAATGACGGTTGTCCTGCGCATTATGCTGTTCCGGTTCGTGCATATTTAAATAGCAGATATCCAAATAGATGGATCGGACGTCTAGGGTCAATTTTGTGGCCTCCACGTTCACCGGATCTAAATCCATTGGATTTTTTTTACTGGGGCTGTCTGAAAGACGAAGTATACTGTAAGGCTGTGCGGTCTTTGGACGAACTACGCAGTCGTGTCAGAGCAGCCGCATCAAAAATATGCGAGCGACGGTACACAAGACTGCTCAGAAGATCATTTATCCGAAGATGTAGGGCATGCATAAGAGTGGGAGGCAAACAATTTGAACATTTTTTATTTTAAATGTTGTTTTTTATTAATCCCCAATGATCAGACACAATTCAATTTAAAAAATGTTCCCATATTACAAATTTTGTTACTTAGTCAAATTTTCTCCTTTGCTACATTAATGGCAATAAGTCACTATTTATGGAAGATACATTTATGAATTATACCATTATAAAATCTACACAAAACCGACATTATTGTAAAATTATTGGTCACCCATACATTCATACATTTTTTTCATACCCAAGAGGTTTGAACTTCGCTTAAATAATATTTTTTGCATGTGTTTCAGAAATAAATTAATTTGCGAATTAATGATTTCTTATATTTACGCGAACACTACACATTGAATAAAACTGTTTTTTACGGATTTAATCGCGTTTATTTTATTATTTTTATTCCCGACGTTTCGAGTGCTTTACAGCAATCCATGGTCAGGGGGCTGAGGACTGAGATGTTTGACGTCCCGATGTCACAGTTAGCCCGGCTACCTTCAGTTTTTTAATATTAATTTTTGGTTCGCAGAATGAACTTACAGTATCCTGAAGTCTTGCAGTGTTATGCTTGGGTTTGGATTTAATTTTGTTAATTATAGGATCCCAAGCAGATGGCAGCACCCATCCATCTTCTCTATTGAAATTAGGATGTTTTTTAATTTCAATAGCCTCGCGTATTATCCTTGGTAGGAATCGGTGTTCTTTTGCAAGGATTTGTGGTCTATCAAATCTGATGTAATGGCGGGGACGATCTTGAACATGTTCACAGACTGCAGACTTCCCAGAGCGTCGGTGCTTCACGTCAGCTATATGTTCTTTCACGCGGGTTTTAATGGATCTTTCTGTTTGTCCTATGTAAGAGAGACCACATTCGCAATCAAGCTTGTACACTCCTGCATCTTGTAGACGGATATTACACTTGACGGATGGTAAAAATTGACTAATCTTCTTCGGCGGCTTGAAGTATGTTTTAATAGAAGCTCGCTTCAAGATGTAGCCAACCTTGTCTGTGACTCCTCTGACATAGGGTAGTACAGCAGGCACACGCTCGACCGTGGCCGGCTTCACTCGGTCACCGTGACGTAGGCGCGGGACCCGAAGCTTGTTTTAGAGGGTTTTTTTCGAACCAGTTGTAATTAAACGATAGAGTGCTTTCAATAAGTATTATTTAAAATCTATATTGAATAAAAAGGTTTTTGTTTTGTTTTTGTAATATTATGAATAATACACGAGTTACGAACTCATCCGAACGACGCACGACAATCCACGAAAACTGAGTTTCGGCGCCGCCGAAGGTTCGGCAGATTTTTTGCCGAAACCGAAACTGTTACCGAAACTAGATTTTTTGGCCGAAACTCGCCGAAACCGAAACCGAAACCGAATCTTCGGTCGGTCACTAATAATAATATAAATAAAAGATGCTAGTTGAGGTAAAATGGTTAATATATTTAAAACCACTGCTAATAGCTGACGATGAGTACACGAACGCGCTTTGTGGCGATACTTTGTGCACTGACTCGATGAACAATAAAATAAGTTATATGAGGTGATATGTTCGGTTGCATCGTACAGCATCTCCGCACACTGGGCGAGATGATTATGAGATGCGCCAAAATGAAACACGGTGAGATCGACATAACACTTATCGGCTAATTTACAAGGTGCTGACCCGACATTTTCTAGCGAGTATTCCTAAAATTACATTTTAATAAAACCGGGGAAGTGTTTTACTGGATCGAAAGAACAGGCTCACTTTGATTATTTTGATCGGACACACTTGCATATTGATCACTTTGCTCTGCTTTAATTTTTAACACATTCACTATCACACTTCACTCCTTTTAAATATACACAGTGTAGAGTGGTGTCGCGCTGAGCGCTGAGCAAATCGCTTACAGCGCCTTGGCTCCCCCTGAATCCATCCGAGAGTTGTTGTGAAATCGCTCCTTCCGTAGATTTCAACTATCCTATGTCCTATTAGGCTTAGTTTTATTTTAGTAAATGATTTAAAAAATGCATCGTTTTTTGAAATCAGAGGGCTGAGCTGATTCTTGCGACTGATGTGATTTCGTGATTTGACTTCTGGTAATCTTGTTTTCGTTTTGACGACTGTGGATTTCGCCTCGAAAATTGTAGCAAATATTTTTTAAAGTAAATTATATTTAACGTTTTCTATTAAAATTACGCTATGCATCTTTATTTCAATGTCATTAGTTTTAGTAATATATCGCAATAAAGGATGGACTTTCTTAACAGAACTCGATATTTTTAAAAGTTTTTGAAATTATATGTTATAGTATTTGTTCTTTTTAGGACTAAAGTGAGGCAGATTACCAGATTTTTTAAATTCAGAAGCTCGTGATTAGGACCAACCTCTATCTCCGTCTTTGCAAAAATCAATAATAACCACTTCTGAGGTGTAAAGTTTAACTAGAAGTCATGTCTAAACACGATAAAAAATTGTTTGTTATGTTCAGAGAATTCTAACAAAATAAATTACCATTTTTCACATCTCATTAATGAGGAATTGGAGCAAATCTTATCATGTTGTATACGTAGAAGATGCTACTATAAAAATATTAGCTTTTCTAAATAGAATGCAAGGTAACCACATAGACGAAATTAAATTTATTGATACTGAAATTAATAAACAAAAATAATTTGAATCTAACAAATCATTATGATTAAATTCGGCTATACTTTGCTGTCGACTGTAACCAAATGCATACATCCTGTCTTTTATTTAAAGTAATTATAACTGCCGATTAACTAGATCATCAGTATAAATCACACTGATATCTACGAGCTTGTATTGAATTATAAAAGAGAATTATTATTAAAAGTGCAGCCAAGTTTTCTGACGCCTCAAGATCAAAATTATATAGTAATCACTTTCGAATTTTTTACAAACTTTAATACTTTACGAATATGAAACTATTCAAATCAATAAAATTGAAGTGTCTGTTCGTAACGTCAAAATAACAGATTTTTTCTAAATATATATCATGAAAGTATTTAATATAAAAAAAATTAAAATTCTGTCTGTCTGTATGTGGTTACTAGCGCGACTGTGGATAATAATTTGGTTCTGGGTTTGAATCCCAGGTCGTGTCAAGTACCGTTATTGGATTAATTTGGGTATAATGAGTGTTCTAGAAACTATCCTGATAGTTGTATTACAGCCCTCAATCAAGCACTTAGATTTTTGGTTTTCTCGTCGTTCGGGTCACGTGATGGTAAGTGACTACCGCCGCCCATGAACAACCGCAACACCAGGGGAATCGCAGATGCGTTGCCGCCCTTTTAGAAAGGAGTAAGCTCTTTTCTTGAAGATCCCTAAGTCAGGTTGTTGATTAAACCGGACTAGATTTAGCTGCTCTCAATCCGAGACTTTGTTCAACAGAGAATCGACATCAAACACAAGTTTGTTCCGTTACTCGGAGACGTTTTCCCGAGAAATATTGGCACGGCCGGTGTATATTGCATCACCAGTGCTGTCGTTGTTACCAGTTTGCAACATATAATTGATATGCAGTAGAAACAGCGTTGGTGATAGCACGCAGCCTTGTGGAACACTAGCGTTAATAGAATAGAATAGAATAATTAGGGTTCCGTGCCTCAAAAGGAAAAAACGGAACCCTTATAGAATCACTTTGTTGTCCGTCTGTCTGTCTGTCTGTCTGTCTGTCTGTCTGTCAAGACCCTTTTTCTCAGGAACGCGTAGAGGTATCAAGCTGAAATTTATATCAAATACTCAAGTCCACTGTCCCTTGGGGCTGTGAAAAAATCAAACTTCTAAGCCAACGCATTCAAAAGATACAGCCGTTTATGCCGCAAATTTTCGATATTCGCAAGGTAATCAAAAGTCAAAACCTACAGGGTACTTCCCGTGAACTGAGAATCTTAAAATTTGGCACGAAGCAACGTATTATAGCACAGATAAAGGAAAAATTGCGAAAAGCATAAATTTTTAGTTACATCATACGAGGGTGGATTGAAAAGTACTCGGCCTAACACAGATCCATTCAATTCTAAAAATCAAATCTACCCACATTATTTAGTTCAGTTCAGACTAGTTCATTGTGTGAAGTTCGAAACGTGTGCGATAATTAGTTGTAATTTTATAAATTTATTAACAAAGTAATCGGACATAATTTCCGCGAATGGAGCAAATCGAGCAGCGTGCCGTCATTAAGTACCTCCATAAGAAGGGGCTATCATCAAAAGCCTTCCATGATGACATGGTCAGTACATTAGGCGATTGTGCTCTGTCATATTCATCCGTCAAAAAATGGATAGCAGAATTTAAGCGTGGTAGAGAGAGTGTGAAAGATGAACCCCGCTCTGGAAGGCCTTCGACGTCAACTACTGACGAAAATATTAAAAAAGTACTTGATTTAATAATGAGAGACCGCAGATTAAAAATTAGAGAGATAGCCGAGATTATAGGCATCTCTTATGAAAGAACTCAAAACATCATTGTCAACGAGTTGGGTTTCCACAAGGTGTCTGCGAGGTGGGTTCCGCGACTGCTTTCAGTTGAACAAAAAAGGACGCGATTGACTATTTCACGCGACTGTTTGGAGTTATTTGAAGCCGATGCAGATGATTTTTTGAATCGTTTTGTTACTATAGACGAAACATGGGTTCATTACTGTACACCGGAAACAAAACAACAATCAAAACAGTGGAGAAGACCTGGTTCACCACCCCCTAAAAAGGCTAAGTCGATTTTGTCGGCAAATAAGGTGATGGCTTCAGTATTCTGGGACTCGAAAGGTGTGATTATGATTGATTATCTTGAAAGGGGTCAGACTATAAACTCTGATTACTACTGCACCTTACTACGTCGTTTACGAGAGGAAATAAAAGAAAAACGTCGAGGAATGCTCAGAAGAAAAGTCCTGTTTCATCAAGATAACGCCCGTGTTCACACGTCAGTACAGTCAATGGCTGAAATTCACAACTGTGGCTTTGAACTGTTACCGCATCCGCCGTATTCACCTGATCTGGCACCATCAGACTTCTTTCTGTTCCCTAACCTAAAAAAGCACTTGGGAGGTCAAAGATTTTCGACAAACGACGAGGTCAAAACAGCTGTAGACGCATATTTTGACTCTAAGGAAGAATCATTTTGTTTCAACGGTCTAAATGCTTGGAAGGGGAGGTGGCAAAAGTGTATTGAACTTGATGGTGATTATGTAGAAAAATAAAAATATAACTGATTTAGTATGTGTTTATTTTCTTGGTTAGGCCGAGTACTTTTCAATCCACCCTCGTATAATAAAAATATTTTTAATAATTTTAAACTCCTATACCTACGGATTTGTTCGGAACCCTCGGTGCGCGAGTCCGACTCGCACTTGGCCGGTTTTTTTTTATTCAATATTGATTATTACGTAATACTTATTGAACGTCATTTTTATTTACCACTGGTTCGGAAAATACCTCAGTCCTGGGAAGAACCAGCAAGAAACCCAGCGGGACTTTTTTTTCAAACATATTTCACTTAACAATAATTTCGTTTATATAATTTTTAAATGATTTTTCATAGAACCAGCATGGTGGCGATCACCTTATTCCCAGGGGTTATTTTCATTCATGTAATCATTGATATTATAATAACCCTTTTTGTACAGTTTTTCTTTAATAAAACTTTTAAACTTGTTTATTGACAAACTTTGAATATGTTCTGGGATTTTGATGTAAAAGCTTATACATTGCCCCATAAACGAATTACTGATTCTGTGGAGTCTAGTTACTGGCATTACAAGCTTATGTTTGTTCCTAGTGTTTAAAGTATGCACATGCTTATTCTTAGGCTTATAATCAGAGTACGCCCCGTCTACTACGACCTTGATGCTCCGTTCATTAAGGAAACTGGTGATCCAATTGCACAATTTCTCGGGAAGCCTATAGGAAGGGAGCTTCCAAAGAAGCGCTTTGTGCCAGACGCAATCAAAGGTCTTCGCTATGACCAAACTAACGGCCAATGCCTATCCCTTGAACTCTACTGCCTCCGTTCGTCTATGAGTTAGATAGACCAGAAGATCACCAGCTGATCAATCCCGACGAAAACTGTTTATAATTGATTCTATTATTTTGGAGAAAAAGGAGGTGATGCCGATAGGCTTGTAGTTTGACGGGTCTGAGCGGTCGCCTTTTTTAGGGATCGGTTGAACCAAAGCTGTCTCCCGTGAATTTGGAATAACGCCTTAGGAGTAGAAATACGGGAAAAGACGCGTTAAAACCGATGCCAATTTCGTAGCACACGTCTTCAGCACAATGGAAGAGACTCCAACAGGCCATTTTATATTTACTTTTTTCTGCCCTTCATAAATAAACAACCGATACAGAAGAATAAATTATTTTCTTCGTCATAAGACAAGTCCAGTCTTAACGAATCCACCTCACAACATGAATCTACCTGTCCTATTCTTAACTGCCTTTACGTTTTACGTAATTAACCGGTTAATTTAGGTGTCAAAACCATAAAGTAACCGGTAACCTTTATCGTTTAGGTTTTATAAAAACCGGTTAATTTTTTTACCGGTAATTGAAGGAGCAATAAATTTACCTGTAATTAATCGAAATAACCGCTCTTTTTAAAACGGTTCCGAGCCCTGGTTACAGCGGCTCATGCTGAAAAATATCGATCGTCGTAGAAATACAAAATATTCCAAAAACCTAATTTGATACATACTTGACCAAGGTGAGATATTATTATTATTTTTATAATCACAAATTTTTATTACAAAATTTCGTTTTGCTAAAAGCACGCAGGATTTATATATAAATATACTTATACGTCTTGGACTTTATAGACCTGAAGATGTTGTTGTTTTGTTGTTTATGATGAGACCTTACCTCCGGGCTTGATAGCGTACTTGAAAGTGTACTTTGAAGACTGCCTCTGGAACTCATCATCATCATTACAGCCTTTCATAAGTCCACTGCTGAACATAGGCCTCCCCCAAGGAATGCCACAAAGCACAGTCCCGAGCCACCTGCATCCATCGACTTCCTGTCTTACCAGGTCGTCACTCCATCTAGCGGCGGGTCGCCCTACACTTCGCCTACCGGTACGAGGCTGCCACTCGAAAAACTTTCTTCCCCATCGGTTGTCGGTTCTTCGCGCTATATGGCCGGCCCACGGCCACTTCAGCTTACTAATCCGTTGAGCTATGTCGGTTACTCTGGTTCTACTGCGGATATCCTCATTTCGAAGTTTATCACGCAGAGAAACCCCGAGCATAGCCCTCTCCATAGCTCGCTGAGCGACCTTGGGCTTCCTCATACTGCCAGCAGTGAAGAACCACGTCTCAGATCCGTAAGTCATCACTGGCAACACGCACTGGTTGTACAATTTCGTTTTAAGGTTTTAAGGTATGCCTAACGAGAAGATGTGTCGTAGTTTCCCGAACGCTGCCCAGCCGAGTTGAATCCGTCGATTGACCTCTCGGTCGAAGTTGGACTTACCTAGTCGGACTATTCGTCCCAGGTAAACACACTCGTCAACAACTTTGAGTTTAGTGTTCCCAACAACTACCGGCATAGGTGTGACATGGACGTTAAACATGATTTTTGTTTTGTCCATGTTTGTGATGTTAATACTGCATAGTTTCCAGTCCAGTAGCTTGAAAACGTCTTCCAATGCAGCAGTGAAGAGTTTCGGGGATATAACGCTACCCTGTCTTACACCTCTCTGCGGTTGGATAGGTTTCGTACTCTGATTCTGTACTGGGATAGCCATCGTAGCTCTACTGTACAAACGACGGAATCAAAGGCTTTCTCATAGTCCACATACACCAGACATAGTGGCAAATTGTACTCCTCGGACTTCTGTACAATTTGCCGAAGGGTGTGTATGTGGTCCATGGTACTAAAGCCTTTTCGGAAACCGGCTTGTACGGGAGGCTGGAAGTCGTCAAGTCTGCGTGCGAGAAGATTCGTAATGACTCTCGAAAACAGCACGTAGACGCGGCTCAGGAGGAAAATCGGTCTGTAGTTCTTCAAGAGAGCGTTGTCGCCTTTCTTGAAGAACAAGACCACCGCACTTCTGCTCCACGCCTCCGGAGTAGTGCCACCATGGAGGACGGAATTAAAGAGCTTCTGAAGGAATTCAAGTACTGGTTTTCCACCCGCGTTCAGAAGCTCCGCTGTAATTCCATCCTCGCCCGGGGATTTGCCGTATTTAAGGTGCTGGAGAGCCATTCTAATCTCGCTCAGACTGACGTCCGGGATATCTTCGGAATAGTGTCGGATAAGACTCGCTCTTGGATCGTTACTCACACTTGCGTGTCGCTCCAACGATGACGTGTACAGCTGCCCATAGAACCTTTCAATCTCACTCAAAATCTCAGGTGCCCCGGAAACGATGCAGCTACTCTTCACCTTTGACAGTTGGCTCTTTCTGGCAGACAGATCCCTGGCAAAGACTTTGGAGGGCTTGGTTCCGCTCAATCGCTTCTTCAATACAAGTTGTATTGAAGTTGCGTAAGTCCCGCCGCATGCATTTAGAATTCTGTCTGTTCAGTTGCCTGTATGCTGTCAAATCTGTTGACAAATGTAGCTTCACCTCCCGCCTAACAGCCATGAGATTAAGAGTGTGATCGGAGAGTTTTTGTTTTCTTCTGAGGCGGGTCTTGGAAAACTTAGCTCCGACTGCATGGACAGTTTCCACGAGCTTGTCGTTCATATCGTCCACTTCATTGCAGTCTTCTAGGCACTGAAAACGGTTTCGTAGCTCGAGCTGAAATGTTTCTGGACTCTGGAACAGAGCACGAAGGGGACGGAGCATTGACTAATATCGTAATATCGTCTAATGACACGAGACCTCTCCAACTTAAAGCTTAGGTTCAGTGTGCTTCTAACCATTCGGTGATCGCTACCAGTTTTCACCCTTGCGATCACTTAGACGTCACTAAACAGTTGTCGTCTGGTCGTCATAATGAAGTCATTCTCATTTTTTGTCGAACCGTCAGAGCTCGACCAGGTCCACTTCCTGTGGGGCCGCTTCTGGAAGAAAGAGTTCATCATAAAGAGTCCCTCTTTCTCCATGAAGTCGGCCAGCTACTGGCCCCTTGGGTTCCGTTGCCCTATTCCAAATTTCCCTACTTTCAGCTCACCGTCCTCTCTTGTGCCTAGTTTTGCATTAAAGTCTCCCATTAACACCGTATAACACCGGGTTTTGGAGGAATGCATGGCTCTAGAGATATCCTCATACATTTCTTCCACCTCCTCATCGGGATGTGCCGAGGCTGGTGCGTAAACCTGTATGACCTTCAGCGAATACCGTTTGGTGATTCTGAGTATAAGGTACGCAACCCTCGTCGACACACTCCCAATCTTTACAACGTTGTTAACGAGAGACTTGTGGACGATAACTCCAACACCTCCTTGGGACAGATGGTCGCCCTCCCGGTGACAGAGCAAGTTGCCGGATTAGAGGATTACCGTGTCCTCCCCCTCTCTTCGGACCTCGGATAATCCTATAATATGCCAGCGTAACTTGTCTATCTCTTCTTCCAGCTCCAAGATCTTCTCGTCAGTCCTCAGGGTGCGTGCGTTGTATGTTGCCAGATCGAGTCGTCTTTGGTGGCAACCGAACCTCCACCGGAGATTCTTAGCACCCCCTGCCCCGCCATTACCATGGTCGCCACCGTAGCCAGGAATAGCGGGGCCGCCGGGGACTGGGGGCCGTCTTTTTATTGCTCTGAACATTGAAGGGGTATTTGCCATAGATGCCACGCTTGGCGAGCGGGTTGGCAACCGCAGTTTTTTTTATATTACAATTTTCTGTTATCAGGAAGATGCTGCTGCCCATCTCCTTTTGTCGCCTTTTACGACACCCACGGGAAGATATGGGGTAGTGGATATTCTTAACCGCCACTACACGGCTACTCTGGAACTCATGGATGAGGGAATTAGATATGCCGAGTTTGGGCTCGATTTGTTAGTTATTAATAGAGCTTACCTCCGGACTTGACGGAGTAACTTGAAAGTGTACTTTGATGACTACTACTGGAACTCCTCGACGAGAAGAACTAGATGTGCCGTGTATTTTTTTTTTGTGTAATTTTACTAAATACACTTTGCCTTCCTCACTCCGGGCTAAAGCTAATAAAGATATATAGTAAAGATGGTTAATATATATTTTAACTGTTGAAATAGACAGTTAAAAAAATTAGCAAAATTGTTAAATAAATAAAATTAACCATCTTGAATAAAATTATCATATTCCAGTCCATTCAAAACAATCCACGACGTTACTGATTTATATTAGCCGTATTTATGCCATCTAGCGTCTTTCATACGTACCACCGTGAGAGTCGATCAATTTTCTTTCGATAAAATGACTTTACCTATTAAATGGAGTAGATTTTTACAAAGCCATTTTATTCGAAAGAAAACATTATTTAAAAACATCAATACATGTATTCTTTTCATTTATTACATTAAAATTTAGGCTTCACGTGTCTAAAAAATGAGGATCGTAACAAATTTTTGCTATAAAATCAAACTTACGTCAAATATTTTATGCTCAGATTGTGGTTGAAAATTGTCATATTAAATAAATTATTTGTCGTTAAATCTTTTGAAGTGTTATTTTTATTAAACTGTACAAAATGATATTTTTAACACATAGATGTAATAATTAGCTGAATTCATTTAGCGGCTGATGTTAATTTTATGTACTTTGTTGTTACGCTGTTGGCTGAAATATTGGTTGGTATTAATTTAAACGAAGCGTGTCAGTTTAATATTATTTAAATTTGAAGTTTGACATAAAATTATTGGAAAACTGGAAGTATAATAATGTTATTAGTGAAAACTTTTGTGCGCTTAGGGCATGCACAATTGGATTTACCAATAGTTTATTTTTAAAAACTGCTAATAGCTGATGATAATTAAACGAATGCTCTGTGTGGCGGTGCTATGTGACCTGACTTGATGAACAATGAAATAAATATATGAGGCAAAAATGCTGATCGGCCGATATATGCGGTTGCATCGTACAATACGATTGCGGAAAAAAGTATAGTGTATAGTGAAAATGTAGGGTATAAACTCATGACTCTTCCATAGCTAACACGAATCTAATGACAACCCATATGTTGAAAGCCATAAAGCTGTGTAGGCTATATACATATTCTCAAAAATATTAGTGGGGCAAAAATGGAGAGGTCTCTAAAATTTAATGAATAACGGTCGAATTTTGACCACTGGGCGGTCAACTAGTATTTATAATTACGTTTGTGTGTGTGTGTGTGTGACAGCGTTCTTCGTCGCGCATCCCGGTGGCGACGTGCGGGAGTGGGGGTGGAGGTGCGGGCGGTACAGTTAGCGGTACAGCGAGCGGTCCAGCGGGCGGTCTAGCGGGCGCTGCGGCGGGCGGGAGGCTGGCCAAGTGCGCGTCGTGGAGCGGGGACGCGCCGCTCTCCTCCGACCCCAACGACCTCACGCCCGGTCAGTACGCATATTGGTACAGTTAGCGGTACAGCGAAAATTTTAATTAATATTGCTACGTAATAACTGAATAATACATAAAAAACCGAAAAACATTAATTAAACGCAACTTTTCAATGATGATGGCACAGTGTGATCATATGCGTAACAAATAAGTTTATTTTGATTCCAGCTAGCGACATCTGGTGAACGTAAGATTATTAGCCCTCATTAGTGCTTTTAGGAAACACTACAGCATTAACCTGCTATTTCACGCTGGTATTCTGTGAGAGCGTGATTCTACTCCGGTCGGCTCGACCGTCGTCGTGCTGCAACCATGTTATAGATGCAGCGTGGTTCTACCACATTTAAATATAAAGTAATGAGGTGGTTGTGAAGTAGTGTGCGTGTGTGTGCAGCGCTGCGGCGGCGGCGGCAGAACGCGCAGGAGAAGTACGCGGCCGACCCGCAGCGCGACCTCAACCTGCGCTTCGCGCGCCCGCGCCACCGCCACCAGCCGCACCACCAGCCGCAGACGCACGCCAGGTGACCTACCGTTTCAAATGTATCACGTGTGTCATGTAGTTACGCCGTAACACTATCCACTGCTCTATATAATGCTGTGGCTGTTGTAAAAGGTAACAGTGAACATTTAAAATGGAGATAAGTAGCATTATCTTCTTCAATTATCAGTCTATGGGGTTGGTCTATGTTCAATCGTGGAATTTTTGATAAACTGTAAGAAATTATGTAAATTATAAATCATAATTAATTTCTGCCAGTTAAAGTATTTAGCAAATCTTCTTTGTCTTTTATCTTAATTAACCGTAACAACATAAGGTAAGTCACTAATATAGTTTAAGAATAGAATTGGGCCAAGAATTGAACCCTGAGGAACACCCATTGATATTTCCGATTCAGAGATGTGGCCCATAGCTATCTATATCTATCCTCTACTAAGAATCAAAATGCATATAATAATAATAATAAATATTTATTGCCACACAATAATAAGTTTACAAATGAAAAGTTTACAAAGTAAGTATACACATAAAAATGATTAAACTTAAAAATTCACAATTAACAGATTAACTAATATTACTCAGTATACGATTATAATGTGAGGCAACGGGCACAGGCTCAGTATTCGCTGGGCATTATGCTCAGCACTGTTTTTCAGCCAGGATGGAATGTTACCTTTTGTAATAAAAAGGGATGTCCGGTTCGTTACACACAATCATAAGAAACACAGCAGCATTGAGCTGCTATTTTACGCTGGTATTCTGCGAAAGCGTGGTCCTACCCCGGTCGAGCCGACACAGTCGTGCTACAACCATAATATGTACCACGACTCTAGCACGTGTAAAGTTGATAGTGATGGGTAGTTTAGAAGTGTGTTGGTTGTGCACTGTCAGTAGGAGCAGTGCTCGTGGCGTGTCGGCGCTGATGCTGGCGTCTCCCCCGGGGTCGGGCGCGTCGGGCGCGTCGGGCTCGTCGTCGTCCGGCTCGCCGCCGCCCGCGCCGCCCGCCGCCGCGCCGCCCGCCGCCGCGCCGCCCGCCGCCGCGCCGCACAACGCCGCGCGCGCGAGGCGCTTCCGCCCGCTCTCCATCGCGCCATAGGTACGCTGTTCCTTATTTTCAGCATACTTTTTATCATCGAAAACCTCGACTATAACGTAGAAGGTATTAATTTTGCTGCGAGTTCGGAGAAGTATACCAACATAACATTTTCTGAAAAACTATTTGCTTTTTTCTCTTCTCTCCACGCAATAAATTCGTCGTATGTAGATATGTAGCGACTTTTTGACGTTTCCGGTAAAATGTTCTCCGAAGCATTTTGTGCAATTATACTGAGTTCCGGTGGTGTGAATTCAAATAAAATATCGTCGAAATTACTCATTTTGTGCAAAAAAACAACTAAATTCGCAAAGAACATTTTTGGAAAATGGCGCCTTTTTGTTTTCTTCACCCCTTCTGAGTAGGCAAAGGGAACTATGCCCATACAGCCAAGTCTTCAGTAGATTTTTTATTGATATGAAATGAAAATGAAATGAAAATGAAATTTAATGAGATGAAATGAAATGAAACCTAACCTAACTCATTGAATCAAATCATTAAATCTGGTATTGAAACAAATTAGTTGCTTCCTTTTAGTAATATTTGCATGAATCATAAAAACTTCTATGAATTTTTTTTTAGTAAAAACTTCGTGGTTGGTTTTTTCTTTTTAATAGACATTATTTTGACAGTAAGGAAAGAGAACGCACGAGTTCGGAAAAGGTGAAGAAAAAGATCGAGTATGTAATAACTCACACCCCGAACGCTATACGTCCCTGCAATACGCCACGTTTTGAGCAACTGTATTAAAAAAGGATTTGCGGAGCCTTAATTCCGCGGAGCACACTTTGAATATGGCTGCTCTAACGTATCTAAAAAAAACCTGTTTAGTACACTGATCTACTTTGATCTTAACATGTTCTCTTAAATTATTTATAAAATACACATCATAACATCAATCGGAACCCTTTGTTTCGTTGACTTTATAGTACTATCTAGTACCCGGCGCAGCGCGTTGCTGCCGCACAAGAATTAATTGTGCAATAAACATCATTTTAAAGAACATCGGTCACGGCCCATACATGCTGTGACCTGGCTATAAAATATCGCGTACATGACTAGTGTATGGATTAATCCATTCCACCTGGACACAATCTAAATCCTAAATTGAAAATATATTATTTAAAAGTCGAGAATCATAGAACGTTACACTTATATATTTCGTCACTTGAGGTTATGATGTAGCTATGACTGCAGCTATGACTACAACCTCAGCTAAAACAGTTGATATGAAAATTATGCAGTAATGTATACTTAACTAAATAAGTCAAGTCAATAGCTAAAACCACAAAAATGAATCAATTACCTTTCTAATATTCTCACTGCTAAGTATTTAAGACACAGGTGCAATGACTTTTGCTTACGCTTTGATAGCTCTCGTGTCCTAATACCACAGACTGCAAAATACATTCATAATACGTTCCGTTCTAAATATTAGTGCATTCTATATTTACTGTCAACCTATCATTTGCAACCTATTTGGGAATACTTTCCATATCCCCATCTTAAAATGATGTTATTGATAATACACTACGAAAATAAATTAAAAAATATACAATAAATTTATTTAAATAAATAATTTAATTAAAGTATTTAAAAAAAGTAAACGCATAATGGTAGTGTTACTTTAGTGTTATGATGAAACGTGTACCACAGGTAAAAACGGAACGGGCTTAGATGCCTTCAAAACCTATAAAAAGTAGTAAGGAAGTGAGATTTTTCATTACAAAGCTAAATTATTTTACCGGCTCCCATAAAATAAGTTGTACTCCGTAATTTAATATACATCTAAGTCACAACTTTTTGACGTATTAATTATTGGTGGTCGTTTCATATTTTGGTCAGGTCGTATTTGACCGATGTTCTTTGTAACAGATATATTGTTTAATTATGATTAGGAAATATCATTATCATACATTCATTGAAATTGAATGATATATATTTTAAAATAAATTTGTCGGTACTATACGCGCGTCACGTACGTTGATTATACTTATGCCTTCGCGCAAGTGCAAACAAAATGTTGACAAAATTTTACCGCAATCTGATGAACGGTATCGCATAAAATACGAACAAACTAATATTTATTTTTATAAATTATAGATTATTTAAGAACATTTATTTATTTTAGCGTTATATGCAAATAGTTTCATCTACGTATAACATATCTTAGACCTGGAATAATATTTTTGATGCTGTTTTAACCACTGTGGCTTCTTGTGAAATAAAATTATAACAAACTTTTTATTTATTTAAATGTTCTTTTCCAGGAGCTGGGCACCGACTGTGACGTCACAGTGGAGAATCCTTTCTGAGAGTTGTCTGAATTCGTGCACAGTTATGAAGAACGCAGTAATATGTGTAATACTTTCGCAAATGAAAGTCTACGTATATAATAACGAAGATATCGACTTTGTACGTTGTTGTGCTGAATCGCTAGCGAACAGAAAGTTGCGCAAAGTCTAAGAAAGCATATCCCATGTTCCCAAGTTGCATTAAATTTTTCATGCCAAAAGAAAAAAAATAAAAAAATAAAAAAATGGATCCTAAAGCCCCCGCTTCTATCGTCGTTGTTGTAAAATTAGAAAAATTAAGTTAAAATTAAGTAATAAAATCACACTATAGTACAAATTGTTATTGAGTGATTTGAAAAGATTCAACAGTGTATTCTACACTTCCAACTGAATACATATCTCGACCACAACGATAATTGTGAAGTGTGGAGCACAGAGTACTTTATAGTGTGGAGGGAACAGACCACAGAGTATTATGAATAAGAACAGACCATGCTGCGGTCATTTGCTTTCTTACACTGTGTGCGCGGACTGTATTCATCGAGGTCATTGCTTATATTAAGCCAAAAGTATATAATTATTTTTATATGCCTACTTATCGTAATAAAAACGTAATTAACTTTTACATTATAATATGTTATAACCAAAAAATATATATATTAAGTATATTTTTGGCTTAGTATCACTAGGATTGTGGCGGAAAATTAAAAGTGTACTGGGTTATTTTAAACCTTATTGCCAATAGAGACGTTAATAGCGTGATTCGATTACGAAATAATAGCACCAATATAGAAAGCATCAGAGTGTTGTCATATTTTTTTATTTATTAAAATTATACAAGTAATGAACTGTATAACCTAACTAAATGAGGGCTATTAATTTTTTGTCACATTTTAACTCTATTTTTAATTATTTTCAACCAACTCAAAAAGGAGGAGATACTCAATTCGACTGTATGTTTTTTTTATATGTGTTACCTCATAACTTTTTTCTCGGTCAACCGATTTCGATGATTCTTTTTTTTTTTGAAAGCTGGTGCTTCTCATGCGATCCCATATAAATTTGATCAAGGTCTAACCGGTAGTTTTGGAGTTATCATTAATAATTTATATAGAAGTCGGTTGTACATAATTTGACCACTTATTCTTTTAGGAATATATGTAGTTTGGTTTATCCATTTTAATGTAACTAGTATAAAATATAACTAATATTTCAGCAAGAAGCATTAAACGTTATATTTTCCTAACAATTTAATTTCCAGTCCATGAGATCTCTCAAATATTTCACCTCATTCCAAAGTGCCGCTGGGCTGGTGGCTGAAAGAGTTGTGGATTATCATTAAAATAATGTAATTGGATGCTTGAAATAAAACTTCGACATTAATAATACATATTACAAACGCCTTCTGGTGCTTTCTATATAGGTGTTAGATGTTTAATTTAATTTCGTGCCAGGAGGTGCTTAATGGTTTTTAATAAAGTGTAGATCTCTATTAGATAGAATTCTACTTAATAAAACTAAAACGACTTAAGCGGCGCTAGAGCAGACTGAATGCTTATTGAAGTCTGAACAAATTTGTTGCGGACAAACTTGTTGCAGCTTCCAGTCGTTTTAAGAAAGTACCGATTGCAGATATTCACGAGGCTAGATTACTTAATTCGTATTACTTATATAGTGCGTCTTTAATATTAAAACTATTTGACTTAGGCAATAAAATTTGCATATGTTAAAAGAAAAGAAAGAAAGAGACATTTAATTGGCACATACAAACAAAACATGCAGAGGTATAAAAACACGCAAGACTATTAAACAACAACATAAAAATAACTCGTTACATACACACATACGATTATGTTTGGACATAAACCGGACATTGTTGATTTTTATCAATTTCGATACTGATACTGTTCAAACACACATTAAATGTAAGTCATAGAAGAAAATTTAGTGAGAACAACCATTGATTTCGAGAACAAGCCATTGACTCGTGTTAAATGATCACTTCAACTAACATTGTTTAGATTTTGATTGTATACATCACGGATCATGGTTCTTATGTGCTCTCGCTTGCAAGATCTCGATATATGTCAATACACGTTCAATACGAGTGTTGCTAGTTAACTAAATGTTATTCAGGAAAGACTTAGAAGAGCTCTTTATTATTTTATACACATTTCTTTAAGAATGTAATGAATTTAAACGTCTATCATGTTAAATCAAAAAAGATTAAGTGTTGCCATGGTGCGTGCAAGAGTACGAAGTGTTTTATTTTCAAAGAAGCTATTTTGTTTTTGTATATTATACATTTTATATTTATTGAATGCAACCTAAAAGTTGCGCGTTACAAACATACTCTTTGTTTGAATTATTTGTGTGCGTGCTTTTTTGCAGCGATACACTGATCTGTAAAAACCTTAGCGGCTCTCTAAAGCGATGTCAGATATCGTTAGATAGCAGTTATTGAAGATTCACTATCAGCTTTGGAAATTATAGCGCCATGTCCGGGAGCGAATGTAGACGAATATTTTTAGCATAATGATTTCTTATATTCTCGCGAATACTATTTTACGGATTTTATCACGTTTCGTTTTAAATTTTAAATTCCCGACGTTTTGGGTACTTTATAGCACCTATGGTGACGGCGCCAGTAACGTCTTAAATTAAAAAATATAAATAAATGAAACGCGATAAAATCCGTAAAATTAATTATATTCCATCATTTGTCATTTCAATACAATATTTGTTATTTCATTATGATTTTGTTTTGCTGATATATGTGATGATTATGATGGCAAACTTCGTTACTTTTTAGGAATGGAGGAAAAGTATGAAAGAAATTAGTTTGTCTTGGTGTATTTTGGAGATGAAATTGTCGCTGTACCGCGTGCTCGTAATCAACTCTTCCATTACGCAATATCGACACACAACATTTATTACGTAAAGTTACAGTAATAGGAATAGAAACTTGTTTTTTCAATATAGAGAATATATTTTTTACGTGGTAAAGTCACGCTGCAGCTATGTTATGGTCATAGTATAAAGAGAGGGGAAGTATGTTATCTTCATACAAACGCACTGCGCGCGGCTTGTATGTGTGCGCCATAGTATCTATGAAGCGCCGCACGCACACTTAAACACAATCTCGAAGTATTTCTCAGTGCGCCAGTCGAGGCTAACACCGCACGAGGTTCGCGCGCCACGTAAGCGAGTCACTTATTATAGCATATAAATTTTACTTGACGATATCATACCTACTTACTTATTTTTGTTGTATTAGTTGTCTATCAGACAGAGGAAGAATAGTAACTAAGTACCTACTTACGGTTATAAAATCGTAATTAAAAATAAGTAATTGACTAATTGTGAATCAGATAAATAGAGCAAAGTTCGAATAATAACAACAGAACAAAAAATTGATTACAGTCTAAGTGGCAGGTGTTAGTAATTTCATGTTATTGTACGATGTTTTTTTTTTACAATATTTTAGTCGCTTTATTCAATCTTTTTATTATAGATATAGGGCCGGGCTTTAAACTAATGATTCGGTGACAGTGACAACCCTGAGACAGTAGGCAATTATATCGCGGATTGTGCCGGAGTTAACCTACTTGGCCTCTCTTTATACTATGTTATGGTTGTAGCATAAATGAGTCGGCTCGACCAGGGTACGACCACACTCTCACAAAATACCAACGTAAAATAGCAGCTTAACGCTGCTGTGTTTCGTATGGTGAGTGTAGAAAACCGATGACCCTTTTTACTGGAAACGAGACATTCCATCTTAGTCCTCAGGGATTAGGAATGCATCTGGATATTGATTCTTGATCGGGGATAAATGTGGATGTCTATGGGCCACAGCATCCACTTACCATCAGGTGGACTTTGTGCTCGTTTGTCACCCTTATTCTATAAAAAAGCAATAGATTATAAATAATCGTTATTAAAAGTCACTGTTACGTTTGATTTGCCACTGGTTTGGAAAGTACCTCTGTCTTCAATTAACAACACAAAACAAATGGCTTGTTTAAGTCTTGGTAGCGATCACCTCATTCCCAGGGGTTATTATCTATACAAATAAATAAAAGTGAAGTGTCTGTTTGTAATGTCGAAATAACAGCTTTTTACTATATGCATATGAAAGTATATACGGTACTTATAACAAAAAAAAAACGATTTTTAAAATTTTTGTCTGTCTGCCTTTCTGTCTGTTTGTTCCGGCTAATCTCTGAAACGGCTGGACCGATTTTGACCGGACATACTCAGGCAGATAGCTGATGTTATAAGAAGTAACTTAGGATAATTTAATTTTAGAAAAATAATTAGGGTTCCACGCTAAAAATTAAAACCCATGAAATTGTAATTAATTCCACACGGGTGACGTCGCGGGGGACAGCTAGTGTTTAATAGTGTTTAAACTTGTACTCATTACACACTACTACTATAGTAATAAACGGGCGTTATGATTCTTATATTTAGGAAATATTATGTCTTCTTTGCAATTTGTTGTGTGTGTACTAACTTCCCACAATTTTGACTAAACCTTAAATGATAATAGTAATTTAATTTAGTAAACTCTCTCATTTCTTGCTGTCTGTACCTAATTCGCACATAATCTCATATTGCGACAATTTCATTTTCAGGATATTTATATGTACTGTAAAAATGGACTGCATTAGTTGATATTGTACAGTGTTACGCTATATATAAAAGTTTGCCTTTTAAAGTTAATATTGGCATGTTAGTATGCGCGAGCCTGCCATTTATTTTGTCTTAGTCGGTCTTTTGGCAACACTAGTGACGTCAAAATTCGTCATAAAGTACTTTAATAAATCAATCGTCTAAAAAGCATGTACAATCGCTTATCATCGCGGATAAAATGTTTAATGTTTAATCCATCGCTAGCATTTATTGGCAAAATTTTCGCTTTATATTTAAAACAATTTCTTGTTATCATTTTTAGTAATTATTTCTTTGTAAAAAATCATATTTGCATATTACCACTAAAATGTAAATACTCTTAATCATTTTGTATATTATGACTTCCTGTCTTAGATTAAACTGTGATTTATGAAACGATTCGTAACTATCTATGACGAGTCTCCCGTATGTCAGTGCAAGAGGTGGAGCGGCCCTTGTGCTCATTAAATATTTTGAAACTGAACCTGAGACTTGTCTGTACACATTGTGATACTCCGTGATGTACGAAAGTAGTTTTAATATTGAAATGAAAACTTGTTGTACCCTTATACAATTAAAGTAAGAAACTGCTTCATATGCGCAACTTCTAACTTATTAAAGGCATTTAGGATCAGTCAGTTCAATGAAAACTTTGCTCTCTTTATTTACTTTGAACACTGATTAAAGTAAATTCAATTTGTTGGTTCGCCCAGTTAGCACACCAATATTGTCGAGGCTCTGGTTTTTACATATGTATAAATATAGTACTGGCAGATAATTGATATATATATACATACATATATACGTTATGTAGATGCCATTATGAAACTCTAGTCTTTCGCTGCTTAGTGAATAATAAAGTTGTATGAAATAATTAAATTAATAATGTTTATTGAAAAATATCTAGCGTTAAGTATTATGATATTAATTATGAAAGAATTTGAGCGATATTTGCGTACAACCGAACGTTTGAAGTTTGGCCGGCGCTGTGTTGCCACGCGTAGAGCCAAATTTGAAACGCGCGGTAAATTTTAGCTGATTTTAATTGCTTGGGAAATCGCCGTGTATGGTTTTCGAAGATAATTGATTTCACACATTTATTTCGTCGTCTTTATATTGGACATTACTTTCGACAGCCGTGCACGGGAGTTTCGAACACATTCTAGTCTACGAACGGCTTCCGTCGCATAGATTTATCGATGAAAAAGAGAAATGAGACAGTTATTTTTGTCAGAGAAAATAAAAATTATGTATAAAATTGTTATTGATTGTAAGCCCCTTTTACTTTCGACTTGTGGTTGCTCAGCGTTTCCGAAGACAGGCGCAGTAACGCGAGCTGTATGTTGTGGCGATGCGCTGAATTGTTTAAGAATGCACGCTCGATTACGTTTTATTTTGCCATATTTTTTATATTTACCGAAATATGCACAATGAAATCTAAATAAAAGGTATTTGTCCTTAATTTGTGTTTTCTTTACTTTCACGCCCCTACTGTTTAGTTACAACGTTCAAATAGTCTGAGAAAACTTCGTACATACATAAAATAAGTACTGTGCTCACACACAGTACTCATTAGAATATTTTGTAATTGATTGAAATTGATTAAACTATTATACTATTGTTGGGAAAGAGGGTAAAAAAAGTTGGAGAGAATATGAGCAAATGAAGGTGGAGTGGTGATCTCCCACTTGTTTTGGCAGTATAAAGTGTCGCACGGGCGACTGAGAGGCGACAGTCTGTAGTTCTACAAGTCTCATGTCGTTATTATGCCCGTTGAGCTAAAACATTACTTCTACACAGAGTCTGCCCAAATAAGACAAGTGATGTGGTTCAAGGAAGGTTGTGTTGCTGAGAGGCTGCCCTGTGTATATTGAGATGGGTAGTGATGCTGTTGGTCTGCATACTTTGGTGCTGTCATGTAATTGGGATCCTGATAGTAAGCGGGGTATGTTAACGAGTGATGTTTTTCTATTTAAATACTTTTGAGAGTAGTTTCAAACATCCGAAGTGGAATAGTTTCTAAAACGTGACGGCATGTGCACCATTGCACGTGCGGCAGCGGCGGTGTAGCTAGACAGAATTCTTGTAAACAACACACTTGCGCCATTGCACCTGCGGTGACGCCCGTTCTGCTTGTATAAAACGGACGGAGCGGCCGCCGTTAAGACAGTCTTGGCTCTGACGTGGAACAGTACGCTTTTCGTATTCCATTACTAGTCTATCCTTGACTCGTTGGATAATTAATTCGTGTAAACGAATTAATTGTTATTCCTAACTACAATTTGTTTGTGTACTATACTTAACTAACCTTTCTACATCAGAAGTGGGATAAAGATTCCTGTTACCGTCCACATATAATCTTTGAATAGTGTGACGGGTTATTACGATGCGACTCGCGTATAATGTTATCGCTTTTGTTTTTATGTTAAATGTCGTAATGAAATTTGCTGTTCTATTTACGACATTCACGTATCATTAAAGTGTAAAGCAAAAGTATAAAGTGAAATGTTTTAAGCCAAAAGTTAAATCTTTTTGTTTGATTTATATTAAAAGTATCCGCGAGTACTTTCATAGTTTTTTAACGTACCCAAATATGTTAACAAACCTCGAAAGAAATGCTGGAGGTATAGACGCGTTATAATTTTACATCCTGTGCAAATTTAACTTGCTCGAGTTTTTTTTTTGTAATATTTTAAAGTTCAAAACGTATAGTGATGTAACTGTAATAAATGTTTAACTTTAACGAGCTCTGAATTAAAAAAATAAGTAGTCTTTTTGTATTCTAACATGTTGATTAGTGTTACAGCTTACTCCTAATATTATGTAATCAACAAAGTTGGGGTTTGATGTCGACAGGTTCGTAGAAGTCGCTACAATAGTGATCAATGAGGAAGATGTCGTGATGGTGTTAGTAGTTAGTGGTTCCATCTGTTGGAAGCTGAAACCAACTACTAACAACATATTTCCTTATTACACATCTGTACGAACCAGGTGGCTCTTTCTTGTGGTCCCACTCGTTTCGAACAGATGGCGCTTTACTGACAACTGTAATGTAAGTACCTAGTTTAACTTGTTGCCACTAGAGGGCATCTCTTATTGTATGTATGGAAAAAACAGGGTTCTAGATTTTCTCGTATTCGTCCATGGATAGCAGAATAAACGATACCACCATCAAATCAAGTAGTTTCCCTGCTCATCCTCAGCAATTTTATAGATGGCTAATTGGACATGGTCAGGTGCGGCCGAGCCTTGCAACTGTGAGGTATGCAAACTTGGTGCCTATGCCAGCAATGTAGAAATCTGGACAACTCGCTGGTGCGAGTGCACCGCGGTATCTTGCTACCCTGGTGCAGTGCAGCGGCTCGCTGACACTGCGCTGGTGCGGCGCAGCGGCTTGCTGGCGTTGGTGCGGCACCACAGCTGGCTGGCCTGAGTACAGCGAGACAGCTCGTGGGCGCTGGTGCGCGAAGACAGCTCGCTGGCGCTGGTGCGCCGAGATAGTTCGATGGCGCTGGTGCGCGCAGAGACTGCTCGATAGCGCTGGTGCGCCGAGACAGCTCGCTGGCGCTGGTGCGACAAGACAGCTCGCCGGCGCTGGTGCGACGAGACAGCTAGCCAGCGCTGGTGCAACGAGACAGCTCGCTGGAGCGCGTTTAGCTGGTTGGCCTGTGTCTTCAGTGTATAGTACGAACTGCCGTATGTGCACTGTTCATCAGAAAAAAATGTGTTATCTAAGACGTGCGTTAAACACTAGCAGGATACGTTGTATTCTAAACTCTGATTTGGACGATGTTTACAATTCTGTAAAAGTTTAGTCTGTATGAAATGTATTCAAGAGCTCACTTATTGTCTGCTGTTGAATAACGATCGGTAAAGATTTGAAAACAAGAGTTTATCGTTTCATGGTCAGAAAGGGCCGAAACGGGAAAGTTACATTAATAATGAAGCCAGTATCGTTACTTTAGCCTACACACGAGGTATGTGCTTGCCCCATGCTTTCTTTGAGGGTCAGTAGTTACACATGTATCAGAGATAGGTAACGTAGTGCTTCCTTTCTGAAAGAGTAGTAATATTGAGATACGCTAACGTTGTGCCTCTTTCTCAAAAGTAGAAGGCGGACAAGCTAACGTTGTGCCTCTGTCGCGTCTAGCTTAAGTTATGCTAACGTCGTGCCAATGACTTAAGTAGATGTTAAGTTATGCTAACGGAATGCTTATGACTTAATCGGTTATTACTTTATGCTAACGTCATGCCTATGACTTAATGAGTTATTATTTTTTAAGTTACCTATGCTTACGTCGCGTCGTGCGTGTGAATTAATCAGTCATTCTATTGAATTATGCGAACGCAGTGCCTATGATTTAAACAGTTACTTTTAACCGTCTTCAAAAAGGAGGAGGTTCTCAATTCAACTGTGTTATTTTATGTATATTCCTCTTATGTATGTTAACTTTTTCTAGGTGACCGATTTTGATGGTCCTATTATACTTTGAACACTGGTGCTTATCATGTAGTCTCATATAAATTTGATCAAGATCTGAGCAGTAGTTTAAGAGTAATTCTTAATAATGCGTATTTATTAATAATTAAATTTTAACAAGACTTTTAATTTTACCACTTGTGTTAAGTTATGCGAACGTAGGGCCTATGACTTACTCTGACGATACGTTGTGTTAACTTAGAGCTACATATTACCAAGAGCGTCGCTAGTGACCTACGTGGTGCCTGCATCCCCCATGCCGCAACAGACTAATATTTAAATCTAAAAGGGAGCCCGAGGACGGACTCCTGTCAGGAGAGGCCGTGTTGGGAAATACCAAAAAAATGGGAGAGAATATGAGCAAATGAAGGTGGAGTGGTGGTCTACCACTTGTTTTGGCAGTATAAAGTGTCGCACGGGCGACTGAGAGGCAACAGTCTGTAGTTCTACGAGTCTCATGTCGTTATTATGCCCGTTGGGCTAAAACATTACTTCTACACAGAGTCTGCCCAAATAAGACAAGTGATGTGGTTCAAGGAAGGTTGTGTTGCTGAGAGGCTGCCCTGTGTACATTGAGATGGGTAGTGGTGCTGTTGGTCTGCATACTTTGGTGTTGTCATGTAATTGGCGTCCTGATAGTAAGCGGGGTTTGTTAACGAGTGATGTTCTTCTATTTAAATACTTTTGAGAGTGGTTTCAAACATCCGAAGTGGAATAGTTTATAAAACGTGACGGCAGGTGCGCCATTGCACGTGCGGCAGCGTTGGTGTAGCTAGACAGAATTCTTGTAAACAACACGTGAACAATACACCTGCGCACCTGCGGTGATGCCCGTTTTGCATGTATAAAAGGACGGAGCGGCCGCCGTTAAGTTTTGATTCGAATTCAAGGATAGGTGTAGATGTCTATGGGCCGCGGCAACTACTTACTATCAAGTGGACTATGTGCTCATTTGTCACCCTTGTAATTGTGTAATTGAGATTAATTGACACTCATTCACTATTGAATTTTGCCTTTTTTAATAATAAGTGACAAACAAGCACGCAGTAAACCTTTACTGCGTGCTTGTTTGTCACTTATTATTAAAAAACTATCTATCTAAACTGTCAGGTATAGTAAGTGGATAGTTTGGCCCATAGATAAATAAATATGTAGCAAGGTTTGGCCCATAGACATATACATTTATCATGGACCGCTCAGATGGCGACATTTTATACGACCAGCTTAGTCAGACCCATGCGTAAGCATCATATTATTAGTCTGTGGTCAAGCCAAAGAGTATAGTAGGCAGTGGGGGCGGCCCGCCCCGGGTGCCACGTACCAAGGGGTGAAAGTACTTACAGAAGAATTACTCCGCAAAGACATACCAATAAAGAAATATATACTTACAATAGTATATACCTGAATACAAATATTATATCTTAATATGTATCTCAAATTTATTTTTATTTACTTTCGAACATATCTTATTTTCCTAAATAAATGGTCAGGTAGCGGTTAGGGGCTTAAGCATATGATAACTCTGCAACCATGGCAGCAGTTTATGGTGGACAGAATCAAAAAGTAATCCCAAAGTGTTGTTTACGCCTTGTGCTAATCATTCGCTAAATCTATGTGGAGTGTACTCACTTAAGGAGCGTTAATTCAAGTTTAACTTTTTTTCGGAACAGTAGAAAGAGTTTATACGTTCTTTTCATTATCCACACATCGATGGGAAATTTTAATGAAAAGTGTAGGCATATCCGTCAGTCAAATGACTCTCAGAGACAAGATGGAGTGCTCACCATGACGCTGTTAAACTACTGCACAATAATTTTAAGAAACTAGTACACACTCAGAGATATAATATGTGATCCCAGCAACAGCAGTGAAAACGTCGATACAAGAGAAGCAACATGTAGGTAGACACTTATAACAGCTTTGTGTGAAATCAGTTTTTTGTGGTATCTTTCCTTTTGATGCGAAGTTCTAAAATAAGTTGGTCAGACGCAAAAGTAAATACTAAATAATAAAATAATAATCTGGACTATCACTAGAAAAGTATGCGATAAAAATGAAAGCCCTAAAATTTTACTTCAAAGCCAACGTATTCGACTAGTGGAAAAAGTTATTTCCTACGTAACAAAAAAATGTGAGGACTTGGACATTTCGATTGAAGGAAGGAGGAGATTTCGAAAACGTTTACCTGGAGAAATGACCAGGACTAACATTTCCAGAGGAGCTGCAGAGAGCTACATATATTAGAATGTCTTGACAGATTTTACAAAGAACTAGACCATCGTTACAGGGCAATGGATGATATTCTCGTAAAATTTAGTGTTGTTTACCCTTTCACTCTTCTAACGTCACCAAAAGAAGATCTTCGTGTAATAGTTCAAAATCTGATAAAAATCTACGATGATTTTCTGCAGGAAATATAATTTTAGAGATTTAACGACTGAGGCGCCACTTGGAAGCCGCCAGCATTTCTTCCCAAGATGCGGTTCAATGTACTTCATTGGAGCTTCGCAGATTCCTCGTAAAATGGGGCTATTCTGAATCTGTTCCGAATCTAGCGCTGTGTCTAAGATTTTTTTTTACTACTAAGCTTCATGTGAAAGAAGCTTTTCAAAACTGAAGTTAAAAATATCTTACTTAGGTCCACAATGAGCCAAGTCCGACTAACCAATCTTTCCATTTCATCTATCGAAAAGGACAAGAAAGTAAAGTTAGATAATTTAATAGAATATTTTAGCAAAGTAAAGTCCCTTATGCACTTTTAGCATTTTTTGTTTTATTTTCGTAATCGGAGAGTTTTTGTGTACTTCTTATCTTCACTTGCCCTATTCCGAATTTCCCTACTTTCAGCTCACCGTTCGCTCTTGTGCGTAGTTTTGCGTTGAAGTCTCCCATTAACACCGTATAGTGGGTTTTGGAGGAATGCATGGCTCTAGAGATATCCTCATACATTTCCTCCACCTCCTCATCGGAGTGTGCAGAGGTTGCTGTGTAAACCTGTATGAACTTCAGCGAATACCGTTTGGTGATTTTGAGTATAAGGTACGCAACCCTCGTCGACACAATCTCGATCTTTACAACGTTGTTAACGAGAGACTTGTGGACGATAAATCCGACACCTCCTTGGGACAGATGGTCGCCCTCCCGGTTGTTCCGGATAGAACAAGTTTCCGAATTCTAGGATTACCATGTCCTCCTCCTCTCTTCGGACATCCTATAATATTCCAGCCCAACTTGTCTATCTCTTCTTCCAGGTTTAGGATCTTCTCGTTTGTCCTCAGGGTGCGTGCGTTATACAAGGGCGACACTGAACGTTTTTAGTACTGGCCACTTGTAAACGATATAATAAAAAAATAAGTCAAATTTTGAAAATAGAACTCTTTGCCAATATTATTGTATATTATGTACCTATTTTATTAATTTGTCATTTGTTTACGATTTAGCGGCAAATTGAAAATTGTCTGTGTCACATCAGCATTACGTATATAGTGTATTATCTATAAGCATGACTTTATCACGACATTTTCATACAATGATTTTTTATGACTTTCAATGTCATTTAAGTCAACAAGAAAGCTATGATAGACTTCGATTGGCCTTTCACGATGAAGCCCTATCTCGTGTCACTCTTTATAACTGGTTTAATGCGTTTAAATGTGGTTGCACTGATCTCACCGATGATCTGCTTGAGGGACGGCCTTCTACAGCAACGACTGAAGATAACATCAATGTTGTGAGACGTATGATAGAGACTGACAAAAGAGTGACTTATCAGCAGATTCGGACAAGCTTAGGAATCGGTATGAGTCAAGCTCAAGTGTACAAAATCCTCCATGAACATTTAGCGGTCAGGAAGCTTTGTGCCCGGTGGATACAACATAATTTGACAGAGGTCCAAATACTCCGTCGTGTTGATTGGTATCGTGAAATGGTTCAAAGATTTAAAGGAGGTGACTAAAATGCTGCAGAGTGGTATATTAACAATTGTTTGCCACTTGTCTTGGAAAAAGTTCGGGAGAAACGACCTCGCAGTAGGATTTTGTACGTGGTAGAGCCATGCTGCAGCTATACTAGTAGTATAGTTGTAGCACAAATGGGTCGGCTCGACCGGGGAAGAACCACGCTCTCACAGAATACCAGCGTAAAATAGCAGTTAAAAACTGCTGTGTTTCGTATGGTGAGTGTAAAAAACCGGAGACCCTTTTCACTGGAAAGGAGGCTTTCCATCTTAGTCCTCACGGGTGACAACGGATCTGCATTTTGATTCGCAAACGAGGACAGATGTAGATGTCTATGGGCCACAGTAACCACTTACCATCAGGTGGAGTGTGTGCTCGTCTGCCACCCTATACTATAAAAAAGGATCCTCCTTAACCACGACAATGCCTCGTCGCACACCGCCAAGCAAACAATCTTTTTTTTAAAAACATTACCCCCCACACTAGGATTTTCTCCTATATCGTGGAGGCACTTTACAAACATAAACAGCACGAAGACAAACATCCAGATCCGGAACAATTATTTGTAGCCATACAAATACTTGTTCCGTGCGGAATTCGAACCGCAGCTCTAAGCGCCGGGACTCATTTCTAAACTACTGCGCCACGAAGCCGTCAATCGACTACTTGGCGACGTCAGACGTGAAAATACTGGGTCACCCGCCCTATAGTCCCGACCCCGCACCTTGCGATTTTTATTTATTTCCGAAAATAAAAGAAAAACTTCGAGAAAAACGTTTTTTATGGACGCCGAGGTAGCAGTTGCTGCGTTACAAAATGCCGTCGAAGCGCCCCCTAAGGAAGAGTGGGAAAAGTGCTTATCTCAGTGGTTCCATCGGAAGCAGCGATGTATTGGTGTAAATGAGCACTATTTTGAAAAGATATAATAAAGCTAATAACTTGCAAGTTTGTTCAGTTTTTGATTTTCTAACAACTTTCAGTGTCATCCTCGTTTGTTGCCAGGTCGAGTCGTCTTAGGTGGCAACCGAACCTCCACCTGGAGATTCTTAGTACCCTCTGCCCCCAGTGCCGGATTAACCACGTAGCAAGAGTAGCAATTGCTACGGGCCCCACGCAAAAGGGGGCCCGCGTATACAAACCCACCCTTCTCCGCATAAGCGTAATTTTTTGAGTGAAATTTATTAAGACGTGGTATTCTGGTAATTTACTTAATGTCACAAAGACGTGAAACGTTACACCTTCCGACTAAGACAATCCACGTCAGACAGTCGTTAACCGCTTATTTCACACAAGTTCTACAAACAGTCGCTTATATAGAATTTGAAAAGAAAATTCTTTTATAAAATTTGAATCGGCCCGATAATCGGCCCTATAAAAAGTCTGACGTGTGCAAACATTTGGTAATTTCAATATCTTTTATACGTTATTTTTAGAATTCTATTATGGAGATCAGCACGAAGTGTTTAATGTTAATAAGCGTAGACGCACCGGTGTGACAACAGACACACGGAACCCAGTTTTCAACAATTAAATAAAAATTGTTACTTATGGAGCTACAGTTCCGAGAGTCAAGACTATTTTTTATGAAATTTCCTCCTCTTTAAGGATATTTTTCAGATTTTCGAAAGTTTCCGATCTTTAGTTATTGGGTTATTAACAAAAAGCTGACCTTTATTTTTGTTTACGTTTTTTGTTAATAACAAACTGAATTTCAAAAATTTTGATCTCCAGATAAAAAAGTCTTTCTGAAAATGTTGATTCCGCGTCGAATGAGCAATTGCTCATATTTTTGTCACAATTCTAACGATTTTTCGCAGGAAACTCGGTTTTTGATTAGATTATTCCTGGCTCTCCTCGCTAAAAGTCTTCGTTACCATGTAACATAGCAATGATTACCATTTTATATTGTTATTAGAAATATACTCTTCTCTCCACGTTCAGTAATCGAAAACAAATCGGAATTGATTAATAAAGTAGCTGCAATTATGTGTTTTTTTTTTCATGTTTTGAAAATGGAAATTGATCGTAATGCCAATAATATTCTTTTTTATTCGATTTTTGACTAAGGAACAAAATTTCACTATCATCAAACGTGTACACTTATCAAGTTATTATTTCATGTATATTCGAAGGACCGTCACGCTTTCGGCTTAAAATTATTAAAACTAATTGTGAATTTTGAATTCGAGCAAAATGTCTGATATATCTCCATTTCGTCAGTGGTAGGCATACATTTCAATACAATGAATTAATACTCAGAAAATAATGATATGAAGTAGAATGAAACAATGATAAATATTTTCGAAAAATATAGCGGAGAGACTATTGTGCTTCATCAGTGATAGGGGTATAGGTACATTATTTTTGCGAAAGTTAAGATTTTTGTTTTGACATTCCATTATACAAATATACATAGCTTGCGTCACGGGAGAGAGCTTTAGGTACCAAAATTAAGTGAAATGAGAAAAAGAATATCAAAAACACGTAATCTGTACAAGTTTGTTGCTGAATCCATGAAAGCAGAAAATAGAGAAGCTGCATCTCATTGGACGTATACCTATAAAAGTGAAACTGATACTTTGACCTCTGCAGTCACTTTATAGTGATACTGAAATCGAAGAGACAGAAGGTCGACCTCCTAATTGAAAATCCAGCAAATTCCGTTGACCCGTAGCTGTTTTACTTGAGCGAAACGTAAATCGATGGTATCACAGTTTAAAGAAAGCTTTAAACTGTGATGGTATATTGGTATATTAAATGATTTAACTGCTGTTTCTTCTAGCAAAAAACAAAAACACATACACACAAGGAACACTCGGTTGGAACAAAGTTCCTTTCGTAGAATATTATTTTTGATAAACGTTTGTTGATTAACAAATACAAATAAATGAGTTACTAGTGTCTATTAAAATGAAGCGTCATTTAAAATAAAATAATATTTCTTTCATGGCAAGATAAGAAAAAGTGCGAGGGAAAGATAAGAAAAAAAATTAAGAAAGAAAAGATAAGAAAAATTATCCCATCTATCTTCCTTATAGCCATCAAGGCTGTCTAACCTACGCCAGAAGGGGTCGTGACGGAAATTTTTTACATTTTTTTCTCGCCTACTTTTTTCTTACAATTATTTGTGTAGTATCGTCAGTTTTAAATTGTTATTTCTTATCAAAGTTTTTCTAAATAGCCGGGACAATCTCATCTCTGGCTTTTTGTACTTGTCAGATTCTAATAAGGCCTATAGTAATCTACTGTACTATTAAACACTAACAAAATTGTAAGCTATAGATGGCAAGTAAACGTATTAGTACTGAATTGTTTTTTTACAACTTTTCTACCGACTGTACTGACCGTACTTAATTCGACTGATGTTTTTTTATGTGTGTTACCTCATAACTTTTTTTGGGTGAACCGATTTCGATGATTCTTTTTTTATTTGATAGCTGTTGCTTTACATGTGATCCCATATAAATTTGATCAAGGTCTGACCAATAGTCTTTGACTTAATCTTAATAATTTACTTATATTGAAGTCGGTTGTACAATTTTTTTTATTTTAAATTATTACTTATGAACCCATAGCAGATCAATGCCCCTTGATAGAATTTGCTACGGGCCCTGCGCTTGCTTAATCCGGCACTGTCTGCCCCGCCGTTACCATGGTCGCCAGGAATAACGGGGCTGCCGGGGACTGGGGCCCGTCTCTTCGTTACTTTAATCATGAGGGGTATATACCCCATATTGCCATAGTTTCGAGCGTATTGGCAACCGCATTTTTATTGTTGTTTTACTGTTCTCAGAAAGATACTGCTGCCCATCTTCTTCATTAGTTTCCCTCTGTCGCCTCTTACGACACCCACGGGAAGGTATGGGGTAGTGGGTATTCTTACCCGCCACTACACGGGCATTTATTTAATTCTTTCAAATTTAAAATAAATTAATGTTTCCCATTTTACTTTAAAAATGGTGATATAAATTGTTTTTCACACGGAAAACAAGTGAAGATACATCGTATTTCTAAATGCTCCATAATACACATATCGGTTACGTATATTTCCTTGGCTGTAGATAACCTACTCATAGCTTTACCTGATTGGTATGGTTCGCAATAGAAAGGAATTTGATAGCCTTTAATCCAGGACAAAATCGTTTAGTAATTTTAATGCTAAGCCATTTATGAAGAAAAAAATTCTGCTAAAAAAGTCTGCTAGTAATAGTTAAGGGTATACTTACCTAAGCTATGTGACGTGACTACCTGTGACGAAGTTTTTTTTATAGTATCGGGGTGACAAACGAGCACATAGCCCACCTGATGGTAAGTGGTTGCTGTGGCCCATAGACATCTACATCTATCCTCGATTAAAAATCAAAATGCAGTAGCGTTGTCACCCCTGAGGACTAAGATGGAATGTCACATTTCAAGTAAAAATGGTCTCAGGTTCTCTACACTCACCATACGAAACACGCCAGGATTAAGCTGCTATTTTACGCTGGTATTCTGTGAAAGCGTGGTCCTACCCTGGTCGAGCCTACTCATTCGTGCTACAACCATAATAATATATCTGAAGCATAGTAGATATTGTTTCAGCAGATCCACTTTCTCTTTTTTAAGAAACGAGCTACGTTAGCCAAAATGTATTTCCGTAGTGTGGCCAAATCTTTGTGTAAATTCACTCCAAAAGTAGCCGTGGTAGGTCAGATGGTTAGCGCTCGCTGTAAATTTCACAGTACGTGAGAAACCCGGGATCGATCCCCGCTGGCACCAATGAAATTCTTAATTGCAATTTTAAGTGCTGATTTACCACGTGCTCAGCGGTGAAGGAAAACATCGTGAGGAAACCTGCATGTCATTAATTACTTGAATAAGAAAAAAAAATTTCGAAGATGTGAAATTCGCTAACACGCATTGGGAGTTGGGGCAGCGCGGTGGACATTTCCTTGCCCTACAACTCTCTCAAAAATAAGTGGAGGCCTGTGCCCAGCAGTGGGACGTATATATGCTGTAACTAACTTTAACTCCAAAAGATTTAATTCGCGCTGAGTCTGACCCCAGTAATGGCAAAATTTCTGGATGTAAATCGTTATTTATTGGTGCCTCGGGCGGAATTTCGTTTTTAATTATGTAAAATAGTCAGTAAGGTACTTGACACGTTTCTATTTAGTTTAGTGCATATCTAACAAAAAGTTTCCACACACGCATTGCGTCGGGAATTTTATTAAGTATCCACACACATTTCCGTCGGGATAAATAATTTTAAATGAAGCTATATAGTATTCACACACGATTTACGTCGGAATAAATTAACCACACACTTTTCCCTCGGGTTATTTAAGCCATAGTTGAAACAAAATAAACCTAGCAAGCTAACAGCATAGCAAAGTGGCGAAGCAATCAGCTTTGTAGCGGTTTCTAACGGAAAAAAAATTCAAAATAGGAGGTTCAGATGCCTGGGTGATCAGTAATCGATTGCTGAAAACAGAATTTGGAAATTCGAAACCGTTCTCGAGATAATCGTGGGACAGACGGACTCTACAGTGGTAGAGCCAGGCGGCAGCTTTTGCTGTCGCATGGATGGGCCGGCTCGAACCGGGGTGGTACCACAACCTCACAGAATACCAGCGTGAAGTAGAGATTTGCCTCTGCGTTTCGTTTGGTGAGTGCAGGTGGCCGGAGGCCCTTTTTACTGGAGATGAGGCATTCCATCCTGGTCCTCACGGGTGAAAACGCATCTGCATTTTGATCTGTAACAGAGGATAGATGTAGATGTCTATGGGCCGCAGCAACCACTTACCATCATGTGGACTGTGTGCTCGTTTTTCACCCTTATCCTATAAAAAAAAAAAAAAACAGACGGACGGACAGACGGACAGACGGACAGACGGACAGACGGACAGACGGACAGACATCGTGAAATCAATAAGTGACTTCGCAAGCTTCGCCACTTAATAATTCGTTTAAAATAATTATTTCAGTATTCTAAAGCAAGGTAGGTAGAAAAACAAATTGATTTTTTTAAAAGATAGCTTTTAGCTTTACCTAAAACTTCTCGATCACTGATTTGGGCTTCCAGGTCCTGATGACCTGAATGCACAGAAGATAAAATATTATCATCTTTAGATGAATTTTTTCGACAACACCTTTTTTTGCGCATAATATGTACAAGGCTACCCTCCGGAAGCGGTGGCGGGAGGTGGTGAATGCTCATAGCATACCACGCAGCCCACTAAACACCACTTGTGGGACTGGCATTGGCCTGTATGGCCTTTCTGCCGAATCGGAAGCGACCCCCTTTAGGGAAAAAGGGGCGCAGAGGGACAATTCTTTTTCGTTTTGTTTTTGTTATCTTTTTTTTACTTTCTTCAATGCCCTTTCCACGGGGGCGGGGGAATAGTGGTGGGAAATAATCAAACACAAAACTACCTTAGTCTATGTACAAAAAATATTCCAAAAGTGTGCATGATCTGGGGTACTGCCGCATGTAATCTTCGGGAGGGGTATCGAGGAATAATTGCGAATGTCTCCTCCCCTAAGATCTATGGGGGGAGGCCTTTTATTGGTGGTTTTTGTAAACTATTTAAGAGAACATCCGCTGTCTATTAGCCACCGCATTGAGCGTATGCAGCGTGCGGGTAAGCGGGTTGTTTACCTCACCCCGTAATACCTTAAAAGTAGCAAGCAATAATTCCCTCATTACTTTCAGTTTACTGTATCCCTATTATACCGAGTACAAATAGAGTAGGGTACTGTAACGGATAGCCGGGTAATGGACCGACAGGATTTTTGGGGGGGATGGGGGGGGGGTCATATTCATACACCACATTTCCCCGCTAAACCCTGTGTCCTTTTTTTACTTATTATAAGCCAGTGCTTAACCACAATCCCACCTGGTGGTAAGTGGTGATGCAGCCCTAGATGGTAAATCGCACTGTCTTAGCGTAACAAAAGCGTATTCACTTTTGCCTTGAAGACGCCCAGGACGAAGGCGTTAAATCTCGCGAGATTGGCATCGCCCCATTCAGAGAATGCCTGTAGTGTGAGATTCACACGGTCAATATATATATAGCCTCTCTTTCTGACTGGATTTGATCCCGACTGGCCTGGGCACTTGGTTGGTATCTCTCCACAACTGTGCTGTCGTTTGCATACCCATAAATACCGGGAATGAGCAGATCATTTATATGCAGCAGGAAAAGAGTTGCGGTGAAAACGGACCCCTGTGAACACCGGCGTTAGTCGCCACAATATCGGATGAGCAGACCCGACGACGAGAGACGGTTCACTCAGAAAGTCCTTCACCCAGACAATCAGGCCAGGAGATAAGCCGTACGCTGAAAGCTTGCCCAATAGACTAACGTGCCAAACCCTGTCAAAGGCCTTCTTGTCCTTTGTGTCAGCATTCTGCAGCTGAGATATGATCTTTAATAGGTTTTTTGAAATCTTGCCTTTAAATCATCATAACTTTTTTGTTTGTGATTGTAACACTACGAAATAACTTGTGCTGTATTATGAAATTTACTATTATTCTAAATAAATCATAACTTGATACAATTCACATAAAAAAAATAGTTCTGAGCTTTCAGTCTTAAATCTTTTTTTTTACGTGGTAGAGCCATGCTGCAGCTATATTAGTAGTATAGTTGTAGCCCGAATGGGTCGGCTCGACCGGGGAAGGACCACGCTCTCACAGAATACCAGCGTCAAATAGCAGCTTAACACTGCTGTGTTTCGTATGGTGAGTGTAGAGAACCGGAGATCTTTTTTACTGGAAAAGAGGCATTCCATCTTAGTCCTCACGGGTGACAACACATCTGCATTTTGATTCGCAAACGAGGATAAATGTAGATGTCTATGGGCCACAGCAGTCACTTACCATCAGGTGGACTGTGCGCTTGTTTGTCACCCTATCCTATAAAAAAAATCTGTGTAAATGTTATGGAAAGTGACAACTTCTGAATGCATTAAAAAAAATTAAGTCGTTTTAAATTTAAGTTTCTTCTAAAATGTTCTTTAGTTAAAATCCTTTTCAACGTTATGCTACATGACATAGAAATCATTCATTAGGTGGTCAAAATAAGATTCACAAGGCCACAGCCAAACACGGACTCCAACAACGTAACCGGTTAGGGCAATGCAAGCAGTCAACGCGGATAAACAAGCAGCAGGTAAAAAGCTTGTCTCTTTCTTATTAGTATGTAAAGTTACTGTTGTCTTTGTCTATCGAGTTAGTGACGGTGACTAGCCGCTAGCCGGCCTCTAACCCTCACAAAAAAGGCAGATTTCGAAGATTTTTTGTTAATGTTTGGGCTGGTGATATTGGGCGAAGTCTTATCGGCCCACATGTTTTGCCAGAACGCCTGAACGGAGAGAATTATTTAGAAATTCTAATAAATTATTTACCTTAAATAGTACTGCCAGTTATAGAAGATGGGCCAAAAAAATATATTTTTCAAAATGAAGGTTGTCCGGCACCTTTCCGGCACATTACCAACGAACGGTACGAGAATATTTAAACGATTCATTTCCGAACTCGTGGATTGGTAGTACTGACTTTATTCCTTGACCCGCACGGTCCTCAGACCTGACATCTGTGGATTTTCACATCTGGGGACGGGTCAAGGAATTAGTTTATGCATCAGAGGTACCCACTAAAGAAATATTGATCGAAAAAATAAACACCGCATATAAAAAAATAAAAATTGAAACGCAGCTACAACTACGGAAATCAAAAAAAAGTGCCGATTGAAATGCAACTTACAACAACTACTGAAATCAGAAAAAAGTGCCGTGCATGTATCAGGTGTTGAGGTGACTGATTGAAACAAAAAGTAATTAAAAACAAAATAACATAAAAATGTTTTGTTTGTGATTTAAAGGCAAGATTTCGGATGATTTTCAAATAAACCTATTAAAGATCATAATATCTCAGCTACAGTGACACTTAAGACAGATTCTACCGGGGAAATGTAGCATATGACCCACCCCCATCCTCCATAAAATCCTGTAGGTCCATACGCCAAACACACTGTAATGGAGTCAAAATCACATCATTGCACTCCAAATAACTTTATCATAGCTTCATACAAGGTTTTCATAAAACAGTGATGTTGGGTTTATCATTCGATTGTCACAAGAAAAATTCAAAATAGTGGTACCTATGTCATCTTATTTGTGCAGTGATGTATTCTAAAAATTAAAATCGTTTGTGAAACAAGCACCTAGATCTTACCTTCATGACTCCCCTCTACATCTACATGTGGTATTGGCCCGGAACGTGTGCCTGCTAAATAACAATACAATGTGTGTGTAAATAAACCTTATTCCATGGTTCCATTTTATATCCCGCTACTAGACTCCAGCGGATTAAATTGGGTCATGAATTTCCAATTTCTAAGGTGTTAACAAATAAATAGAATGTTGATACTTTGAACACCTCCGATAATATTCATTTGTCATAACTATAAAATGGGGATCGCAAATTACTGCCTTGAACGACATCCTGTCTTTTTGAAATAATACTTTTTTAGTTAGAGAATAATTTTTTGGACATGACAAACGAATACACAGTTCACCTGATAAGTATGTGAGTGGATGCTGTGAGATCTACATCTATTTTCAAATAAGAATGAAAAAAATACAGATGCGTTGTCAGCCTTGAGGACGAAGATGGAATGCGTCATTTCCAGTAAAAAAACTTTCCGGGTCACTACTCACACCATACGAAACACAATTGCAATAAGCTACTATTTTACGCTAGAATTTTGTGAGGACGCCGTCCTCCCGGGTTGCGCCGACCCATTCGTCTGACAACTATAATATAGCAGCCGCGTCGCTCTACCAATTTGTTTTATATTATTCTAAGCCAGCGCTTATCTACGATCCTACCTGATGGTAAGTGGTGATGTAGCCTAAGATGGTGAAGCGCACTGACTTAACAAAAGCCTACAGTTTAACCCTCAGAAGACACAGGTTTGCACGTTTACCGCTAATAAGAATCCAGCTAGCATCGGAATCCTCGGCGTCAACATATCGAATGACCCTTTTAATTGGGTTTACACGTTAAAAAACCTTGGAAAGATCACAAAATATATCTAAAGAATCTCCTGAATACTTCCAGACGTTGAAAATATATTTAATAAGCTCAACACCAGCGTCATTCGTCGAGCGACTCCTTGCAAAACACTTGATTTTTAAGGAGTAAATTATTTGTATTAAAAAAAAATATATACTTATTTTAATCCAAACTATTTTTTTAACATACAAGGTTCGACGTTAGTATTAATTAAAAATAATAGTAAGATTAGTGCAATCTTTTGTGGAAGCAATACTTAACAGTACCCGAAATCCCCCATAAATCTGCGATAGATTAGGACGATTTAGATAGGTTTTGAAATATTTTGCAATATCTTGTGTCAATACTTTTTTAGATTTAAATTCTTTTATACAGGTACTCTGTTTCAGTAATGACTGGGCGACAGTTGGAGAAGTGTTCAATAACTCCGTTGTCAAGATAGGAATATCAGTGAAATATTTTTCAAAAATCGCTGAAACTTCCCGATTTGATTTAGTTGCATACAGCTGTCAACAAAATTCCAGTCTAGTATTAAGTCCGAGCTTCTGTTTGCTTTTTTCAACAGACTTCAAAAAAAGGAGGGAGCACCTCCTTTTTCGACTGTTTTTTTTGTGTTACCTCTAGAACTTTTTTCTAGGAGACCCGATTTTGATGATTATTTTTTTTATTTGAAAGCTGATGCTTCTCATGTGATCCTATTAAATTTCATCAAGATCTGACCAGTAGTTTTTGAGTTATCTTTAATAATGCGTATTTAATTGACTTCAACTACATTGATGTTCTCATTTTATTTACCTATATTGAAGTCTGTTGTACACAAGTTTTAATTTTACCACTTGTCACAACACCTAATGTACATGTTTATTCAAAGGCCTAAGGATTATTTAAGGTAAATATAAAAACTTAGTTATTACATTGATTTATTTTAGTTAATGCCATCTAAGTCATAATATTATGTAGATACTACAAAATCATTTACGATACAATTTCAGAATTTATTTGAAATGTATAATGATGTTTATTAATCCCCGATTTGCCGACAAATTGACAGGCAGCAATTGCACAATTAGACTTCTCCCCTCCCTCCCCCGTTCCCGTCTCCAGTCTCTGTATTTGTCGTCTGACGCCTACCACCATCTCTCGGGAGCCATGAGTTCTGGGATATCCCATAGCCGCCTCTTACGAGAGCCATAGGACAAAATGGAAAGATGGATACTCTTGTGACCTTGTCACATGTTACTTAATACATTTGTATAGTTATAATAAGCAAGTACAATACAGCACACTCTATGTGAAACCACAAATGAAACTTAACAGTCACTTATTTTAATCTTTATACACCGTCAACTTAACAATATTAAATGCTTTGATTTTCCTTTTCTAAGTTACATAAATGTTTTATTTACTCCAACTGATCCTCATTTTCATCGGCAACTTTATCAGTTTTGCCCTGAATGTGGTATCTACTTATATGCTTGATGAGGAAGCAATTTCTTATGGTTCTATAATCACAATAAAGGCATTTTATTGGTTTGTCACCAGTGTGCGTGGCTTCGTGACTCGCCAAGCTGTCTGCTCTTGCAGTTTTGTAATCGCAGTATTGGCATTTCATAGTTTTACCTAACTGGTGGATGGAGGAATGTTTCTGAAGATAATACTTATTCTTATATGCGTAATTGCAGATGTTACATTTGTACTGATAATGACTCTTTTGATGCATGACAAATTGGCATTTGAACATAGTGGTGAACCTGCACACGGAGCAATAAAGTGTTTTGTTAGACTGACTCCGCTTGTTGTGCAGAGTGATTTGATCTTTTGTTTTTGTTGAGAAATTGCAGTTGCAGCATTTGAAGGGACGATTTTGTTTATCTGTGTGATGTCTCTGAAAATGACGTTGAACAGCGGCTTTGAATTTCGACGTGTAGCTGCACATGTGGCACTGGTAAGGACGATCTATGTCATCAGACTCTTTCACTGGTATATTGCTCCATTCCAAGCAGTTTGGATCTAACGTGTAATGATTCGACTTCTGGTGATCATTTTCGTAACTGACGTCTTTGGGCTCTTGTGAATATTCGGGTTCATTGAGTAGTGGCGCGTCGAGTACTCTAGGAGGACAGCTGAAGCTTTCGGAATTAAATTTCATTTGAACTTTACGTCCATTGGTTCCGCCAAAATGTTCCTTATTGTGTCGCTTCATTTCACATTTGTACATGGTCTCAAAATCACAATTGGCACATTTCAATAAACCTTCTTGTTTGCTTCTTTGTTGGTGAATATTCAATCGCCACCGCACAGCAGTGGAAAAATCACAAAAATTGCATGTGTAACCATAGTCCATCACGTCATTGTGAACATTGGAGAGATGCCGGTAGATGTGGCCCTCGTATTGCGTTACAAAATCACATTTGTCACAGTTGAAAGTGATTTTACTGTGTTGTCTACAATGTTTCATAAAATTATGCCTGTAAGCCGTTTCATATGAGCATTCAGAGCACTTGAATTGTTTTTCAGTTTTGTGTTTACGCTTATGAGATTTCAAATTTGATTTAAAGCGTGACACATACTCGCATTGATCACATTTATAAAATGGGATTTCTTTCTTACTTCCGTTTGGATCTTCATTTTCCGCTTGATGCTTACTACTCTTGTGTCGATTGAGTGCCAAGGGGTACTTTGTGGCATAATCACAGAATTCACAAGCAAAAGGCTTTGTTGTGTTGTGACTGAGCATGTGGATTTTAAGACAGTTTTTATGACAGGTGGAATAATCGCACAATTCACAAAAAATTGTTTCTCCTTGGCGTTTCTTTTTCTTTGGTTTATCCTCACATTTATTCCTGCAATAACAATTATTTTATCATTATCCATGGAAGATAATAAATGGGATATTACTTGTCTATATAATATATTTGATATATTTTTCATCATATAGTAAATCCATACGACTGCCTTATTGGTATAGTGGTCATAAGCGTGACTGCTAATCATGCAGTCTCGTGTTCGAATCCCGGGTCAAACAAAAAAATCAGTTATTGGGTTGTGCTGTCTGTTTAGCAACTGGGAGTCAAAAAGTTAGTGGTGTTTCACCCTCGGGCCTCGGAAAGCATGTACTGTCCCATCAGACTATAAGAATGAGGGAATGGAGACTACACCTGTGTTTGCTCACACACTTGTGCACTAAATCCAGTCCTTTGCAGATTGATTTGATTTGAGACTAGCCCCATGACCTAAATTCAGTCTGGAGAATATTATAATTATATTATCCAATTAAATATTACACTTTACCTAAAATAACATACTTACGATTGTAAACCCTGCTGTTCTTCACGCTCAGTGCCTGATTGCTCTTCATCTAATGGCATGTACTGCTCCTCATCATCCTCATCATCCTTTTCAATCTTGATCCATACGCTGGTAATCATATTTTCTAGATTTGTTCCCTCATTCTGTTCCTCTTCCTCCTTCTTTTCAGTTTTAATTGCCACATTTGCAGCCTCCATTAAATTAAATTTTCTAGAAACAGAAAAAAATATTCACTAAACTTTATGAGATTGCTATAGGTGGTATTGTATTCATTTACATGTGCCCTTAAAATCAACTAACAACTTATTCCAAAAAAAGGCCTGTTTCTAAAAAAGGCAAATATTTTAGAAACCGGCCATAGGAAGAAAAGCTCATGAGTTTCATGAGCCTTGTATCTCATATCACAGACTAAATGGCAATGTCTATATTTAGCAGTGAATTCATAATAAATTGTAATGATAATGATGATGATGTTGATTCAAACGCCAAACTGGCGACAGGAAGACTTATCTTGCATTTGGTAACGCAACACCATAAAAATGAACCGAAACATACATATGAATAATATATTCAACAATAAATTTCCACCTGCCTAGTTATCAATTCTGCACTTATTGAGGATAATAGAATATACTTTTTACTTGGGCAAGCTTCTAATCTTTTGGAAAATAAAAACTGCACATAAAGACTGCTTTATTCCTATTTGAAGGTTAAGAGGGCCCATATAAATACATCGTAAGGCTTTTCATCCTCATGACCTTCTCTGTCCGAAATTGATTACAGGTGTCCATAGGTTGAAGAAGTTACAATCAGGTGGCCTAATTGGCTTGTCTTCAATAATAAAAAAAAATAATGATGCATACAACTTGGTACAACCCGGTAAGACATGCAAGAAGTCGATGGATGCAGGTGTATGAGGACCGTGTTTTGTGGCATTTCTTGGAGGAGGCTTATGTTCAGCAGTGGACTTGTGAAGGGCTGTAATGATGATGATGATGATGCATACAATAATAAATTCCAGGCAAAGAAAAACAATTTAAAATAAATTATAGCTATTCTCAGCAAAATAAATCATTTAAGAGGATAATTTCGTTCTTTCTGATTTATTTACAGAGATATTTATGATGATGATACAAACCGGATTAATTTTACAAATATACTTACATTTGTAAAATTAATCCGGTTTGTAATACTTATTTATATCAATGAACATTAATAGAAGCTACATCTAACATCTCACAACATAAACGTAGCCGAATAACACGGCTATTTCCACTAGCGCTAATTTTGATTTATTACCATTAAAGCCCTTGAAAGATCGAAAATGGCAAAGTAGGTATCAGGAAACTTACTATTTGATGGATAATTTTGCAAAATTTAAAAAAATAATATAATTAAAGTTAACGATTCAACATTGTAGAACAACATAACAATAACACGGCTAAGTACAATTATTGCTTTTGCCTCTTGAGTCTACCAGAATGTAGTGTTATATTATAAATTAAGAGAATTTGTTTTATGTTCGAACAAAATATCATATATAATAACTTGAACCTTTACACTTTACACAATTAGTTAATATTATACTTATTAGTTATTATAAAATAAAATAGGTACCTGCTTTAAAGAATTGGTAATCTCAAACTAGCACAGAAAGCAGAAACAAAGAGTATAGTATAACTGTCCTATACAGGAAAGCAGAAAGCAGAAACAGCAAGAAACAGATTACAGATTTGATTTAATATTTTAAAGCTACTCTGCGATTTTAATTTTAACTATATCTGTATAAATATCACAAACTATATAGAAACGCTAATAAATATACATTATACAAGCTACCACCAGTGTTACCAATTCGCATTTTTCCAAATCCGTAGATTATATTAATATTAAAGTTTCCGTAGAATTCCGTAGAAACTATTTCAAAATATCCGTAGATCTGCAGACTTCTAAAGAGAATCGAAAATGTTTGTTTGTCTCACAGAATAGATCAATTTTTTTAGAAAAATTCTTATTATCATGCAAAATTCTTGTTGTAAGTTGAATTGTGGTACACCATTGAAACAAGCTACGAGTATGTGCGGTTTACACCAACAGTGCGTTACCGTAGCTTTAAATATTCTTCTAATCGTATGGAAAAATATTTTGACGTGACAACGTCTTATAAATTGATGAAGATGGCTGCCGGCACGAAAAAACATGACTCATGCGGCGTTACCTAGGCGTTCCATTTAAAGTGCTAGCGAGAGCGCGGAACGACCGACTGTGCGAGCGAATGTGGTGTCAATTGTTTATAGCAACGATAATTGCGGCGATAAAGGTAATTACTATTTCGATATTAAATATTTCTAATGACGTCACGTTCTACTATCGTCAGTAAACCGACTTTACAGACAACCGATTTTTTTTTTAACAGAATTACAGTGACAAATGAGCACACAGTTTACCTGATGGTAAATGGAGGCTGTGGCAGATTTTCACAAAATATTGATATACGACAAAAATGGTTAAAAATAATAAATAGAGAAGAATTGGTTCCTTAAAGAAAATAGTCGACTTAGTTTTTCTCGTAGAGGTGCACACTACATAGTGGGGGTGTAAGAATATCCACTATATCCATATCATCCCGTGGGTGTCGTAAGAGACGACAGAGTGAAACAAATCTAAATATGGGCAAGGTAACAGGAATATAAAGGTGCATTTTGGGAAAAGCTATAACACATCCAACCATAAACACTTATTAATGAAATTACATTTTGAAACTTATTTTTAGTAACTGACCGAAGATTCGGTTCCGGTTTTGGTTTCGGCAAGTTTCGGCAAAAAAATCTAGTTTCGGTAATAGTTTCGGTTTCGGCAAAAAATCTGCCGAACCTTCGGCGGCGCCGAAACTCAGTTTTCGTGGATTATCGTGCGTCGTTCGGATGAGTTCGTAACTCGTGTATTATTCATAATTATACAGAAACAAAAACAGAATCTTTTTTATTCAAAGTAGATTATAAATAATACTTATTGAAAGTCACTCTTCCATTTGATTACCACTGGTTCGAAAAAAAAATACCTCTGTCCATGGAAGAACCAGCAAGAGACCCGAGCGGGACTTTTTTTTAAATAACATCTTACAGTCAGAGGCGTAGCATGGACTAATATAAACGTGGGCGAAGTTGCATCAGCGAGGCCCCTTTTCTTCGTTCCAAGGATCTACCCAATAGATCTATCCTATCAAACATGCTTTGACACGACTTACTCATAGTCTATTAATTCCTGACAAGTCTCGTATTCCGTCAGTGTAATAGTCGTGGTCATTGAAGGTAGTGACAACGGTCTCTCAGTCACACTTAAGAGGGGCTTTTTGCGATGCCCCAAACAAACACACTTAAATTAGTGACTTTCTTTTTCGAGTGTAGATAAAAGTGATCAAATTAATTAGTCATCTATGGTAAAGGGCATCGCATTTTTGGTGGCCTCGCGAGGCCGCTTTAAATGTGAGGCCGTGGGCGAGGACCCACTTCGCCCACGTCTAGCTAAGTCACTGCTTACAATCATGTATGTAACACAATTAACAACACAAAACAAATTAGAAATAGCTTGGTAGTGATCACCTCATTCCCAGGGGTTATTATCATTTCCTTATATAAAATATAAATATCAATTCCTTAACATTATAAAAACCCATTTTAAACAAACTTAGTTTAATAAAATGTTTGAACATTGATCAGGTTTTATATATTTTCCGGGATTTTGTTAAGTTGTGCTGCACTTATACACAATATACATATTGTGTGTAAGTGTGTGTGATATATTAAGTTAACGCTCTCATTGAATAATATTAACAATATTGTGAACACAATAAAATATGTTCTCAATTAGCGAGTAAATTAGTGAGTGTAAGTGTTGATTTTTTTTACAAAATTATCTTAAAAAAGTATTTCTTAACGTTAAACTGTTCATTTTTACTTTAAAATAAATAAATACATTGCTACGTGACTATTACAATTACTGTTTTTCATTAATATGCATTACCTATATGTATATATAAAAATATACCAGATTTCTGTATACAATAAAAAAATAATTAACATGTCTAAATAAGTTTCGGTTTCGGCCGAAACTGACACCCAGTTTCGATTTCTGTTGAAAATCCTGTTTCGATCGGACACTACTTATTTTATTAATAGAATATTATAATTTAATTATTATAGGTACCTGAATAGTAATAGTTATCTGAATATGTTTCGCAATATTCTAAAAATTGACATTGTAGTCATTTTTACCTTTTTAGTATATGAGCGGATTTCAAATAAAATGACGCGTTACGTAAGCGGAACTTAATATTTTTCATAAATCGTAATAGACTTAAATGTGGATATTTCGGTGGTAAATTTAATAAATTGTCCGATAATGTAAAAAATATTAAGAATATTTTAATAATATTCATAAAAATCCAATATAAGTGACCGCATACTCCAGTATTTATTCAGTTCGTAACTTTTTTAATTACTACACTGTATTTTAATAAAATAAGACTATTATTATTCATAGAAATTTTATTGTTAGAATTAAATCAAAGAAAAATCTTTTTAAAAACTAAGCTTATTACAAAATTCTTCGTAGAAATTTAGATAATCTACTGTGTAAAGCTCCATTACGTAACTTTTCAGATATTTTGGGAAAAAAAATATCATTTACCACAATATTTGAAACACGTTCAATATCAAACTCTATTAACGAAATAAAAAAATTAAAAACTAAACACTATGAAACTCTCAAAAGCACTCTAATCAACAATATTTTTGTAAGATAAACGTAAAAATTAAAACTAATAACTGAGGGACAGTTACGTTAATGGAATGATGTGTTACGAAAAGGAACTGCTTAGGGTTTTTCCATAAGCACACCATTTTTCTATAAGTACTAAATAATACTAAATTACTATAATTTTAAAAGTTTTTGTCTACAATTCAGTCTTCATTAAAATACTTATGATTATTTAAAAAAAATTCTTAAGATTAGTGACTCATAAAATTAAAAAAATATTTATATTAGCTATTTGAGTCGTCAAAACTAAAAATATTTCAGCGTATGTAATATATATATAAAAAAAACAAAACAATAAAGAAACAATACTTAAAGTTCTTTTAATATTAATAATATTTTAACGGTTACATTTTAGTATAAAATTAAAATTTCAAAAGATTCAATCTCTACTTAGTGTAATACTATAGTAATAGTTTTATAAAATATAGGAACTTAAAAAATCGTCCTACTAATAAGTAAAATCTTTCTTCATTTTTTTTTTTCGATTGCATCGCATCGATCGATCGCGAAAAAATATTATCTTCTTCAAACGATTACAAATTTTAATGTTTCTTGGTTCAGAAGTCTTACTTTTTTTTTTATAGGATAAGGGTGACAAACGAGCACACAGTCCACCTGATGGTAAGTGGTTGCTGCGGCCCATAGACATCTACATCTATCCTCGTTTGCGAGTCCAAATGCAGATGCGTTGTCACTCGTGAGGACTAAGATGGAATGCCTCATTTCCGGTAAAAAGGGCCTCCGGCCACCTGCACTCACCAAGCGAAACGCAGAGGTAAACCTCTACTTCACGCTGGTATTCTGTGAGGTCGTTGTACCACCCCGGTTCGAGCCGGCCCATCCGTGCGACAGCAAAAGCTGCCGCGTGGCTCTACCACTGTTGAAAAACTTACTTTCTTATTTTCTTTCTTCAGAAGATACTTTCTTTTCTTTTTTGCTGTTTTGATTTTTATTTTGATTTCTCCAGTGTCTTCTTTTTTCTGTTTTTCTTCTTCGCTGAGCTCATTTATTCTTTGTTGACATTTCTTTTACTCGTTCTAATTCTTTTTTCTTATAAACTTCCTACTTTTCCTTATCTTTTTTTTATATTTTCTCGGAATAGTTTTGCCTGTTCGGCCCCAGTGAGAGGCATTCTGTTTTGTAGGTAGGTTTTGAAAAGATAACTTTTAAAAGTATCTGAAAGATGAAAAAAAATTGTAGCTGCAGACATATTCAGACAAACTACATACTCTAATTCAAAGCTAGACATGCCCTTATTACGCCCTTCCGTTACGTAACAAAATTAGTTCCGCTAATATGTAACGTTACGTAATTGATGTTACGAAAAGTGGGCTTGAAATTGAAATCAATCATTTTTAAGCAAAAAGTAATGAATATAAGACATTCATGTTACAAATTATCAACATTATACTATTTTGAGAGAAAATTAAGGAAAAAAACAAAACGTAGCAACTTTCTTACCTGAGAAAACACGAATTTGTAATGGAACAAAATTTTATCACACACAATCACCACCGTGTTTCGTAACGAATTACGTAACAGTTACGTACAGTACGTTACGTACAGATAGGTGTTCAAACTTTGTTTGACGTTTACTTTGAAAATGTTACCAGAAGTGCGAAAAATCTACAAATTTAATATATATACACTTTGTAGTACATTACGTAAAGGAAAATTCCGCCAACCTTGTTTTTGAGGACAACAATTAAAATTAATTATCTATTTTATTTAGTTTAGAAAACTCTAAAACATTCATTAATTTTGTGCTCTTGAATAAAGTTTTCAATATAACTGTCAAATATATGAACTGTTTTAACAAAAATTTGTCTAAATCAGATCTTTTTGTTGGTAAGGTATAGGGTGGACATGTTGAAATTGATGGTTTCGTGAACATAAATGTTTACTTTATGGCAATATTTTACAGGTTTATTTAGTTTTTTTAATTTCAAAATAATCTTTATATGTTTCCTATCTATATTGTTACCGACAAAAACAAAAAACTTGATTCCCTTATGAATAAACTATTGAAAAAGTACCTACGTGGACAGCGCAGTTTTCCTATGGTCATTTTATTTGAAATCCGCTCATATATTTCCTATCGCAGTTTGGTTTTAGTTACTAACTTTTAAATTATATAATCATCATAACTCGCATATCATTTTTAAGAAAAGAGTTTCTTTCAGGGAATTTATATTAATAATTTTTGAAGTTTATCTATGAACTAAGTGGTAGTATCCCATTTGTGTCTTTAAAGTCGTCTGGGAAGGTATTACCCTCTTACCTAATACTGATAGAAATACAGGTTGTACAGAATTTCGTCTCAACCCTCCCCCCCACAATAAGCTTTCGCCCGACCTGGACAGCCTTCTGGCGGCTTAGGCAGAATCTTCTCCCTGTTTATAATTTGGCTTAGTTAGGTTCCGTGGCGTAGTGGCTTAGCAATGAGTTGCAACGCTTGGGGCACCGGTTCGAATCCCGCACGTAACGAGTATTTGTACGGCCTACAAATAATTGTTCCGGGTCTGGATGTTTTTCCTTGTGCAATATATGTTTGTAAACTGCCTCCACAATACAGGAAAAAATCCTAGTGTGGGGGAAAGGTTTTTTTTTAAAAAAAAAAGGCCCGCCTCTCAGTGACCACTAGCCGCCTGCGCCCCCTTTCCCTAAGGGGTCGCTTCCGATACGGCAGAAAGGCCCTCCAGGCCAAAGCCAGTCCCAGATGGTGTTTAGTGGGTAGGCACTTAGGTTTCATAGAGAGTCCCACATAACTACGCGGCCGGCTGTGTGGTATGCTTAGAGCATTCATCACCTTCCTCCCTCGCTTCCCGGAGGGTAGCCCTTTATTTTGCTTCTGGAAGTTAGCTGCAAGTTTTCATGAGCTGCAGTTGCCACTTACCATCGTCAGGTGGACTGTAAGTTCGTTGAATACTTCAGTCTTATAAAAATATTTTAAATAATAAATCCTCATAAAGTAATTTTTAATATATATATTTTCGGAATGTCAAGAACATTCTGAATTACACCTTTTATTGGATCGCAGACACGATATCTCAATATTTATGTAATTAGTGTAGTCATTCAGCGAGAAATCGCAGCCAGCTGTCTTGGCACAATATCACAGGAAGTAGGACTGTATGATAATTTAAGTTTTTATATTAGTTTTTCTTATATATAGCTTCTTATAATATTAAAAAAGTGTGTATTTAAAGGTTTCATTATGTCCACAATAAGCAGCCACAATGCTTTTAAATATATCTAATTTGTCAATATAATTTGAGTAGTTTAGAAGATCTGAAGGAACAGATGAACACAAATAGGAGTACATACATAGTCTTCTATAATTGTAACCATCTTATTGGCTTTCGCCGTAGTTGGGTCAAAATATAACATCATCTGCGTTAGAAACAGAAACAGAAACTTTTTTATTCAATATAGATTATAAATAATACTTATTGAAAGTCACTCTTTTTTGTATAATTACCACTGGTTCGAAAAAAAATCTCTGTCCTGTGAAGAACCAGCAAGAAACCCTTTTTTTAAATAACAGCTTACAATCATGTATGTTACACAAATTAACAACACAACAAATTAGAAATAGCATGGTAGCGATCACTTCATTTCCAGGGGTTATTATCATCTATAAATTCTTTAATACTATTGTTGCGGACAGCTAGAGACCCGCCGCCCCGTCGCCCCTTCATACCCCGTTGCGCCCAGCACACCCCGCGCACCGGAACCGAGCGACGACCAATGGGCGTGCAGCATCGTCGCGCGGCACTACTCACAGACTATAACGCTCTCTTGCGGGATATAAGAAGGGCGTTTTGGTCTGTGAGCTGTTCATTTCTGAAGCGGCACTCGAGAAGACAACAAAGAAGACTCAAGACAAGACTCCACAATTGAAGAGTTGAAGACCTCTCTCTGTACATATTATATAGTTTAATAGTGCCGAATTATTGTAAATAGTTTAATACAGTATAGTCAAGAGTACCATCTTTTCTTCACGCAGTCCCCTAGCATAGTTAACCTCAGATCAGTCAGTCAATTAGTAATACAGACCACTAGCTACAGTAATAAATAAATACAGTCCACTTAGATCCCTTATATTCTTGGTCCATCGTCGCCATATTCAAGCCAGAAGATTCAAGTAAGAAGTAAGAAGAAACAAGAAAGAAGGGAATTATAGAAGTAAGAACATAATTACAGAAGAGAGAAGATCATTACAGAAGATCTTCAAGGAAGAAAGAAGTTCGTCGACGTAGAGAGAAGATCGTCGGTACTAATTTCTTCCCTGTTTCTTATTAAGCCTACGTCATATACGTCATATTGTCTGTTTCCAGACAATTTCTTGTTTCTTAAACCGCGTTTACGCGGCCAGGTGGTTGCTCCCTAACGGTGCCAAACTGTGACCATCTGGTAACGCCCTTGTGGCGGGAACGACATCCAATACGTGCGTCTTTTTGAAGACGATACGTACGTCTTTTTGAAGACGATCGGAAGTCGCAACGAGGGACGTCATGAGGAAAACACGAAGCTAGAAGACACGGAACGACGATGAAACGCCGGTAGGAATGCGGATATTCGAAGAAGCACCCGCGTCCCCGTCCGATTATCTCGCGTTGGCACAAGCGCCCTCCGCCGCGCCCCAGGCCCCGATCGCGCCCGCATCTACGCCCGCGCCCGCGCCGCGCCCCGCTATGTCCGTGTTTACGGCCGATCGTTTGGGAGAGGTTAGTACATCCGCGCCGCGCACAGAGACACTCGCCGCGATTATAGAAGATCTTCCGACTACAGAAACTAGTTCGATAGTACGTACCGTCGCGCCAGTAGCAGACGTACATAGACCCGCGCCCCGCGCCCCGTCGGTCCGATCATTTCGTTCAGCCCGGTCGACAGTTAGCGCGATAGCAAAATTAAAGCAAATCGAATATAACGCCGCGGAGGAACTAGCTGCAATTACAAGGAAGCAATTGCAACTCGAAGAAGATCTTATCAAGAAGAAATACGCTAGGGACGTCGCTCAACTGCAAGAAGAAACAGATAGGGAAAGTATTAACGAAGACGATTTAGTTGAAAATAGAGTACGCGTTGATAGGTAGTTAGAGAACGTAGAGACTGTGCGGGGGGAGCCGCCCTACCGCCCGTCTCAGCCCGCGCCCCGCATCGAGATAGAGCAGGCCCTACCGAATAGGGAAACCGGTTACGACCACGCTGAAGATGCCCAGGGGAGGACGGTAGCGAATGATGTTCAACCACGTCGCGTAGAAACGATACAGAGGGATAGTGGAGTCGCCGTAGAAATGAACCAGGTGGATCGCCGTGTACGGGTTACGTCGCCGTCGCGCGTCCAACGCCGCACTCTATCGCCTATACATAGATCGCCACATCGCCACGCGGATCGTAGATCACCGTCGCCGTGTAGGGATGTAGGTATACATAGATCGCCATCGCCACATCACCACGCGGGTCGTAGATTATCGTCGCCGTGTCATAGGGATGTAGGTAGGGCATGCAAACCAATAATCGATAACCGATAATTTATCGGTAATCAGTTCATTTATTTCACCGATAATTATCGAAAAACTTCTTTAAAAATACCGATAAACGATAAATTCATAAAGGTTTTATGCAATCATTCTCATCATTCATCATCACTACCGCGAGTCATTTTTTGAAATTCGCGCCGCGTGCGGTGGCTTTCCATCCACCAGTGTCTCGCTCACTCATTTCATGACCGACACGAGTGCGATGTGCGAAATAGATTAGGTATGTAAATAATGTACCTACTTATTATTCTAAATTAAAGGACTGATTTAATTGTTACAATAATTGATACATAAATAAACCAAAAATGTTAAGTTATCATCATTTCATCATTACAGCCCTTCACAAGTCCACTTCTGAACATAGGCCTCCCCCAAGGAATGCCACAAAGCACGGTCCTGAGCCACCTGCATCCAGCGACTTCCAGCATGTCTTACCAGGTCGTCACTCCATCTAGTGGGGGGACGCCCTACACTTCGTCCTCCGGTACGAGGCCGCCACTCGAGAACCTTTTTTCCCCATCGGTTGTCGGTTCTTCGAGCTACATGGCCGGCCCATTGCCACTTCAGCTTACTAATCCGTTGGGCTATATCGGTCACTCTGGTTCTACTGCGGATATCCTCATTTCTAAGTTTATGACGCAGAGAAACTCCGAGCATAGCCCTCTCCATAGCTCGCTGAGCGACCTTGAGCTTCCTCATCCGGCCAGCAGTGAAGGACCACATCTCAGTACCGTAGGTCATCACTGGCAACACGCACGGTTGTACAGTCTTGTTTTCAAGTTTTGAGGTATACCTGACGAGAAGATGTGCCGTAATTTCCCGAACGCTGCCCAACCGAGTTAAATCCGTCGATTGGCCTCTCGGTCGAAGTTGGACTTACCTAGTCGGACTATTTGTCCCAGGTAAACATACTCGTCAACAACTTCGAGCTTAGTGCTCCGAACAACTACGGGTATAGGTGTGACATGGACATTAAATATGATCTTTGTTTTGTCCATGTTCACCTTAAGACCTATCGGTCGCACGCACAATGGACGTCGCGAAACACTATTGAAGTCATTGAGCATAGTGCTTAGGTCCTCCAGCAATTCTGCCATAAGAACTATATCGAAGGTGAGTGATGTACTTGCCATTAATGTTAATACCGTATCCTTTGCAGTCCAGAAGCTTGAAAACGTCTTCCAATGCAGCGGTGAAGAGTTTCGGGGATATAACGTCACCCTGTCTTACACCTCTCTGCAATTGGATAGGTTTCGTACTCTGGTTCTGTACTCGGATAGCCATCGTAGCTCTACTGTACAAGCACTTCAGCACTTCGATATACCGACAGTCAACTTGGCATCGCTGAAGGGACTGCAGGACCGCCCAAATTTCGACGGAACCAAAGGCTTTTTCATAGTCCATATACGCCAGACATAGTGGCAAATTGTACTCCTCGGACTTCTGTACAATTTGCCGAAGGGTATGTATGTGGTCTATGGTGCTAAAGCCTTTTCGGAAACCGGCTTGTTCGGGAGGCTGGAAGTCGTCAAGTCTGCGTGCGAGACGATTCGTAATGACTCACGAAAACAGCACGTAGACGCGGCTAAGAAGGGAAATTGGTCTGTAGTTCTTCAAGAGAGCTTTGTCACCTTTCTTGAAGATTTAGACCACCACACTTCTGCTCCACACCTCCGGTGTAGTGCCACCATGAAGGACGGAATTAAAGAGCTTCTGAAGGACTTCAAGTACTGGTTTTCCATCCGCTTTCAGAAGCTCCGCTGTAATTCCGTCTTCGCCTGGGGCCTTGCCGTTTTTAGGGTGCTGGAGAACCATTCTAATCTCGCTCAGACTGACGTCCGGGATATCATCGGAATAGTAACGGATAAGACTCAATTTGGATCGTTACTCACACTTACGTGTGGCTCCAACGATGATGTGTGCGGCTGCCCATAGAACCTCTCAATCTCAGTCAAAATCTCAGGTGTCCCGGACACGGCGCTACCACCCTCGGTCTTCAGCTTCGGCAGTTTGCTCTTGGTGGCAGACAGATCTCTAGCAAAGACTTCAGAGTCCTGGTTCCGCTCGATCGCTTCTTTAATACGAGCAGTATTAAAGTTGCGTAAGTCCCGTCGCATGCATTTAGAAATCTGTCTGTTCAGTTGCCTGTATGCTGTCAAATCTACTGAAAACTGCAGTTTAATTTCCCGTGTAACAGCCACGAAATTAAGAGTGTGATCGGAGATCTTTTGTTTTCCGGCGGGTTTTACAAAACTTAGCTCCGACCGCATGGACAGTTTCCACGAGCTTGTCATTAATATCGTCCACTACATTGCAATCTTCTAGGCACTAAAAACGTGTTAAGTATTAAGTAAATATAAATATTTTATTTTATTGTTTTTATAATTTGATAAACAATTAGTGATTTTAAAACAGTTCATAATCATTTTAAGTACATATTACTTAAAATGATTACATGATTACATTTTAAGTACATATTACTTAAAATGATTACTGTTTTTAAATGACTACTTTGATCGTTAAAATTAGTTAATCCTTAGGAAAGTGTTATTTCATAAGTAAATTTTATTTGACTAGTTTTCTACCTACATAAAATACCTGTTGTTGTTTGTGAGAAAAAGATTTTATTGGTTTCGTTGTTTAATAGTAGATAACATAGCTATTATGATTAAGACTTGTTTTTTTCGATATTGATTTGTAGTTTTATGGATATAAAACCACATTTTTAATTAAATAAGGTATTTCACTGAATTATAAAGACGTTAAATTTTCTTGTTGAGTAGAATGCACAAAAAAAAGAAATTCTAAGCGACAGGTATTCTTCTTATGTAAATCGGTAATTCTCGGTTTTTATCGAAAAAATACTCGATAAAAATGGGATTATCGATTATCGAAAAGTTTCGATAATTGCATACCCAAGATGTAGGTGTACATAGGACGCCAGCGCCACAGCGTAGGCTAGAGGGAGATAGGAATAGAGATAGGTCACTTACTCCGCGAGGGAAAGAGAGGGGTATAGATCGACTAGCGGAAGGTCTAGAAAACATAATTAGAGTCAGGCCCGCCGCCGCGAAGCAGACGCAGGACTTGCCTATTTTAACGGTTCGGCCGCGGAATGGTTAGCCTTCAAAGCCGCGATGAAAGAATCCACGCGTTAATATGGATTCACAAATACGGAAAATATGGCAAGGTTAAGAAATTGTCTACGTGGTGAGGCTAGGAAAATAGTATCGGCACTGCTGTTTATCGCAAAGGATCCGGCAGATATTATGCGAACATTGGAGCAGTGTTTCGGCCGCCCGGAAGTAATTATAGATCGTGCGTTAGAGGAACTGAAACGCCTTCCGCGCCCGGGTCAAACCTCTCAGGAATTAAATTCGTTCGCGATTAAGTTACAAAATATAGTGTGTATTTTGCAGAACGTTGACGGCAAAGGATAATTACAAAATCCGATGCTAACTAGGGAAGTCACTAGCAAACTTAGCCCTCACTTACGGTCACGTTGGTGCGATTATACGGAGCACTACGGAAGTGCAGACGAACCGGATATCGTCACACTATCTCGGTTCATGATGAGAGAGGCTGACCGTGCGTTGAGTCATGCCTATACGTCCGTAGCGCCGACTAAGGAATCGCCCGTAAGACGAGAGGCGCCGCCGTCGAAAAGGATTATAGTGACACGCCGCGTAGAGGATAGGGCCCGCGACGTAAAGACGTTCACCGCCCAGGAGGACACCGGCAGTGCCTCATGTATGTGTTGCGGGGGTGAACACGTAATCGCCAAATGTAGGAAGATAGCGCAAATGGGTTTGGACGACCGGTGGAAGTGGGTTAAGGAAGATGGGGTGTGTTTTATGTGTTTAAATAGTAAACACCGACGATTTAGATATAAAGTTAAGAAATGCGGCGTCGACGGCTGCAATGCCCCCCACCATGCCCTCCTTCACGCCCGCAAGACCCGCGCACCTGAAACATCGGCAAAACCGGATGAGACCGTGCTCGTCGCGTCTAACGTTGGTAGTAATGCGTCCGTATTGTTGAAAGTATGTCCCATTACGTTACGCGGACCGCGTGGTAGGGAAATAGATACGTATGCACTGCTTGACGAAGGCTCTACTATTTCGTTAATCGACGACGAATTAGCTCGCGAGTTAGGAGCGGCAGGACCGGTAAAGCCGCTGAATATTAGAGGCGTAAACAATAGTCAGCGCGAGGCCGATAGTAGGTTAGTTAACATAGGCATACGTGGCAAGACGCGCAGTGAGGTGTATAAAATAAATGCGCGGACAATAGCAAATTTAAAGATAGGTTCGCAATCTGTAAGTAAGGAGTGTTTACGTTTAAAACACTTACGCGACCTACCGAGTTCGGTTTGTTACGACGACGCAAAACTGATATTATTATTAGGCGCCGACAACTGGCATTTAATAATCACCCGTAACTTAAGGATAGGACGTCGAAGGCAGCCTATAGCTGCACGTACGTTATTAGGGTGGGTAATACAGGGAAACGTGCCGCGGTTAACGTGTAGGGAAGACGGCGAGACCGTACTACACGTCGTAAGCGCTAGCGGACGGTGGGATGAGGACATCCAGGCGCTCGCCAGTCCGGATAGGAAGAATTCACGACTGCCGAGACGCTACGCTCCCACGGGGGGAGTAATAGCGGCCAAGGCGAAAGTCGCCCCGATAAAGGCGCAAAGCATACCGCGTTTAGAGTTGCAGGCGAATTTGATAGGCGCGCGACTCGCGGAATTCGTGCAAGGCGAGCACAGAGTGGTAGCCGATAAGGTAGTGTATTGGACAGACTCCACTACGGTGCTCCACTGGATACAGAACGATACGGCGCGTTACACCCCATACGTGGCTCATAGGTTAGGAGAGATAGCAGAGAAGACGTCACCCGAGCAATGGAGGTGGATACCGACCGCTGAAAACATCGCGGATCAGGCAACGTGCGTAAATTATATGAACAAAGAAGAGAGCGACAGATGGTTCACGGGACCGCCATTTCTGTACGAGGATGAAGACAGATGGCCTCTCCGGCAGGAAGAGAAGGCAGGGAATGAAGATGACGAACTGGAGGAAGTCGTGGCGCACCAGAGCGACACCAAGGACGCTCCACACCTGCCGGACATAGAGAGATTCTCTTCCTACGAGAGATTAATCAGGGCCACTGCACGAATACTACAGTTCGTCAATGCCATAAGAGGAAGGGCGCACGGACTGACATTGCAGCACATCCAGAGAGCAGAGCGGATGTGGATAGAGCACAGCCAACATGAGAGCTTCGCTGAAGACATCAGTTGACTTCAGCGGGGGAAGAACCTGGCAACCGGCAGCGCATTAAGGAAGCTCGATCCCATACTAGAGGATGGCGTATTACGAGCCAGAGGAAGAATCGACGCAGCCGATGTGGACAGCCAGATGAAGAGGCCCATCATACTAAACGGACGCCACCATTTTGTGAAGCTGCTTGTGGACAAGGCGCATCAGGGAGCAAGCCACGCCAACAGGGAGAGGGTGGTAAACGACCTACGCACCAGATATCATATCCTCCGATTACGACCAACAGTAAGAGAAGTGGAGCGGAGATGTCTGCGATGCAGGGTACGCAAGGCGACACCACGGCCAGCAGTTATGGGGGATCTACCACCTGAACGATTAGGGGCATTCGGGCGACCATTCACCTACACCGGAATCGATTATTTCGGGCCTATAACAGTGACTATAGGACGTCGGCATGAAAAACGGTGGGTAGCGTTATTCACCTGTTTAACGACGCGCGCGGTGCATTTAGAACTAGTGTACTCCCTTACGACGGACTTGGCGATATCGGCATTGCGGCGCATGGCGGCTAGGCGTGGGTGGCCACGGATCATCTACTCTGACAACGGAACGAATTTTCATGGAGCAGATACCGAACTGCGACGGGCAATTGACGAGTGGGCACCACAGCTGAAGGACTACGCGCTGACTCGGCGGACAGATTGGAAATTCATCGCACCGGGCGCGCCGAACCAGGGAGGCGCATGGGAGCGTCTCGTGCGCTCAGTGAAGACCGCACTCGAAGCTACTCTGCACCAGAAGAGCCCACGGGAGGAGACGTTAGCAACGCTCCTCACAGAAGCAAAGAACACGGTGAACTCTCGACCGTTGACGCACGTACCAGTCGATATCGACGAGGAAGAGGCGCTGACACCCAACCACTTCCTGCTGCTGGGACCATCGAGCCTACCAGTAACCGCGCCGTGCACGCCTAGTGATCGTCGGGCGTGGAGAGCGGCGCAAGGACTCGCCGACGAGTACTGGAGGCGCTGGATGAAGGAGTACCTGCCGACACTGGTTGCGCGCGGGGACTCGCGGGATGTGCAGCAGCGCCAGATCCAAGAAGAGGACCTCGTCGTGGTGGCAGACAGTAACATGCCATGGAACGTGTGGCCGCGGGGAGTTGTGACAAGGACCTTTCCCGGACCAGACGGCGTGGTGCGCAATGTGGAAGTGAGGACCAGGGGCGGATTGCTGCGGCGGCCGGTCAGGAAGATCGCCGTCCTCCCGAGGGAAGCTTAGGCTCGCAGGCTACGCCGGGAGGAGGATGTTGCGAACAGCTAGAGACCCGCCACCCCGTCGCCCCTTCATACCCCGTTGCGCCCCGCACACCCCGCGCACCGGAGCCGAGCGACGACCAATGGGCGTGCAGCATCGTCGTGCGGCACTACTCACAGACTAAGACGCTCTCTTGCGGGATATAAGAAGGGCGTTTTGGTCTGTGAGCTGTTCATTTCTGAAGCGGCACTCGAGAAGACAACAAAGAAGACTCAAGACAAGACTCCACAATTGAAGACCTCTCTCTGTACATATTATATAGTTTAATAGTGCCGAATTATTGTAAATAGTTTAATACAGTATAGTCAAGAGTACCATCTTTTCTTCACGCAGTCCCCTAGCATAGTTAACCTCAGATCAGTCAGTCAATTAGTAATACAGTCCACTAGCTACAGTAATAAATAAATACAGTCCACTTAGATTCCTTATAACTATAATAACACCTTTTTATACAAACTTAGTCTAATAAAGTTTACATTCGTATTTCATTGTTTGACATTTGGAGTCATAAATTTCATACATTTCGTTTGAGCAGGTCGAATTTTGTATATTTTCTGGAATTTTATTGTAAAAGCGTATACATCGCCCCAAGAATGAATTACTGACTAGATGGAGTCGAGTAACTGGTACTACTAGCTTGTGTCTGTTCCTAGTATTTACAGAATGAATATCACTTATTTTTGTAAAACTACTTTTATTTTTGTGTACGTACATTACATTTTCATAAATGTATTGAGTGGCCAAAGTTAATATATTAATTTCCTTAAATTTTTGTCGCAGCGACTCTTTAGGCTTTAAATCATAAATTGCTCTAATGGCCCTCTTCTGTAAAACAAATATAATTTCAGTGTCAGCTGCGTGTCCCCATAGCAAAATACCATACGACATTATGCTATGGAAATAGCTAAAGTAAACAAGTCTAGCTGTTTCAACACTAGTTAGACTTCTAATCTTTTTTACGGCATATGCTGCAGAACTAAGGCTGCTTGCTAGTTTTGATATATGGGGGCTCCATTGAAGCTTCGCGTCTAGTGTGATTCCAAGAAAAATGGTGGTATCTACAAGACTCAGTTTCTCCCCATTTAAAATTACATTCGTATTTAATTGTTTGACATTTGGAGTCATAAATTTCATACATTTCGTCTTAGTGCCATTTAAATGCAAATTATAAACATTGAACCAATTTAGATATAGCATTATTTACTTCGTCATATTTTAGCAATTGTCGACTTAATTTGAAAATTAAAGAAGTGTCATCTGCAAATAATACTATATCATGGTCAAATCAGAAGACACGACTATACTGCAATCGGTATCGATAATTATATTTAAGGCAGGCAATGCATGGTTCGGCATTATTTGTCGCCCACACATGTACATTGAACGCACACTGGTGTATTTTGATTTTGACTCGCCCTAATCACTCCATTGCAAATCTATACTATACTATATCTATGGTATATATAACTAGTGAATTCAAATTCAATGTATAGAATATTTATAAGTAAGCTATAGAGTGCGTGTAAGCAAGTCAGAACGCGTTTATAGTCAGAGAAGTATAAACACGCATCAGAACAGTCTCGAAATGGCCTGGAAGATGTTAGTGGTGAACAATGATATTTCTTTTCATCGGCATGTAATATATCGATAAGAAAATACTGATTTTAACAAAATTACTTAGGGCGTCAAAGGGCTAAGTAATTTTGGAGGACCGCGGCCAGTGTGACACAACACGTGCCTCGCGTCGGGCGCTTCGGGTTTTCCTCGAATTAGAGCTAGTGTTGTACCACGTTATACTTGAATATTTTTTAATAACATGATTTCTTTCGAAATAATTATAATATAATTATAGTAAAGATCCTTTATATTCCTAACCCATATGGATCATAAAATAAAACATTTAATAGCTTTGTTATATAGGAACATAACACAGTTTAATGGGTTAAAATACTTATTTAATTTCAGTTTTCCGAAAAGCTGTGAGTTAAAATATAAATGAGTAATAGCGATAAAAAGGCCTAACTGGGAGCCCAACATTAGGAGTTTTGTGTGTTCCTTGTATTTCAGTGCTTCCTCCATTAAATCATCATATCACCAAAAATATATTTGTCGGAGATTACAACAGAGGATCCCGATTTTCTCTGATTCTCAACGTCTCCGCCACAATCACACACCAGTGTAACGTGAGGTACGTAATTACACGATAACACCAAAATATGTAAACCAACGGCAACACTACTTATCACAATGTAACACAGGGCAGCCTCTCGGCAATACCAATCCTCCTTGCCTGGATTAGAAGAATTACAACAACGAACAGAACCACGACACTATCTTAGCACTAGAATGACTACACCCGTTGAATGACTTAAGCGGAATCTCTCTCGCGTGACACCTACAGTGAACTGTAGGTGGCGCGCGTTACTGCACAAACAAGTGGGGATTTCTCGATATACCTTCAATTCCACCTCAATCCAAATGATATTTTATAGACGCTCCGACATGGCCATCCTGACGTACGACCATCCTCGAGCGTGTATTTTCATGCATTCCTGTAACCAACACTATTAGTCCACCAATTCGTCCGCTCGTCCGTCCTGATATGAGCAGGTACATATTATTAGTTCGCAAAACTAATTATTAGATGGCGCTGCTTGTTGCACTATGACGCCATCAATCCACGACATGGCCACCCCTGACTAGCACCTGTCCTCGGTTGCAGTGTCTGTGGACATAATATGCTCAGAGATTAATCTAGCTCAGCTATCCTGCCAATAGAAACAAGGTTGATTCCAAATGGTACTTTACTTTTCCTAAGTTTAAGTACAATAGTCAACTGTCATAATTGACAATGCTCTGTTACTAAGGCTTCGTACACAGTGCTTCCTGCACAACATGATTTATTGTGAAAGGTCTGATTAACAAGTTACAACACAGTAATTTTAACAATTTTGTTACTCTTTACAATTCATAAGCGATGCATACTCAACTCGTAAAACTTTCATCAAAATCTGTGCACCAACACAGACCAGAATCGGACCAACGATTCCTTATAAACCCATCGCCACATGTTACTCATGAGGTGCGGTTTAAAGTTTTGAGTATGAGTATACAAGTATTCTTAATCAAATTTGGTCTCACTACCACTGTCATCAACTATGACATCTAACTCTCGAGAAACTTGGTGATCGGGGATCTTCCTCACGTGATCATGGGGGTATTTGGTACTTTGCACACTAAACTTTAACCAATTTCGGTTAAACTTACAATATTACTTATACTCTTGCCACTAAACTTTGCCGTAACACAATCTTTGATGAGAGAGCGTTTGGCACTAGAATCATAATAAAATGGGTACAACTCACCAGCACACCGCTAGGATTGCTCACATAGCAAACGTCAACACGTCGCTCACTGCTCGCCTCTGCGAGCAGGCATAAGGCAAGCGCACGTGGCTATTAAAACAAACAAGCACACGCCACAGTTAACTGCCATGAAGCAAGCTCACGTGGTCAAAACAACAGCACAGGGCGTGCCGCACTCATACAGCGAGCCGTTGCGCTGCACCAGCGCTAGTGAAACGGGTCGTGCTTTAGTTTACGGTCGCACGCGGAGGGGGGTGGGAGGTGGTTGGGGGGGTGGGGGGTGGTAGTGGTGAACCCCCCCTAAAAGGGGGGGATGCGGAAACGTATAGTTTCTGAAATATATTAAAAAATCTATCCTAACCTATAAAATATTGATATTAATTAATTTAATATGGTATTTGTTTAAATCAAGTGGGGAGGAGGCTCTATTGTTTACCTACCAAGCTAAGTCAATTGAGTCCTGCTATGTAGGGCCAGTATTTCTGGGTGGTTATAAAAAAATAACCACGAAGGCTAAGGCGGGAGCAAAGCTCCCGCCTTAGCCTTCGTGGTTATTTAATTTAATACAACCCCCTAAGTTCGTATAATTCCTTTGAATGAGTTTTTCTGGAAATAGCCATACATTGGAATTATACGAACATAGACGGTTGTACTGATGATTATAATGATTATAATTCTGTAAATACATACTCGTTACGCTCGCAAATGATATTTTGTTAAGCATACAACCTGACACTGACCTGCAAATTGCAAAAGACGTAAAAAAATTTGAATTACGCGGTCCATGCTGTAGCTTCTACCTTAAAAATTAGCCCATGTAAATCACACCGCGTGTATCAAATTATAACATAACTTGAGCAAGTTAAACTTCCACTGAATGTAAACTATAACTCATTTAGAGGTACCTCCAACATTTCTTTCGACATTTGTTATTATATTTGGGTACGTTTAGAAATAATGAAAGTACTTGCGGGTACTTTTTATTATAAATCGAACAAAAATATTTAATTTTTGGCTTAAAACATTTCACTTTAAAGTTTCACTCTAAACTTTAATGGTACGTCAAAGTCGTAAATAGGACAAAAACTTCATTACGACATTTAACATCAAAACATAACGCGAAGCGCGTCATAGTCAATGATATTATAAAGGAAAGATACGCTACGTTCATAGTGAGCGGCGTTCAGATATCGTTGCGTTGTTATAACAAATGTAAATACATATACGTGTATAGTAATTTTCAACTACGACTGCGATAGATAATACGGAACGTAAAATACAGAAAGAAATAACTGTCTGTAGTGTATTGCGCTTGAAGTATACGAGTGAATTATAGAGTATACGGATTTGCCACAGAAGAGACATTGAATATAATAATAGGCATATTACACTGGTAATGATATATTAAATAAAACTATAAACAAAATTGTTATATATTTATTCACAAAACAAATTCTAAATAAATTTGAGTTCTGTCAGTCGTATTTTCGATAAATGATGTACCTACTTATCGAATACCTACATAATTTACTATTTACGTTTTTTTACTGATGGTCGCGCTACTTGGCAAATAGGAGCCAAATGACCAGACTGATAGGTAAGCCAAATTTCGGAACATCATCATTGTCCTGAAATAGAAGAAATTGTCTTAATTGTTACGGTAAATTATACAAGAATGATAGTAGTAATTAATTAACCAAAATTGACTGCACAGGTGGTATAGTGATTTAAATGCCACTAGTAACGCTTCACCAAGTGCTGTGGGTTCGATTCCTATACGGGACAAAAATGTTTGTGACCCCTAAATAAAAAAAATTACTTAAATTGCCCTTTTACACACAATAGTTACAAGAAGAGTAGAAGTTACAACCTTATTTTTGTTAAAATAATGAAGTATCGTGATTTTTATAATAATAAATTTTACCGAGGCTATCACAGGTACATAATATAACATAATGAGAATAATTATGTTCTATCTAGGTACATTACATATATTTTAATTTTACTAATAAAATATCTAATAGCCCGCTATTACTAATCTCATTCTATATCATCTTAATTTTAAAACGTTGAAAGTCAGAACTTATTATGATCATTATAATATTATGTTAGAAAGGCACTCACTAACTAACAAGAAAACTCGCGATCAAGCTGCTAATAAAGGCTATGTATTGTGCCTACGATTTCGCTTTTGGTTGTTAATCTATGACGTATTCTATTTGTCCTTGTCGCGCTATATTGGCAATCATATTCTCTATCCTTTTCGAATCACCATATTAACAATTCAACATTTATTTGTAAATGAGAAATAAAATCGTGACAAAATATAAATATGTAATATTATTTTATTATACTTACGTATGTTATGAAATTCCTTCACTCTTATTTATCTTCGAACCATAGTTTTTACACTTTCTTAAGACACAACTTGGCATTTTGGATATGTTATTGTCAATATTGTCACGCCACGGACACGCTTTGTTTCGCTCGCTGCTATTGGCCGACTAAATAAAATTACAACAATTGTCTTAATTTGTCTGCAACAATTTGCGCGCACTAGTGCGATATCTACCTCTTTTTTATATATAATATCATTGGTCATAGTCTTTCATCAACGTAATAACCCTCACACTATTCGAGGGTTATACGTGGACGATAACAGGGACTTTATCCCACTTCTGATGTCGGAGATTACAACAGAGGATCCCGATTTTGATCTCGGATATACATCAGGATAGCGTTATTTGTTAAAATAATAAAAGTGTGAGAGCGAATGTTCAACTTGCTCTCTTGCTTACGCAGTTTAATCATTATCAGTAATAAGACAACGTACTACACATTCAGTATAATAGTGACATTACAGTTCGACCACACCGTAACACGTCTCCGCCACAATCACACACCAGTGTAACGCGGGTACGTAATTACATGATGTTTGTTACAATTTGTGACAATTTTGAGGATTCTTGAGACGTTGTGCATTCTACAAGTTCATGGAACAGACTCTGAGTTTTGGAGGCTTTTAAAATGTCTAAGTTTTTGTGTAGTTTTAAAATTTGCTCTTGGGCTTCATTCAATTGTAATTGTAATGCAGCAATGAATTTGAGAGCTTCCTCATATTCCTTGCTGCACTGATCAAACTCATTGACCGTTCCCTGAAGTTGGTCCCTTTCTTTTAATACATTAAGATAATCTGTGTGTAACATTGCCATGTCACACTTTAATTGTGTATTCTTTCTAATTATTTCAACTATTTATTTTTCATTGTCATCCCTTTCTTTTAATAATATTTTTATATTTCACACTGCTCCTTGCACACCTTCAGTTCCTGAAGCGCGAGCTGGAGCTGGGTCTCAAGCTGGCGCGTCTTGGCATTACGAGTATTCATTTTGCTATGTATTTATTAGTTGAAAATGTTAAAACTAGAACTTCTACTTAATACAGAAGTAGCAGTGTAAATAAAGACAAGAAGTTATGGTGTGAGGTTATATTTGTAGATTTTAAATGAAACGCTTAAGAAAAGATTTAAATATGTAAAACCGAACTGAAAAATTATCTAATAAGAAGGGATAACAAGAATTACAATATTCAAATTTCAAACAATATGTTGTCGTGAAGCGACAATTAATAAGGAAAAGAACCTAACCTAAGAACAACAAAACAACAAAAGTAGAACAAGAAAATAATATATTTAAGTTTTTAAAAAGGTATTTACAATTTTATAAAAAAATGAAATATGATGATGATGATGGATGACGTGTAATAACAATTAGATAAAAAAAATAAAGATAGGAGAATATTGTATTGTAGTGGAGCCTAAAGGTCGAAGTGACACACGCTGCGCTTGGAGTAGAAGTAGGCACACGCTGAGCTTATAGTTTCTTGGCGGTGATGGCACGCAGCGCCTGGTCTGGGCAAACTGTCGTGAAGCGACAATTAATAAGAAAAAGAACCTAACCTAAGAACAACAAAACAACAAAAGTAGAACAAGAAAATAGGTAATATATTTAAATTTTTAAAAAGGTATTTACAATTTTATAAAAAAATGAAATATGATGATGATGATGGATGACGTGTAATTACAATTAGATAAAAAAAATAAAGATAAGAGAATATTGTATTGTAGTGGAGCCTAAAGGTCGAAGTGACACACGCTGCGCTTGGAGTAGAAGTAGGCACACGCTGAGCTTGTAGTTTCTTGGCGGTGATGGCACGCAGCGCCTGGTCTGGGCACACGCAGCGTCCGGAGCCGGCGCACGTAGCGCCTGGAGTAGGTGCGCTCAGCGCTTGGAGCAAGCAGTCGCAGCGCCCAAAGGTAGCGCGGGCAGTAGGTGCACTCAGCGCCTGGAGCAAGCAGTCGTAGCGCCCAAAGGTAGCGTGGGCAGTAGGTGCACTCAGCGCCCGGAGCAAGCAGTCGTAGCGCCCGGAGTAGTGTGGCCCCGCGCTTGAAGTAGATTACGCCGACGACTTCAAATGTAGATGGAGGCTTGCAGGATCCCGGGGCAATGCGGCCCCGGGATAAGGCCTTTAGTAGATGCTTCACGTTTGAAAACTGAAGCGAGACTCTCTGTATTCTCCGATTGTTCGGCTTTTATACCTTTTTAGAGAGGACGAGAAATTATTTAAATTAAAAGGAATTTTTTTGTAAATGACCTAGAGCAAAAGAGTATTTATGTGGACATATCGAAATAAGAACATCAGACCAGTGACGAATTTGAATAAAAATTGCCATAAAAACCAAATAAATAATGGTTGTCAAAAATATAAATTTTTGGTTTTAGGTATATAATTGGAAAACCATTACATTTAAGTAAGAAATGAGATATTATTCATATAGGAAAAACTATAGCGCGGCAGCGCGCACGAAACCTGAAATTGCAGAGTTACGGAGAACTCAATAAAAGATAGAAAAAGGTAAGACTCCATTGACAGCTATTTAAAAGGTGCTGATAGCGTGAAAATACGAAGTGAAAATGATTTGTTATTGTGTAAAAACGTTACAGGATCCTATGGAAATAAAAGTGATGCAAAATATGAATGCAGAAAATCAAAAACAGAATGGAAAAATAGTGTAAAATGATATGTAAGTAGCATAACACTACAATGTACGTTACCTGTCACTTAAAATCCGAACGTTTAAATATAATATATTTAGGTAAGTAACTTACGTTTTACTTAATACACGGTATAATTTAAACACAAGTAACAATTGCAACACAAAATTAAGGTGGATATTAATAATTTATAATAATTAAACTTAAATTTATTGGGAGCTAATATTTTACAAACTTATTCCTGGGGTTGCCACTTCAAAAACAATATGATAACACCAAAATATGTAAACCAACGGCAACACTACTTATCACAATGTAACACAGGGCAGCTTCTCAGCAACACCAATCCTCCTTGCCTGGACTAGAAGAATTACAACAACGAACAAAACCACGACATATTGATATTAGGATGAAACATTTTCCTCGCAAAACTGCGATAAAGCTAACAAAACGACAGCTATATAATAAATTGAACCTTTTTAAGGGACAATAACTTTGTACACGCCCCTAGCTGCCCCAACAAAGGTTGACGGAACTAGGGCCCATGAGTAATCCCATCGACGGGCAACAAGGGATGGGGCCCAACGGCCTATGGAGACTTATCATTCTACACAATAGATATAAGGCTAGGTAAACAAATAGTACGTACGTGGTTCCGAAGCTAAGACTGCCCCAAGGCTCAGTCAGGCGGTAGGTAGTTGTAGGTGCATGTAAGTGGTGTGTAGTAGTGTTTATTTATGTGACCTGACCCAGCTGAGGTGACCGGGCAGCGGTCTGGTCCGATGCTGCCACACCATGTTGTATCACTCCAGCGGACGTCACCAATTGACAATTTCTTTCTTCATTTCACTATTTCAGTCAATCTAACTTATTGTACATTTAACTAACTTCAGACTCAACTAAATCCGACGTTCATCGAAATCAAACACATGGCACCCGACACAAGTAACGAACAGTAGTCCAAAGTTCAATATTCAAGGTTCCGGGTTCACGTAGCACAACTTTGCAAACACGGGATCAAATGCGGCCTCTTCTCGAGTCTCAAAGTTCAGCGTTCCCAAACAACAAACTAAATTCCTTCTTAAATATTAAACACTACCCCGCAATAAGAATAAAAAATCAGCCTAGCTGACACGCAACTAACTACCGAGTCAACACACAAAAGGCTCTTAACGCGACGGTACAATTAAACAATAACTTCCAAACAATTAATCGACCCGGCGTCTATTTTTCTAGACTCCACAAACTCCTCCTCTAAATTTGCTAACAAAACCGACACTAGTTAGAGGTTATACGGGACGACCTCACGCCGTGCTAGTCACTACACTGTATTCAATCACTTCCGAAAACTATTAACCGGGCCACGCCCTCGAAATGGAATGCGAGCTTCAAATGCCATACCGTATCTCTACTCGGCGTGCGCGCAAGGTTCCACGTCACACAAGCAAGTTAAATATTGCAAAATGCACTTCAACACGCAATCACTATACAATTGACGCAATTACTTTCAAACGAAATTACTTTAATCAGTCAAATACAATACAAGCCTCTTGTCACGAGCTTACAACTTAGACAAACTAATCCGAGGCGGTATTCACGAAACCACAAATTCAATAGCGAATTAAACGCGCACAAATACTAAAATTCTAGACCACAAAGCCAAAACTGGTCACGCGAAACCGCTGCAGCGGTCACCACAAAATACGTCAATCGACCGCGCCGCTGCTCTCAAGCTACTGTTCTCGCCCACGAGCGCCGAACGCCAGGAAGCTGCATACCGCTGCCCCCTCCCGGCGACGCGCGCATCACCTCACACCATCGGGCGATTCGCTAAGGCGATTGGATACCGTCTCAAATGACCATGTTTGGGCCTAAACAAACTTAACTAGATTTTTCTGTTTATTAAATTTTCATCGTTTTATAAATAGATTTTTGTGTTCATTCCTGTTGTTATTGAACTTGAGGCTTGAAGGAACAGGAAGCATTATTATTCTAGTGCTGCGATGAACCTTTGTAAAGCTAGATGGCTTGCAGAATGTGAAGACTGCAGACAATATCAGCTCGGGAGCGAATATGTTAACAAAGTTCCGAAGTTAAAGCAGTATGTGTATATACAGAATATCTCCGAACTACATATCGTTCCCACCGATGTCACTTGCCCTTACGCACACAGCATGCATTGCCCCACCGGCATTAAGGACGCACCGGCAATCGTACTGCACTATCAATCTCCGGTCTGAGCAGGGGGGTGATGTGGCGACGCTGTCGTCGCGCCACAAGCGAAACATATCGAAGCCTAAATCGCGCTCACAAAGTTCCGAAGTTAAAGCAGTATATATTATAGAATAGCTCCGAACTACCACTCGGAGTGTTGGCTGCTCCCCGGGCAGAACATCCTGCCCGGCGAGACATCTCCCCTCTTCCTTCCACCGTCTACAGTTACATTATCAGTTTTTTCGAAAAACTCCCACAAAACACTAGTGTTTTGTCACGACGTTGTTTCTTTATTATTTACAACCTAAAACGAAGCTAATATTTACAAAGTTTTTTTTCTTCGTTTTTAGACTTCGTTTATGAACACTAAAATATCACAATGCGTGCTTTAATGCTTTGAAATAAACTTGGAATTAACAAATAAATCAAAGTTTTTAAATAATAATATTACAAAATGTATTATTGCACTTGTCCCTCAGAGAGACACAATTACTATGAAAACTCAAGTTCAAACGTTGAAGGACAGATGGTCAATGATAATATTTTGTCTTAACAAGGTCAAGGCTATAAATGTGGTTTAATCCTCACATTTCGGGGAACAAGTCTTATTTTTCAATATACGGGAAAAAACCGTATTTACTGTGTAGAAATTTATAATAAACAGCACGGCGTTTAAAATTGTTTTATTAGAGACATATTTGAAATAGTTATTTACCGCGTTTAGACTCTCGCCTCGCAGCTCGCTTATTGTTGCGAGGTAACGAGTCCCTGTTTACACTCTCGCAATGCGTTCAGTTTGCGTTGAGCCAGCAACGATGGAAGATGTCGAAATAATAGCGGCATCAATTATGATATCTATTCATCGAAACAGAACCTTTTCAGTTTCATAATTTTATATAAATCGCTAGTACCTATTGTGCAAGATTAAATAACATTATTTTATTAAAATTGTAATTTTAAAACAAAAGCAATTCGAATGTTATTATGGAAGGGCGCCGTAAACAAACTGAAACGAGAGCGCGAGTGTAAACACCACGCTCACGTCCCTCGCGAGGCCCTTTGCCTCGTACCCAAAAACTGCCTCCGACGCGAACGCCGCGAGTGGCGAGGCGAGCTGCGAGCTAGCGTTTACACTCGCAACTCCTGGCTCGCCTCGCCACTCGCGCGAGAGTGTAATCGGGGGATACAAGTATCTATATGAAAAAGAAAGAAATAAACATTTCAAACATGGGCCCCGTTGCAGTTTCACACTTATCGTACACGGCATAGCATTTGTTTTTGTACGGCAGCGAGTGCGTGATGTTTTAATAATATCACAAATTATTAATTATTACAACGTTGCTGTGTGTTGCGGTTCTACTTGAATTCCTCCTACGCTGACGTCGGTCGCCTACTAATGTGCATTGTGTTCTATATAGCCTAACACTACGACGGTTACGACAGCGGCGCGTAGTTTGCTTAGGAATGTTCCGATACAAAGTATTGATACCTAGTCATATCAGTAGTACCTACTCAAATCATTTTTTGATACTACTCATACAAATACTCCTAATATATCGATACTTACTGATGTCGACACTTTTTTTGAATGAATTTAACGTAGCAAATGTTTCAAGCCCCACAACGATCTATTCGGACATTATATTCCAAATATATTCTTGAATAAATCAGACGTATTGCCACAATATTTCGCCGACTTAAAACATTGTTTACATTTTGTAGTTGTTTCGTTTGTTTTGGTAAAATATGTCCACATTAATTATTTTCGTGGTGCCATGATAACATTGGAACAATAAACCGATAACTACAATAAATTGCATTACTTGTAACGTAATCGTAAACAATCACTTGTGGAATGCTGAACACTGCTAGTGCTGACTGGACCAGTGACAATTTTAGTGTAATAGCGGCTCTCTCTCTCTCTCTCAGTCTCGGTTCGGGTAAAGTCGGACGGGTTCGGATCAACTGATTCGATACCAAGTACTTTTGTTTCGATACCGAGTAAGTATCGCAAGATTGACTCGATGCTATTAGTACTTGGTATCGAATCAAAAGTATTGAGTACCTACTCGTATTTACTAGTATCGGAATGTCCCTAAGTTTTCTGCGCGCCGCGTACCGCGCGCGTCGGTTTCGCTCGTCAGCGCCGCGTACGTCGATCGACGGACGAGCGTGGACTAGTGCGAGCGTCATCACTCTATTACTGACGATCCACGCGTGCACGTACAGTTGCAATGAATATCGATACAGAACGTCTTATTTACCTAATGATTTGTACTAAGATGGGAATGCAAAATAGTGGGTAGAAATTTTCGAGGCTTTATTTCCGGATTACAATAATGAGGACGATAGTAAAAAAAGAGACCGATCTCCTTTCCGAAACGAACTAAGCAGACGACTGTACCGTATAAAGCTCGGTATCGCACTATGGTATTTTATTTCTCGCTAAAGTATGCAACCGACCGTACGCAACTGACGTCAGCGTAGGAGGAATTCAGGCCTAGGGTACTCTGCGCGTTGCGGATCGTTATAAGAAATAGACAGTTATGAGCATAATGTGTATCTAACTATACGTTATAAAGTAAATAAACGTATCAATAACTGTCTATACGTTATAATGGTCATTTACACCGTCACCACCACAGAACACTATTACTCCTAGCGAAGGTCTATCTGCTCCTTTATAAAGATGGGTAGCTATTCAAGTAACTAACTAAATAGCGGCTATTCACAAAATAGCCACGGCTATGATATTCGTCAACACGATAACTAGCTATTGGCTACTTTGGCTAGAGGCGCTTCGGTTATCCGACAAGCTACGGCGCAGCGGGTAGCTGCTAGCTGCTACTGAGGACGCTACGTAATACAGCCGGCAGCCGCGCGTAGCTCTCAGCTACGCGCGGCTGCAGACAGCTACCAGCTACTAGCTAGCTGACTAGCTGAATAGCCAACGGGCAACGGGAAACTACACGCGCGATCGATGCAATCTTCAATCGCATTTCACATCGCCCTTATCTTTTATACATTCACGATATAACAAAAAGGTTAGGTTTATTATTTGTAATATGTACATAATAATTGTATTTTTATCGGTTGTCTTAATTAAAATGAACTTCCCTTCACACTTTCTTCAGGCTTAGGACTGACGATGAAACATTAGAGTACAAAATTAAATTATAATGAAATATCATACAGTATAAAATGTTACATCGGCGTATTTCAAAGTTCATTTGATTTTATGTACAAATTTGAACTTTAGTCTATTTACACTTATTTTGTTTATATACAGTCTTAGATGCTATAATATTATACACTTATTTAGTCACTATTAGTAAGTACCTATTTGTATTTTTGTTTATTTATACACTTTTTTTAATGAATATAAAAGTTTATATGATAATGGTTTACGTCCAATTAAAACGTTCTTTGTCCATATTGACATTTAAAAACATTAGTTTTTGCACTTTTAATTAACTTGTTCTGTTGAATGTTGTATAACATAATTAAATCTGATACTACAGCAGTTTCTTCACTTATAGATAAGATGGCACTTTAAAATATAGATGGATATGATATTTCCACAGTTTTTAATAATTTAATTTAATAATATGTACGACATAGTTATGAGGGAAATTCATTTCTTTTCAAGAAAATATAAAATTAATAAGAAAATATAAACGAAAGTCATTATTTTTTATTTATCTAAATATAAGTTCCGCGGCGAGATTCGAACGTAATTCACAGGGCAGTTGAGCATTGAATTCCTAGCCTAACTACATTACAGTGGCACGCTAACGGTATCAATTATCGGTTGGTTAGTAAGTCATTTATCCAAATAGCCAAATAGCTGAATAGCTGGTTATCTAGCTGGCTATTCCACCACAAATAACTGGCTAGCTAGGTTATTGCAATTTTGGCTAGTTACCCATCGCTACTCCCTTACACAGTATTGTTACACAGAACACAACTACTCTCTACCGAGAGGTGTATTATCTATGCTGCCCTGTCACAGGCTCATCTGTCCTTTGAGCATAGAACTATTTTCTATGCTCAGCATCTGTCACACTCTCAGAAGGGCTAGAACCCAGAGCCGTAAAGCCAGTTTATAACCTATGACCCACCCTCTTGGTAGAGAGCACAGATAACTATATACTAGTCAGAGAGTAGAGAGTAATTGTGTTCTGTGGACCCACCTGTCACAGTTAAACTACCAAGATATGAGAAATACATAATAAATAAAAAGACCATAATATATTTGTAATATGCATACAGAAGTTGATGTATTCGTCAGTAATTTTACTCTTATCGATCCTGAAATATACCAGTTATGGATAGAGGGATGCTCCTGTAAGTATTTATGCATACTTACAGTTTTTATATCGCCGTAGACCTAGACAAAGTATAAAAAACCTTAGTAGGTATTCATGTTAAGGTCTTTAAAACATATAACTATTATTGGAAAGAAAAAAAAAGAATAAGTACCTTGATTTTCTATTTTTTTTATTACTATTTTCAATAATAACATTATACTACAAATTAAATATAGACAATATTATATATTTTTAGTATAACGTTCTCTCGGTTTTAGAGCCTTGTGGAATATTTAGAGACGATGGTAAGAGACCTGACGGTATGACATTGGTCAGGGAGAGAGGTAAAGCCATAGTGTGGGCTACTAGCGTAGACACTGACTGTCTCTCATCTCAGGGGTACTTCGTTTAGAGCTGGGGTGGCATCAGAGGCAGTTGAACCGAGTAAGTGGCGCAAATATAGTCTCTGAGAGATGACTACATATTTGTTCCATTTGCTGTAGAGACTATTGGTCCGTGGGGTCCATTCGTGGTGAAGTTCCTAAAGGAACTCCATCCACGACTGGTCATTGCTGCTGGTGATAAGAGGGCTGGTTCTTTTTTCTCTCAAAGGCTTAGTATAGCCATTCAGCGGGGAAACGAGCCAGCGTTCTTGGCACAATACCCCGGGGAGCAGGACTGTATGATTTAATATGTGGTAGAGCCATGCTGCAGCTATCTTATGGTTGTAGCACGAATGGGTCGGATCACCCGGGAAGGACCACGCTCTCACAGAATACCAGCGTAAAATAGCAGCTTAACACCGCTGTGTTTCGTATGGTGAGTGTAGAGAACTGGAGACCCTTTTTACTGGAAACAAGGCATTCCATCTTAGTCCTTACGGGTGACAATGCATCTGCATTTTGATTTGTAATTGAAGATAGATGTAGATGTCTATGGGCCGCGATTTACTAGTTTTAGTTTTTTTAACAATAGTTTTAATATTGTATATAATAAAATATTGTATATTATGTTATGAAATAAAAGTATAATATTATTATTTATAGTATTTAAGTAATATAATTTAGGGTAAAACGAGTCTTGAGAATTATGAGTAGTGTATAGAGTGGCTGGAAGTAGGCAGGCACTCAAGCTATCTTCATCACTATCCATAGCGTTGGATTTATTGGTTAGGAAAGCTTATTAGACTCAGTACCTCAAAATAATAAATGGAACCCTTATAGGAACACTTTGTTCTGTCTGTCCGTCTGTCAAGACTTTTTCTTAGAAACTTATAAAGGTTTTATGGCACAATTTAAAGGTATGGCCAATATATGTAATTGAAAATATATATCACATATATCTGAGTGTGAGTGCAAATATCTGTTTGTGATATCTGTTGGGTACTTCCCATTGACCTAGAATCACAAAATTTGACAAGAAGCAATATCTCATAGCTCAAATTATTGTAAATGTCTGAAAAATGTTTAAATCACAATTTTTTTTGGGATTATTAACTTATAGACATAATTAGACTATTAATCGTGATGTAGATCGATGTATGGTAGAATATTTTTTCCACTGCCAAAGCACTGCCTGCACTTTTAATTTTGTTCCTCGATCTGACTTACCTATGATGTGTAAGAGCCATTTCTGATGCTTACCTCATTTTTATGGTTTCCATCGGAAGGTACACCCCACCGACGGGAGTATATTGTCAATCTTCACAATATTATTCATTTGAGATACGATTCTGCTTATTTTTATAATACAAACTTGGAGAAGGCTACATATGTCTGCGATTTGATACATAGTATGTTTGCCTTTCCATATGTTGGTATGGTTTGTTAATTTATTACAATGTATATGGTTCGGAATTAATAAAATTATGCTTAATTTACAAAATTATCTTGTTTCCGTACTATCACGCTTACTGTTTGCCATAATCAAAGATTTTTTTAATAATTGCAATATGAATTAAACATTAAAAACAAAACAAAATTTAAATAGAAGAAAACAAAATGTTATCTTAATTCTAATTTAAGACATAATAGTAGAATAACTTTAAAACTTTAAGGAAATATAAACAAGTGGAATATAAAACTTAACAAAATGCTAAAATGACCTCAAAATACACAAAACAATATAAAGTAAAACATAGGATAATCATATTTCTAAATATAGATAAATAATATATTGACAACAAAGTGAAAATATTGAAAACACAAATGTAATATTAGTTCACAAATACAAACAAATTGGTGTAAAAGAGAAAAAAAATGAGAACAGAGATTGAAGGAAGATCCTTAATTTAACACATAAACAAGACTGTTTGATTAAGTCACAGTAAACAAAGAAAACAGACAAGATGATAGATGAAACAATTTGGTAATGTTATTACTAGACACAATCAAATGATACATATGAAGACAATAGAATAAAGTAAAGATATAAAAAAACACAAATCATCACATCTTTTTTTTTAAATAGCAAAAAATATTTAATTAAAATAATACATATAAGATAATAATAATAAGAGATGTTCTACTTAATAACTAACTGTTACTATTTACAGGTGTGCTATTACTGTTAAAGAGTTTGAGGCTTTTAATAATTTTGTTGACAAATTGAACGAAGGAGTCCAAAAGGGAATCTTAACCCTCAAGTTCCTGCCACCTATATTTGTAATGCAAGTATCTGCCTGCGGTCACAGTGACTCCTACATTAAAACCATGTTTTTTTATGTAATATGAGTCAATAATGTAATAAATTATAAATGAAACGCACTTTAAGATTATAATAATGATATTGAAAAGAAAAAAACTAAATAACACAACATTTTCTTCTATGAAATGACAAAACATAAATGCAGGCATATTTCTCTCAAAATGAACAATCATCTTCAAATAATGAGATCAATCAAAATAGGAACTTAAAATTAGAGCAATTTGCACTTTTTTCTTAATATCTATATAAACATTTGATAAAAATTGCTGAGGGTAAAGTTCACAACTCCAAACAGATGGGTTTTTTACACATAAAACATAAGTGAAACGTTTTGCATCTTTTTTTGGGACCGCAGGTTGAACATGTTTTACGTTTTTCTAGTTTATCTGCATCTGAACAGCTGGGCATTTCATCTTCAATTTTCAAAATGCGGCGTATTGAACATTTTATGTCCCGAGGAGTGTTTTCATAACCCTCTCGCCGTCGCATGTGTGGTGTCGTCAGCTCTTGTGTTAGCCGTTTCATAAATTTGAATCTGCTTCCGGTTCTCTGTGTTTGATTGTGTGAACTTATGACGTAAGCATTTGAAGCAGATATATCCAGCAGCCGATAAAAAATTACTAAGGGCCATCTTTGCGTTCGTCGGGCCGTTGAATAATTTGAGCACCTTTGATACAATAAATCGACGCCAATTTTAGTCCGGTTATAATACATAATAACTTCTGGCTTCTTGGTATTTTCATCTACGCTAGCCGTATGGTGCATACTAGAAATCATAACCACGGCTTTGTTTTTCTTCGGTACAAAAAATGTGAGTTATATCTTTTGTGAAACAAAAAACCGATGATTCAACTTGTCTTTGCCGCCTTGGTAAGAATTCTGGCGGTTTTTCCCGTTTTTTTTTTTAGAGTGCCCACCAGAGTCAATTTTTTATCCTTCAGAATGTTTACAAGTTCTATAGAACAAAACCAATTGTCGGCAGTAATATTTCTGTTCGAGCCTTCCACTGGGGAGGATAAGTCGTAATAGTGCTTGCGTAGGTTTTGACAATCGTTTTTGTTCCGCTGTCAAATTTGTTCCATCAGAATCTTTGCCTAAGTAAATGTAGGAGTTGAGGAGAAAACCATTTCTGGCGTCTGTAAGGCACTTAAGTTTCAGTCCATATTTGGCTGGCTTCTTCGGCATGTACATTCTAAATTTACTACGGCCACGAAAAGCCACCAACATCTCGTCTATGCGAGCACAAGTGTCAACGCTGTATACTTCTTGGCAGTTCTGAATAAAAGAATTGAAAAGCTTTGATATTGGTGCAGCCAGGTCAGTTTCTCGCCTGTGAGCTCTTGTTTCAGAATCATCGAAACGGATGGTTTTCATCAAAATTTCAAATCTATTTTTATTCAATATGCACCGATATATTTCCCTGCCAGAGCCATCCGCATTATACCACAATCTATAATCTTCTCTGTTTTCTTTGAATATAGCCGTGTAAAACAAAAATCCGATAAAGGCATTTAGTTCTGTTCGATCTAAATCTTGTACGCGTCCTTGCTTTTTATATATTGGTCGCAACTGCCTTATTTTTTGATTAGTGTGTAATACTCTTTTATCGAGCATCTCATTCGTGAATAAAAGACTCCAAAGGTCGAGAGGTGTGGTCAATTCATTGAATACATCACGATATGGTAGTTTTAGTCCTGGTGCTTGTGACACAATATTATGTTGCTGAGTTCTGGCACGAATGGCACTCTGAACAGAGGACCACCTGAAACGATTTTTACCAAAGTAGCTTCGGTTTCTCGTTTGAAGTTGTGATAAAGGTACATATTTCGTCATCCGAGGAAAAGTTATCATCTTGAGTAACTGGTACTCTCACACGCTGAGAAGACACAAATCTATTCTCACCAGTAGAATGATCTTCGTCGATTTCCTCTGAAGATGAAATACCCAAGCAGTCATCAGACTAGCAGTCTTCTGTAGGCACGGGATTGTCAGAACAAACAGAGTCCACATCGCTGCAATCTTCGTCACGGGTCTCCTCTTCATCCGACATATCTTCTTCCAACCATCTTGTTATATTTTCGTTGTTTTTATTCATGTTGACACTAAAACAAAACAAATACACGTAATACAAAATAATCACGTAACTTCGTACGCGCGGTCACCATGACCGCTCACGAGATTTTTTTACTCACCCAAGCTAAACGCGTGCACGTGTAGCCTCGTTAAGCGCATGCGCGAGCGCGACACTAACCGACAAGTAGAAAAGGTACATAGGCGCCTACTACACACTCGATAATTATCACGATATTTAACGTGATTTTTATCTTGCAATATCTTGGATCGAATCTACATACTACACACTCGATACTAATCGCGTCAGTACAACGGTAGATTTCATTCTCTAAAGACGTGTACGTTCCATAATTCGATGCCAGTAACGTAATGAGTGACTATAAAAATAAAGCTTGCATTGCTATTATATTAGCGATATCATTATTTAAAAAGGCGTGTAAAGAGAAAAAAATGGATGAAGCATTGGCTCCATCCATATTTTTCTGTTTACACGTCTCTTTCACGTGAATTCATTCAAGGTTTTTTGGTCATTCGTTTGAGGCACGGCTGGTGCCGCCACTGCATCAAGAAGCGCGTCCTCCACCATCGCTGACAATGAATACTGACGATAAATATCGACGAGAGACTAGACACTCGATATTTATCGACGATACTTGATACAGATCGTTGGATTTCTGGATTTTTAGAAATCCAGCGATCCGTATCACGATCCAAGATATGCTATACTACACACTCGATAAATATCGTAATCTTAGATTACGATCCAAATATCGTGATAATTATCGAGTGTGTAGTAGGCACCATAGACGCACGCCAAGGCACGTAGCCGTTTAACGGAAAAAATCAAATTCAAATATTCGGCGGAGAGTCACGGTGACCGCGGGCACGAACTTAAAGGTTAAGTTTTCGCACAGATTATATGGTTTCACCATGGTACAGAAAATGCAGGGCAATGCACGATAAGGTGTTCCAGCGTCTGTGAAGTGGTACTGTCACACGGGCAATAATCATTGTTTGTAATTTTGAAACGGTAAAGGTAGTTTAGTTAGTTTAGTTTAGTTTACGACGGGCTGTTTTCCGCATCTCCACGTTTATGTGCGTATTTTGCGTGTGGGCAGGAATAATGTGATTATTCGAGCCATGAGATCTCCCCGAAGAAGCTTAACAGTCCTTTGATGTTGCATGCAACTTCGGGGATTGATCCCGGCGTGCCGAGATGTTTAACCCTGTACGTAGAGACTTCCGAACATTTGAGTAGCACGTGGGCCGCCGTTACTTCCTCCCCCATACATGCTCTGCACAGGGGACTATCTGTAACACATATAGTAAATAAATTTTTGTTAAAGGTGCCGTGTCCTGTGATAGCACTTGTTACTATCCTGATGTGCGGCTTGTTAAGTCTCATTAGAACTTTGGTTAAACAACTGTTTATTTCAGGGAGGGCCTCCCTAGCTTCTCTACAGTCTAGTAGATTTTTCCAAAGTTGAGCGTGTTGATTAGTGAATTGTCTACGTACCAGTGAACGAATTTTACCAAAGGGGATTGGTATGATTGGTTCCGATCCTATAGTGGCCAGAGGCGATCCTCTTCTGGCCAGTTCGTCTGCTGCATCGTTGCCTCTGGATCCACTGTGTCTCTTTATCCATTGCAGAGTCACATTGTTGTTTTTACATACCTCATTTAATAATAATAATAATAATAATAATTGGTATTTATTTTCTCCCACATAATATTATGATCAGTACATCACAATAAACTTAGTAACAATGAACTATACAACTAAATAACAGCTATAAATATAAGCTAAATAAAATCTAGGTGAGAGACTGGTGCCCAAACTAGGTTTCCCTGTGCTATGGGATCACCAGGCCCCTCCCTCAACAGAAGTGATATTGCTGTAATACACTTAATAATCAATACAGCTACGTGTAATGAAATTACATTAAAATATATATGTTCAGTGTGGAGAAACTGTGTAAAAATCACTTATTAGGTATATATAAAGAAAAACATGCTTTAAGTAGTCTACTAGTAAAGGTAAGCAGGTGTATTGTGTTAATAATGTGGTGTGCGTGTGTGCGCGTGCGCGCACGTGTGTGTGTGTGTGTGTGTGTGCGCGTGTGCGTGTGCGTGTGCGTGCGCGTGCGCGTGCGTGTGCGTGTGCGTGTGTGTGTGTGTGTGTGTATGCATGTGGTGTGTAATATATACGAGTATTTAAACAATACGTTCAAATAGTTTTTCTGTCTGTTCGTAGTCTAATGATTTAAGCCATTTGATTACAGAAATTTTTGTCTGTCTTTTAGTTAACGGGTATATATTTAATAATTTGTTGGCAAGATTATATAGGACTGGACCTCTGTAATTGAAAAATCTTTGAGCAAATAATAAATTGGTAACAGGTATAGTGCATACCAGGAGGAAGTCTTTTGTTTAATACAGGATTAGATTTATTATATTCCGTTTTTGAATGATTTAATAATATTGTCCCAAGAATATAGAGTTGACGTACAGTGAGCAATTCACAGAATTAAAGTTCATTTGTTGAAAATAATCGATGTTTTTTATAACATATTTTAAGTATAAGTCTTTGTGCACGCTCTAACCTAATCATGTGGCTTTTTGCTACACCACCCCAAGACGTTATGCTATAGTTAATAATAGATTGACATAAGGCTGTAGTAACAAATTTTATAATACTGGTTCAACATTGGTAGAGCCACGCGGCAGCTTTTGCTGTCGCACGGATAGGCCGGCTCGAACCGGGGTGGTACCACGACCTCACAGAAAACCAGCGTGAAGTAGAGGTTTACCTCTGCGTTTCGCTTGGTGAGTGCAGGTGGACGGAGGCCCTTTTTACTGGAAATGAGGCATTCCATCTTAGTCCTCACGGGTGACAACGCATCTGCATTTTGATTCGCAAACGAGGATAGATGTAGATGTCTATGGGCCACAGCAACCACTTACTATCAGGTGTACTGTGTGCTCGTTTGTCACCCTTATCCTATAAAAAAAAAAATTAGCAATATGACGAAGCTGCTTAAAAATGTATGTAAGTTTACGAACTCTGGAAAAAATGTGGTTTATATGCTCCTCGAAAGAAAGTTTGTGGTCTATAATAACACCTAAATATTTTGTGTTCGTGGTCTTTTCAAGAGAGCGACACGTACATGAACTTAGCGGCGGTATGTAGCAGTCATGGACGTATAAGTTTAAGTTATCTTGGCCTTTTAATGCTAATTTAATCGTTGATGGCATTCATATATTAGTCCCGAGTTCACCACATTGCAACTCAGAGCTTGTAGTACCGCCCTACTGTCGGTCAGTATTCTGATGGAGAAGTCATTAACCTTCCTAGCATCTATTGCTATGGCCGCTCGAATGATATCCATACATTCGGCCTGAAAGACTGTGTTATAGGTACCCAGCGGTGTCTAGTAGTCTAGTCTTCAGAGAAAGTTCCAGATCCTACACCTTTATTTGTTTTAGAACCATCCGTGAAAACTCTAAGCTCTTTTGGGCTTAATCCTTCCGGCTGGCTGATTTCATTTAATTGTGTCTTGTACTTCTTATCGAATACAAATTGTTTAGCAATCTTATCGTACTTGGCTTGTAAGATAGGAATTTTTGAGTGAATCCTATCAATTATGCCTGTATGAGGGACACTATTCTTACTTCAAAGATTTAGGGTCTTGAGTCTGATGGCAGCTAAAGTTGCTTCTCATTGTATATGTAGATGAAGCGGTGTTAGCTCCAGCATCGCTTCTAAGGCTGCTGTTGGCGTAGTCCTTATGCAGTCTGTGGCAGCCATACATGCCAGTCTCAGGTAGCGCTGAAGGTTTATAGTGGTGGCTTCATTTGTCTTGGTCCACCATACCAGAGCGCCGTATGTAATCATGGGCCGAATTACAGTTTTGTACAGCCACAGTATGATTTTTGGCGTCAAACCCCATCTTTTGCGTCAAACCCCATCTTTTGCCAATCATGTTTCTGCATTGCCAGAAAGTTATACTAGCTTTGTTGATTTTGTTTTCTGTGTTTATTCCAGTTAAGTTTGCTGTCCAAGGTAAGACCTAAATATTATACCTCAGTGGATAGCTGGAAAGACTTGGGAGATGATAGTTATTCAGCATTCGTTTTTGTGTGAACATTACCAGAACCGTTTTATTTGGATTGACGGTTAAGTCGTATTCCCTGCACCATCTCTCCAATATACGGAGAGCCGCTTGGGTCAGTTCGCACACTATGCTTGCTGTCTTTCCAGAGACTAGTATTGTCAGGTCATCAGCATAACCTACTGTGTAGAAGTTATTGGCATTTAATTTGCTGATGAGTTCATTAATGACCATATTTCACAGGAGAGGTAAAAGAACCCCACCCTGCGGGCAGCCTTTCTTAATCTGGATTGGTTGAAATTCACCAGCAATCTTTATTATTCGTGTACTGAACATGTTTACTATCCAGTCAATCAGTGCCGGTTCAACTTTATGTCTACTGAGTGCACCTTTTATGCTGGAGAAGTTCGTTCTGTCAAAAGCACCTTCTATATCTATGAAGGAACCTAGACATATTTCTTTGTTTTGGATGGCCTCTTCAATCTTTGTAATTACCTGGTGAAGTGCTGATTCTGTTGATTTGCCTAGACTGTAGGCGTGTTGCTTGTCGTGTAGTGGTAAGTTCATTAGCGCCGACCCCCTTAATTCCTTTTCACACATCCTCTCCATCGCCATTAGAAGAAAGAATGTGAGGCTAATGGGCCTGTAGGATTTAGGGTCTGTGTAGTCACTCTTACCTGGTTTGGGTATGAATGTGACTTTCACTTCCCTCCATCCCCTAGGAACATATTTAAGAGCCAGACAGGCTCCCATTATGACAACAAATTTGACTATTAGGGCTTTACTCCCCACTGTAGGAGTGCCTGGAATATGCCGTCAGATCCTGCCGCTATATAGGAGAGGAAACTGTGAATGGCCCAATGGATTTTGTCCATCGTTATCACTCTCTGTGCTAAATTCCAGTCTTCTGCTGTTAGTGTCAGTATATGGTCATGCCGGTTTGCCTCCTGAGTTACGCAGCAACCTGGGAAGTGCGTTTCAATTAGGATGCGTTGGGCCTCATCCGGCGATTTTGAGTAGCTACCGTCGGGTTTCTTTATATAGTTGGATCCCGACGTGTTATGTTCAGCTAGAATATTCCTTATCCTATTAGCTTATTCACAGGTTTGTATGTTGCCACAAAATTTACGCCACATTGTCGAGTGTCGATACCTGATACATTTTTTGTATTCGGACTTAGCTTCTTGCTTTAACTCAGCATGCCTTGGTGGAATGATTTCTGGACATGACTCATGGTAGCTATCTATCATGGCCTTAGTAACAGCTGCTACCTGTTCTTCTAGGAGCGACTGATCTGCTATAGTATTTGTCCCCTCAAAACCCGCGAGCGAAGACGTCAACCTATTAAGGTATTTTCTTTTATCCATCTTGCGGGGATTTCTCCATGGTGGTGTAGCGGGGATATCGACCTGTAGTGCGAAGCAGATCCATCTATGATCTGAGCATGAGGCCTCTCTCGACACATGCCACCCCGTAATTAGTTTAGCTGCTCCTTCTGTTGCAAATGTGAGGTCGATTATTGTGCGACAGCGTTTGTTTATGAAGGTTGGTTTAGTACCTGTGTTTAAAATGGTTAGGTTAGTGCTAAATAGATATTCAACTAACACCTTACCTTGTTCATTCGGTCTTTCCATTCCCCAGAGGGTATGATGCGCGTTGGAGTCCGTCCCGATCACAACCTCTAGTCCGGTCCTCGCAGAAGTTCACCAGCCTGACGAGGTCATAAGGGGGAGAAGTGTCTTCCTCCGGCATCTAGATCGAGGCGACCACTAATCTTCTCTCCTGTGTATATTGTATTGCCACGGCATACATGTCTCTAAAACAGAAATCTGTTAATGGTTGTGTACAGATATCTTTAGTAGTGTAAATACACGCTCTAGGCTTGTCGTGTTCAGAGCTATAGAATAGCTTGCCTTTTAGGTTGTTTAGGCCTTTGATTTTACCAGCCCCAACCCACGGCTCCTGGATTAAGGCCATGGCCGTCCTTTGAGCCTCCAACCACTTGCGTAATTGAGCCGACGCAGTTTCGCTGTGGTGGAGGTTGGCCTGCACTAGGCTAGTTTTGGAGGAAGGGCACGCCATCATTGATCGCGTCCTCCCCGTCCCCGCTCAAAAATAAGCCTGCCAGCAGATCTCGGGTTTCATCGTCAGCCACCAAGTCGGAAGTGGTCGGCAAAATGCAGTCCTCTTCGTCACTCAGTGAGCTGCCGCTGAGCCCGATCTCTACTGTGGGCTTCGGCTCAATTGTGCAGGCCGTTTTTTCACTGGACTTGGCCTCCAATGATTCCGCTGTACCGGTAACCATGGCTCCGGTATCCATAACTTCCGGGTTATTATCTGCCTCTTTGCTTGGTGGAGTGCCAAAGAATTTACCTCCACGACCCTGGAATTTTACGTATACCGCCCCACATACACATGCGAGACGGCGTCCGGTTTTCATCAGGGTTGGTCCGTCTGCTTATCTGCCTTGAATAACAACCAGTCCCTGATGTTAACCCAGCGGTTCTGGTACACCAGCACAATGTCGCGTGAGTCTTTCCAGGCTCCCTGGGCATCAGGGATAAGGATACCACATTTGACTCTATATGGTATCTCCGACTGTTTCTTTATGGTCAGCGAGGTGTTGGATTTAAGGTCGAGGGTAGCAATATTCCCCTTTAACCAATCCAGAGCCTTATGATCGTCGCACCACAGTTTCAGGACATCCTCCGTGTTAATGGGTTTGCATCTAAAAACTGGGTCCGACGCATCAGGGTCCTGGCTACTCCAGGCCTCACTGATCATCTTCCTCTGTATTGCCACGACTGACAACAACAGCTACTTTCTTCGTTATGTGACCTGAACGCACACACTTTGATGAACACATGAAGGCCACACCCAAATCTGCTTTAGTAGCGGAAGCGTAGCTTGTTCTTGCAGCCTTTGGTTGCTGTTCGAGTCGCACTTTTTTTTGCTCACCTCTCGGCGAGGTGGACTCTTCCAGCATCCTTTTGGCTGCTCTTACCTTCTTCCCAGGACGCTTGGCCGCTCGCTGCTTCCTGGCGGATATCTTAGAGCTGGTTCCCGCGGCTGCGACTTCCACTTGGACTGGATTTTTATTCTTCCCAGCTTCAGCGTGGCTACTGGTTCCAGCCCCAAGCACCCCAGTCGCAGTAGCTTGCCCAGCCTCCTTGGTTTTAGTTTTAGAAGCAGCCAGCGCGGCTCGTTCTTTTCGGCCTCTTTCCCGCTGCTTTTTATTTTTCTTTTTGGCCTTTCCACAACTGCCTGCAGGGAAGACCCTCCTGATGGTCCGTCAGGTCGGCAAGTAACCTTTTTAGGTGCCTTGCCTTTCCCCTTACGGCTCACCACTTGCCAGGCAGCAGAGAAAAGGTTGTCCGTTCTCGGTGGCTCCGCAGGAGTTTTTTTACTCGCGGGCTCATGCTCCTTTTTCTCGTCCAGCTCCTCAGGTTTGGAACTGGTTTTGGAAACCTGCACGTGGAAGTTGTCCTCTTCGTGAGGCCAACTATTCTGGACGGAACTGTCCGTGGAACCGTCGGTTTAAAGGCGGTTCCCCCTTGTTCTTTGGTGTCTCTGGTAAGCACCTCTGACACCTCTCCCTCTTTCTTACTGGGCCTTAAATTGTCCATTAGTTTTGTGTTTAAAATTCGTCCCCCCGGCTTCCTACCCTCCATGGAACCTTTGGGAACGCCCTACTTTAAAAAAGAATTTCAGGCGTTGGGATTATCGGGAGAATATAGAGGCTAGCAGATAGTGCCACCGTTTAGCTTGAAATCCGGACCAAAGAGGGCGTGTTGCCTCTCGCCGCTATATACCCTAGCAACGACCGGATCACTCTCCAGGACTCCTTCATCCCCTCGTACGGCGCTCGACTGCGCAGATCCTTGTGGAAGTGGGTGTGTTAGTCCACCGGATACATCCACTGTCTTCGGCGGAACCGTCCCCTCCTCCTTTCCTATCCGAGCTTGGGACCAGCAATGGCGAAGTTTGGCAATGGCATCGGCAACGGTTAAGGTATGACTTGTGGTAATCGTGGTTGGTGAGGACCTGCGTCAAATAAAAACAGGGTTTTGTGAGAGCGCTTAGCCTCACGATATCCCCCAGTGTTGGAAGCAGCCTTTTTGTATGTTGGCCCTGTTCTGCGCTATAATACCTAGCTTTCGAGGTTGCACGGTTGTGTTTTTTTTATATAGAATAGGGGCAAACGAGCATGCGGCTCACCTGATGGTAAGTGACTACCGCCGCCCATGAACAACTGCAACACCAGGGGAATTGCAGATGCGTTGCCGACCTTTTAGAAAGGTTTAAGCTCTTTTCTTGAAGGTTCCTAAGTCGTATCGGTCCGGAAAATTCGCTGGTGGTAATTGATTCCACAAGGAAGTCGCGCGAGGGAAAAAACTTCTTCTAAATCACACAGTGGTGGACCGCCAATCATCCAGATAGTATGGATGGTAACGCGAGTTTTGTCGCGATGTGCGATGGTGAAATTGAGCGGCTGGAATTAGTCCGAACAATTCCTCAGAGCACTCCCCGTGATAGATGCTATAAAATACGCAAAGAGATGCAACATCTCTACGCAGTGCTAGTGTATCGAGCCGATCAGAAAGAACTCGGTCGTCGACGATTCGAACCGCTCTGCGCTGGATGCGGTCAAGTGGAAGGAGCTGGCACTGGGGTGCCCCAGCCCAGATATGAGAACAGTATTCTATGTGGGGCCGAACTTGCGCTTTGTAAAGTTGCAAGCGATGTGCCGGCATGAAATACTGTCTCGCTCTGCTGAGCACGCCATGCTTTTTAGAGGCCAATTTGGTCTTCCCTTCCAAGTGACCACGAAACTGCACACTATTCGATATGTCGACGCCAAGGATTCCGATACTGGCTGAGGCAGCAAGGGGAGTGCCTTGAAACTGAGGAGATACGACAAAGGGGTTCTTTTTAGCGGTAAACGCGCAAACTTGTGTCTTCTGGGGATTGAACTGGACTAGATTTAGTCGGCCCCAATCCGAGACTTTGTTAAGCAAAGACTCGACTTCAGACACAAGTTTGTCCCGGTACTCGGCGACGTTTTCCCGAGAAATATTGGCACGGCCGGTATATAAGGCATCACCAGTGCTGTCGTCTGCATAGCAATGAATGCTATCATTGAATAAAACTGTATTTTACGGATTTTATCGCGTTTATTTTATTATTTTTATTCCCGACGTTTCGAGTGCTTTTCAGCAACCCATGGTCACGGGGGGGACTGAGATGTTTGACGTCCCGATGTCACAGTTAGCCCGGCTACCTTCAGTTTTTTAATATTAATTTTTGGTTCGATTTACGCAGAATGAACTTACAGTATCCTGAAGTCTTGCAGTGTTATGCTTGGGTTTGGATTTAATTTTGTTAATTATAGGATCCCAAGCGGATGGCAGCACACATCCATCTTCTCTATTGAAATTAGGATGTTTTTTAATTTCAATAGCCTCGCGTATCATCCTTGGTAGGAATCGGTGTTCTTTTGCAAGGATTTGTGGTCTATCAAATCTGATGTAATGGCGGAGACGATCTTGAACATGTTCACAGACTGCAGACTTCCCAGAGCGTCGGTGCTTCACGTCAGCTATATGTTCTTTCACGCGGGTTTTAATGGATCTTTTTGTTTGTCCTATGTAAGAGAGACCACATTCGCAATCAAGCTTGTACACTCCTGCATCTTGTAGAGGGATATTACACTTGACGGATGGTAAAAATTGACTAATCTTCTTCGGCGGCTTGAAGTATGTTTTAATAGAAGCTCGCTTCAAGATGTAGCCAACCTTATCTGTGACTCCTCTGACATAGGGTAGTACAGCAGGCACACACTCGACTGTGGTCGGCTTCACTCGGTCACTGTGACGTAGGCGCGGGACCTACTACCAGTTAGCAACATATCATTGATATGCAGGAGAAACAGCGTTGGTGATAGCACGCAGCCTTGTGGAACACCAGCGTTGATAGGCTTGAAATCAGAGCATGCACCGTCTACTACGACCTTGATGCTCCGATGAGCAAGGAAACTGGTGATCCATTTGCACAATTTTGTATTCCGATATTGTGTTTGAGGTATGAGATGGGAAAGGCCAAGTAGTCAGGTTGTTTGTGCAACTTAGAGCCCGCATTCGCAGCCTTGTCCGCTGCCTCGTGGTCAGCTATGCCTGAGTGACTTTTGACCCATCCCAACTCTATAGTGCCTGTTTCTCTGTGTTTGTGTATGATTTGGTGTATTTGTGTGATGGTAGGGTGTGTGTGTTACTTCTCATTGTATTACCTGTATGGATGAGAGTGAGTCTATGTAGATGATTGTGTGTGTGTATCTGTGTTCCTTAATCCACCTGCATGCCTGCAAAATGGCAAACAATTCTGCTTGAAACACGCTACATGTGTTATGTAATTTGAATTTTTTGGTGAAAGCCGCTTGTTCAAAGTTCGTGGGAATAAAACACACAAAGGCAGCACCCACCGCACCGTCCTCCTGTATACTACCGTGTATAAGTTGAGTCAATGAGTGATTTGTAAAAGTCCTGTTCGTTAAGGAGATACGTAGAGCGGGATTGAATATTTCAGAAACGGCAGTGGGTTTTTCCAATGAAATGTCGCTGGGGATGTGGTCAGAGATTCCAAGAAGCCGAGCCCTTTCCACAGCGCAAACTTCCCGAACTTTCAAGTACTGAGGTGTGTATTGAGCCAGTGCAAGTGCCGCAAATGTGGAGACCGTGCAAAACCCCCTAATAGGCTTAATGGTAAACCCGCGCTGCATGCTCTCGAGTGCCCCCCTGATATACCTTTTCTGGGCAACGTGTCCCCAAATCCACGTAGCGTAGGAAATCGTCGGCACGATCACCTACTGAGTCTACTAGAATCAAAAACAGCAATGTCTATCAATGGTTGCTGATTCAATAGACAAAATGTCGTCTTACAATATTAATTTTGATTCAAAAACCGCTTATTCCTACAGAAATCCCCATGAGAATATACTATGCCCCTGCTATTCGCAAATATTGAGTTTATTGTTCAGTGAATTGTACCAGCAATTATAAAATGATGTATTGTTGCAACTTTGCAATACATTGCTGTTTTTGATTCCAGTAGACTCTACTGGTAAATGGTGCTGATGTTCTCAGAATGGGCTCCCCAAGTGGGTCTCGAGTACATGCAGAGCGTGTTAAAGATCCGCACGGCCATGTTGATGACATGTTTTACATGTGTTCCGAAATTAAATTTTTAGTCCAGAATTACTCCCAAAAGTTTCACCTCTGGAACAAAGAAAAGTCGGTGTCCATCGATGTTGATTCTGGCTGTCTTAGCCTTAGAAGTGAAGGTAATGAGCTTAGTCTTGGTGGGGGCCAAACGTCAACTTGCCGTTCCTTCCCCACTCGACTATTTGGTGGAGAGCTAAGTTGGCAGCGCTCTCCAGCTCGCCGATACTCCGGCCTTAACAACCAGCAGGACATCGTCCGCAAAGGTCTGTGTATGGCAACCCGCTGGAAGTCTTGTGTCAAGCAATTCATCCAATATAATGTTCCACAGAACAGAGCCACACGGGGAGCCTTGTATGCAACCCTTGGACATCGTTTTGGTGACCCGCCTCCCCGCATAGTCGAGAATGACCTCCCGATCGCAGACATAATCGTGAATGAGTCCAAAGACATTATTAGGACATTGGATATGCCGCAATCGGTGGAAGAGCGCAGGCCACCAAGCGTTGTCAAAGGCCGCTTTGATATCGAGAGATACGGCGATACTTAATTGTTTCTCAGTTTTTGCTTGTTTTATTATTTTAAGCGCGGTGTTTATGGTTTCACACGTGTTGCTCTGCTCCCGGAAACCGAACTGAAATTTATTTAAAAGCTTGTCTTTCTGCGCATGATATGTGACTCTCCTGATGAAGAGTTTTTCCAGCAGCTTACCAAACACAGGTATCAATCCTATCGGACGGAAGGACTCTAATGCGCTGTAGTCAGACTTCCCGGCTTCGGGATGATCTTAACATACGCAATCTTCTATTGGTGAGGGAAGTGTTGAAGCGCTTTGTTGAAGTGTTGATGCTTCCCTTACCTTTAACATATGTATTTTTTACGTGGTAAATCCATGCTGCAGTTATATTATGATTTTAGCATAAATAGGTCGACTCGTACGGGGAAGGACCATAATCTCACAGAATACCAGCATAAAATAGCAGCTCAGTGCTGCTGCATTTCTTATAGTGAGTGTAGAGAACTGATGATCCCTTTTTACTGGAAAACGAGGCATTCCATCTTAGTCCTCAGGGGTGGCAACATATCTGCATTTTGATTCTTAATCGAGGATTTATGTAGATGTTTATGCCCCACATCATTCACTTACCATCAGGTGATCTGTGTCCTTGTTTGTCATCCTTATTCAATAAAAAAAAATATAAGCCAGAGTGAGATAACTATTTTAGTTAAACTTAGTACTTATCTATTTACACTGTTATATTATGTATCTATTGTATATTAAAGGAAATATTAAATATCTTTGTTAATTTTCATTTACTGTTACAGCCTATTAAAGTAGTGGACTTTACTATTAAAGTAGTGTGGCTAAACATAGGCCCCCAAAGATTGCTTCATACCCTATGAGGCAATATCCCTATATATGCATAGTTTGTAATAGTTTTAAAAATAACAACAAAGATGAAAATTAATAACAAAGTTACCACGCTTGGCAAGCGGGTTGACAACTGCAGTTTTTTATTTCTAGTAGTTATTAGGAAGACGCTGCTGCCTATCTTCCTGATTTGTTTTCCTCTGTCACCTTACGACACCATCGGGATGATATTGGTTAGTGAATATTTTTATACCGCTGTTACACGATCCATGGTATGGTAATTTTCATTTGTATATTGAAAACAGGCAAAATAATTTTTCAAATCCTGGATGGATGGACTATCTACATACATAATTAAGTTTATACACACGGAGACCTACTCACTCTTGTTCGATTTTTATTTTATTTGATCTTTTGTAGTGGGGAACAAAATGAAAGTGGAAATGAAACTAGAGGAGCTGTATTGATTTTGTAGACATAATAGTTTGAAAATAGACTTCAGGGTCTAATGAAGTAATAGAAATAAAATGATGATTAATGCCATTGTACGTGCTGCAGCCCGTACAGCCATCCAAATGGAGAGCAGAGCCATATTCCATGGGATTTGATTTTTAATTCTGAGAGTTCTTAAGAATTTCTACACATCAGTAGTCAAAAAATGTAATTTTATCATGAATATTGGAATCTTATGCATGCATTCACTTAATTAGAAAAAGAGTCTTAATTTAAAAATGTGGATAACAGGCCCAACTTATCTTCAGATGGGTTTTTATGCCGATCTCCCTGTCATAAATTAATCAATATATCTGGCTTTTTGTTCTGTAGCTAGTGAGGCTGTGTCTACTTTACATAAACGAGCAGTGGAGAAACAAACAGGAGCAACAGTGGACCTCATAGCTAGTGATGTTTTGGACCACTATAGGTACAGTGTGTATATTTTAAGTTGTTAGATATTACTGATCGAGAGACCCTGTTACCTCACCTTGTGAGTGATGTTATGATTTAACAATTATCTAAGAAAAATGTTAGAAAAAGCTTGTAATCTTAGGTTTGATAGTTGATCCAGGTAGATTGTACTTTAAACTGTTTTTTTTTTACTTTTCACTTTATGTATTGTCTAGCTTTTTAAGAAAAAATAACTTTCATTTTCATCGACCTCTTCTTGTCGCAGTGACTTAGCATTAAGTTGCAGTGCTGAGTGCCGCAGGTTTGAATTCCGTATGGAACAAGTATTTGTATGGTCTACAAATAATTAATCCGGGTCTGGATGTTTGTCCTTGTGCAATTTATATATGTAAACTGCCTCCGTGATACAGGAGAAAATCCTAGTGTGGGGGTAACATTTCTTGAAGAATTTTTTGTATTAAATTTCCTTTAAATACATATACTGTCACCATTTCTGCCATGTATTCCAATATTTTATGGCTTCTGATAGATCATTCCGTATTTATGTTGGTTATAAAATATCCAACGTAAGTTGTCTCTTATAGCCTCCAAATGAGGTGATAGTTTCTCTTGAATAATAATAATTAATCTCTCTGAATAGTAACCATATAATATTAATATCCTACAGACCGAATTTCGGCCACGGCGGCCAGTCTCAACGGAGACTAGCCATCTGTGCAAGACGATTACAGTGCCCAAGTGTATGTGCAAATACAGGTGGACTCTCTATTCCCTCACTCTCTATTCCTCTCATAGTTTATGGGACGTACATCCAAAGGGACTAGAGAGATCAGGCACAGGACCAACGGCTTTACATGCTCTCCGAGACACGGGTGTTCCTGATTCTGGGCTGCTACTGAGAAGTTCTTGACAGAAAAACCTAATAAGTGATTTGGGCCCGACCTGGGATTCGAACTCGGGACCTCATGATCAGCAATCGTGCTTACGACCACTAAATCAATGAGGCATTTAACTATTTATTAATCATATAACAATGATCTGTTGCAGGACCTTTGCGTTGCTTGAGAGGTTATTGACAGTTCCCTCAAAACTGTCGGAGCAGATGATCTTCCAGATTGACGAGCCTACAAAACAAATGCTAATTGAGAAGTAAACATTTCATATGGTTTGAAATTTTTATATTACAAATATGCTCTAGTTTCTTTACAATCTCTTAAAATAACTTTAGGCAGTGACCAGCTATACCAGATTCCAAATGAAGCTATACTCAGCTTCATTTGGAAGTTTCTTGCAAGTAATTTTTAATAATTTTGACTTACGTCTTTTTAAATCCAAAGTATTGGACGGATTAAATACGGAAAGTCAATTAAAATAAAGTAAAAGAATTATTTTTTAGATTAATTCTGAGAGATTATAATTGCAATTGATTTTAACTATTAAATTATTCAGAAACTTTTCATTTCTATTTTCTTGTACAAAATCAAAGATAACGATGAAATAGTATTTATAATTTTATAAGTATCATTTTTGTAGTAACGAACTGCTTGTTGCGTCAGGGTACAATTGATTGTGTAATTGTATTAAAAAATTAAAACCATAACTTCCAAATTCCTATGAAGACTAGTAGGGATAACTAAAGTTATAAATAAAATAAACGTTGGCAATTTCGTAACGGTTTAACGATCTGTGGAAATGCTCAGAGTGCTTACCGCAAGAACGTTAGGACGCACGCACTTAGCGGTAGGTATTTGTTTTGGCGGGATTAATTATTGGTTTTAGTTTTTGAGACAATTTAGTGTTGACTACCACGTGCTCGTGAGCGACAGTTCAATCGTTTTGTTTATTAAATTCTTGTTGTTATTATTCTTGTTGTTACGTTTTGTGTTTCCTGTCTTATTTTAATAATGCCTAACGCGTATGTTTATGGTGCTCGTGAATACGGCAACATGTTAATGTGCCTTGGAGATTCGCATAAGGCTACGGAGGATTTTTTTTTACAGAATAAGGTAACAAACGAGCACACAGTCCACCTGATGGTAAGTGGATGCTGTGGCCCATAGACGTCTACATTTATCCTCAATAAAAAATCTAAATGCAGATGCGTTGTCACCTCTGAGGACTAAGATGGAATGCCTCGTTTCCAGTAAAAGGGGTCTCCGGTTCTCTACACTCACCATACAAAATACAGCAGCATTAAGGTGCTATTTTACGCTGGTATACTGAGAGAGTGTGGTCCCACCCCGGACAAGCCGACACATTCGTGCTGCAACCACAATACAGCTCCAGCATAGCTCTACCACATAAAAAGATTTAGATCGGGAAGCTGTTTTAATACCTAATTTTTTTTAAATAATTTAGTACTGAACTGATGTGAATAGGCACATAACTTAATACATCAGAATAATAATCACACCTACACGATGGATAAAAAAGCATGACCCTAACCTTGTTAACATTTCATTTAAGTAATTTTTTCATTAGTGGGAATCGAATCAGGTATTTGGATTATTTAACCTGTGAATTCGAATTAAAGTGGCTAGGTGGAGACAAGCACATTGGCAAAATAGTAGGTTAAGTAGATACGTTAGGTATAAACAAGTGTTGTAAATTATTAGGTATTGGTACGATCGGTAGCTGCGGGCCGCGTGAATTCGGCGTTCGCGCGAATATTGACCCTAGTCAGATTTATTAATTTTAAATTCCACTGCTGGTTTTATATTTAAGTATATTCATGATTTTTTTTTATGAAATTGTTGTTTCAATTAGCTGTACTAATATGGTGGAGCGTGAATAAAGCTAATACAACTTGTGAAAGGGTGATTTTTTTTCTCGGGATCGATTTTCTTTCTGACCCATCATCAAAGGTATCGTTAGCACTATCGTCTGTCTTCGTTTTCGGGAGCGTTTCACAAACAGCCTGTATAATAGTTTTATATAAAATGATATAATACACATGTATAATTAGTTATATATCTATTTATAACATAAATAAGGAAAAAATGTATTTATTTATAGCAATATAATGCATCATTCAATTTCAGTGGCAACACTGAATTGTTGTTCCTACTCCAACTTTTAAACTTGGCTATAGCAAGTACAGATTAAATAATTCTTTGCGTGTTTTATTTAACATGAATTAATGTTAAATCATTTTTTTTCGTATTTAGTGTACAGTTTAGGCTGCTATCAAATCAATTTTTAACAGTGGTAGAGCCAGGCGGCAGCTTTTGCTGTTGCACGGATGGGCCGGCTCGAACCGGGGTGGTACCACGACCTCACAGAAAACCAGCGTGAAGTAGAGGTTTACCTCTGCGTTTCGCTTGGTAAGTGCAGGTGGCCGGAGGCCCTTTTTACTGGAAATGAGGCATTCCATCTTAGTCCTCACGGGTGACAACGCATCTACATTTTGATTTGTAATAGAGGATAGATGTAGATGTCTATGGGCCCCAGCTACCACTTACCATCAGGTGGACTGTGTGCTCGTTTGTCACCCTTATCCTATAAAAAAAAATATTGTATTATAAAGTAATTGCTTGTTTAGTAATGTAAAAATAAATGTATTAATTTTATTATCCTGTATTTTGTAACAAATCTTCTCCTGTTCAAGGTATTATGATCTTGATGATGCAGTTATCAGAGAATTACTTGGCAGAAAGCTGTCTTCAAGGCACAGAAAGGATTTAGATGAGGTAAGTCGCAAAATAAATACATTTTATGCATCGACTAAATTAACTTTTATTGTAAGGCTCTAAATTAAATTTTAAATTAATTAGAATATGTAGTTAAGTGATGACATGGCATATTTTCTTATCTTTGCACCCGAAAGTCAGATCTTTCCCACTTGACTGTATCCAGCCAAGAGCGTCCCAAATTGTCCACCTGAATGAATTACAGTCCACCACTGTGAAATTTACTTTTAAAAAAAAACTTAAAAAATTACAAATATTTTTGGATACCTTTGGATTTTCTTTCGTCCTTTCTTCTCTGGTCAGAGAAACCTCATTACGAAACAGTAGAATAAAAAAAATGACATTTGAGAAATAAAATTTCATTTTCTTACCTCAATGAAATATATATTTAATTTAATTTCATAGGATAGGATAGATTTAGGCAGTTTAGTTAAACAATTGGGTCTTGTAACTGAGTTGTGGCACATGTCAAGTGTTGCATATCACGAGTCACGTGGGCAGTGCGCCGCTAGTTGCTGCGAGTGTGTGTGTGTGTGTGTGTGTGTGTGTGTGCAGGTGGCGGAGAGGTCGGGAGCTCCGCTGCGCTGCTGCCGCCGCCAGTTCGACAACGTGCGCCGCGTCTTCAAGGCGGTGGAGGAGATGCCGGGCAACGTGGTTGCCAACATACGCAACACCTTCCTCATATCCGAGCCGCTCGCCAAGTAACTATTTTTCATAAGGCTCGTGAGAAGAAAAAGAATAGCAAACAAGCTTTGGCAATTTAAATAAAACTAATTTTACGGATTTTATCGCGTATATTAACTTATTTTACATTCGTAGTATTATATTTATTCGTATTAGTATATTCGTATTATAATATATATAGTATATTATTTTATATCGCGTATATTAACTTATTTTACATTTAAACGTCGGGAATGTAAAATAACTTAATATACGCGATAAAATCCGTAAAATTAGTTTTATTTAAATGTGTAGTGTTCGCGTAAATATAAGAAATCATTAAGCTTTGGCAGTAATTAAAAACACTTCGAAAAATCAAGTTAAAAAATTCAGTTCATGATCATATTTACTATACTGTCAACTGTCAAAATGGCGTCGATAAAGCAGCGCCCTTTTCACATCTTTTTTTTTATATATATGGCCCTTGGTATTGTGGTAATGTCACAATAATTCTGCCAATGTCCGGTCTTCGGTCTGTCACACATTGTCTTGAGGCTGTGTCCGGTGGAAGAGTTAATGGTTATTAGGTAAAAATGTGGATAAAAACAAAGCAACTAAATACATGAATTGTGGACCACACAATATAGAGTAAAAATCTAGTTATAGGAGGGTATTAGCCTGGGCAGGGAATATAGAATTAGGTTAAGCTAAATTTAGTACACAATAATTATAGTTTAATATTATACATTCGAATATATTTTGAGATCGTATTGACATATATGGAATCGGGGATAGTTAAGAGGGAAATGATATTAACTGGTCGAGGGATTGTTTTGGGAAGGATGTCATATAAAGAAATTGGGTGATTTTGACAACTGAAGAACATGTGGTCTGGGGAACCTTCATCTAGACCACATTTACAGAGGGAATGATCTTTGATTGCCCGATGATATGCCCGAGCCTTAAACGGCAGATTGTAGATGTGATTTGTTTGTTCAGAAACCTAAATTTAAAAAACCAAGGTTTTGGAGGAATTTGGGGTTGGATTTTACCAAAGTAGCAACCTTTACTATGTCTGGATATGCTCCATTCTCTGTCCCAAGAATTCTTTAATTCAATTTGAGCTAATGACATTAAATCATGAGAGTAATTCATTAAATGAGAAGGACAGCCAGTATCTACAGCTCCTTTGGCCCAGGAGTCAGGCTGTTCATTTCCTTCTATGCCACAATGACTAGGAATCCACACAATCTCTACCTCAAGCCCACTCTTATTACAATTTAGTATGAGTTCTTTAATTTTAAGTATCAATGGGGAGATGGATTTCATTTTAAATATATTGCACTGTAACGACATTAGGCAGCTTTTTGAATCAGTAAATAAAACTGATTTAGGAATTTTATGGGAAAAAATATATAGCCAATCAGGCCATTTTTTGCCACAAGGTTATAGAAAGTTCTGTTTGCAGTTGGTGAATTTTTATTAATGTTTAAATTCAGAGTGATTTTAGGATTTAGTAATATAGCTTCATAGCTGGTTTCAAAATAGGGTAGAATTGGGGATGTAACACAAGGATAATCATTTTCACATCTTATAATTTCTTTGACTGCCAAAGAGCTCTTGTGTCATAGAGCCATATGTGCAAACACCGCTGTTAACCGAATTACCCTCACGCACGCCAGAATAAGGGTGACAAATGGGCACACAATCCACATTATGGTAAGTGGTTACTGTGCCCCATAGACATCTACATATATCCAAACATTTTTTCGTTTGCGATAAAGTTGAAGACTTGTTTCAAGAGTATTTTTGGCACACTTGACACACTTGTTTCAAGAGTGTTTTTGGGACCAAATTACTTTATTCGCTCCTTTTGTTAATGTTGCATGATGCACAATATTTATTCTGAAGTAGTGTGTATTACTATATTACCTGTCTTAGGAAATATGGAGCGGTGGTGTTCATCGCGTGCATGCGTTTCGAGACCACCAAGCGCAAGCTGCAGTACCTCACCTTCAATGACTTCTTCCACTGCGCACAGGTCGGTCATTATTAACACTTACACTTTCGAATTATTTTCATGTTATATAGGAGTAAGGGCGACCAAAGAATAGAATAGAATAAAATCCTTTTTATTTAATATAGATTCCAAGAATAGTTATTGAAAGTGAGTTAAACTTTACCACTGGTTCGGAAAAAACCTCTGTCCTGGAAAGAGCCATCAAAACACCCAGCGGTACTTTAACAAAAAATTGCAATATAAGATTTTATACAATTAGTATGAAAATATTTAGAAACAGCGTGATAGCGACCACCTCATTCCCAGGGGTTGTTTATTATTAATCATGTACTCTTTAAACATAACATAACATAACATAAACACTCACGCCTGTCACCCAGAGGGGTAGGCAGAAACTATGGAATTCCATTTGGCACGATCCTGACACACCTCTCTCGCTTCCTCCACATCCATATACCTACGCATACACGCTCGTCGGTTAAAGGTACTCTTAATTTGGCCCATTTTCAATATATCGCCTATTTGGTCGATAAACTTTCGCCTAGGGCGACCCTTCCCGACTCTGCCACTTTACTGTACTCTTTAGTAGTATAATAACCCTTCTAAACAATTACAATAGGTTAACGACAGGAATACAGATGCGTATACAAAAGACCTTCACTTTTGTAAATAAACTATTACAAGAGACCGGCAACGCACCTGCAATTCCCCTGGTGTTGTAGTTGTTCATGGGCGGCGGTAGTCACTTACAATCAGATGACCTTCTATAAAAAAAAAAAAACTCCATCTGATGGTATATTAATGTTTGGTAGATTCGTTGTCACCCCTGAGAACTAAAATGGATTGCTTCTGCAATAAATAAAATAAAAAATACCTCTTTACTACTAAAAAGGATACAGATGCTGTGTTTCGTATTATGAGTGTTAGTTTGCTGGTATTGTGTGAGAGCGTAGTTCTTCTCTGGTCGACAATCTGGTCTGGTCTGAGGTCTGGTCTGCAATCATACAACTGCTGCATTGATGTACCATGTGACAATTCATTACGTTTATTATATATTAGTATTAGCTATTCATGGTCCAAGCATTTTTTCATGTAGCATTATAATTTACCTTTTTTTTATAGGATAGGGTGACAAACGAGCACACAATCCACCTGATGGTAAGTGCTTTGCTGTGACCCATAGACATCCACATCTATCCTCAATAAAGTACGTACTGACGTGGCCAAGTAGTCGATTGTTTGCTTGGCGGTATGCGACGAGGCGTGTCATGGGGAAGAAGGATCCTACTGCGAGGTCGTTTCTCCCGAACTTTTTCCAAGACAAGTGGCAAACAATTGTTAGTATACCACTCTGCAGTAACTGTTTTCCGATCCTCTAAAACAATTGTTGCGTTATGACCTGTCATTCCGAAGAACGAGGCCACCATCTTTTTTCCCACGCTTCGACCTCTCTTCACTTTAGTTGACAACTCCTCGGAAGGAAACACCCAAACAGCAGTCTCTTAGTTTCAGGATCATAACAATAAATCCAGCTTTCGTCACCCGTGAGCATGTCGAACACAGCATTTGAGTCACCTCCGTTAAATCTTTGAACCATTTCACGACACCAATCAACACGACGGAGTTTTTGGGCCTCTGTCAAATTATGAGGTATAAAGCTTCCTGACCGCTAAATGTTCATGGAGAATTTTGTGCACTTGACTCATACCGATGCCTAAGCTTGTTAAATAATAAATCTGTTACTGTGGAGTCAGTAACTAGGTAGAGAATTATGTAGATCTACCTATATATAATAATATCTTACCTTTCGGTATCCTTAGGAAAAGTAAAATATGAAAAGTCGACATTCCTATTGTTATTTAAGCACCCGTATGCTATGCAGTAGTACCTTTTGGTTTTTTAAGAGGCCATATTTGAATAAAAACTTAAAAATAAATATCAAAAGTGCCTAAATACTTATAAGAGGAAAATACTTTTTTCTGCCGACTTCCAAAAAGGAGACGGTACTCAATTCGAGTGTATGTTTTTTTTATGCGTGTTACCTCATAACTTTGTACTGGGCGAACCAATTTGGATGATTCTTTTTTTATATGAAAGCTGATAGTTCTCGTGTGGTCCCATATGAATTTGATCAAGGTCAGACCAATGGTTATTGAATTATTCTTAAGGGGGCGTATTACAAAAAAACGCGAAATTACAAGGTTTCCTCGTTGAAATTTTATGTTTATCGTTCATTGCTTGAAATAACAATTACTTGGTAAAAATAGTTCGTTTTCTCTCCTCAAATAAGCTCGGAATGGATTTTAGATAACTTATTTATTTCATCAGTAATAATCATTCTCCCAAAGCATGTTTAGGCAAAAACTCTCGAAGACATGATTTGGGAGCTCTAATTTGTAGATTCTATTGAATATCGACCATCAAAAAAAATATTTTTATCTCCCAAATATCCTACACTTTAATAATAATGGAATACATTTTCGTTATATGCTTTTCACGCTAGGAAAAAAAAATCGACATAATTCAAAAAACGACCAAAAAAGCTTCGATACAAGCCCCTATATTTCCGAAGTTCTACATCATTTAGAAGTAAAATTTATACCAAAATAATCATCAACATTTGCTTACACTATGCTATTATTTTTACTTTTTAAATCGTTACTATTATATTTTAATTAATTAAATAAAAGTACTATATATTTCACTGTGCCGGGCCATCTGCGATCATTAACGCGCGAGCGCTTGCCGAGGGTGGACCTGCGTCAGTTTATTTCGGGCGCTGCATCGTTTCGATACTACCGTAGTGTGCGTCGATTGCTATCGTAGTGTGCGTCGATTACCTGCATACTAGAAAATCGTCAACTACGACCGCAATTTTTGATCGATCGGTTTAAAACTATTTTATATAGTTATAATTTAGATTACGTCTCTTCAAAAATGTGGTCTATTCATTGACTTAGATCATTGTTATTTGAGGGCTTCACCTAATGGTTTATACAGCAACGGTCTTATTGAAGTTAAATGTCCTATTTCAGCTTTCGGAATAGATTTTGATACGGCCTTTCGACAAAAAAAAGTTAAAGGTTATAAATTCAGTGATTCAAGTGTAACATTAAATCAAAATAATGACTGGTTTTACCAAATCGAAGTCCAGCTTCATTTAGCAAATAAAAATGTCTGAATACTTGCCATAATATGAATTGGCCCAGATTAATGCATTAAAAGTACTAAAAATTTACAAATACGACCAATTTTAGATTTTCAATATGTTACCCAAGTTACAAGCTTTTTATGAAAAGTGTCTACTGCCTGAAATTATCGAATCGAGAAAAGTTCGGTCAATGCAGTCGCAGCAAATATTTTTCTTATAAAAAATATAGTAATTGACTGTAAGTACCGATTAAAAAATATTAGTTACATTTGGTTGTTATATTTATTAAAACAGGTTGCAACCGTATATTCATTTATACCACTATTCTACCGGTAGTAGACATAATCGATTATTAACATTCGATTACAGCGTAACAATTAAAATATTTATGTGTACTTATTTTGACACTAAATTTCATAAATAATGAATAATATATCAAAATGGTATATAATAATAAATAATAAATTATATAATTATATAATAATAAATTAATAAGATAACATTAAAATGACACACCAAAAAATATTCCATCCACTGAAGTCCATCCTAAGAAAACTTTGTATTATGGAAGATCAAGATCGTTTAGTCGCCATACTCACAGTATTATAGTGCGAGCGAGTGAATAGATATGAAAGAAAGTATCGGTCGCGTAACTTGCTGCCCGCTCGGTGCGTAAAATACCTAAATTTGCGAAACGCCGAAATGTAAGAGGGCTCTTAAATAACCTTTATTGAAGTCGCTTATATTGAAGTCGGCTGTACAAAATTTTTAATTTAAAATTATGTTAACGTAGGATGTGCGTCAGCCCGAGCGCGCGCGTGACAATCTCACTGAATTAGCATTTTGCAGGGGACCGCGCAGCGTAGGTATATGTACATATTTTCCTGCCTAAAGCGCGGAGTGAGGCAGGCTTGCTATAACTACCAACACTAGGAAAAATATTATTTTAATAGTAAAGTATTTAAACTTGTGATGTTCGGTTGGAAAGGCGATCATGGGCAGTTGGACGTACAGCTGCACGGGCCCGGAGTACTACGACACGGAGATGGACCGCGAGTTCTTACTGGAACTTCGGGAACTCCGCATCCTGCTGGACAAGGAGAAGGAGCACAAACACCTCATCTGCATGCGGCTCAAACCCAAGCTGCTAGAGAAGTCCTACCAAGAGCTCGAGCTTAACTTCAGGTGGGGTTTTCTAAACATTATGATGTTAGCCACACTTTCTTTTATTAATTTTTTAGGTTTTTAGTTAGTTAATAATATATAATAAATAAAATAACGTCCTTCGTTCTTCCACGAAACGCAGGAGCGTTTCGTGGAAGAACGAAGCCGATGCCACATTGAGGATCCGATCTCTTTACATTTGCAGCGTCTGGAGTCTAATAGGTCAACGAACTTCAAATCCTACGTACTCCAGGTTCCTACAAAACACAAAGAGACATTCCTCGCTCCCGATTTCTGGCCTTCTGGGGTAGTGTTTCGCCAATACAGGGACGCGCCAAAGAAAAAAGTTCCCTAAATAGTGTTATATTTTATACATATTTTTTAGGTTAAGGTATATATAAGGGCCAATGTTCTTAATTTTTAAGTCCTGGATGCCTGAAATAAAGTTATTGTATTTTATTGTAATATCCTAAAAAAATTTATTCTGTTCGAAACATTGACTTTTTATTTGTAAATTAACTTTATTAGAATGAGAACACTACAGTATGGGAGAGGATGTAGTCAGTTGCGTGAAACAAAGACAGACGGCTTTAAGTAAGAAGTTACTGTGAAATACGGATGGGTTAATTCAGATACGTGGAATAATACCAATAAGTGTATACTTATTATAGTTTAAACTTTAGCTTTAGGGCCGAATAAAATTGTAAACAGTAATCAGAGATTGTTTTATAATAAACTCAAAGATAGTCTTGTTAAATTTAATTTAGAATTGTTTTAAGTTCTTATGAACGTCGGAATCTGCACCGGTTCGCAAAAATAACACCTTCTCAGAGAAGATCCGGTAAGAAACTATGGAACTCTCTTTCTCTTAGGCTGTGTCATATTTTGAAGAATTAACGCTTCAGGAAGTCTCAGACTGTGAACACGTACAGGATCGCCTCCGCCACTACATCAGATCTACAAATCCTCGCCGAAGAACACCGATTCTCTCCAAGGATGATTCTCAAGGTTACTGAAATTAAAAAAAAACATCAATTATTTCAATAGTGAAGGTGGGTGGGTGCTACCATCTGCGTGGCATCCTATAATTAATAAAATTCATAACATTGGTTCAGCGTTTTTTGAGTCTACTGTGTAGTCACGCTCCTGTCACAACGGCACCAAGGCCAGGCATTTCCTTCCAAGGCTTGCCGCTTGGCTGCCACGTTATTCACTTCAAGGCTGCCAATATAATGTGAATTTGCATCTTTGGTGCAGTGGCTTAGCATTGAATTGCGGATACGAGGGCTGCGAGTTCGAATCCCACACGGAACAAATATTTGTACTAATAATTGTTCTGAGTCTGGATGTTTGTCCTTGTACAATTTATGTATGCAAACTACCTTCACGCACGATACAGGAGTAAATCATAGGGTGGGGGTAATAATGCCACAAAATTCAGTTATCAACTTTGTGATTCATCGGGGCAGGGCCGGCCCTACCATAGGGCGAACGGAGCGGCCGCTCCAGGCGCCAAGTCCCAGGAGGCGCCTTAGTCAAATTTTTATAATAGCATAGCTACCTACATTTTAGAAAAAATACAATCTTTTAACTTATTTAGGTAACAGTTTTGCACGCTCCTTAGAAATTTAGTCTCTGTTCGGTTTCTTTATTCATGTGTCTGAGTTTATTGATGGAAATTTCCTCGCTTTTCAATATTTTGGTTTCAATCGTGTGGCTAGTCAGTATATATGCAAATGGTCTTATTTGTCGAGACGAGAGCGGCATTCTTCAGCGCCTTTTTGTATTTTTTACAAACTCAACAAAAAGATGGGAAGTTATTTCAAAACAAGTGAAGAGCTTAAAAACTTTAAACTTTAAAGAAGGTGTGTCGAACAAGATGCGATCTTAGTTGTATCAGACGCCGAAGTAAATAGTGCAACTCAGTGCCATATCATTAAACCGATTTTTTTTTCAATTGCAAGGAATTGTTATTTTTAAACTGGTCAATTTTTTTTTCTATTCTTTGATAAAATGCAAATAAAAAAGTACCGTGACTTTTTACGATAAACTTAACATTTTTGGAGTTATGAATTTTTAAAGGTTTTTAAAAAATCCCAAATTCAGATATATTTGACTCTATATATATAAAGAAAAAAATATTAATATATTCCGGATCCAGAAATGTTATTCAGAACAAATGTTTTCTATCCTATGTTAGACACCGCCATAAAAAATAGAGACATGCTTTACACGACTTTTTACAATTAATGAGACTTGGCGTTTATAGAATAGAATAGAGAGTTTTCTCTATGATTTGAATAAGACCGATCAAAATTTTAAGAAAGTATGCTCAAAGTTGGAGGAAAAATGAACGCATGATCTTAATCGCGATATTTCGGGATTGGAGCTTTCAAGAGAAATGATGTATTTGAAAAAGTTTTTATATATCAATAAAAGTCACCCGAAAGCAGTCCTTCAGCTCTTAGTATTAAATAATTGGCAAGATACGTTATCTAATATTAGGTCTTTACCTATGAAATTGCCGTTTTTTATGAAATAAGTTAACATAAGTATTTTTCTATATTTTTTATTTCTATTAATCAAAGTTATCACCCATGCAATCGATGCATCTTTGCTAATGCAGTAGCAATTTATTGATGCCATTCTTGAAAAAATCAGCTGGATTACAACCCAGATCTTGTAACTTCAAGACCATCTGTTGTGCAGTATGAAGTCGCGCATTGCCGTACAAGAGCAGTAGGGACGAGCGATTGACCAAAGCTGGTTGAAGACGTATGAGCTTCTCCATCATTATGTTCAGTTATTCACAGTATACATCTGCAGTAATGCTCATCCTGTTTGCAGTGCCTGATTTGGAGTTCTGACAGCCCTAAGCTAACTAAGAATATGGCCTGTTCTCTTTGTGCCTGCCCAGCCAGAATATATTTACGAGATTTTTATATTTTACTAGCTTTTCACCCCGTGGTTTCATCCAAATTCCTGATAGTAAGTGTCGACCATCGCCCATAAATAACTGCAACACCAGGGAAATTGCTGTTGCGTTGCTGATCTTTTTAAAAGGAGTACACTCGTTGCTTGAAGGTCTCTAAGTCGTATCGGTCCGGAAAACATCGACAGTGGTAGATGATTCCACAGTCTTGCGAGGAAGAAAACTTCTAGTAATTTGCACATTTATAGTGTACCGCCAAGCATCCAGATGGTGTGGTTGGTACGTGGTATTTAGCAGCTGGAATAAATCCAGACAATTTATCGAAGTACTCCCCGTAGAAAATGCGATAGAAAATGCAATGGTATGCAACATTTCTTCGCAGCGCCAGTGAATTGAGCCGATCAGAAAGAACTCGGTGGTCTACGATTCAAGCCACTCAGCTGGATGCGGTAAAAAGGAAGTAGCTGGCACTGGGTTGCCCCGGTCCTGAAATGAAAACAGTACTCCCTGTGAGACTAAACTTGCGCCTTGTGAAGTTGCAAACGGTTGCTGGCAGAATATACTGTCCCGCTCTGCTGAGCACGCCAAGCTTTTTAGAGGCCTATTTAGCCTTCCCTACCAAGTGACCGCAAACTGTACGTCATTCGATGCCGGCTGAGATTGAGAAGTTAAGGAGATACGACAAAGGGGTTCTTTTTAGTCGTAACTTAGCAAACCTGTGGCTTCTGAAGTTTAAACTGGACTAGAGTCGTCCCCAATCCGAGATTTTGTTTATAAAGACTGGAATTCAGTCACAAGTTTGTTCCGATAGTAGATGACGTGTCCCGAAAAATATTTATATTATATTGACCGCATTGGCGTCTAGCAGTTTATAATGGATTCAATTGCTTTGGAAAAGAAGGAGGCGATGGCGATAAGCCTGTAGTTGGACGGGTCTGATCGGTCGACTTTTTAGGGGTCGGGTGCACTAAGTCTGGCTTCTATTCTTTCAGGATTAATCTAACCTAAGGAGTGGGAGTACCGGAAAAGATGCGTTATAACCGTTGCTTACTCCAGAGCATTCCTCTTCAGTACAATAGGAGGGACTTCATCAGGCCCACTCGACTTGTTGAAGTCCAGGGAGAGGAATGCTTTTTACACTGAACGCTGTGTAAACCGCACATCCAGCATGGAACAATCACACCGCGGGATGTTCGGCGGTGTGTATCCCCAATCATTGAGAGTCGAGTTGGACTCAAAAAGAGAACTTAAAAGATCGATTGTCTCCTTTACGGCACGGGCCAGTGAGTCGTTCTTCCTGTGCAGAGATGGAACACATGGCTGACAGAAATTGTCATGGACAGCCTTGGCAAAACACCTTAATAAAATTAGAGGTAGAGAAGAGAGCTTGAACAGTTTATATCTTTGTATCAGAATATGAGTCTTATTTTTAAAATCTGCTTATTTGTTTTATACCAAAAATGAAGAATGAGCAATAAATAAAATATTTGCGGCACTTACTCTATCATTTATTGATAATATTATATGAAATTTTATTCTGAACATAAGTGTGTGCTTGCAAAGGCAAGCGCAGCGCCCCCTCGAACCTTCAGTCCTAGGCTCCAGCCTGGTTAGCCTAGATAAATCAGGCCCTGCCTCTTTGGTAAGAAGCTGTGATGAATCATACCGGCGCTAGACTAACAAACAGTGACCATCACTTTTCTAGGTGTAAGTTTTCGCTTAGGGCATTATTTAGGCGCTGAATCAGGATCCAAGCAACTTGCTGAGTACTTACGATTGTCAAACAGAATCTATTTTTCGTCGCATATAACAAGGTGGTTCCAAATTTGTTAACCCATTCAGTGTTTTAAGGACATACAGGTGTCCTAATTGCTATATGCTATTGTTTCAATTTTTCCGACATTCAATGGGTTAATTATATTATTATTAGGAGCCAGTAGGCTAAACCTGAAGAGCTTGTTTTTAATAAGCACTGTTATTAGTAAACTTATAAGTATAACGTATAAGTAGGTACCAGTTCTAAAGTTGATTATGCTTATTGATCTCATTAATGAATAGTGACTTAATTTTGTTTTATTGTCAATAGTTGTTATGATTTATTTAAATAAATGTATAATCTTTATTTATAAAAAGTACGTGTCACGTTGTTTGTCCGCGATATACTCCTAAACTACTGAACTGATTTCAATGAAATTTTTGGTCAATGTGCAGTTTGGTCCAACTTAAAAGATAGGATAGCTTACATCTCAATTTATAGTCGCAATACAATATTATTTTATTGAAAATTATTTGCCTATTATTTGACAGTCACAATTATCTGTTAGCTCCAAACGATTCTGTCAGATGACGATATCTGTTGACTGGATTGAGTAAATATTTAATAGATGGCGCTATGTTAAAAATACAAACGTTTAATGTAAGCTACAATTTGGTAGTATAACCACCACGTGTTGCTGTAAGTATTCAACAGATAGAACCGATTTCAAAAAAAAATTGCAGACTGTGTGCAGTTTGGTCCAACTTGAGAGATAGGATAGTTTTTATCCCGATAAGTGACCCTTAACTTTTTTATTGCTAATTTCAGGAGTTTTTTTTAGGAATGCAAATGGTCGTCGGAAAGGGCAGAACAACGTCTGCCTAGTCAGCTAGTAAATATATATAATAAGTGTATAAATGTAAAATTCCTATATAATTTTTTTTTCATTCTAAATCAACGGTTCCTAAATACCGTAAGGAGTGCAGTACCTAAAATGCCACGAGCATGGCTGTTTTCAATCAACAAATTAGACACAGACTTAAGATTTTGTCGAGATCTTCCCAGTTGCATGCTTGCATGTGCACGTACAACTGGTATATATTAGGGGCAAGCAAGGGGGGCGCCAAAATTGGATCTCGCTCCATCCTAAATCTTGCCTCGGGCCGGCACTGCATCGGGGGGGGGGGGGGGGGGGACGACGACGCTGCGACTGACTTCTTACATGACGCAGTAATAATTAAGGGTATCACAATGGCTAACAGCTGGTGACATTTGCAGGCTGTACACGAGGGCGCTGGTGGGGCTGGCCTGCAACCTGCACCGCGCCCGGGAACTGAGATCACTCTTCATAGATCTCCTCGAAAGGTCAGTGTACAGCTTACCTCCTATATTCTTCTACAAAGATTTCTATGTGTACTACGAAATGGACACTACCATACTTATACATCGCGCACTAAGACAATTAAAACATTACACATCATATTAAACCAACTAACAATGACAATCTCACACTGATTTTATTTAATGTGACTAAGAAAACGTTGCTATTATTTATGTGCGCACTTTGTCAACGTGATTTGAAGTTCATTTCAGATAGTTGCCTATGTAACTTTATTTCGTATTTGTCTAAATGCATTAAATCAGTAACTGTCATAAATGAAAGTACAATTGCGTGACATATTTACCGTGCCAGCTACCCGTCCGCGCGATCCCCAGCTGTGACTCAGTTTTCGTTCTGAACAGCCGGTCTAATGGTATACGTTGAAGTGGTTGAAGTTAGATACTATTAACAACATATTTTAGAGTTTTGACGGATACTTGAACGCCGGCGGATTTCTGCTCCTGTATTACTGTTTAAATAATGGTTGCAAGTGGATTTTGATAACTAAAAGTGATACGATTTTGTGTATTAAGTGTCTGCGTATGGGAACTTATTGTTGATAACAACGTGTAATTTTTTTTATAGGATAAGGGTGACAAACGAGCACACAGTCCACCTGATGGTAAGTGGTTGCTGTGGCCCATAGACATCTACATCTATCCTCTATTACTAATCAAAGTGTAGATGCGTTGTCACCCGTGAGGACCAAGATGGAATGCCTCATTTCCAGTAAAAAGGGCCTCCGGCCACCTGCAATCACCAAGCGAAACGCAGAGGTAAACCTCTACTTCACGCTGGTATTCTGTGAGGTCGTGGTACCACCCCGGTTCGAGCCGGCCCATCCGTGCGACAGCAAAAGCTGCCGCGTGGCTCTACCACTGTTGAAAATTGATTGTTTTTTGTTTAATATGGTAGAGCCACGCTGCAGCTAATTTAACTCTTATGTGTCTTAAAAAAAGTATGCTCAACAGCAATTGCGCAGTCCATCACCATCTCGAGACTGATAAGCCGCACCTACTTTTCTTGACAGAGACCTAAATTGGATGCCCGTTGCATGCGGCGTACCTTTAATATCCTAGATTCTCCCTGAAGCACAAATTCCATATACGTGCCGGCGTCTGTGTGTACGTCCGCAATGACATTTGCTTCCATTATCCGTCACATTATACGTCATTAGCCTATGTATACCGGGGTGGTATGGTACATACCACCCCGGTATACATAGGCTGCACTAAAGGTATCGGGAATGGAATATTTCCACTGTTCCTGTCATATTAAAATCTTTTTAATTGAAAACTCCTTGGTTTTAATAATCGAATACCATTTATTTATTTAAAAAAAGATTCTCGGTCTTGTCACAAGGTTTTGCCAAACTTGTTTAGTCGTTGAGAAAATGGAATTGACTTTCGAAGTGGTTTAACACAAAAACAGTGTGTTGACCGGATGATTTCTGCATTTGGTGATGAAGCCCCATCCAAAACCACAAAAAATGGAAAATATGTCAAATTTTGCGGAAAATACTTCGAAAAGCAATAAATACATTTTTAAATAGTAATGTTGTGTCACTTCCTTGATTCCCGAAATTTTCAGTGCCGCCCTCGTACAGGTATACATAATACGGTATACAGGATGGTAGATACAGATATTAAATAAACAGTTCCAGTAAAATACTTTGTGTCTATCGATCGCACAGCGGTGACCAGGAGACATTTCGATTAGCTCTTCGAAGATTACCTTAGTGAGGCTGCTGATGTGGCTCTAGATCGGTATCCTACTGCATAGCTGGTCTTTGTGGGAGATTTTAACGCCTGTCACCAAAACTGGCTGTTCCCATACCAGAAGATAAACCATGCTAGACGAGAAGGGTTTGCCTTGACGCTAAGTCTTTCTCAGCTGGTAAAGGAAGCAACTAGGGTACCCGATTTAGATGGTCACGCAGCAAATTCTTGGACCTTCTGCTAACTACCGAACCAGACAGGTATGAAGTACAGGTTACCTTTCCTTTGGGTTCATATGAACACTGTCTGGTGAAATCTGTATCGTCATATTCTCCACCTCATAACCGAAAGTGTTCGACGAATATGGTCGTATAAGTCAGTTAATTGGAGTGATATGCGACACTTTCTTGCATCCTCTCCTTGGCCGGGAGGCCCGTCTCTATTCTGCGGATACTTTGAGCTGCGCGGATGCGATAACCGATATGTTGCATTAAGTTATGGAGTACTTTATCCCCTTTTCTGACGCTCCCACCGGTAGTAAAGCTCGCCCATGATTTAAAGCTGAACGCGCCCAAGCTGAAAAGGATATTTATCTATCCTGGGTTGACGCTCGAGACCATAAAGCTCCGGATATCAGCGCCAAGAAGAGAGCTTTGATATTTTCAACAAAAAAAGCGTTACGGAAAGCCAGTTTCGATCGCATTAAACATATTGGCGCGAAACTTTGCTAGCTCATTCGGCATTAAAGTATTTTGGTCTCTTGCCAACACTAGCGCATACGGCTAAAGACAAAGCGGACTTTTTCGCGTCTCTCTTTGCCTGCAATACGCGTCTGGACAGTGGCAACAACGTTACATCTGAATTACCTCACTCGCGATCTGACGCAAAATCTCTATGTCCGAGGCTTGTATCACAATTAAGGAGGTTCTGAAAACCTTGCGGTGTCTAGACATGAATAAAGCTAGTGGACTAGATGATATACCAGCTATAGTTCCAAAGGCTTGTGCACCCGAGTTGTCTCCTGTGCTGACACACTTGTTCCGCCTGTCATTTAGGACTAGAATAGTGCCAAAATCTTGCAAGCTGGCCACAACGTGTAGCCTGTCCCAAAAAAAGGCAGACATGCCGATCCTGCCAATTATCGGCCAATCTAAATTACCTCCATACTCTACAAGTTTATGGAGCGTATATTGAACACCCGCTTAATGGCATACCTAAAACAGAATAACCTTCTCAGTGACCGCCGGTATGGGTTTCGCCGACATCAGTCATCTGGGGACCTTCTAGCGTATGCTACGCACGTATGAGGAGAGGCACTCGAGAAAAGTGGAGAAGCACTTACTGTTTCCCTTGATGTCTCGAAGGTCTTTGACAGAGTTTGGCACGCAAGTTATTTTGGTAAGCTACCAGCGTACGGCTTATCCTCTAGCCTGATTGACTAGGTAAAGGACTCTCTAAAGAGTGAACGGTCTCTCCGGGTCGTGGTTTATGACTGCTCATCCGCTCCTGGACGATTAACGCCGGTATTCCTCAGGGGTCCGTTCTATGGGTATGCAGATGATAGCACAGTTGTGGAGAACTTACTGCCAGTCGCGCAGAAGCCAGCTTACATTGGCTCCTTCTTTCTGAAATGTATCGCTGCCACTGGACCGAACGTCTTCAGTGTGTAGGGGTTGAGATATCCTCAAACCTGAACTTCGGGCAGTTCATTGAGTCCAAGTCCAAAGCACCTGCAAGGAGGCTAGAAGTCCTTGCACAGGTGCGGCGGTACTTCATGCTGAGACAGCTGCTTACTCTGTATAAAGCGCAAATCCGGTTGTGCATGGAGTATTGCTGCCATATATGGGCTGGTGCTGTAAAATGCCACCTAGCAGCTTTGGACTTATTGAAAATGCGTGTTTAAGAGGCTTATTGGTGACCCGAATCTGGTTAAAACCAATCTTACCAGCCTCAAATACAGGCACAAAGTAGCTTTCGGTTTACTACAGGATGCATTTCGGAGAGTGTGCTCAGGAATTGCTTAATTTAATTCCTCTCTTTCCCTTCCACCATCGGACAACCAGACGTTCAGCCAGTCTCCACCCTTTCATTGTTGACTTACCTCTAACCAAAAAGTTTGCTATATCGTTCATCATGCGTACAGCAAAGGGGTGGAATAAGTTGTCAGCATCTGTCTTTCCATCCTGTTACAATTTGGGTGTCTTCAAGGCAAGAGTGAATAGGCTTTTGTTAAATCAGTTCGCTTTACCATCTTAGGCTACAGCACCATTTACCATCAGGTAGAATTATAGTTAACTGCTGGCTTAGAATAGTAAAAAAATATATATTATGGTAGTAGCACGAATGGGTGGGCTCGACCGGGAAAGAACTACGCTTTCATAGAATACTAGTGTGAAGTAGGAGCTTAATGCTGTCGTCGTTATTCGTATAGTGAGTGAAGAGAATCGAAGCTTGACCGGAGGAGACCGTTTTTACTGGAAACGTGGTATTTCATCTTAGTCCTCGGGAGTGGTAAGGCATCTGACTTTTGATTCTTAATCACACGGTCACACAGGCTTTGTTCCCGATGTCTGTTCTAGTACGTACTGAATTATTGTAAATGATAATTTCTTATTACTTGATACTGGCAAAAGTGCAACTGTACGAGTCTGTTACTAAAAATAAGCAACGTATATTTTGGAGTTTTGGCGGGAACTTGACCGGCGGCGGTTTGCTGCTCCTGTATTATTGTTTAAATAATGGTTTGAACTGGACTTTGATATGTAAAAGTTGTGCGATTTTGTGTATTAAGTGTCTACGCATGTGAACTATTAGTGGAAACGGTGAAACAAGTGCTCTGATGGTGATGTGATTCTCAAGATAGGGTTGTTTGCTTAGGCGCATTGAGATACCATTGCCAACTGTCTGATGGCTCAAGTAGCCGTCAAAATCTCCCAAGGACTGCACAATATGACGCATCAACATATTGTGAAGGATAATTATACATTTAAAAATGAAAGACATGGCTGACGCACAAACCTTGCAGGCCAAGAAATGGACAAAAAAAACGTATATTTTTAAGCCTTCCTTTTCAACAGCCCGTACACGGTCCACGTGGACGTGAGCCTTTCTTAAAGTACGTACATGCGCTTTCACGGTTGTGGTATCGGACGTGTTGTCCCTATAACTCTGTTATCTGATCTAGTTATCGTTTATTGTATTTATTTTTTATAAAATAAGAATGATAAACGAACACAATCCACCTGATGGTAACTGGATATTGTGATCCATAGACATCAGTATCTATCCTCGATTAATAATCAAAATGCAGATGCGTTGTCACCCTGAAAACTACGACATTGCAGACTTAATTTAATGTAATATGTAATCGTAGTATATTTGACATTTTAGTATAAATAATTTATGGTTTTAAATATCAAATTGTTAAAAAAATTACACATTAACATGCGTATGCTATGCAACAAGTGTCACCGTAATATGCTATTGTTTAAGATTTTATTTGAAATTATTTCAGGTGTGTAGAGCCGTTGAGGCTGGGTTCTTGGCCCAAAACTGACCTGGCACAGTTCCTATGCGCGTACGAGCAGTGCGCCCTGCAGATGGATGTATTGAGGTACACGTGAGTTTTTTTTTATAATAGGGAAACTCAACTACATAAATTGTTGTTTTGAATCTCATAATCATAATTGACGGCTCCGTAGCGAGTAGAGTTGCGGCACTAATGGCCGCGGGTTTGATTCGCGCACGGAACAATCATTAGCATGGCCATCAAATAATATACCTATGAAATAGCAGTTCTGCAGTACTGGCCATTTCAAATCAAAATAATTTTTGTTTGGCTAAGAATTTTAATTTCAAATTAATTTTATTTTAAAAACATGGAATTCTTTTTCAAAATTAATCATTTGTTTATTGATAAGCGTTATGTTTTCATCGCATTTGAATCTTTTTCGTCATCATGGATATGTTGAAAATTCGAGTAATTATGGAAAATGAATACCGTCGTGGCAGCAACGCGGCACAAGCGGCACGCCACATCAACGACGTTAACGGAGCGAATACTACAAACGAACGTACCACTTGTTATTGGTTTGCCCACTTCCGTTCTGGAAATCTCGACCTGAAAAATGAACTCCGTGGTCGTCCGAAAACTGGTTGACAATGACGAATTAAAGGCGATTGTGGAAGATGATGATACTCAATCTACAGCTGAATTGCCAGCAGCTTTTGACGTTAGCAGCAAAACAATATTGGTCCATTTGCGTCAAATTGGCAAGGTAATAAAATAAATAATAAAAGAAAAACAAAAACCCGACTGTAGAAAAGATAATTTAAAAGCAATGCGCTAAAAAGGCCGAAACAAGATTGAGAATATGGCTACACCGGCATGTGATTCATCACAGCTTCCTACCAAACGGGATAGCATTACTGCAGATGTAATGTATTGATTTCTAATCTAATGAATATATAATGTAACCAATATTACATAAAGAAATATTAAATCTAATGAAGTATAATTGTTTGCAGGGAGGCGGATCTAAAGAGCGTGTGGGAGCGCTACATGCGGGTGGTGAGCCAGTGCCTGCTCACCATGTACCACCCGTAGATACGTTTTGTACCTTTTGTATAAATATGTTTACCATTCTTAGTAATTTATTCTGAATGTGTGAAATTAAACTTGAGAAATTACGTGAAAAATAATAGTTAAATAATTGCTGTGAACTTTAAGATTGTTTTTGATAAAATAAACATCACTTATAAATGTAGTTGTATTTTTTCTACTTCTATAGGAGTACATATATTCGCGTGTCAAAATCATAAATCATAAATGAAAATACATCTGCGTGCAATATTTAGATAGATAGATAACTCTTTATTGTACACCAAAACATATGAACGAAAGAAGGAAAAAAAGAAATTGTCACAATGGGCGATCTTATCGCTAAAAGCGATTTCTTCCAGACAAACTTTTGGATGGACATGAATCCAAAAAGCAGAAAATTGTGTGATTTGGTGATGAAAAAACAGAATATTTATAAATATATCCATATAATTAAATAACATAATATAGATACATAAAAATACGAATGTATAAATTTAAATGGCACAAACTCAAAGATTAAAATAGTGATTGTGTACAAGTTTTTGAAAAACAGATACTAGGCGCGTCTCGCTGACAGAGGTAGGGCATTCCATAAACAAACCTGTCCAATAATTGGTTATTTACACAGATCATATAAACAACAGGAGATATGGCAAGGAGGCGTGGCGCTTGCGAACGCATCAGGCCGCAAAGCGGCCTGGTGCCAGTTGCAGTAATTAGTCGAATGCCAACTTGCGACGTCTTCACTGCTCGTGATTTTTGACAAAATGCCGCGTTGTTTAGTGATCTTTTGCAAATATAACAGCTGTATTATGAATTACATGAAAGATTGCATCTCATTTCGTACGTAAGTACTAAAATATTAATGTTTTTCTTATTAAATTTATTAAAACATTACTTCGTGGTACTAGAAACACGATGAAAAACCAAATCAAATGTTTTCATTAGAACAAAAACCATTGCTTGCTTAGTACAAATCGACTGGTCTGGAAACTCTGGAAAGTCTAATAGCGCAATGGATAAGTGTTTTACTGATACTCTCACTCACACGACAGTTTCGTGAAGCAGCCGCTGCCGGCATTTGTGAAATAGATAATATACTATATAGGGTATAGATGAGCCACTCTGACAAATTATTAGGTGACGAAAAGAGGGAAGTCTCTTTAGCGCTCTTATAGATGACGTTGGGATTATAAATTACTGAAAATTACACTAGACTAGAGGGCGCTATCAACTAGATTTAGTATTATTTCGTACATATTTCATTAAAATTAAAAGGTAATGTATTTAATTCCCGACTAATTTGTTTTAAATAACTCTTGATTTAGTTTGTTTTTGATGAGCATGGTTTTGTGTTTTTGATGAGCATTTAGGCTTCAGTATAAATAATTAATACCATCAGTGGCGCCATCTTATAATGAAATGTGTAAAAATATTGGGGAAAATAGTAATTTAGACGACTATGAGATGGCGCTAGTATGAACGTAAAAGCAAGCTACTGAGGACTTTCATTTTTTTTATGGAGTTTATGGCCTGGTATCTATATACCTTTAGGCCAAATGATGACTTTCATACCTATGATTTCTGAGTTAGATGTGATGTGATGTTTGTGGTTGTCGATATTTTATACGATTCTGCTAAGTACGAATGCATGATACAGTTGTTTATTGTAAAACATAATTTGTTACTACAGTGTAAGGAACTGCACATTTTATGGCGTTAATGAGAGTTGTCGTTAAATGGAGATAAGAAAAATCAATATTCTTTACTATTGTAATATGTATTTACTAATAAAGTAAAAGATTTACAAACAACAAATATTAATAAAGAGACAAATAACAACACTTATGGCCAGCAATACTGAAAATAGAAAGTAGGTAGATTTTATTGCTTAATATTGACTGAATAAATGATATTTCTTGATCTACTCGAGTTAGCTTTCATTGAATCATTAGCTAATGGGAATATAGGTAACTAGGAACTTCAGAAACTGGGCATTAAATAGCTGATACAATGTAAAAAAGAGTAAAGTATTGGTTTTTACTTTATTGTGGCTCCAGTATAAGCGGATATCGTATTTTATAGGATTTCTGTACAATGTGCGGTCAGCGTAAACTGGATTTTTATAGCTTGATGTGTAGCCGAGTGTATTCATGCATGATTTATTTATCATCATCATCATTAATATCTTGCTTTTATTATAAAATTTCAGCTATCCGAAGGATCCAAAAATAAAAGAAAAATGGACAAATGCAACAGGAAGGGGTCCTAACTGGTTTGCAACAAAAAATAACACAATATGCTCGTCTCACTTTGAGCCAAAGTGTTTTCAACCATTAAAGAAAGTTTGTCGGCTCTTCGAATGGTCGGTCCCAACATTGAAGTTGCGTATGGTGTTGACGAATTATGTGGAACTTTCCTTATCCAAAGTTTGTGTGAGTTTTATTTCTTGGTACAAATATAAAACGAAGCAAGTTTTTATAACTGTAGCCACCGTGAGACATTATGTAAACGTGTAATATTTTTTTTAATTACAGACTGTTGCTTCAAAACTTCCAATCGAAACGGAATTACAAAACCTCGCTTGTGAGCAAAACGATGATTCGGAAAATACTGTTCCAATGTCTATAATACATGGTGTCGATACCAACTTGAACGCTCGACAAAATAGCATTTTGGAGCATCAATAAATTCCGCGAAAAAACGATCTTATCGAACGAAACTCCTCGAAAGCGTAAATTACGCCAATTGATTTCCGTACAAGAGAATTTCATAAAAAAAGCAAAAACTACAAATTAAAAGGCTTCAAAAGAAAACCAGCCGGTATCAGAAAAAAAACGCAAATTTAAAAGAAATTTTAAAAAGCCCCAATGAAAAAAACTACATTAGCGCTGGTCACGTTACGCAGTTAGAAAACATTGGCGTGACCAACCTTATTCAGCGCTATGAGAGAAATGTTTCATCGGGCAAAGCAATAACCAGAAGTATTCTCCTGGTTTAAGAATTTTTGCCACTACTCTTCACTTTTACTCGCCAAAGGCTTACGCGTATGTAAGGAAAAAATTCCAAACCGCTCTGCCCCGTGTTCGAACAATAAAAAAGTGGTACCAATCTATCGATGCTCGGCCTGGATTCACGCAAGAATAATTAAAAGCAATAAAACTTAAAACTGCCTGCACTAAACACAAACTGTTGTGTAATTTAGTTATAGACGAAATGGCAATCAAACAACAAGTGTAGTGGGACAGAAAACAAATGCACGGGTATGTCGATATATCGAATTCAGCAGAACAAGGGGATTGTTTACCCTATAGAGAAAAGTAATACATCAGTTTACCCGAAGCCAAAAAAGTTCTTGTGTTTTTAGTCACCGCAATTAATGGGGCTTGGAAAACACCAGTTGGGTATTTTCTCGTTGATGGTGTTACAGGGGAAAGGCGGTCGAATCTTGTCATACAATGTTTGGAATTACTAGAAGATACAGGTATTCAAGTAACCTCGATGACTTTCGACGGCTGTCCAGCCAACATCACCATGGCTAAGAAACTCGGATGTACTTTTGAAGTTGAAAATTTAAAATCTTATTTAGAACACCCCGTTACTCGTCAACCTGTACATATTTTTCTCGATCCATGCCACATGCTGAAGTTGTTGAGAAATGCTTTCGAAGTATATGGGTACTTTATGGATGCTTCAAATAGGGACATAAAATGGAGTCACTTGAAAAATCTGTATGACATTCAGGATAAAGAAAAACTGCACTTAGCAAACAAAGTACGAAAAAGTCACATCTACTTCAAGAACCAAAAAAAGAAAGAAAGCGTCGCAATTATTTAGTAACAGTGTTGCAGATGCCTTGAATTTTTGTTGTGAACTTCAATTGGCTGGTTTTCATGATGTAGAGGCACCGTCGAATATTTAAAAACTGTAAATAACTTGTTCGATGTGTTAAATTCAAGACATATGGCCCAACTCCATTATAAAAAACCAATTTACCCAGGCAACAAAGACAAGGTATTTGAAACTTTAGAAAAGGCTAAACGGTATCTAACTTGTATAAAGCTTCCAAACGGTAATAAGGCTATCAGTACACCAAGAAAAACCGGTTTTATTGGTTCTTTAGTGTGCATAGAAAGCCTCAAGGCATTGTATATACATTTAGTTGAAAAGGACCAAAAACTTAAGTACGTTCCAGTTTACAAGATCAGCCAAGTTCATTTGGAGCTTATGTTTGGACATATAAGGTCTCACGGTGGATGCAGCACCAACCCAACGGCGCGACAGTTTCAAGCGATATATAAAAAACTCTTGGTAAAGTCGGAGCATAAAGATCAGGGAAACTGTACAGCTCTTGAGGTTTCTTTTTTGGCGTGCTCCTCTGCTGTTAAAAATATAAATCTGGCAATCGAACCATGTAAGTTAGACGAAAGTAATGATGGAGACGAGATGACTTTGCTGTATGAACAAGCCGTATTTGCTGAGGAAGTTAGTATACTTGTACAAAACATCACAGAATTTAGTAGCCAGATAGTGTCATATATAGTAGGATTCACATACAGTTCATCGCTTGCTAAAATTATTGAAGTGTGAAACATGCTGTAGTGGTTTGATTGCAGATACAGTCGACGACAAGAACCTGTTTTATAAAATTGAAGCATAAAGGCGGTCTTATATTTCCATCTAATGACGTAATAACCATATGTAAACGGATGGAAGTAATAATAAAAACTTATATGCTTTAGTGTGATAACACAAAAATTTCATCAAAAAATATTAGACAGGAGCTCATGTCAAAATCCTTATCGCATTTTATAGGTACGAATCTTTTTGAAACAATAAATTTCCACTAATACAATCAATCGCCTATGAATAACCATTTAATAATACTTATAAAAGCCGTTATGGAAAAATATATAAAAGTAAGATTACATTATTTAACTAAGAACGCAACACCTAAATTGTCTAAGCACCAGGTTTTAAATAAATATTTACATTTATCTGGTCAATAAAAAAAGTTGTGTGGTATTTTGGTAAAACATTAGTAAAGCGAGTTCAACAATATTAATTATAATTTTTTTGTTTTTACTACATATTGTTTATTTTTATTATAATATTTTCTGGACATATCGTTTTTTATTTATTTTATTTTCAGGACCCCAAAAAATCTTTAGTACAATTATAAACAGAAGAATCGATAACTTTCCGATTTAGTCAATCACTAGCGTGTAAGTAAAATAAATGACAGATGTTTTTGTGTAAGTTGTACAGTCAATCCTCTATCTACGTGTACAGTGCATGGTAAATGCACGCTGTGTTTGATAAGGTTTATAATTGGTTGTGTAGAACGTTCTGATTGATTTATGAAATGCGGGTGTGTGCGCTACTGCGTATTTATTGGTTTTACTGAACTGCATGTGTCACAGTACAGGTGCCCATACATTTTATCTACCGGACATATCTCCTGTTGTTTATATGATCTGTGGTTATTTACTATGCAAACTACCCGCCCCCCGTCCTCGCGAATTAGAGCGCTGACACAGTTTTTATTCCGAAAAGCCGATGTAGTTGTATACATAAAAGTCTGTAGGAAACTGCGGCATTATAATACATGGGTAAGGTCATAAAAAAATGTACTATTTAAAAGTTTTGAGGTCACCCCATGTTTGATTGTGAATACCATGCGCTAACAAATAGTATGATAATATTATTATTTAATAATACATTGGTAATCATGCTTAGAATAATGTAGAAATAACCAGAATATTCGAGAAGCTTAAACATAAAAAATATTATTGAATCAACAAAATAAAGCTGCATACAAAAATTTATTTGTCTCCTATCAACCTAGAGGACGAAAAAATTTAATCAAAAATAATAATATAGCATTATGGTTTTAAAATTGTAGTTTACTTTTAAAGCAATATAGATGCCGTGATAATGTATAAATTATTGCAATAATACAATGCTAGTGGGGAAAAAGCCTATTCTAATTTGTGTCTCCAAAAGTTTTCCAGTGTGTTATTCCGATTCGATATGAGGTAGATTTTTTGTTTCAACAGTAGACTAAATTATTTACTTAATTTTGATGTGGTAATACCATAGTCTTAATGTCAAAAGTCAGTTTTGACATATTTTTTTCATTTATGGTCGCGACCATAGATAAATATATATGTAGCAAGCTACCGCGACCGTAAACAATTGTAAATTCCATAATTTAGTGCACAAATTTCGGGCAGTGTATCCCCCTTTAGGGGTATATGTGTTCTGTGAGTGTATCTGTGAATTCTACGTGGTAAGTACAAAGATATTGTTTACTAGGTTCCTGATTCGAAATTAATATTAAATGACCAGAGTATATCAAGTTTTAATAAACGAAATCACGCATGATATGTGACCGTTATTCATTGTTGAGTTTTGAATTTTCTAGTGTGTTTGTTCCAGTTCGTTATGTGTGTTATGGTGTTTGTTATTTCACACACTGGAATGTTATAAAGGAGACTGTTAACAGAACTTAACCGACCACGGCGAAATAAAAAAAAATAGTAATGTTATTCTGATGTACCTACATGACAGTGTTTATTAAAACACCCCGTCAACCCAACTGCCAATAATGGCGATTACAGCAACTAATTACTTGAGTACGTCAGACTTTTTTAAGAGAGTCGTCGCCTTTTGTCATCTTTTCCACTCGCATAGGACCGTATTTAAAAAATGATAAGAAGCAATTTTTAAAATGTAATTAATCGGCAAACTATTAATAAGTTATTATTAAAAACACATTTTTATTGTGACATTTATTACATTTTATGCTGAGATTATTAGATAAACACATATAAGTTTTTTTTAAATCATTACCTATTAAATTAATACTATTTTATAGTTCGCCTATGTATTGATTATATTATTAAAAAAAACGCATTTTATAGTGAAAGTTCTTGTTATATACGGCTCTGTGCGAACGCGAGTAGTGTCAAATGGGATAGCTCTCATAATAAAAAAAACGTAAACAAAACTCCGTGACACGTGTTAATAATTACAGTACCTGTACTATTTGTTGATTTATAAATACATAATTATTAAATTTGTGAGGTTTCTTTTATAAATAGTACCTACTTTAATTAGTACTTACCTACTCTTTTTTGTTGTAAGCACATTATTTTTTTAAAGGCTTTAATTCTATTGAATTGTGTTATTTTGATGTTTAGTTTCGCAAACACGAAACCTGCAAGCTCTAAAATGTCTCTGCATAGTCTAAGATTAATTTTTGATTATTGAATTTTAATTTCATGAAAATAAATAATTCATAACATTTTGAATGTATTTTATTTGAACCTATTTCCAAGTGAACATTGACCTTTACATTATCCAGTGTGTTCTTGTGTTATCGTGTGTTATATCTTCCAGTGCTTTATATTACATTTTTTGACGACCTTACCCACATAACATTAGTTAATGTTTTTTTAACTGATCTCGGAAATTTCTTGTTATTTAACACTAGCTGTTCCCCGCGACTTAGACGGCGTGTAATTTAGGTTTATAATTTTTTTCTAAAATTAAAGTATCCGAAGTTACTCCTTATAACACCAGCTATCTGCCAGTGAAAGTCCCATCAAAATCGGTCCAGCCGTTTCTGAGATTAGCCGAAACAAACAGACAAAAATTTTAAACATTTTGTTTTGACAGACTAAACATTGTATTTATTTTCATACATCAACAGACACTCCAATTTTATTTATTTGTATAGACTATAAGAGAACGCAATTTTCAAAGATTAATAATGTGCGTATATCCGAAACTGTGTATTCATTGAATATTTTGTTGTGTTGGCCAAAATATTAAGTAAATGAGATGTTTCAAAAATTTATGGGAATCATTATTAAAGTGATATGTTTTTTATGTAGATCGCACAAATAAAGAGTACTAATTCATTTTTACAACAGGAGATAGGCAGCAGCATTGATAGAAATGATAAAAAAAAACTGCGATTGCCTACCTCCCTGCCAAGCTTGATATGCTATGGCAAACATTTGGGGGAGGCCTTTGTTCCGCAGTGAACTATAGATGGGCTATAATGATTATAATGATGAAAGGTTCTAAATAAAAACGTAGTCGATGAAGAATCTTTTGCAGTATCATGTTTTTCATATTATCGAAAAATATAGATAAGGCTTAAAGATAAGAAAACAAGGTATTGAACATTTATTTATTTACAAAACAAACAACTATTCTAATATTTACAATTATATATTGTTGTATAAATAATTATTAACTATTGTTAAACTATTGTTTGTATGAAAACATTTAAAAAAAAATCTGTATTCATATATCTCACTGTTTTATAATTTTATACCGGAAACGATATAAGTAGGCGGTAGGACTTCTTTTCTGCCTAGATACTTGTGTGTTTGCGGCAGAAGTGTGTGCGTGTGTAGTGCGTGCACTGCTGTCTACCGCTCTGAAGGTTGCAGAGAACCAGTATAATTACTACAGGCTATGGCGCATTTCTTCTTGGTCCTCTTGGCCTGTAAGTTCCCTGATCAATGCAATGACGAAAAATGGTGGTCTTTATTGGTGCACTTAGTTTCTGATCATTTCCTACGATATTAAAGTAGAATGAATATCTGATGGTGCGAAAACTGGAAAGAGTCCAACGTCGTGGAGTGGCGTGTGGTGATCAGTTTAGGTCGTGACGGTAGAGGTTGCGGTAGTGAAGCTGCGACTCCAGCATGTCGTCCACGTTCACGGTCACGTGTAGTGGCGGGATCAGTGCGCCAGCCACGCTCCTGACGAAAAACAAATACTGTTATTTGTTTGTTCATGTAGAATGATGCACCTGTACTGCACTGAACATGTACCTGCCCTCCGCGTTGAGGAAGTTGAAGGTGGAGCAGGCGTGCTCGGTGGGCAGCAGCTCCACGTTCAGCGCCGCCGCGCGCGCCGCGCGGAACACCAGGTCCACCGCGCGCCGCTCGCTTGTCTCCAGACCCACCACCTGACCCATTGCTCCAATTGTCAAATTTCACTTAACTTTATTTCATTATTAATGTGCTACATACAACTTTCCCCGTCAACTTCACTCTCTATGGGAAGCACAGGAGCATTATGTTGCTATTTTATGCTGGTATTCTGTGATAGCGTGATCCTACCCCGGTTGAGCCTGACCCTTTGTGTCGTAAATTAACATTTGTAAAGTTTGCTTCTGCTGTAATATGGTTATATTACAGCTGTAGCAAACTTTATAACATTAATTTGTTTACGTTAGATGTAAAATACCAAGACAGGGCGAAGGACTTGTAAAACGAGACAATCTATCTGTCTGCCAAGAATAAAGCAAATTCTCCCTACAATTTCAGTCACCCATGTATGGCAATGGACATTTACAGGCTGATGAAAAAGAATGAAAAAGAATATAATAATTAATAATTCAAAAAAATAAAGAATAAAATAATTCTGCAATATATACTTTTGCTAATTACTACTGTTTGGGTTCAAATTTTCGACAGTACAGGTTTGCAATTTGTTTTTTATTTTAACATCTTGTTAAAGAGGAGTGGATGCTCTCATTAACAAGACTTTTTCTGCCACCAGGGCGGCGCCACTTAAAGGTGAGGTATAATATTTGACAGACTTCATAGCGCGGAAGTTAATTTGGTCGAAAAATGTAAAGGTTAATCTTTCTTTCTGTACTATTATATATATATTTACTATTATATATATATTATTCAGTGGTAGAGCCACGCGGCATCTTTTGCTGTCACACGGATGGGCCGGCTCGAACCGGGGTGGTACCACGACCTCACAGAAAACCAGCGTGAAGTAGAGGTTTACCTCTGCGTTTCGCTTGGTGAGTGCAGGTGGCCGGAGGCCCTTTTTACTGGAAATGAGGCATTCTATCCTAGTCCTCACGGGTGACAACGTATCTACATTTTGATTTGTAATAGAGGATAGATGTAGATGTCTATGGGCCGCAGCAACCACTTACCATCAGGTGGACTGTGTGCTCGTTTGTCACCCTTATCCTATAAAAAAAAACTATTACCTTTATTTTATATTAATAAGAATACAAATAAATAAACCAAACCACAAATGTTCACAAAAGTAGAAAAATAAAAAAGTTAAAAACTGTGCAAAAAAATAAAAGAGAAACCACTGACTCATTGTTTTATGTATTAATATAATAGGTACTTTAGAAACTAAAGTTTTATTAACAAGTAACTTCTCAATTAAATGACATTATGTAACAAAAACCTTAACTAACTAACCTCAGTGTCAACTAGCGACATCTGGTGAGCAGAAAATTATTAGCACTCATTATGTAAATTATGTCGCAATCTCGCGATTAGTTATGAAATTACGGGCGAACATAAAAATGGGGATTCGCATATATACCAGCCAAAATGTTAGCCTCCTTCTAGCCCCGCTGCAGGGGGTAAAGCAGTATTAATATAATGACATTGGACACTAACCAACAAATCAATCTTTGGTTCGAGCAGCTTAAATAAACGCAGAGAATCCTCTGACACCTCATACGAGCCTCGCACCTGCCACGATAACACTGTCCTAAAATAAACATAGTTTTTACACATTTTTCTCATTTAGATTAACCATGTAGTAGCAGTGCAGGAATATTCTTTACCTCATATTATTGTTTGGGTGATTCTGTGGGTGAAGAGGCTACAGAGGGACACTGAAACAGGAGATGGAAAGCAGCATCTTCCTGATAACTCAAAATTATAAAAATATAAATATATATATATATATATATAAATTATAAAAGACTGCAGTTGATGACCCGTTAGCTAAACATGGCAACTATGACGAAGTCATAACGACAATGACGAAGTCTATAGGCAATTTATTTCAAATTTTTTCAATTTCAAATTTTTTTTTTATAGGATAAGGGTGAAAAACGAGCACACAGTCCACCTGATGGTAAGTGGTTGTTGCTGCGACCCATAGACATCTACATCTATCCTCTGTTACAGATCAAAATGCAGATGCGTTTTCACCCGTGAGGACTAGGATGGAATGCCTCATTTCCAGTAAAAAGGACCTCCGGCCACCTGCACTCACCAAGCGAAACGCAGAGGTAAACCTCTACTTCACGCTGGTATTCTGTGAGGTCGTGGTACCACCCCGGTTCGAGCCGGCCCATCCATGCGACAGCAAAAGCTGCCGCGTGGCTCTACCACTTTTAAACTGTTCTTTTACTACACACTGTTCATTTATTTTCAGACAACAAAGATCCATGGGTTAGTACTACATTATCTCTTAAAAACTAAGTGTTAGTATTTTGAAAAAATTTAATTAAATAATACTATATTATATTAGAATTGAATTACATCAAACTAAATCATATTATTTCAAATGAAATCAAAATAAAATTAGATTAAATTAAATTCTAATTTGTCATGTACCTAAGAGACACTCCGTGCGGTCGACACCTAGAAGAGGGAGATATTTAGAGATTTATGAGGGAGATAGTTACGCGAAGACTACACATTAAATGAAAGTAAGTTTTAAGGATTTTATCGCTTTGAGTATTAACTTTTTAATTCCCGACGTTTCCATCCTCCCCGTGACCCATGGGTGCTGTAAAGCACCCGAACCATCAGGACTTACAAAATTAAATTAAAGTTAAAATTAGTTTCATTTAATGGTCTTAGATCCTTGTCCCACTTACACAAAATGATGTACCTATGCTATTCAGCTTTCACAGTAATATTGCATTTGTTTTTCCATGTTTTACATATTTATATGTTATAAAGTTTTCTCGAAAACAGCGCATTACCTTTTAATGCGAGTGGTATTGTTATAATCGAGGACCAAACCTCTACCAACAACAACACCTTACTATCCCAAACTCCTGCCAAACGATTGTTCCAACCTTTTTTTGTTATTTTATTATAAATCATAAGTAAAGTAGGTATGTATATAAAACGCTATTAAATTAGATGATTTTCTAGTAACTTTTAATTTAAAGAACATACTGGAATGAATTTCATGCATTTAACTTGCATATTTAAAAATGGCTATCTTCATGTCATTGACAGGTGGAATATTTTATTGACCTTCATATATGTACTATGACCTTTTATTTGTTTCTAACACAAATAGAACAATGAACATAAGTAGCATTAGTAGTTAGAAATATTAATTGGTGATTTTAAAATGCGTGATGATAATCATTACTATCTTATTTTAAATATTAATTGCAATCACTGATTTTAACCTTTACTACCAATGATCATCAGCATTAACATCATTACAGCCCTTCACAAGTCCACTGCTGAACATAGCCCCCCCCCTCCCCACAAGGAATGACACAAAGCACGGTCCTGAGTCACTTACATCCATCAACTTCCTGCATGTCTTACCAGGCCATCACTCCATCTAGTGGGGGGTCGCCCTACACTTCACCTACTGGTACAAGACTGCCACTCGAGAAACTTTTTTCCCCATCGGTTGTCGGTTCTTGGGGTTTATGGCCGGCTGATTGCCACTTCAGCTTACTAATCCATTGGGCTATGTCGGTTACTCTGGTTCTATAGCAGATATCCTCATTCTCCTCTCCATAGTCCTCTACTACGAATATTTTCATTCCTAAGTTTATCACGCAGAGAAACGCCGAGCATAACCTTTTCCATAGCTCGCTGAGCAACTTTGAGCTTCCTTATGCAGGGCCAGCAGTGAAGGACCATGTCTCAGACCCATAAGTCATCACTGGCAATACGCATTGGTTGTACAATCTTGTTTTCAAGTTTTGAGGTATACCTGATGAGAAGATGTATCATAATGTCACGAACAATGCCCAGCCGAGTTGAATCCATCGATTGACCTCTCGGTCAAAGTTGGGCTTAGCTAGTCAGACTTACTCGTCAACAACTTTAGAGCTTAATGCTCCCAACAACTACCAGCATAGGTGTGATATAGACGTTACACATGATCTTTGTTTTGTCTATGTTAATTTTAAGATCTATCTGTTGAGAGACACTATTATTGAGGTTATTGAGCGTAGTGCTCACAGCCTTCTCAAGTGGGGGCCCCTTCTGGCTGGGGGCCTGTGACATTTTGCCACCCTATTGTTACAGCACTGCTACTACTACTTTTACGCATCTGCAATTCCCTCCCTGGTGTTGCAGTTGTTCATGGGCAGCGGTAGTCACTTACCATCAGGTGAGACGTATGCTCGTTTGCCCCCTCTCCTATAAAAAAAAATACTAAAGGTTTATATGATCAAGTATGACTACTTAAGTTTTATAACAATGTTATTAATTAAGGTTATCTTCATTAAGATTTCAAGTTCAATGATTTAATTTTAAACAGTAAATTTAAAAAAGAGATAATATGAATTACAATTAATTTACCTGGGAAAAATGGCCATAGGACCCAAAACTGTGACTCCATTGTTTAGCCTAAACCCATACTGCAACAAAAAACAATTTCATTTTCGTTCAAACATATTTATAAATACCAAAAGAGATTTTAAAATTATCCTGCTGGGTTGCTTAATGGTTCTTTTCACGACAGAGGTATTTTCCAAATCAGTGGTAAAGTAAACATAGAATGAATTTCAATAAGTATAATTTATAATCTATAATGAATAAGAAAAATCCACTTCTATTTCCTAACACATTTTTGGCAAACTTCAAATGAAGATGAGGTTTTTCTATTTCACTGTATGACCTTTTTTTCTTTTTTAATGTACCTATGTATGCTACACAACATCTTCATAAACTGTAAACCGACTGTTTTTTTTTAAATAGGTTAAATTTATTTCCATTATACTACTTATGTCCACTGCTGAATATATACCTCCCACAAGGAAAACCACAAAGCACATCTCTCAGCCACCTGCAGCCATCAACTTCTGCATCTCTTACCAGGTTGTCACTGTTATCTTGTAAGAGGTCTCCCAACACTTCTTACTGGTACGAGACTGCCACTTAAGAACCTTTCTCCTCTCCAGTTATTAGTTCTTCAAGCTACATAGCTGACCTATTGCTACTTCAGCTTACTCATCCATTGGGCTATGTTTCTATATTAAACTAGCGATCTGCCCTGGCTTCGCACGGTTAATTTCAGGATGTCAACAACAACACCACCTAACGGGTCCAATTTTGAATCTAAAGCATTCACTAATCAATCAACTTAATCACACACACAAAATTACATCATAATCAGAGGTGTTCAGTCACATACATACGGACAGACGAATTATATAATATGCATGTATTATACACAAACATTCCTTTTGAATCATTCTGACCATTGATGAAAACTGCATCAAAATCTGTTGCATAGTTTAAAAGATTTAAGCAACTTTCTTTTCTACTATAGAGATATATAGATAATATAGAGATAAATATGTAAATCACAATATATAAGAAAATAACTCACTACTGCATAAGAGTTAATCATAAGTCCAGAATCTAGTTCTTGGTTAATTACTCGGACTGTAGTCTTTCCATCGCCTTCATAAGCAGCTTTGCATCTCACTGAACTGGAAATTAAAATAAAATCTTTGGTAATGTCAATTGCCTCACTAGTTGGTTAGGTCTCCTTTTATTAGTTAATAGAGTGTAATGAAACAAGTAGTAAAATTAAACATTTTGTACAACCAATTGTAATATAAATTATTATGGATAACTCAAAACTACTGGTCAGACCCTGGTCAAATTTATATGGTACCACATATGAAGCACCAGCTTTTAAATAAAATAAAATAGAATCTTCAAAATCGGTTCACCTAAAAAAAGTTATGAGATAACACATAAAAAACACACTTTAATTGAGTACCTCCTCCTGTTTGAAGTCGGTTAAAAAAAAAATGTTCGATGGATTTCACATGAAATATTTTTAATTCTCATATTTGCTGTGTAGTGACATTTTAAGAATATCCACCACCCCATATCATCCCCAGGTGTTGTAAGAGGCGACAGAGAGAAACAAATCACGAGATGGGCAACAGCATCTTCCCAAAAATAAATAAAAAAAAAAACTGAGGTTGCCAACCCTTTTGTCAAGCGTGACAAGAGGATATACAAGAGGACATAGATTGCACTATAGGTGAGATATCTGCCATAACTATGGCAGATATCTCACCTATAGTGCAATCTATGGGGGAGGCCTATGTTCAGCAGTGGATTTGGCTTAGCTTTCCATTGACGTCAGTCGAGTTGGGTGTTGATACGTATTTTTACAGAAAGGTTACACTATAAAATCAACCCCCAACTAGACGGACGTCAATGGAAAGTCGTACCATTATATCATTTATCGGTGGGGATAGAATTGGGGTTACTGATTGTACTATGAATATGCAATTTTAGACGAACGCAAGTTCAGGCTTTTGCTACCAAAGCGATCTAGAAGCCTTATTAACAAAACATCTGATAATGCGAGATTTACGGTTGAGAATTACCTGAGGAATGGAGTTCTTTTGATAAACTTTTTAGCTTTGTTTAGAAACATTTTAGTAACACTTGCATACGGTAAGTTTATTTATATTCTGAATCAATTCCGAATAAATGAAAAATGTCTAAAATCAACTTCAGATATTTATTTCTATATCCAGAATCCACCCATAGAGTAGAGAGTTATACTTGTCAAAGTTATAGACACCGCCAAAGAGTATGTAATAATTAGAACAATAGATAAAGTGTTCAGAACTTAGAGTACAAAATAAGCACGGTATAGAGCGCGCGTATCGCTCAATGTCCATTATGCCACGCGTAACCAGATGTTCTATAGATACTGATACATAGTTGAGAATGGTTGAATAGTGATGCGCCAAGATTGACGCCTATGCGTTATTGTACTTAAGTTATTAATTTGATTATGTAAGTATTTGTAAATATTAGGTAAGCGATAATTATAAGGTATGTTAAAACAGGTACGAATTTATTAAACGATGTTTATAAATCAAACAGAAAAATCTAATTAATTTACTCCCTCTTAAAATCCATATTATACAAGATCACTGGGAACTCAACAACTTCCTGGCAGGTCATGATAGGGGAGCCAAAATGCTACAAATTTGACCCACCATTTGTATGGCCGAAAATAAACAGATCTTTCTAAAGGTTTTTCAATTATCACCCAGAATTTCGTATCACATCTATACAAATAAATAAAATTGAAGTGTCTGTTTGTAATGTCAAATAACAGTTTTTTACTTAATGCATATGAAAGTAAATACGGTACTTATCTATAGAAATAAATAAAATTGAAGTGTGTGTTTGTAATACTAAAATAACAGATTTTTACTAAATGCATATGAAAGTATTGTTGCGCGCCACTATTAATGTTTTGTACATGGCATTGAACTATTATATACTAAAGTACTAGAACAGGCACGTACAACAAAAACCGCGCGCCAGTGGAAAGATGCGTTGTCATAGAGCAGCCTGTCGCGGACAGAAGTAACAAATGTGTTAATAATATACCTATTTTATATTGTAAATTGTTATTATGAAGTAAATTTAGGTATATGGGAAATAAAACTACACAAATAATTCAAATGATTATTATTAACAGTATATAAATTAACAATAATTTTAATTACCTTTATATGTATAATATAAGTTTTGTGAGCTTTTGCCGTTTGCTCATGTAATCATTCGTTATCTTTGCCTGGTGGTGCAACCTTACAATTGTACCTATATTTATTTATTATAACAAGAATCAGATGAACCCTATAATTTTTGTAAAAGGTTAATCAAAAGAATGATCAAGTAAACAAATGAATATATCTTTCACAACGATACATTGTTATGTTTTAGTTGTTTCTTCATTCCGATTATTTTGTACAAATTTAATCCACGCTTTTCTTTTTTCATGTCCCGGCCGTAGAAATCTTCAAAAACATGGTTTTATTTAAAAATAAATTACTTTTTATCTAATCTACACAATATTCTATCCATTAGGTGAGGTGTTGTCAAATGCATTCAAATCAGTAATAAAAAAAAAATCACTTATGCTTACTATATGATACATAGATAAAATTATTTTACGAAGTAAATTGTATCATAAATTGTATATCTGCCTAAACTACGCTTGTAATAAGTTCTATTTTTTGTATTATTGTTTGTACTATTGAAATCTTTGAATAAAATGATAATGATAAATGAACAACAAAACAAAAGTAGGTACAAATGTTAGCGTATCTGCGTCTTCTATTTTCATTACTCTATAATTTGTACTGCAAAATGGCGTCCGCGGCAACTCGCTTCTCCGGGGCGTTGTTACATTGCGAAAAATATTCTATCAAAAAGTTTTAAACGTTGTATAAATGCCTACTTATCTATGAAACGTTAAACAATCACTTTTTTATGTTCTCGAGTGTTTAGAACACACGAGCACACACTGGCACACACATCCAGGCATTTTTACGATGGTACAAAACACGACTCGTTGCGACGGGCGTTGGATACTCACTGGAAAGTTGCGGTACGGTGTACCGCAAGTCGTTGCGCAAAGTCATCCTTTGCGGTGTCCTCTCTAGTACGTTAGTACATAATATCTCAATGGTACATGGCAACAGTAGTTACACTAGCGCCCTTTTGTGTCGAGTAGCAGAACTAGGAGAGTCATGATTCTTCCAGAAATTTCGGGACCGATATGTACTCGAACTTTCTAGATGTCGCTACAGTAGAAGGTTCTTGAAACTATCTGAGGCCCTATATAAAGCCGGTATAGACCACGATCAAGTCAGTATTGAATTGGCGTTAGAAGAGAATACTTCGAAGCGAAATAACTGCGAACTAAAGTGATTGTGTTTTATTATTAGTGTGGTTTTAGATTGTAATTAGTGTTGTGTAATTAAAGTGTCAATTTTGGTAATTCAATCGGCAGTTTTTAATTGTCTCAAACCCCAAGCTCGTAACAGTATATACGCTACTAATAACAAAAAACAATTTTTAAAATTTTTGTCTGTTTGTTCCAGCTAATCTCCGAAACGGCTGCACCGATTTTGACGGGACTTTCACTGGCAGATAGCTGATGTTATAAGAAGAAACTTAGTGTACTTTTATTTTAGAAAAAGAATTAGGGTTCCGCGAAATATCAAAACCCATGAAATCGTAGTAAATTCTGCGCGGGTGAAGTCGCGCGGAACAGCTAGTAACTAAAATACAATTTTTTAAATTTTTGCCTGTCTGTTTGTTCCGGCTAATCTCCGAAACGGCTGAACCGATTTTGACGGGACTTTCACTGATATATCTGATATATCCATATCATCCCTTAGGTCTCAAAAGTTAGAAATAAAAAAGTTAGAAGTTGCAATGGGTCGGCCATATAGCTCGAAGAACCGAAAACCGATGGGGAAAAAAGTTCTCGAGTGACAGCCTCGTACCGGTTGGCGAAGTGTAGGATGACCCCCCACTAGATGGAGTGACGACTGGGTAAGACATGCAGGAAGTCGATGGATGCAGGTGGCTCAGGACCGTGCTTTGTGGCATTACTTGGGGCATTATCTATAGATCTGATCGAGTAACTTTTTATTTGCAGAATGTCTTAAATTTTTAAACATCCACATTATTTTACGTAATCTGCCAGAAACCAATTCGACATAAGACATCCACGAAAGTCTTTGGTTGACTAAGACACCAAGGTACTTCCTAGAAGTTAATCTAGTTATAGTGGGACAGTTACAATTTGTGGTAACTAGCGGCTGACAGCAGGGAATCTTAATATCGCTGGGAAAATCAGGCAGACTGTTTTTTATACTTATCTTCACGCACAATCCCTGACGGGGTAGCCAGAAAGAACAGATCGCGAAGTGTCACGATTCTTACATTTTTTTTATAGGATAAGGGTGACAAACGAGCACACAGTCCACCTGATGGTAAGTGGTTGCTGCGGCCCATAGACATCTACATCTATCCTCTATTACAAATCAAAATGTAGATGCGTTGTCACCCGTGAGGACTAAGATGGAATGCCTCATTTCCAGTAAAAAGGGCCTCCGGCTACCTGCACTCACCAAGCGAAACGCAGAGGTAAACCTCTACTTCACGATGGTTTTCTGTGAGGTCGTGTTACCACCCCGGTTCGAGCCGGCCCATCCGTGCGACAGCAAAAGCTGCCGCGTAGCTCTACCACTGTTAAAATTTATAATTATAATATATTAAAAAAATATTAAAATATATTAATTTATTACATACCTCTTTCGCTTCTTTTAGATTCATTATCTTCTTCATACATGCACGTCTAGGTAACGGAGTACTCTTGACCCTCCCCTCTTCGAGCAATTTGCTCACATGGTCTTCGAAAGTTAGTCTCGGTCTACCTCGACACCTTTTAATATTAACTTTCGCGCTATATATTTTCTTCATCATTCGGTCTTCACTCATTCGTTCAACGTGCCCAAACCATCGAAGCACGCCTTTATCAATTTTTGTGATAAGGTCATCTTTCAAACCTGCTATATTGCGAATCTCTTCGTTTCGCTTTCGGTCGGCCATGGTAACGCCGCACATTTTACGAAGAGATCGCATCTCCACTGCATTCAACTTGCTTTTATGCTTCTTCTGGCATACCCAGGTTTCGCTGCCATATAACAAAGTCGGTACCAACACTGCGTTATGTATTGCAAGGCCTGCACTCTTCACTACGCCTTGCCTTTTGACTAAGACAGTCAGGGCACCATTGACTTTGTTCCCGGCAGCGACACGCCTGTCCACATCTAAATATCATCTTCCATCCCGGCTAAAAGCACTCCCCAAGTATACAATTTCATTTACCTGTTCTAGACATTCCTGATTTACCCATATTTCACACTTCGTTCTCACTTCGTCCCTTTCAAATACCAGAACCTTAATTTTATTAGCATTCAAACGGAGACCTTTAATTTCACATTCCTCTTTCATACATGTGACTAATGTCTGCAGTTCTGCCTCTGATGGTGCAATAAGCACTGCATCATCAGCATACAGCAGACAATTTACTTTAATGTCACCCAATTTCACACCCAAATAGCTATCTTTCAGCTTCTGTAAACAGCTGTCGAGATACAGCATGAACAGCCAGAAAGACACGACACAACCCTGTTTTACGCCCGTTTGGACGCCCAACATGGGTGACAGGTCATGCCCTACCCGCACACAGGCTTTACAGTCACAGTAAAGTGACTGCACCGCCCTTAGCAATCCTTATCAAATGCTTTCTCAAGATCCACAAAAGGACAGAAAATCCTCTGGTTAGCAGCCAGAAGCTTTTCCGTGATCATGTTTTTTATGGAAAACAAAATATAATTTCATTGCTGGTATTTAACGTTAGTAAGTCTAGACTTAGCCACTGCAAAATCACAGCCAAACCGTGATCTATATTAATCTTTAAATCGCTCAAGGAGTCGCCTATAAACACAATAGCAGTGTCGTCAGCATATGAGAATATGCTTGCATGTGGGATCTTCATATTGCAGAGTTCATTTATGTATATTATAAACAGGGTAGGCCTTAAGACGCTTCCCTGCGGTACACCATAAGTTACACTAGTTTTTTGACTTATATGTGAATCTATTTTTACCCTCTCAGTCCTACCAATCATATCGCTTTTAAGCAAGTCAAGGGGCACACCTCTAATCCCACAATTTTCTAACTTCTGCAACAGAATGGGGGTAGACACGGTGTCAAATGCCATTTTAAGATCACGAAACACCGTGAGGCAGTTTCTCTTTTTATCAAGATTATCATTAACTACAGACGTTAGGGCTTCTATAGCGTTTTCAGTTGATTTCCCTACTTAAAAGCCAAATTGTGAACTGGATAAAATGTGAAACTTATCGAGAAAAGTTATAAGTCTCTTGTTGATAAGTTTTTCTATAACTTTTGATATTTCGGGCAATACCGAAATTGGTCTGTAGTTGTTGATATCCTTCCCATCTCCTTATCTCATCTCCTCTTATCCACAGGTGTTACTAGGGACTCCTTGAACAAAGACGGAAATATAACCTTGCGAAAACAAAGATTGACTGAACTGGCACAACTTCTGCTCTTGCAAGTTTTAGGAAACTAGCTGGAACGATATCCCAGCCTGGTGGACTGTTAGATTTTTGAGTTATCAGAATAGAGTGTACTTCTTCCATATCTGTATCGTAGAGAGCAAAAGATGATGTCTCACCTGCACAAGGCCCAATTTGCAGTACCTTTGTATTATATATTTGTATCCTTTTCAGTGCTTCGTAATATGTTACTTTAGCAACATTTTTCTAGAGATTCCTAGAATCACCCTCCGAGACAATGACATGAATGAAAAGACAAAAAAAAAAAAGACAGAAGCTTCTGTTCATATTTTCGTTTCAAATTTCTAACCAGATTTTTGCAATAATTTCTGCATCTTCGGTAGGAAATTCTAAGAATTTCATCGGAGTCATTAATACGTTCTTATCGAAAAATAAAAACTTATCAACAATTAAAATATCACATTATTTGTATGAAGGTCAAGTGAGCGCAAGAGAAACTACAAATGTAATACGATGTCCATAAATGAAATGTTGTGAGAAATTATCAATTACTGTGTAGTGGCGGTGTATGCATATCCATATCATCCCTTAGGTCTCGAAAGAAGTGACTAGACTTAGAGAAAAGTGTTATGTTTAAATTCCCCTGACTGTCGTTTCGGTTACTAAAAAGTCACAATTTTTCTTTGTAGGATAACAGTCCACCTGATGGTAAGTGGTTGCTGTGGCCCATAAACATCTCCATATATCTTCGATTAAGAATCTAAATGTAGATGCGTTGTCAGCCTTGAGGACTAAGATGGAATGCCTCATTTCCAGTAAAAAGGGTCTCCGGTTCTCTACACTCACCAAACGAAACACAGCAGCGTTAAGCTGCTATTTTACGCTGGTATTCTGTGAGAGCTTGGTCCTTTCCCGGTTGAGCCGACCTATTCGTGCTACAACTATAATATAGCTGCAGCATGGCTCTACCACGTATAAAATATCATCGTGACTTTGTCACGTTGTTAAAGTTGGATAACTACTTGGAACATTAAAACGATTTATAACGTGACTTTATATGTGCATTTTAAATTTAGTATTAGGTTTTATTTCAGTAGTCGATTTTTTATTTACCGCAACCTATCATGCCAGAAGCTAAAATAAGAGACCAATCTTGCCAAAATGGCAGGAACCTTACACATATGGTCTCACTGGAGATAATGATGGACGATATACATCGATGTATATCGTCGTATTAAAACAATCAATCCGATGTTTGTAATTCATCAACACCGAGTAAACATCGATGTTTTTTGTTTGAGGAGGCGAACCTGCTAGAATAACATCGCTTTCGCATGAGCGGCACTTTGCGAGCAGTCATCAGTGCTTCGTACTTTTTTGATAGCAAAGGTAGATTGCGTAAGCTGGTTGGAGGTGCAATACCAGTGCTTAAATTTGAAGTAAGATTATACTTATTTTAAAGAGATTAAAAACTAGTTTCGGCAGTTATTTATGTAAGAACCTACACAATTACGTATAGGTGCTTACATAAATATTAATATTCACGGTTTTTTTAAATTTATGGATGTCATTAAACAATATTTTGACTTTAGATTGAAATATCTTGTACGTAAAACTGCGATCAAGCAATCAAAACCTCAATTATATACAGGGTTACTAAGAATTCGACAACTTCCTGGCAGCGCGTCAAAATGCTACAAATTTGACCCCCCATATGTATGGCCGAAAATGAACAGGTCTTGAGATATATGAATTTTAAAGGTTACTCGTACATAGAAGAAAACCATAACAGTATATGATGTCGGCATATTCTTTATTAGAATACTAGCTGTTCCCCGCGACTTCGCCCGAACGTAATTTATTAGAATTGAATTTCATGGATTTTAATTTTTTGCGCGGAACCCTAATTCTTCTTCTAAAATAAAAGTAGCCTAAGTTACTTCTTATAACATCAGCTATCTGCCGTTTCGGAGATGAAGCCATTTTAACGTCGACGCACAAAAATAGTGACAATGAACAGTCAGTAACAGATAACGGTAACAGTAATAATAACAATAACGATAACGACTGAAAACAATAACAAATGTATTAACGCGATGAGAGTTTATTAGAAAGAAGTTTAAACACGTGCTTGCGCAGCGATATTAAAAACTAACTAACAAGCGTCGCTACGACTTAATTTAAAATGCCAGTCTGTTTTTCTCAAAAGTTGTCAACAACTAATCAGACGCCAAGTGACTAAAAGTGTGCAAGTTCGTTCCTATAAGATAAGAGCAATTATTCTCTGCCATTCTCTACCTGCATTAAGTAAAAGATCCTTTTATTATTATTTATTGATTTCACCGGGAATTATTACCTTTTTGGATAGCTGATTAAATTAACATATATTTTTAAATATTTTTATGTTTCATGTCATAGTAGTTTTTTGAAGTACGTCACATTAAGTGTAAAATTTAGACACATAAAGTGTAAAAATAGATTTTTTTTTAAATTAAAACCTATATTTTTTATTGTGAATACTTTTTGTGATTGTATTCGCTTGGTTGAAGCTTCAAGAAAATAAAAAACTTAAAAGAAGGCATACAAAAAAATGTTTTATTTTTATTTAGAACTAGCTGAACCCGGCGACTTCGCCAGCGTGTAATTTTATTTTAATTTTTTTGCGCGGAACCCTATATATTTTTCTAAAATAACCGTAGCCTAAGTTACTCCTTATAATATTAGATATCTCCCAGTGAAAGTCCAGTCAAAATCGGTCTAACCGTTTCGGAGATTATCCGGAACAAACAGACAGACAGACAAAAATTATAAAAATTGTGTTTTTGTTATAAGTACAGTATGTACTTTCATATGCATTTAGTAAAAAGCTGTTATTTTGACATTATAAACAGACACTTCAACTTCAATTTTATTTATTTGTATAGGCTAGCTGTTTGGATTTTTATGTTTTTGTGCGGAACCCTATTTCTTTTTCTAAAATAAAAGTAGCCTAAGTTACTCCTTATAAAATCAAACAACGTTGTAAAGATGGGGAGTGTGTCGATGAGGGTCCCTTATACTCAGAATCACCAAACGGTTTTCGCTGAAAGTCATACAGGTTAACGCACCAACCTCGGCACATCCCGATGAGGAGGTGGAGGAATGTATGAGGATATCTCTAGAGCCACGCATTTCTCCAAAACCCACTATACGGTGTTAATGGGAGACTTCAACAAAAACTAGACACAAGAGAGAACGGTGAGCTGAAAGTAAGAAAATTCAGAATATGCCAACGGACCCCAAGGGGCCAGCACCTTGCCGACTTCATGAAGAAAGAGGGACTCTTTATGATGAACTCTTTATGATAGACCGGAGTAACCGACATAGCCCAACGGATTAGTAAACTTAAGTTGCAATGGGTCGGCCATATAGCTCGAAGAACCGACAACCGATGGGGAAAAAGTTCTCGAATGACAGCCTCGTACCGGTAGACGAAGTGTAGGGCGACCCCCCACTACATGGAGTGACGACCTGGTAAGACATGCAGGAAGTTGATGAATGCAGGTGGCTCAGGACCGTGCTTTGTGGCATACCTATGTTGAGCAGTGTACTTGTGAAGGGCTGTAATGACGATGATGATGATTATTAACTGCCAGCTCATGCGGTATCTTAAGGAGCACCAGCTGATTAGTGACCGCCAGTACGGTTTCCGTCAGTGACGCTCAGCTGGTTATCTTCTTGTTTACCTAAAACACCGATGGGCGCAAGCGGTTGAATCCAAGGGAGAGGGCTTAGCGTTTACTTTCGACATAGCGAAGACCTTTGATCGGGTCTGGTACAAAACGCTTCATTCGAAGCTTCTATCATATAGGCTTCCTGGGAAATTTTGTGCATGAGCTTTAGCTGTAGGTTGCTATCTATTACTTTTATGCTCAGTCTTTGAGCGTACTTAATTCCCACTGTGACTTCTAGAACGAGAATTGAATAACTCCCTACTTCTATACGTCCCTCGTTAAAGGTATTGCTGGCCAGGCCAAAAATGTCTATCACTACATTATTCATTTTAAATTAGGTATTTATCCTCATTTCACCTTCGTAATCAGATTTTGAGTTTGGTGTATGTATTTGGTATGACTCATATTACAAAATGAGCCATACGTCGAATGTTGTCTTAAAATCAAAAACATTATTTTAATGTATGTACGTGATTACGATTAATCGATTTTGTAATTAATACTAATAGCATTGCAATGAATGAACAGTTATGAACAACACTAGGTAATGAGCGCAGCCTAAGCCATTTTATAACTCTATTACAGTACACTGAATTAGGGCTCTGAATTAAGGGTGGGCTTGGCACCTAATTATTGACGTCAGCTACACTGAACTAATTTTACGCCTTTACTCAGTCATAGGGATGGGATGCTTAAGGGCTTAGGGACCCTGATTCAGTGTAAAGTAATAGGGGTATTAGTTTCTGTTTTGGCACGCGTTAGGATCAGTTAGTTCATGTTTTCTTTTTTAGGCCATTGTATAGCCACTACTCATCTGCTAAAATGGGCGATTGCAGCGCTAAAATGGGGGATTGTCGTATCTGTAGCTTGATATATATTTATTAATATGTGATGTAGATGACGGATGACGTCTCACGAGTTTTGGCAGGCACTTGAACGGTAGAGAGTTGCTACTCCTGTATTATTGTTTAAATAATGATTTGAAGTGGATTTTGATATGTAAAAGTGTTGCTATTTTGTGTATTAAGTGTCTGCGCATGTGAACTATTAGTGGAAACGGCGAAACAAGGGCTCTAATGGTGATGTGATTCTTAAAATAAGGTGTTTGTCTGCTTAGGCACCTTGAGATACCATCGCTAACTGTCAGCTGTCTGTTGGCTCAAGTTGCCGTCAAAATTTCCCAAGGGCTGCACAAAGTGACGCATCAACATATTGTGAAGCCGTGTATTATGAAGGATAATTATACATTGTAACTTCAGGGTCAGAAGGGCTAGAACCCAGAGCCGTAAAGCCAGTTATAAAAAAATGACGTCTCATGTGGTAGGGGTGTCCACTTTGAAAATACATCGATGGTTTTTTCGATGTAATGCATCGATATATTCCGATGCAGCGGTTAGAAACATCAATGTTTTTTCAACATCTAGTACTTTTTCGGACTTTAACAATTTATTATATTTGTGTAAGCAACATTATCACGAGCTATCAACGAATAGTTAGAGGCACGTTAGTTCACGCCCTGAGTTGCCCCGACAAAGGTTGACTGGACTAGGGCCTATGAGTAATCCAATCGACGGGCAACAGAGGACGGGGCCCAATGGCCAATGGATATGTAGTATATAAGGCTAAGTAATTAATACGAACTTACCGGGTTCCGAATCGAGGACCAACCCCAAGGCGCGGTCAGGCGTTAAATATGTGCATGTAAGTAGTGATAGTGTGTATAAATTTAACCTGACGGCCCGATATAATCGGACAGGAGATCCACAGGTGCTGCTGTTCTCCCAATGTGCGATCCCTCCAGCGGGTGTTCACCAATTGAAAACTTTTACTATTATTTCACTATTTCAGTTCATCAACCTTCTGTACATTTAATTAACTTCAAATTCAACAAAATCCACGTTAATCGAAATCAAACATGTGACACACGGCACAACAAATGAACGGTCGATCAAAGTTCAACGTTCCATGCTCACGTAGCAACAAATTATTTCTCGAAACCGAACGCGACCTTCTCTCGGGTCACATAGTTCAGCGTTCCACACAACAAAGCAAAAATTCTTTCGTACGATATTAAAATACAACACAAGAAAAATGAAAATTGCCAAATACACTTCGACATGTAATCACTATACAAATTAACGTAAATTAACACAAGCTACAACTCGTCGGCGCAAATCTAAGGCTAATCACTCAAAACTCAAATTAGGCCTCGTGTCACGCAACGCTCAAAACAGACACTCAGTTCGAGGCGGTCTCAACTAGACCCAAATATTCAATAAATAGTAAGTAAATTAGACGCGCACAATTACTCAAATTCTAGACCATCAAAATCCACTGGTCCGATCCAGCGGTCGCAGACAACACAAACTAGTCGACAAAGCCGCGGCGTTCAAGATACTGATGTCGGCCTACCCGGCCGAATGCCGGGAAGCAGCACACTGCTGCCCCCCCCCCCCTCGGCGACGCTCACGCCACCTCACACCATCGGGCGACGCGCCGAGTCAAACGCTATTGGATGCAGCTTCAAATGTCTATATTTGTGCCTAAACAGTGTCATCTAATGAAGTAACGCTCCGACCCCTCGTGCTCTAATCCAAAGTCCCGAAACCTTTCAGCTAGAGTTACAAAACCGTTTTCAGTGCCTAGAAGATTGCAATGCAATGGACGATAAAAATGACAAGCTCGTGGAAACTGTCCATGCGATCGGAGCTAAGTTTTACAAGACCCGCTGCAGAAGAACACAAAAACTCTCCGATCACACTCTTAATCTCATGGCTGTTAGACGGGAAATGAATCTGCAGTCTTCAGTAGATTTGACAGCATCCATGCAATTGAACAGACAGATCTCCAAATGCACGCGGCGGGCCTTACGCAACTTTTATACTACTCGTATTGAAGTAGGGCTCCAAAGTCTTTGCCAGAGATCTGCCTTCCAGAAAAAGCCAACTGTCGAAGCTAAAAACCGAATGTGGCAGCATCGTTTCCGGGACACCTGATATTTTGAGTAAGATTGAGAGGTTCTATGACCAGCTGTACACATTATCGTTGGAGCCACACGCAAGTGTGAGTAACGATCCAAGAGTAAGTCTTATCCGACACTATTTCGATGATATCCCGGACGTCAGTCCGAGCTAGAGTAGAATGGTTCTCCAGCACCATAAAAACGGTAAGTCCCCGAACGAGGATGGAATTACAGCTGAGCTTCTGAAAGCGGGTGGCAAACGAGAACTTGATGTCCTTTAGAAGCTCTTTAATGCCGTCCTCCATGGTGGCAATTCTCCGGAGGCGTGGAGCAGAAGTGTGGTGATCTTGTTCTTCAGGAAAGGCGACAATGCTCTTTCGAAGAACTACAGACCGATTTCCCTTCTGAGCGGTGTCTACATGAAGTTTTCGAGAGTCATTAGGAATCGTCTCGCATGCAGTCTCTACGACTTCCAGCCTACCGAACAAGATGGTTTTCGAAAAGGCTATAACACCATAGGACACATACACAACCTTAGGAAAATTGTACAGAAGACTGAGGAGTACAATTTGCCACTATATCTTGCGTATGTGGACTATGAAAAACCCTTTGATTCCGTCGAAATTTGGGCGGTGCTGTAGTCCCTTTAGCGGTGCCAAGTTGACTGTCGGTATATCGAAGTGCTGAAGTGTTTGTAGAGTTAGGTTACGATAGCTATCCGAGTACAGAACCAGAGTACGAAACCTATCGAACTGCAGAGAGGTCTAAGACAGGGTGACATTATTTCCTCGAAACTCTTCATCGCTGTATTGGAAGATGTTTTCAAGCTACTGGACTGGATAGGATACGGTATTAACATCAATGGCGAGTACACCATGGTAGAATGGCCTTATGGCAGAATCCCTGGATGATCTAAGCACTATGCTCATTGACTTCAATAGTGCGTTCCAACGGATAGGTCTTAAGATGAACATGGATAATACAAAGATCATGTATAACGTCCACGTTACACCTATGCCGGTACTTGTTGGGAGCACGAAGCTCGAAGTTAATGACGAGTATGTTTACCTGGGATAAATAGTCCAACTAGGTAAGTCCAACTTCGACCGAGAGGCCAATCAACGGATTCAACTCGGCTGGGCAGAGTTCGGGAAATTACGGCACATCTTCTCGTCAGGTATACCTCAAAACTTTAAAAACGAGACTGTACATCCAAAGTGTGTTGCAAGTGATGACTTATGGAACTAAGACGTGGTCCTTTACTGCTGTCCGTATGAGGAAGCTCCAAATCGCTCAGCGATCTATGGAAACGGCTATTCTGGGGGTTTATCTGCGTGATAAACTTAGAAATGAGGATATCTGCAGTAGAACCAGAGTGACCGACATAGCCCATCGGATTTTTAAGATGATTTGGAAATGGCCCGGCCATATTGCTCAAAGAACCGCCAACCGATGGGGAAAAAAGGTTCTCGAGTGGCAGCCTCGTACCGCTAGGCGAAGTGTAGGGTAACCGGCCTAGATGGACTAGATGGAGTGACGACCTGGTAAGACATGCAGGAAGTCGATGGATGCAGGTGGCTCAGGACTGTGTAAGGTATTCCTTGGGGGAGGTCTATATGAACTTGTAAAGGGCTGTTATGATAATGATGGAGCAAAATTATACATACTGTTTGTTAACTTATAACTGAATTTGTATAATTAGCTTTTTGATTGGTTTCACGAATGATTCGCTGAAATTTATGCAATAAAATATAGATGATCTGTGTTGTAAAGTACGTTACAAATAACAAAATCATCCATAGTACATCATCACAGCCTATAAAATCCACTGCAGAACATAGGCCTCCCCCAAAGATTTCCTCTTGGTGGAGATTTTGCCATAGTTGCCACGCTTTGTGAGCGGGTTGGCAACCGCAGTTTTTTAAAACTTTGAGTTGAAATAACAAAGTAGCTTCTAATTATTCTGTCGTACAGTAAATTATAAAATTGTACTCTTGCGTACATGAGAATAAATAAGTTAAACAAAAAATTTAGTTATTACTTTACTTACCCGTCCATTTGAACTTGTCTGGAAAAGATGGGAGTTTCCTCACAAACTACTATCTTATTACGTTCTGTAGTGTGCACATTCACGACACATATAAAACCAAATGTAATTTAACTTTTTTATTCAAAGCTCACCCAGACAGAACAGAAGATTATTTTAAATTCTCTGTAGTGCCGTTCTGCCATCCAACCAATGTCAATTTCTTGATTCCGCTTAAGGGTTTGACAGCTGCCAACTAGCGCCACCAACGGGTTTAATAATATAATTTCTAAATCAGAGCAACATAGAATTTACGTAATAATTCTATGCAGGGTAACTAAAACATACATATGTATATATATATATATATATATATATATATATATATATATATATATATATATATATATATATATATATATTTACACATTTATTTTAAAATTGTTTTTCGCATGCCACAAAAGGCAAAATATGTGGAAACAAATATTGACTCTGTACCATCCGTCTGTAGCCATGTTTTTAGCGAAATAAACGATTTGATTTGAATTGAATGAGGGCTAATAATCTTCCACTCACCAGATGTCGCTACTAGCGACTGAGGTAAAGTTTTTTGTTACACAGTGTCATTTAATTGAGAAATTAGTTTTAAATAATAGATTACCATTGTCTAGAGTATTATATTAATATATAACACAATGCGTCAGTGGTTTGATTTTTAATTTTTTGCACATTATCTCTTTTTTTTTAAAGTCGCCTTTTAGTTATATTTATAGTTTCGTTTATTCATTTCTAATGTAATTAATATAAAATATAACTAATAATACAGAAAGAAACCTTAAAAATTACATTTTCCTAAGAAATTATCGTCCCCGCTATGAAATCTGTCAAATATTTTACCTCACTCGAAAGTGGCGTCGCCCTGGTGGCAGAAAAAGTCGTGGATGCCCTCATTATAATATGTTTTAATAGTAATAGGTAACTATACCTTTTTACCATTAGCTGGTTATCATTGATTCCATGTTTTATGAAAATACATCGATACATCGAGTATATCAATAACTTGCCTAAGTGAATTCGATGTATCGAACATCGATGTCAAATCGAATATCCCTATCATATGGTAGATGCTGCTGATGCGCGAGTTTTGAGTATTAAGCCGCGTATCCACCAAAGATGACAACATTTATGTTTCCAACTGTTTACACCTCAACTCAACATTTGTTTCCGACGTTGTCGACAAATGTTTCCAACAAGCATCTCCACCGAGGGATCAAATGTTTGCAACAAGCGTATTCCTTTGATGTTGTCGCCGAAAATGGAAACACGGTTCCCGACATTGTTTCAAGTATTGTTGCCAACACTAGGTAATTACAGAAACATTTGTTACCAACACGTGTTGGCAACACAACAGTTGGTAACAAAACTTTGGTGGAGACGCGGCTTTATATTGAGTATCATTGGTTCGATGTTTTATGAAAATACATCGATACATCGAGTATATCAACAACTTGCCAAGACATCGGATCAAATCGATGCATCGTATTATAAACATCGAGTGAATTCGATGCATCAAACATCGATGTCATATGGAAATATGGAATATCCCTAATCCCTATCATGCGGACATGCGGTAGATGTTGCAGATGCGCGATATTCAAAAAATATGAAATAATATTATTTCTCTTTATTATTGATAGATTCCTGATTAACATCTTACTTCCATTTGCTTCCTATCAATTTTATGTACATGTAGATTAGTGTGAAAAAATAAACTTTTTATTACTTTAATTACAATAACATTAATATGCTTGAAGGTGTGACTTCGACGGTGCCTGTGCAGGAGAAAAGAAAGCTGTTTATAAAAAATCGTAGTGAATATTATGTTGATATGTGGCGAGAGTGTAAGAAACGCTGGATGGTGTTTGGGGTCCTAATTTCTGTCGCTCTGGCGGTGCTGTGTCCGCATATCGGCGCTCCTGGAGGCAACTACACTGCATGCTCACTCATAAATAATTTTAGAACGCATTGCACCTCATTTAGACATGTAATATTTTAATCATTATTCTCCTACTAACTAGATACTTCCATAATATCCTGAATATAATAGTAATGGTAGTAGATATTTAGGCCACACAAATTATTTACTTATTAACATGTTATTTATAGTTAAATTTATTAAAATTTCATTAAAAACAACTGCTTTTATAGAATGTTTTAAACAAGTCTGTTGACTGAAATATGACACCTTGGTTTGACCAGCAATAACAATTATATGGTGGAGTCAGCGTCTTCTGTAATGTTACACTTCATAACATGTTTTGAGTAATCTAATATCAAAAGCTTAGTTTGGCTAATTCATGATCAAAATTTTTTTGTAACAATACTAGCAAATATCATGTATACAAGTAATCTAATATTAAAAGCTTAGTAAAGATAATTTGGGATCAACGGGTTGTTATGATATTACGAAGACTATAACTATGTACACAAATCATTATTTATCCAGTGCCCTTAAATGCATATGACTTAACATATTGTATTATTATAAGTAATATTAAGCAGTAGTTCCCTGTGTAAGGTTGTTTGAACGTAGAGTTGTAGTGCATTAAAGAACTTACAGAAATATATCTTTGACCATATCTTTCAGATTTAATCTATAGAATATGTATAATATTTAAAAAAAAATATAAAATAATTATATTAATTACTGTTCGAGTTAAAGTGTTGTTAGATTTCCATTTAAGAGGAAGATAGTGTTAAGTTTTTAAGGAAGTTTTGTTGTCAAACAGTTCTCCAACAGGTTGCAGGATTAAATTCAAATGAAAATTGATGATAATTTCTGTAATTGATACATTGAAGCAGATTTGTAATCACTGTATTGGATACTGCTCTATAGTTGTTGCTTCCCCTTATTGATCAGGATAAAATTTTGAAATAGTTAAGCTAAAATTACTTTTAATTGTAAATTATTTTTATTCTTGACATTAAAAAAACAAAGAATTCATGCACACACACATGCATATGCACACATACAATACACACACATACAATTGAATTTATAATTGACTTATTTAACCATTTGGCAGCATTTGTTAAGTATACTAACTTTTAAACAATAATTTTAATCCAAAACTCCATAAGTGTAAAGTCTACAAAGCTTGGCAACAATACTTATTTTCTGCTAAGATGAACATAGGACTGGAACTTAAACATCTAGTCTGGTTCATGCAGTCTTGCATGATGTTCTTTCACTAATTTTTATTAATCATTTTCTGTACACCTAATTAAGCTATATTTTTATGGTATTTTTCATGTTAAAATCAAGTATATTTTACTTAATACACATAAATATGAACACAGTTTTTATATTTCCAAATTTTTGTTTTCCTATGAGTTCTTTATGAAGTTGAGCTTACTAATACATAATGCATAGAGAAGAGCTTTAATCATAATTATACCATATCCACCTTACCTTATCAATATTTCTGCTGCTGGACAAAAGCCTATATGTGTTGTAATTACTTCTGGATATTTTTTTCTTTTAAAAAACGTTACTCCCACTCTAGGATTTCCTCCTGTATCGTTGAGGCAGTTTACAAACACAAATTGCACAAGGACAAACATCCAGACCCGGAACAATTATTTGTAGACCATACAAATACTTGTTCCGTGCGGGATCCGAACCCGCGACCCCAGCGTAGCAACTCATCGCTAAGCCACTGCGCCACGGGGCTGTCATATTCTACTAACACAAGTCGACTTGTTGGTGTGTAAGAGGCAACAGAAGGAAATTGAGATGGGCAGCAGTACATATTTCAAGAAACTTAATAATAATAAAAAATACAGTTGTCAATCTGTTTGCCAAGTGTGGCGGCTATGGCAAATATCTTCTTTCCTTTGTTCAGCAGTGGAGTTTTGATCGGCTGTAATGAATGAATGTGTAATAATACAGTGGAATCTCGATAACTCGAACCTCGTTAAGTCGTAGTTGCCATTCCCTTCCACTGAACCCCTAATTAAGCGGCATCGCAAAATATTCAGACTTTGTAACTCGAACAAACTTTTATTTCCTTGCGATATATTGATAGTACATATTTATATTCTAAAACTAATTTCAAAAACCAGACTCCGTAAGTTAGAGTAAAATATAACGACGTCTTACTTGGAATTCCCCGAACTCATAGCAATAAAATCCAAAAGGAATGTTTGTTGCTTCTGTTCTATTAGGTGTACATTGTACACGTGGAATGAATGAATTTTCTCATACATTCTTTTCGTTTCTTCAAATAACACGTCTGTGTACCATAATATTATGTTTGTGTACCTATGTTTGGGAAAAAAAATCTCGAAATTTTTGAGTCGAAAACTCATTCATTTATAAATTTTTAGCATTTTCCTTGGAATTCGAGTTAAGGAGATTCCATTGTATTATAAAGCAACTTCTAGATGACCAACTTTAAATAATCCTACTAAAGATTACGAATACCTTGTGCTTGGCAATAATATTGCATTGATTTTGACGGTCTTATTCTATGCATGTTTTTAGTAAAATTACTGGCATTGTCATTATTTCATTATCCCATTGACATAAAATTCATTGTAGATTACATATTAGAGTAAAAACTTAGGCCACATAATGTGCTCTTATGAGCAGGTGTATTACAATCATGTTGTATAAACGATAAACAAAACCAATGTATCAAAAATGTAAGTACAATTCAATCATATTGATTCAAAGTAGCACAAGTAGTTGTAGGTAACTGAAGGCCAAGAGACTGATATCTAGAATTCTTTTGGCTAAGATTAATTAAATATATATTTGTGTGTGACACAGCTAGATAGGCAACTAGTATACGAGTATTTGTGTGCAAGTTGCATTGTAGGTGTGCTAGCCTGTATATTACGATGTACTGGCTAGATAATTTTGTATATAATTAAAATGACAATAATAATAATAATAATAATGTCCTCCAGACCGAATTTTGGCCACGGCGGCCAGCCTCAACGGAGACTAGCCATCTGCGCAGGACAGGATTATAGTGCCCAAGTGTATGCGCAAGCACAGGTGCACTCTCTATTCCCTCACTCTCATAGCCCGATGGGACGGTAAACCGACACGACCGGAGAGAGATCAGGCGCAGGATCAACGGCTTTACGTGCTTTCCGAGGCACGGGGGTGAAACACCGCCAACTTCCGGACTCCGGGCAGATACTGAGAATTTCTTGATGGAAAAACTCAATAACTGATTTTTTGGCCCGACCCGGGATTCGAACCCGGGACCTCATGATCAGCAGTCGCACTACTACAACCACTAGTCCAACGAGGTAGTCAAAAAGTTTTAAAGTGACAAACGAAGTTATTCACCTGATGCTGAGTGTATACTACAGTCATTTGACGCCTGCAACCCACTTGAAACAAAGGAGGCCTCAGATGCGTTGTCACCTCTGAGGACTAAGGTGGAATGCCTCACAGCCTGTATTGGCTCTCCATACCGCTCAGACCGGAACACAGCGTTGCACTGCTGCTTGCCGGTAGAAATAGGTAGGAGGATGGTGCCTACGCAAACAGACTCTTAGGCAGGAAATGAGTTCTGCCAGCTACTAACAGACGTCGAGATTCGAGAATGTAAAAGGCGGCGTATTGGTAATTTTTTTTATAGAATAGGTGACAAACGAGCGCACAGTCCACCTAATGGTAAGTTGATACCATTAGGTAGACTGTGCGCCCATAGACATCGATCGATTGGCGTGATAGCTTTAGCTGATCGACGGATACGGGTCGATAAAACGTTGTTAAATCATCGATCAACAGTTAATCGATGTGTTTATGGGTTGATCATCAGTATCCTTCAAAATGCGGTCGGTGGGTTCTCGAATAATCAAGCAGCTCGGTCGACGTCCACCAATCCATTTTACCATCGTTCGATCGGTGTGGTGGAAACTATCGATCGACTTCGACTGATCCATTCCACCTTCGATCGGTGTAATCAATCTACGATCGATCGATCGGTCTGGTGGGAATCAAAATGTAGATGCGTTGAAGTAAAAAGGGTCTCCGGTTCTACACTCACCAAACGAAACACTGTTGTGTTTGACATTAAGCGTACATTAGCATGCTGATATTCTGTGAGAGCGTGGTTCTTCCCTGATCGAGTAGACCCATTAAAAGGGATACCCTTAAAGTTTTGCGTAACTCATAAATAAAACAATTTATATGTAAACTAATTTACTGATTTTCAAAGTATTCTGCATTACATACAAACACATTCATTTAAACAATTTTTAATAGCATAAGGACCTTTGGTGTGAGGGTGTTTTCCACGTGCTGGTTGAAAGATATCACGTTCTCTTCTGGCTCAGTAATTGTCGAACTTGTCTCATTAAATCTTTGTTTTTGGAAAAATAAAGGATGGAAGGTTTGGACTGTGTGCGAAATGGGTCACGAACTCCACATTTTCAGAAGTAAAAAATAAGTGTCTAGTTCGCGGTGTGCACCGAAGTATTATCATGGTGCAATAAGATGTGACGTATTGTTCGTTTTTCCCTAGCTTTTTCAAAGACACCAGACTAAAAAGTCGTGGTGTACCACTCATCATCAACTGTCTTTGGCTTATCCAGTGGGATCGTGCAGACAGGACCCGTCTGGGAGAAAAATGAAATATTTTTTTACCCTCGCTTATCTTGCCTGCTTCAATTTTGTTCGTTTGCTGTCGCCTTCGAACACCCATACAGAACACTGTTGCTATCTTAATTAATAGAATCAGGTGTTACTTTGCGGAAATCCATTATATTAAAGTTGGAAAATTTACTTTGCCAATATCCGCTCAATAAAATAAAATGATGTGTCTTACCTAATTTGAAGAGCATCTCCCGCCCTCCCTTAATTGCGTGCACTATCCCCGTCACCACTCTAGCAGACTGTTTTTTCTTTTCAATTAGTCAGCTGACAATAGTCATAATTTCCTCAGTGATTGCAGTTGTGGGTTGATCTTTACGAATTTCATAATGAGGAGAAATACAGCCACGTCTTACGGTGCTTAAATGAAGTGCTTTCCTCCTAAAGCATTTTGGAGACGATCAGTGCAATCTTGCGGAAAGAGAGAACTTACAAATGATAAAAATTTGTTGCCCTAAAATATTTTCCCTTTAATCCCATTTTTACTTCGGGTGACGAACTAAACTAGTGATAAAAAACAACTGACATGCTATTTTTCGCCAAAAAATATTTTAATCATAAGAGTTTCATAAGTTTGAAAAAATATATCATTCGAAATTCAAACATTATTTATGAACGGACAGGCGCCGAACTTTCAGTGTGCCGCTTCGCCGGCTGGACGGGTAGCTGCTACGGTAAACATGCAACGGCAGTTGTAGACAGTTTTAGGCAAATACGAAATAAAGTTACATACCTATCTGAAATAAACGTCAAAGCACGTTGACAAAGTGTGCACATAAACAATGACGGCGTTTTCTTAGTCACATTAAAGAAAATCAGTGTTAGATTATCGAAAATAACGTTTGCGATTTACAAAACAAAAGCTAATCTTCTCGGCCGCTCACATTCGACTAAAGAAGTTACGGAGAATTGAGCGTAACTTAGTGCGCAATGCATATTTTTTATATAAACGTAACCTCCACACTAGGATTTTCTCCTGTATCGTGGGGGCAATTTACGTACATAAATTTCTTAAAGACAAACATCCAGACCCGGACCAATTATTTGTAGGCGATACAAACAATAGTTCCGTGCGGTTTCCGGGTTCGAACTCGCAGCCCTTAGCGCTGCAACTCATTGTTAAGCTACTGCGCCACGGAGCCGTCAATATTTGTGAGTGTCAGTGCTCGTCTAGTATTATACATAGAAATGTGAATAAATATGCGGAGGCACGTCCCGCAGGGAGAGAGGGGTTAGCGCTGCGCACGGAGGCGCTGCGGTACGCGTCGCTGTGGTACATCTACTACGCGGGGGGTCGGCGGGCGGGGGCGGGCGGGGTGAAGGGGCTGCGGGGGATCCGCCCGCGGCTTCCAGCGCTGGCCACGCTGCACGCGCACGCCGCCGCGCCCGCTCTCTACGCCGCCGCCGCACTCGCTCTGCGCGATGTACGCCTCGACTCGCGACTGCTGCAGGGGTAAGCTTGCCCGATAGCCCAAGGACTTCACAACCTTTGAAACCATTATCATTACACCCTATAAAAAGTCCACTGCTGAACTTAGGACTCCCTCAAAGATAGCTTCATAAGAAGAATTTTACCATAGTTGCCACGGTTGGTAAGCGCGTTGGTAACCGCGTTTTTGTATTTATTTTGAGTGGTTATTAGGAAGATACTGCTGCTCATCTATTTCAGTTTCAGACTGAGCGAGATTAGAATGGCTATCCAGCACTTTAAAAACGGTGAGTCCCCGGGCGAGGATAGAATTACAGCGGAGTTTCTGAAAGCGGGTGGAAAACCGGTACTTGAAGTCCTTCAAAAGCTCTTTAATTTTGTCATCCATGGTGGCACTATTCCGGAGGCGTGGAGCAGAAGTGCGGTGGTTTGTTCTTCAAAAAAGGCGACAATACTCTTTTGAAGAACTTCAGACCGATTTCCCTTCTGAGCCGCGTCTACGTACTGTTTTCGAGAGTCATTACGAATCGTCTCGCACGCAGGTACTCGACGACTTCCAGCCTCCCGAACAAGCAGGTTTCCGAAAGGGCTTTAGCATCATAGACCACACAAATACCCTTCGGCAAATTGTACAGAAATACAATTTGCCACTATGTCTGGCGTATGTGGACTATAAGAAAGTTTGATTCCGTTGAAATTTGGGCGATGCTGCAGTCCCTTCAGCGGTGCCAAGTTGACTGTCGGTATATCGACGTATCCCTAGAGCCATGCATTCCTCCAAAACCCAATATACGGTGTTAATGGGAGACTTCAATGCAAAACTAGGCACAAGAGAGAACGGTGAGCTGAAAGTAGGGAAATTCGGAATAGGGCAACGGAACCCAAGGGGCCAGCAGCTGGCCGACTTCATGGAGAAGAGATACTCTTTATGACGAACTCTTTCTTCCAGAAGCGGCTTCACAGGAAGTGGACCTGGTCGAGCCCCGACGGTTCGACAAAAAATGAGATTGACTTCATTATGACTACCAGACCACAACTGTTCAGTGATATCTCAGTGATCGCGAGAGTGAAAACTGGTAGCGATCACCGAATGGTTAGATGCACACTGAACCTAAACGTTAAGTTGCAGAGGTCTCGTCTAATGATGTCAACGCTCCGTCCCCCTCGTGCTCTAGTCCAAAGTCCCGACACCTTTCATCTAGAGTTACTAGAAGATTGCAATGCAGTAGACGATATAAATGATAAGCTCGTGGAAACTGTCTATGCCGTCGGAGCTAAGTTCTGCAACACCCGCCGCAGAAGAACACAAAAATTCTCCGATCACACTCTTAATCTCTGGCTGTTAGACTTGAAATGAAGATGCAGTCTTCAACAGATTTGACAACATACAGGCAACTGAACAGACAGATCTCCAAATGCATGCGGCGGGACTTACGCAACTAAAGCAACAGCTTGTATTGAAGAAGCGATCGAGCGGAACCAAGGCTCCAAAGTCTTTGCCAGAGATCTGTCTGCCAGAAAGAGTCAACTGTCAAATCTGAACACCGAGTGTGGCAGCATCGTTTCCGGGACACCTGAGATTTTGAGTGAGATTAAGAGGTTCTATGGGCAGTTGTACACGTCATCGTGGGAGCCACACGCAAGTGTGAGTAACGATCCAAAAGCGAGTCTTATCCGACACTGTTCCGATGATATCCCGGACGTCAGTCTGAGCGGGATTAGAATGGCTCTCCAGCACCTTAAAAACGGCAAGTCCCCGGGCGAGGATGGAATTACAGCGGAGCTTCTAAAAGCGGGTGGAAAACCGGTACTTGAAGTCCTTCAGAAGCTCTTTAATTCCGTCCTCCATGGTGGTACTACTCCGGAGGCGTGGAGCAGAAGTGCGGTGGTCTTGTTCTTCAAGAAAGGCGATAACGCTCTCTTGAAGAATTACAAACCGATTTCCCTTCTGAGCCGCGTCTACGTGCTGTTTTCGAGAGTCATTACGAATCCTCTCGCACGCAGACTCGACGACTTCCAGCCTCCCGAACAAGCTGGTTTCTGAAAAGGCTTTAGTACCATAGACCACATACACACCTTTCGGCAAATTGTACAGAAGACAGAAGAGTACAATCTGCCACTTTGCCTTGCGTGTGTGGACTATGAGAAAGCCTTTGATTTCGTCGAAATTTGGGCGGTGCTACAGTCCCTTCAGCGGTGCCAAGTTGACAATCGATATATGGAAGTGCTTAAGTGTTTCTACAGTAGGGCTACGATGGCTATCCGAGTACAGAACCAGAGTACGAAACCTATCCAGAGAGGTGTAAGACAGGGCGACGTTACATCCCCGAAACTCCTCACCGCTGCATTGGAAGACGTTTTCAAGCTACAGGACTGGAAAGTATACGGTATTAACATCAATGGCCAGTACATCACTCACCTTCGATTTGCCAAAGATATAGTTCTTATGGCAGAATCGCTGGAGGACCTAAGCACTATGCTCAAAGACCTCAATAGTGTCTTCCAACGGATAGGTCTTAAGATAAACATGGACAAAACAAAGATCATGTTTAATGTCCATGTCACACCTATGCCGGTAGTTGTTGGCAGCACTAAGCTCGAAGTTGTTGACGAGTATGTTTACCTGGGACGAATAGTTCGACTATGTAAGTCCAACTTCGACCGAGAGGTCAGTTGACGGATTCAACTCGGTTGGGCAGCGTTCGGGAAATTACGGCACATCTCGTCAGATATACCTCAAACTTGAAAACGAGACTGTACAACCAGTGCGTATTGCCAGTGAAGACCTATGGAACTGAGACGTGGTCCTTCACTCCTGGCCGGATGAAGAAGCTCAAGGTTACTCAGCGAGATATATAGAGGTCTAGGCTCGAAGTTTCTCTGCGTGATAAACTTATAAATGAGGATATCCGCAGTAGAACCAGCGAGACTGACATAGCCCAACGGATTAGTAAGCTGAAGTGGCAATGGACCAGCCATATAGCTCGAAGAACCGACAACCGATGGGGAAGAAAGGTTCTCGAGTGGCGGCGTTGTACCGGCGGACGAAGTGTAGGACGTCCCCCCACTAGATGGAGTGACGATCTGGTATGACATGCAGGAAGTCGATGGATGCAGGTGGCTCAGGACCGTGTTTTGTGTCATTCCTTGGGGGAGGCCTATGTTCAGCTGTGGAATTGTGAAGGGCTGTAATGATGATGATGATATCGACGTATTGAAGTGTTTGTACAGTAGGGCTACGATGGCTATCTGAGGACAGAACCAGAGTACGAAACCTATCCAACTTTTGAGAGGTGTAATACAAGGTGACCTTATATTTTTTTTATTTATTTGGATTGCCAACATAAGAAACAGCAATAAATGTTTGGTTACATAACAGTAATATAAATTTTACATGATCAACTGCTCTTATAATTATAGGCAATCACAGCATGCGTTGTGTTACAAAAAGTTAAACAAATTTAATAAAATTATGTTAAGAAAAAATAAAAAGAAAATAAATAAAAGCTGATTTGTACAACCGCAGTTTAACGTACGTCAACATGCTTAAGTTTGGTCATAAATTGGGTGAAGGTATCATAGTAAATGACAAGGTCGGGTATAGTTTTGGTGAGCTTGTTGTATAGACAGGATATACGGATCACTGGAGTCACGACCCAAGTTTGTCCTACAAAATTTGCTCTTAAAAAGACTGCGCGGATATCTTGGTATTCTGGATGGTACGTTAAATTGGAATTTGGACAATAAAGGAACACAGTCTATGTGATTATTTACAATTTTATGTAGGAGTGTCATGTCTAAGTGATTGTGGCGTAAGGAAAGGGGCTCTAGTTGAAAATGCTTAATTTTTTTCACTATATGTTTTGATATTTCTTGGAGTACCAAAACGGTAGGTCAAGCTACGAATTACTTTCTTTTGAACTTTTTCGATCCTGTCTATGTGAGTTTTATAAGTAGGGCACCATATTATGCCGCAATACTCAAGCTTGCTCCTTACAAAACTGTTGTAAAGCTGAATGAGAGTTGCCGATTTTTTAAAATCGCTTGAGTTTCTCAATATAAAGCCTAGCGACCTATTTGCTTACCTCACTATCTTGTCAATATGGTCCGAAAACTTCAAATTGCTATCCATTATGACACCAAGATCTCAAATAGTAGTCAACTTCTTCCAACTTGGTGTCCGCTATTGTGTATTTCGACTGAAATTTATTACGTTTTCTGCTGTACTTAATGTGACAGCATTTCGCAGTATTTAGGAACATTTTATTATTGTTACACCAATCCTGAAAATAATTAATGTCTTCCTGGAGATGTTGGGCATCTGAAGCTGTTGATACCGTTTTCGTAATTTTTGAGGTCATCAGCAAAAATATATACATCGCTATAGTTAATCACACGTGTTATGTCATTGACAATCATGTTAAAAAATAACGGTCCTAAAATCGAGCCCTGGGGTACTCCTGAAAATGCTTCAAATTGCCTCGATTGTTCGCTATCAATTACCACCCTGGAAAAGCGATTTAAAAGGTAAGAATTACACCATTCCAGTAGGTTATCTGTAATTACAAATAAATATTATTTATGAATCAGGATGCTGTGGTTCACTTTGTCAAAGGCTTTTGAAAAATCTGTATAGATAGCATCAACTTGTAAGCCTTGATCGATCTACTTTTTTTTTATATCAGAAGTGAAGAGAATAAGGTTAATGTTGGTCGACCTTCTTGACATAAAACCATTCTGATTTTCGATTATGTATTTTTGAGTATGCCGATAAATTACAGAGTGAACTAAAGACTCAAATACTTTCGTTACTGCTCACAAGATAGATATTGAACGGTAGTTAACTACTACGTCTTTTGCTCCATTCTTAAATATAGGTACTACTCTAGCTAGTTTCCATTCATCAGGGAATATGCCCATTTTGAGAAATCGATTGTATAGAAAAGTTAGTGGAAAAGTCAACGCATCTGCACAGTTATATCCCCGAAACTCTTCTCGGCTGCATTGGAAGACGTTTTCAAGCTACTGGACTGGGAAGGATACGTTCATGTCAATGGCGAGTATATCACTCACCTTCGATTTGCCGACGATATAGTCCTTATGGCAGAATCGCTGAAGGACCTAAGCACTATGCTCAATGACCTCAATAGTGCCTCCCAACGGATAGGTCTTAAGATGAACATGGACAAAACAAAGATCATGTATAACGTCCATGTCACACCTATACCGGTAGTTGTTGGGAGCACTAAGCTCGAAGTTGTTCACGAGTATGTTTACCTGGGACAAATAGTCCGACTAGGTAAGCCCAACTTCGACCGAGAGGTCAATGACGGATTCAACTCGGCTGGGCAGCGTTCGAGAAATTACGACACATCTTTTCGTCAGGTATACCTCAAAACTTGAAAACGAGAATGTACAACCAGTGCGTGTTGCCAGTGGTAACATATGGAACTGACACGTGGTCCTTCACTGCTGGCTGTATGAGAAAGCACAGGGTCGCTCAGCGTGCTATGGAGAAGGATATGCTCGGGGTTTCTCTGCGTGATAAACTTAGAAATGAGGATATCCGCTGTAGAACCAGAGTGACTGACATAGCCCAACGGGTTAGTAAGCTGAAGTGGCAATGGACCGGCCATATAGCTAGAAGAACCGACAACCGATGGGGAAAAAAGGTTCTCGAGGACATGCAGGAAGTTGATGGATGCAGGTGGCTCAGGACCGTGCTTTGTAGCATTCTTTGGGGGAGGCCTATGTTCAGCAGCGGACTTGTGAAGGGTTGTAATGGTGAAAACCATAACTAGAAGGAGACGGAGGCCAAAATACAAAGTCGTATACTTTAACCAATAAGGAGACTGGGGAAATAAGGCCTATCGGCTAGTAATGCCTAAGTAACAAAAATCGTATTTATAATAACCGCACTCGCTTAAGAAGATAACAACAGACTTCTATTGCATGACAACGTCTCTACAAGTTTGCAGAGATGTGCTACCTCGCGTCCTGCCACCAGAGTTGCATTATCTATCAAAAGATACGACATCACTGCTCCATAATAATCATGCACCATAGTAATCTTTATCTTTATGAAGAAATGCTTTGTTGATCTTGAAGATTTGAGTAACGTATCATGGTAATTTAAAAAAAAAATAGTTTTTCTTAAATACCTTGTCGGCGGTTATCAAGACCTACTAATTTTACCATAGGCCTTATTATACTCCTTTTCTTGTGTAGTTTTTTTGTATTATTATGAATTTTATATCACTTTTAAAATGTTACAAATGCAAGTAAACGATTTTATTATTAAACTAATGTCGTAGTCAGAAAATGACCAGATTTCAGCTGTCCACACAGTGCAAAGACAAAGTTTGTCGAAGAATTAAGGCTTTGACATTAGAAGCTAATAAATTATGTGTAAATTATTGGCCCTGCGCCTAAGCTCTCTCCTACCGTGTCGGATTGCGATTTGATGATTGTGAGGGTATTTCCTTCCCTATCTATTATAGTGCACCTGTGCTTGCGCTTACATTCGGATACTATAATTTTACTACAGTAGTACTGTGCTGATGGGCAAGTCTCCGTTGAGACTGGCCGCTGTGACAGAAATTTGTTTGGGAGGACATTCAACCCAACAATAAACCCAATTCTCAACTCAACCTTAACACTCAACTCAACTCGAGACACAACCGACGCAATGGTAATAATCACGAGGAGTGAGTTTTTTTGTCAGTTTGTTCATAATTATACTAATGACTTTAAGTACTGTTAGTCGAGGGAATTTATATATATATATATATATATATATATATATATATATTTAGAATTTTAAGTCTTAATTGCTGCACCCATGTGATTATTGATCACAAATTTTGAATATATTACGTATAAATTGATTATTTGAATTCGTTAAAGCAGTTTGCCTTATTACCCTACCATAGTTAAAATAAGACCTACTAGCAAGGTTTTTAGAAATGTTTAATTTTGTTTTTCTTTGTGGCAAATGTTACAATTATTCGTTGAAACTTTATAGAAACTGTACTAAACTAATGATATTTATTAAAATCTGTAGACCAATTGAAATATTTCTGATTTTATTTCGATTTTCCCTTAGCTAGGCCTTATTACCCGCAAGTACCTTATATTAATATAGCAATAATTAGTAGCAAACAAGCTATGGCCATAATTAGGAACACTTTGTAAAATAAACTTAAAAACAGCACTAATGACCATGTTTACTATACTGTCAACTGTCAAAATGACGTCGATAAAGCAGCGCCCTTTTAACCTTTTACACCTAAGTCTATGTTTTAGACTGATGAAGAGCTATCCTATCACTATATATACATGGCCTATATACAAGGCTGTAGTTTTTGAGTTACAAGAAAATGATCATATTACCCTCACGTACGCTAGTAGTAATTGTATGTTCGTTGTTTGCAGCGCATTGGTGGTTCGGTCTCGCGGGCCTTGCGGTTGGCTGGCACTGGCTCTGGCCCGCAGCTCTGCACCAGTTGCTCCAGCCCTGGTCGCGCTCAACTACGTACTCTCCTTGTTCGCTACGCCCCTCTCGCTGCTGTTTTTCGTTAGTTCACTTACTCTTCTGTAATATATAAATTAACACGGTTCTCGTGTCTCTTTATTGATGATCTAAATTTTGGGCATGACTGAATTAACAAATATTTATCTTTACGGAAAAAAAAATAAAAAAAATCTTTATTCACGGAGGAAATAGATACGAGACGAGCGTTACTGTTTGAAAACGTTTCGAACAGTGGTGGTTCAAAACAAGAACTTAAGTAAATCCAGTGCTGTTAATGTCAGCAGTTCAATTTACGCTTTTATGCTGCTTTTATAAACATAAAATGTTATTTTTATGTATTTAGGACTCAATCCGCCTTCCAAATGTAACAATTAAGGTAAGTTCCCCATGGCCAGTAGGCCAGTAGTGTTGGCCCATGCCCAGTAGTGGACTTTTGAGGGCTGAAGGAGAAGAAGGTTATATTTAAGATTATTTTAGTCTATTCTCTGTCAATAAAACATTATTTTATTTATTCATCAATAAATATAATTCAATGTATCGACCTAGTTCTTAATTCTATTTGATTTTAACGTTTCCTTTACTTGTTTAAATTGCCTTTATTAAAACAACTTCATCACGTCATCTATTGTAACAGCTCTGAATGGGCATAGAGTGGTTCCAAGGCAGTAGAGGATATTACTAAAAAAATGTCTAATTAAGTGAATTCTTTATTTGTTTATTTTATTCGGAACACCAACTGCTGTGATACATTTTTTTTATAGAATCGAGTGACAAACGAGCACACAGTCCACCTGATGGTAAGTGGTTGCTGTGGCCCATAGACATCTATATCTATCCTCGTTTGCGAATCAAAATGGAGATGCGTTGTCACTCGTGAGGACTAGGACGGAAAGCCTCTTATCCAGTAAAAAGGGTCTCCGGTTCTCTACACTCACCATACGAAACACAGCAGTGTTAAGCTGCTATTTTACGCTGGTATTCTGTGACAGCGTGGTCCTTCCCCGGTCGAGCCGACCCATTCGTGCTACAACTATGCTACTAATATAGATGCAGCATGGCTCTACCACGTATTAAAACATTTCACTTATTGCAATATTTAAAATCTACATAATTATTAAAAGATATTCTCATATGGAATTTCACTATGTTTGTTACGTTTTTCTATGACTTTTCAATTAAATTTTTTGTACGTTTAGTGCGGACATATGTCTCTGCCCCCGCTGCGCATAGTGCTGTGGACGGTGCTGACCACGCTGGTACCGTTCGCGGCTGGCTGCTGCCGGCCATGTCGCCGCACTGACCACACCACCAGCCAGATGTTAGCGCTGGTGCTGCTCTATATCGAGTGCTGTGCGCTTCTGAGGGACGCAGAGGGTAGCTTGTATGTTGGTGATGTGATGGCTACGTTGTTTTTAGGTAAGAATTACAAAAGCAAACTTTTGATTTATATCTGAAATCTAATGCTGTCCTTTAGAGGAAGTGCGGGCGGCAAGACATTTGCAGAATAGGTTTTTAACAAATCTATTGATGTCGTGCTGTGCCGGTACTATCTGAAAAAAACAATCGCAGCTTTGGGCTGATTATAGCTGTGGAAAAAATTATGAAATCGTCATCAAGTATTCTTATATTTTCTCTTACAAAACTGGACTGATTTTTTAAAATTAAAAATAAATTAAAAAATAAATTGCTACTAAATTGACTGAACGACTCCCGGAAATCTTCTAAATGATAATAATTTATCAACGCCTCACGACTAGGCACATCTCAATCATATTCTCAACTGCTTGTACTATGAGAAGATACTAGCAATGTAAAGAATTTAAAAAGCAATATTATTCAAGTTTAGCTTTTGGTGTAATTCATTAGTATTTAATTTTATTGAAATCATCCGCACAATAAAATATTGCAAATATGAAATTATTGGACTAGTCATTTATGAACGCTAGAAACAGAATGGGTCCCAAATGTGACCCTTAAGATACGCCAGATTGTACTATGAATTGAATGAAGAGGCAGAAACTATCCACTAAGCCGAAGTGAATGCAAAAACATAGACGTTTTCTAATTAAAACCGTGTCCTATATCAGTATCGTGTATGCGCTAAGATTGGAAGTTGGCTAGGATGCAGTGTTGGAGACAGTAAAACCTGCCTGACTTGAGAATTACGGATTGTCGTTTGGCAAATATCTTTGAGCCACGTAATGTCGGCGCTAGAGAATTCACTGTCCCATGTCGTTCCGTGGGTGCCGTAAGAGGTGACAGAGGGAAACAAATTAGGAGATGGTCAGCAACAGCAACGTCTTTCTAGTAACAACTAGAGAATTAAGAACTGCGGTTACCAACTCGCCTGCGAAGCGTGGAAAATAAATCCCACATTGTGCAGTTGTTCGTTAGTGGTGTCGACATTTTCCATCAGGTAAGCCTCAGGATCTTTTCTATAAAATAAAATGGTAAGGCTAGCTGTACTGTACCAGTTATCGGAAATGTGTGTTTTTTTATAGGATAACGGTGAAAAGCGAGCACACTGTCCACGTGATGGTAAGTGGATGCAGTGGCCCATAGACATCTACATCCATCCCCGATTAGGAATCAAAATCCAGATGAGTTGCTACTCCTGACGACTAAGATGGAATGCCTTGTTTCCAGTAGGTGTCTCTGGTTCTCCAAACTGCACGAAACACAGCAGTTTCAATCTGCTATTGTTCGTTTTTATTCTGTCTGTGAGATCATGGTCCTCAGTTGAGCCGACGCATGCGTGCTACAGCCAAAATATAGCTGCTAAATATTGCAGGCCGCGATATGGTTGTAGCACGATTGGGTGAACCATTCGTGCTACAACCATATCGCCGCTTACAAGCATAGTATAGCTGCTCGGCTCTAGCACGTGTTCGTGAGTGCGTGTGCAGAGGTGAGCAGCGTGTGGCTGCTGGCGGCGGGCTGCGCGCTGTGTGCGTGCTGCGGTCTGCTGCGGTATGGTTGTAGTACGAATGGCTCACCCACTCGTGCTACAAGCATAGTATAGCTGCTTGGCTCTAGCACGTGTTCGTGTGTGCGTGTGCAGAGGTGAGCAGCGTGTGGCTGCTGGCGGCAGGCTGCGCGCTGTGTGCCTGCTGCGGTCTGCTGCGGTATGGTTGTAGTACGAATGGCTCACCCACTCATGCTACAAGCATAGTATAGCTGCTTGGCTCTAGCACGTGTTCGTGTGTGCGTGTGCAGAGGTGAGCAGCGTGTGGCTGCTGGCGGCAGGCTGCGCGCTGTGTGCCTGCTGCGGTCTGCTGCGGTATGGTTGTAGTACGAATGGCTCACCCACTCATGCTACAAGCATAGTATAGCTGCTTGGCTCTAGCACGTGTTCGTGTGTGCGTGTGCAGAGGTGAGCAGCGTGTGGCTGCTGGCGGCGGGCTGTGCGCTGTACGCGCGCTTCGGTCTGCTGCGGCGTCACGAAAGCCGCGCGCTCGCGCTCGCTGCAGTACCCAAGGCGCTGGGCCTCGGTCAGTCGACATGTTATTTTTAATTTTTTTATAAGTTAAAGGTATTAATAATATAAGTTAAAGTAATATAATCGACTTCCGCAAAGTAACGCCTGATTATATTAATTAAGTTAAAGGTGACAAACGAGCACACAGTTCACCTGATTCTAGGTTGATACTGTGGCCCATAGACATCTTCGATTAAGAATCAAAATACAGGTGTTTTGTCACCCCAGAGGACTAAAATGGAAAGTCTTGTTTCCAGTAAAAAGAATATACGGTTCTCTATACTCACCATACGAAACACAGAAGTATTAAGCTGCTATTTTACGCGGGTATTCTGTGAGAGCGTGGTCCTACCCCAGTTGAGCCGATCCATTCGTCCTATAACCATAATATAGCTGCAGCGTGGCTCTACCACGTACAGTCGGTTATTGCATAATATCCACTACTCCATATTATCCTGTGGATGTCTTAAGAGGAGACAGAGAGAAATGCAACAGGAGATGTGCAATAACATCTTCCGATTAAGCGCTCAAGATAATTAAAAACTGTTTTTTTAATTCTAAATTACGCGTGGCATTTATGGTAGCAGCTCCTCCCCTATGGGACAATCTACGGGGAAGGCCTTTGTTTTGTTCATCAGTGTACTTTTGATAGGCTGTATTGGTAAGGGCAACGCAAACCGCTGAGTTTCTTGCTGGTTCGTCCCAAGACAGAGGTTTTTTTCCGAAAAAGTAAAAAAATGACTTTCAATAAGAATTACTTGTAATCAAAATTGAATAAAAATTATTCTATTCTATTCATACATTGTCACATAGCACGGCCTTGAGCCAGCTTCTCATATCGACTCCCTCCATGTTTCATCTTACACACCTTATTGTCTATGAAATTTGAAAGACATGCAACAATCTTCGACTTGGGGTCGCCAAAACCAAAAATTCTTTACCAAATTATGTAGAAATTAGATTGATTAATAAACGAATGACAAACAAGTAAACAGCTTCATAAACTATATTATTAGGATAGATATTGGTATATGGTCTGTTCGGCGAGAGTTAATAAAAAAGCAGGGGTCGTAAACCCATTACAAATTGTGGCCCGCTAATTATTTTTGCTAATAGATGGCCGCCGCGTCGCCTGGTCCGCTGGGCGTTGCGCTTAACAACAGCTGCGAGCCTCGTACCATAAAACTCTGTGCTTGCCGGAAAGACTTCTAAGAGTATGTATACTATTACACGAGTTCTGTAGCCTTAACACAATGCGCTGTAAGTTACGTTCAGCTCTCCGTAGCTTCTTTCTTAGTCGATTGAGAGCGAGAACACTAGTTATTTGTTTTTATTTGTTTTGTTAACCGCGAACGTCGTTTTCGACAATCTAACAGTGATTTTGTTTAATTTACCAAAAAGAAAAACGCTGTCATTATTTATGTGCGCACTTTGCCAACGTGATTTGAAGTTTATTTCAGATAAGTATGTAATTTTATTTCGCATTAATGATGTCTTATATACGCGAAGACTGCACATGGAATAAAACTAATTTTACAGATTTTATCATGTTTAATTTTAACTTTTTTTTATGCCTGACGTTACTGGCACTTTCCAGCACACATGGTCACGAAGGGGATTGAGGTGTTTGCCGTCCCGATGTTATAATTAACGAAGGATACTTTCAACTTATAATTATTAATTTTTGGTCCAATCTACGCAGAATGAGCTTACAGTATCTTGAAGTCATGCATTTTTAATTTTATTAATTATGGGATCCCAAGCATGTGGTAGCCACCCAGCCATCTTCGCGAATCATCCTTATTAGTAATCTGTGTTCTTTTGCGAGAATTTGTCGTCTATCTATATTCGAAATCCTAATAACTCCATTGTTAGGATTTCGAATGACTAAAACATCTAAGAAAGCTATCTGGGAATTAGTTTTATTTCGTATTGCTTAAAAACAGTATTATATGGGATATATTTACCGTGGCAGCTACCCGTCCGTGCGGTCCACAGCTTTGACACAGTTTTTGTTCTGAATTGCACGTCTAGTGAAGTCATTGGCTTGCGGCAATAACCGATACCGATACCCGTGTCATAGATTGCGATACTTAAGCGATAGTCGCTATTGCGAGATGCTTTCTATAATATTTATCAACTCTCGCGGAATAGACTTTAGGTTGTCCGGTTTTCGTAAAATTATTAGTACACAATTAAGTTGCCCGTTGCTGCATATGCCAGGCTGGGAGATGAATACAGCATGCATGTCATCGGGGACAGCGCGGCTGCCTTCAGTGTTCCTGGCGCCCGCGCAGACGCTGCTAATGGCCGCTATATATGGGGCGGATTCTGATGACGGCTGTGATGACGAGGAAACGGAGGAAGACGACAACGACGAGAACGGTGATGACGTGCCTTTGATAAGGAATCAATGAAAAGATGTTTCGAACCAATTGATAGAATTCATTGACTGAATTGTTTGTTTTAAAATTATTAATTTTACTAATATTATTGCTCATTTCTATAAGAGAATGTTTATACTACTAGAGCCCAATGACTTCGTCAATCTTACTTAGCGGTACCATGTAGCGACATCTATGGAAATGTATTAAATAAAGAACGATGTATTTCACAACAACCGCTTCCGTAGATAGATAATAGATGGCGCTAGAGTAGTCAAGTGAGCTCGGCCACGGTCCTTATTGCTTTGTAAGAGAGATTACTAAATTCATTTAATAATCACATAAATACTTCCTCGTATAGGCTTTTAGTATATTACTAGGATTTCGCTCATATTTTAGTGTAGCTTGAGTTCAAACTTACCGTTCACCTGATGCTTGCAACCAAACTCAAGCGGATAATCAAGATACATATGCGTAGTCACCTCTGAGGATTGAGGAGGCATGCCTCACAATACTCTCTGTACCTTCAAACGTGCCTGCACTGCTGCGTCCAGGTCTGAAGGGTATACAGTGCCGGTATAATTATAGGCTGTGAGGCGTTCTATCTTAGTCCTAACACCGCGTCTGTAGCCTTTTTAGGGTTCCGTAGCCAAATGTCAAAAAACGGAACCCCTATAAATTCGTCATGTCTGTCTGTCTGTCCGTCCGTATGTCACAGCCATTTTTTCCGAAACTATATGAACTATGCTGTTGAAGCTTGGTACGTAGGTGTATTCTGTAAACCGCATTAACATTTTCATACAAAAATAGAAAAAAAAAACAGTAAATTTTTGGGGTTCCCCATACTTAGAACTAAAACTCAAATTTTTTTTCATCAAACCCATACGTATGGGGTATCTATGGGTAGGTCTTCAAAAATGATATTGAGGTTTCTTATATCATTTTTTTCTAAACTGAATAGTTTGCGCGGAAAACACTTCCAAAGTGGTAAAATGTGTGTGTCCCCCATGTAACTTCTAAAATAAGAGAATGATAAAACTAAAAAAAATATATGATGTACATTACCATATAAACTTTCACAGAAAATTGGTCTGAACGAGATCTAGTAAGTAGTTTTTTTTTAATACGTCATAAATCGTAAATTATGTTACTTGCTGCTACGGAACCCTTCATGGGTGAGTCCGACTCGCACTTGGTCGCTTTTTTGTTTGAAGCTGGTTGCAGGTGACCATGGACTGCAGTAGCCACATAGCATCAGGTGGACTGCGAGTTCGTTTCTATAAAAAAAAAGATCGGGATCTAAGCTAGGGTTTGCTAGTTATGTTAGTATAGACGTTAATTTTATTACATATTACTTTATATAAGCGAGACTGTACAACTACTGCGTGTTGCCAGTGATGACATATGGAACTGAGACGTGGTCCTTCACTGCTGGCCGGATGAGGAAGCTCAAGGTCGCTCAGCGAGCTATGGAGAGGGTTATGTTGGGAGTTTCTCTGCGTGATAAACTCAGAAATGAGGATATCCGCAGTAAAACCAGAGTGACCGACATAGCCCAACGGATTAGTAAGCTGAAGTGACAATGGGCCGGCCATATAGCTCGAAGAACCGACAACCGATGGGGAAGAAAGGTTCTTGAGTGGCAGCCTCGTACCGGCAGGCGAAGTGTAGGGCGTCCCCCCACTAGATGAAGTGACGACCTGGTAAGATATGCAGGAAGTCGATGGATGCAGGTGGCTCAGGACCGTGCTTTGTGGCATTCTTTGGGGGAGACCTATGTTCAGCAGTGGACTTGTGAAGGGCTGTAATGATGATGATTTATTTAGGATAATTCGGATTTAGTATTTTATATAAGCTTTTTATTGATTATAATAGTATGTGTCCAACTACAATAAGAGTTGCTGTCCTCTAAAAAGTAATAACATTTGTGGCTAAATTGGAACAAATTTTATACTAATGTAATTTGAACATGGAAATAAATGTTAACTACCATTTACTTATTTATTTAAGCTTTATTTGCTCACATAGTACAAACACGCGGACTTAATGCCACGAGGCATTCTCTACCGGTCTGCCTCCAGAGTAAGCAAAGAAGATAATATTATGGGTGCAAAGTGCAAATACCTAGTACGTAAAATATATTTACGTCAAATTTTAAATGCATATTAATTATAATTACTTACTTAAGCATATTTATTATATGTTATATAATAAACATAATTACACAAATATATATACATGTATGTATATGTTATTAAGTTATATACGGCATTATACATCCATGTACATACATAAATATAGCAATTACTAATTGAAATTGAAAAGCAGGTTCACATTCAATTTCGGATATTTTCAAATAAATGTAGAAACCTTATTTACGCTTATTTTAAAAAGTGTAGAATGTATATATCAGTATTTATAGTTTGAACTAAATTATTAAATTTTGATAGTCTTTGAGAAATAACCCTGTAGGTATGTGAAAGGTAACGCAATCTTTTTTGCCTGTGTTTTAAATTTGACGTGGCAGATCTCTTTTTGCAGCAAAAAACAATGAAAAATTCGGTATTTTTGTAGGATTATTATTCAGTCTATTATTATTATTATTATTATTTATCCCTTATTGCAAAGATACACATACATAATATATTAATACAGTTTTCTATAAAACACACACACACACACACACACACACACACACACACACACACACACACACACACACATTATATATATATAAATTAAACAAAGGCTGTGTCTAGCAGAGTGACATATTTGTTACATTTTAAATAGACTATAATTATTGTAGGCTCAATAAGAAGTAGCTCATGTATTATTCAACGAAGAAGTAAACCTCTATATATTAGATAGACTAAGGCCAGCCACATACATACGGAATTCCGTTTCGGGTTTCCGTTTCGATATTCTGATTCGAGATTCCGAACGCAGCAAGTTCATATAAAATCTATGACCCGTCACACACGTACGGTAGTTTTCCGTTCGAAATTTTGCCGGCAAAACGTGATTCCGTATGTGTGTGGCCGACCCGTTCGGAATCCCGAATCGGAATTCCGTGAATACACCACACACATACCTTTTTTTTTTTTCGTTCGGAATAACAAGGATCAGTTGAGAGACGTTAGCCATTGAGTCTAGACATTCTGCCATCGAATAATGATGACGATTTTCTAATTGCGATTCCATTGTTGCTGTATCATTGTTACTAGGTGCATCCCCTTATCACCCTAAGCTTGCAATATAGTCAATAAAGATCTATCTATCCAGAGATATTTTTTAAATATTTATGTATGTAAATTCTATCGACAAATTATTAAATAAAATAAGATGAAAGGTTACGAAAAGCTATACACCTACAAGATTAAATGTAAAAACATACATAAATACACCTACTCGCTTCGGTCGTGCGACGAAACTGAGCGCATTCCGTACGTAATTTACGTATGTGTGTTGCGACTCGTACAAAATCTATGGAAGACGTGCGTTCGGAGCGGCTTTTTCCGTTTGGGATCCCGAACGCACAGGCGGTCATACGGAATCTCGAAACGGAGAAATTCCGTACGGAAAAATAACGTACGTGTGTGGCGGGTCATAGATTTTATATGGACTTGCTGCGTTCGGAATCCCGAATCGGAATATCGAAACGGAATCCCGAAACGGAATTCCGTATGTATGTGGCCGGCCTAACTTAGCACTTTGGAACTTGAGGCCTTCCATTTGCCTTATAGCTTAAATACAAACTTGTTGTATTTTTAACTTTATTGTAATTTAACTTGTTGTAATTTAGTCGCTTGTATAAGCAAAATGCCAATTGTTGTTCTCATAAGGTGTTAAATTTATCATTTAATTATAAAATTATAATGTCTTTCTCGTCCATTCGATATTTTTGTATCCTTTAAATATTTAAAGAATATGTCGTTGTGTATACATATTATATCGTCGGCAGATTACAATTTGTCCAACTGGTCCAACTCTAACGATCGGACTATTACAGACTATTACAAAATATTATAGACTATTACAAAATGACGAGACATTTTATAATTTGCTTTCGACATTTCACAAGCCAGCGAGATATAGGTAATTTTGTTATTGTAATCGATGAAATAATAAATGTTTTATTGTGTAACGTCCATTAGAATCATATTATTGTCTGTAGCTCATATGAATGCTCAGAATGATTTTATTTCTATGATATTTTTTTTAATTTGCACATTATAATATTGTCGCACGCTTTGCAAGTTAAAAATGTAATGTAATGTATAAATATATGACTTTCAAGAGTGTTTTGTATTATTGTTATTAACGAAAGAAAATCCATCACCCTAATTCATTTCGGTATTTGCGCGGAAAACCAGCGGTCGGCACGATCATCTGGGGCTTCAACGCCACTTACCATCTACTAGGTGGGTTTGTAGTCAAACTGGCTTGTAAAAGTTAAAAGAATATTTTACTTGTGCAGAAGAAAATCCTAGTGTAGGGGTAACTTTTTTTAAATAATAAAAAAACCATTATTTCCGATTTACTTGCGTTAACTTTCATTCTTTTAAGGATAATTTGAATAAAATTGTCTTATAGTCGTCAATATTATTTATTTAAATAAATTTACAACTACAATTTATCACAATATTCATGTACAACGTTGCGTTGTCAAGATTTAACAAAAGAACCTAAAGTATTAATATTAGCATAATGATTATTGACTGCATTTAATTTAGGATCACTTGGTACCTCTTGGTACACAGGTGCGCGTATGGTTGCCAACTTTTTTAACTAGATAATGTTATTGTTTGATGAGCCTAGTGATATATTTTGTACGAGTATATTTGTAAACTTTATTTTTCTTGTAAGTATTTTACTAGTGAGCTCATATTATTATTGAACGTTTATTTGATTTTCATAGAATCGAAAAGACCTATAATTCTTCTTTTCTTTGTGTTTTATAATAGTGACACAACTTGGTTTTGCATGGATGTGGTTTACCCATGTGATGTTCCCTCACTTCGGTTTGATTACAAAATGTCATTTCTCCATAAGTGTAATATAAAATATTCACATATTAGGTATTCACTAAAACCTCGAATAAAACTATGATTACATTAAAAACAATGAAAACCGTATTAAAATCCAACTAGGCAATTTAAAAGTTTGAAGCGTATAACTCAAAAACACCGGCATTTGTGACAGATAAATTTTTTTTGGTCGTTATTAAAGGGATTGAGTGTTAAAAATAAGTAGCTAACTAAATTCAACCTTGTGAAAAAATGTTATTTATATATGTATTATCCGACAAGAGCAGCGCATCGTCAAAACGGGATCATTAATTAAACTCTTACTCCCTAGCCAATACAGAGGTAACAAACCCTCGTACAATTAGCAAATTACATTTTATTTAAATTAAATTAAATTTTTTTAAGTTCATATTTTCTTAAGTATAGTTATTTCTACTCGTTTCAATAATAATTCTGGTGTAGTACTTCACGGGAACCACAGGGTTTTGTTACATGTACATATAATACTATTCTTTTTGTTATATAGTAGAGTTAGCAACCCTACGTGCCCCGCCCCGCGTTAATGCGGTGTAATTCAACCTAGAGTGCAATTACCGTTGGTAATAACTTGTACACCGGTCACTGGTATAATTTAAATTTGTCTGTTAATAAACACCGACTTATGGCTCACGTGACATGTTTATGAATTCATATATTATATTATTATTCATTATTATATATTCATGTATAAATTTGACAATAATTGCGTAGAAACGTGAACTCAGGTCGCAAGTCCAGTACATTAAGGCCTTAGTAGATTTTTTATTTAACAATATGTCACCTATTGTACGCACAAGGTATTACGTTAAGAAATGAGTAGGAGCTGTAGAAATGGTCCACTGGGTCAAGAACTAGAACAGCGATGATCTAGGTATGTAATAACTCTTAGAATAAGAAATTACAAGTAGGGAATAAAAAATATAGTGAAGAAACTTTTTTTTTATACGATTAGGGTGACAAACGAGCACACAGTCCAACTGATGGTAAGTGGTTGCTGCGGCCCATAGACATCTACATCTATCCTCGTTTGCGAATCAAAATGCAGATGCGTTGTCACCCGTGAGGACTAAGATGGAATGCCTCATTTCCAGTAAAAAGGGCCTCCGGCCACCTGCACTCACCAAGCGAAACGCAGAGGTAAACCTCTACTTCACGCTGGTATTCTGTGAGGTCGTGGTACCACCCCAGTTCGAGCCGGCCCATCCGTGCGACAGCAAAAGCTGTCGCGTGGCTCTACCACTGGTTATAAACTGCTTTTAAAACTATAATTTTACGTGAAGTAATGAAATGTTCGGTGGAGAATATACTTTCATATCTTAATGTATTATCACATTTATATTGTTAGGTAAAAAATTAGTGGAACGCACGGAGTTCCCTCAGGTAAATCTACTTACATTCTAATTAATCATTATCATAATCACAGTCATAAAATTACAATTATGAAGTAACACTTAATTTAAACAAAGCTCAAATCACCTATACTATACAAGTTAACTTAAGCTCAGATCACAAAACCTTTTTTCTATAATCTGAGATCTAAAGTATAAATACGTAACTACGAGTATATGAGCGTAGGTCAGTTGTCAGTATAATGAAACTGTGTTCAATATAAACCAGACAGCTAAACATAACGAAGAGCACGATATTTATCACATTTTGTCTTAATACAAAATATATAAAGGCACTTTTGCATCGCGTACGTGCATTTTATTATAATTATAGTATTTAATAACGACAATGGCACGGTTTGGCAATCAAGAAGACAAATTCTGAACGCAATATCTACCTCAACAATTTGAATAAATGTATGCTCGTAGAACATAGAATGAATGCTACAGCACAAGGCACATATCTCATTTACGAAATGTTATTTAAAATAGAACATCCACGTAACTGCTGTCTTCTTGCTTCATTTTTCTTCACTATCGAAAACGAAAGAGAAGTAATTAGGTAGCTTCCGTCGACAAAAGAATCGGTGTTCAGTTGGGTGACGTCGCAGCGCCGGGCTCCGCGTGAGACTGCTGCTGCAGCAGCTCCCAGTAGCGGCCGCGGCGACGCACCAATTCCTCGTGGGATCCACACTCCGCCACCACACCTGAACCAAAAAAATCTATTTCTTATCTTCTTCATCTGCGACAGTCCATTGACACACTGTCTTTCCCATGAGAGGCGAATATATGATCTTAATGCATGTGAGTACAATAATAAACAGTATAGTTATCTATTACTATTATTGATTGCCTCTTTAGTCTAGTGGTCGTAAACGCGACTGATGTCTTTGAGGTCGCGGGTTCGGATCCTGAGTCGGGCCAAAATCAGTAAATGGGTCTTTCTGTCAGGATATTCAAATAATAAGAATATCAGCTCGTAATCAGGAAGTTGTCGGTGTTTCACCCCCGTGCCTCGGAGTTTATTTAGAGCCGTTGGTCTTGCGCCTGAGTTGATCTCCGGTCGTGCCAGATTGCCGTGCAATCGGAATATGAGAGTGAAGGAATAGAGTGTGCACCTGTATTCCGTTACGACTGAACGCTCTGACCGAAATTCGGCGTACATTCTGTAAAGTTGTTTAACCATCTGCCGATCGGTGATCACGAGATTTTACTGACGTTCCATTAATCGTTTCAATGTCTACAGCTCAAGAATAGATGATGAATTTACGCTACCAGCACTTGGCAAATGGAATTTTAATTTTAGTAAACATATAATGTCATTCGGACCGAATTGCGGTCACGGTGGCCAGTCTCAACGGAAACTAGCCATCTGTGCAGGACAGGATTATATTGCCCAAGTGTATGTGCAAGCACAGGTGTACTTTTTATTCCCGCACTGTCATAAGCCGATGGGACGGTAACCGGCACAACCGGAGAGAGATTAGTAGCGAGACCAATGGCATTACGTACTTTCCGAGGCACAGGGGTGAACCACCGCCAACTTCCTGACTCCGGGCTGCTACTGAGAACGTCTTGACAGAATAACCTAACTGCTGATTTTGGCCTGACCCGAGAATCGAACCCAGGACGTCATAATCGGTAACCGCGTTGACGACCAATAAACCATCGAGACAGAAAACTTTTATAAATAGCTCAAAAACAAAGTAGCAGTATTAAATGTTTAGATGGTTCATTGTTGGTGTGAAGGTGTATGGTGCACGTACCTTTATCAAGCAGGCAGATGGTGTGTGCGTGGCGCACGGTGGCGAGGCGGTGCGCGATGATGACGGTGGTGCGGCCCTGCGCCGCCGCCTCCAGCGCACTCTGCACCGACTGCGCACACAACCACGTTTCAACCAAATACTTTTATATTAACAGTGGTAGAGCCACGCGGCAGCTTTTGCTGTCGCACGGATGGGTCGGCTCGAACCGGGATGATACCACGACCTCACAGAAAACCAGCCTGAAGTAGAGGTTTACCTCTGCGTTTCGCTTGGTGAGTGCAGGTGGCCGGAGGCCCTTTTTACTGGAAATGAGGCATTCCATCTTAGTCCTCACGGGTGACAACGCATCTAAATTTTGATTTGCAATAGAGGATAGATGTAGATGTCTATGGGCCGCAGCAACCACTTACCATCAGGTGGACTGTGTGCTCGTTTGTCACCCTAATCATATAAAAAAAATATACACTACTAGACGGACTCTGCGACCTTAATAATGTATAACTGTACACGAGGGTGCTGGTGGGGCTGGCGTGCAACCTGCCCCCCGACCGGGAACTGAGGTCGCTCGTTGTTGACCTCCTAGAGAGGTCAGTGCACAGCTTGCCTCCTATGTTCTGCTACAAAGAATTCTATGTGTACTACCAGACAGGCACTGCGGTACTTATACATTGGGCACTAAGTTACGCTCAATTCTCCGTAACTCGTTTAAGACTAGTTCGTAACCGTTTGTAAACCAATTACGTTGTTGTGACTAAAAAAACGATGTTACGAGGGCGGCACTGAAAATTTCGGGAATCAAGGAAGTGACACAACACTACTATTTAAAAATGTATTTATTGCTTTTCAAAGTATTCTCCGCGAAATTCGACACATTTTTCCATACGATGGAACCAATCATTGAAGCAACCATTCCATTCGGAAGTTGAGGTCTCCAAAATGGCCGTTTTGTAGGCGTCCACAGCTTCTTCAGGTGATGAAAATCTCTGTCCACGCAATTTATTCTTTATTTTAGGGAAAGTATAGAAATCATTAGGGCTTAGGTCGGGGCTGTACGGCGGATGGTCTAATAATTCTATGTTTTCTTGCTCTAAAAACTCTTTTGTTCTGTGTGCGGTGTGAGAACTCGCATTGTCGTGATGGAGGATGATGCGGCGGTTGCAGTTGTCTTTACGGAGTTCAGAAACGACCTGTGGCAAACAAATGCTAGCATACCATTCTGCATTAACCGTTCTTTGTCCCTCAAGAGGAATAGTCGTAACATGGCCGGTTTTGGAGACAAACGTGGCCACCATTTTTTTTGCAACACTCCGTGAACGAACAATTTTTGTTGGCTTTAACTCATTTTCGAACACCCAAACTCGTGACTGATTTTTTTGTTTCGGGTTCGTACGCATATATCCAGGATTCGCCACCTGATACGATATTGTATACAACATTTGAGGGTCCTGCGTGGAATCTTTCGAGAGTTCTGACGCACCAAGTAACGCGAGCCGCTTTTTGCTCTTCATAGAGCAAATGCGGTATTCATCGGGAAAACAACTTTTTTACACCTAATTGTTCATGTAAGATTATTTGTATTTGACTCATGCCAATGTCTAAAGTTGCCTGAATTTCGCGGTATGTCACATGTCGATCTTCCTCAATCAGCTTACGCACAGCATCAACGTTTTCTTGGGTGACTGCAGTTTTTGGACGACCTTGACGGGGATCATCACTGAGCTTGACACGTCCACGTTGAAATTCAGCAAGCCATCGATAAATTGTGGTTTTGGATGGAGCTTCATCACCAAATGCAGAAATCATCCGGTCAACACACTGTTTATGTGTTAAACCACTTCGAAAGTCATAATAAATCATGGCTCTTGAATTTTCTCGAGCCAATTCCATTTTCTCAACGACTAAACAAGTTTGACAAAACCTTGTGACAAGACCGAGAATCTTTTTTTAAATAAATAAATGGTATTCGATTTTTAAAACCAAGGAGTTTTCAATTAAAAAGATTTTAATATGACAGGAAAAGTGGATATATTCCATTCCCGATACTTTTAGTGCAGCCTAAGTATTGTTTAAGTACCTATGCAGTTTTTCAACGTAATTTGAAGTTCATTTCAGATAAAGTATGTTGTTGCTCTATTTCGTATTTGCCTGAAAAATACTCCTGATCGATCCAGAGCTGTGACACAGAATACTTTTTGTTCTGAATTTCCGGTCTAGTGCTTACATAGATGTCTCTAATGGCAACAAGCATTGTATTACACTTTAAAACACTCGAACGGTACGCTTAACATTTAGTCATAAGCTGTAATGAGCCTAGTTAGAATACTAGGTCAATCATGAAATTATTGAATTGTAAATACCCTCTCTACCTTACAACCCTGATTCTTTTTATTTCCTAAAATAAAAATAAAAACGTGTGCAGTTCAAACGCGAAGGAAACACTGTTTACTGTAATCTATCTCATTCTCTCGCAGGCTAAATCCTATAGATGTATATGTTTGTCTCTTTTTAGTGTCGCTTTTTCGTTTCATCTAGTTTCAAATCACGATTCTAAAGAAATATTCACTTCAAAAGACAGCTGAAAGTGTTTTCCTTGCCGTAGAAGTGTCTAAAGCGAACTAGAGAACGTGTTTTAGAAATTAATTCAAACGCATGTAATTTTGTACAGATGCGTAATATTTATAAAAACGTATTTATTATAAAACTTTATTATTAATTTCTTACAACTGTCTTGATGGCTCGCGTATTTAATTATATTTTGCCGTGTAGTGGCGGTCTAAAAGAATCCACTAGCCCATAGTATCATCCCGTGAGTGTCGTATGAAGCGTTAGAGGGAATTGAAAGAGGAGGTGGGCAGCAGCATCGTCCTGATAACAACTCCAAATAATAATTAGCGGTAAGGCAACCGCAGTTGATTGCCAACCCGCTTGCCAAGCTTTGCCAACTAAGGCGAATTTGCTCTTATAAGGCAATTAATGGCGGAGGCCTATGTTAAGTAATAGACGTTTAATAGGCTGCAACAAATATAAAAAAATAATAATTTTAACAGTGGTAGAGCCACGCGGCAGCTTTTGCTGTCGCACGGATGGGCCGGCTCGAACCGGGGTGGTACCACGACCTCACCGAAAACCAGCGTGAAGTAGAGGTTTACCTCTGCGTTTCGCTTGGTGAGTGCAGGTGGCCGGAGGCCCTATTTACTGGAAACGAGGCATTCCATCTTAGTTCTCACGGGTGGCAACGCATCTACATTTTGATTTGTAATAGCAACCACTTACCATCAGGTGGATTGTGTGCTCGTTTGTCACCCTTATCCTATAAAAAAAAAGACGAATGGATAATGAAATTTTTTAAAGAGTATGATGACAAACGAGCGCACAAGCCACCTGATGGTAAATGAAGGCTGTGGCCCATAAACATCTACATCTATCCTCAACTAATCAAAATGCATATGCGTCGTCCACCTTGAGGACTAAGAGCCCTCGACGTTGTTACGGCAGTGGTGAAGTGTAGAGGAGTATTGTTCTGGTTACCTTCTCGCTGGCCGCGTCGAGCGCCGAGGTGGCCTCGTCCAGCAGCAGCACGCGCGGGCGCCGCAGCAGCGCGCGCGCGATGGCCACGCGCTGCTTCTGCCCGCCCGACAGCGCCGCGCTGCCCGCCTCCAGCACCGTGTCGTAGCCCTGCAACCGAGCACACACACACACACACAAACTTTACAATTTTGTTTATATTAAATATAGATTATAAATAATATTTAATTGAAACTGGTTTTTACGGATTTTATCGCGTACTTAAATTATCGACGTTTCGAGTACTTTAAAGTATCCATGGTCACGAGATGACTAAGGTGTTGGACGACCACGGCTACCTTCAGTTTAAAATTATTAATATTTGGTCCGATCCACGCAGAATGAGCTTATTATTATAAGAGTGCTTGACAGTAGTAGTCTAATGACGGATTCGAACCCACGCCTTTTGCACTCCAAATAACGCGAAGCGTTTGAGGTAGTGCTTTACTCCCGACATCAAGGTCAAGCAATTTTGTGGTCTTAAAATGCCACTATCACAACCATATTGCACTTATACAATAATATGAGTAGCCGTATATCAATTAAACACTAACTAATCTATCTTATATTTTCTAAAAAATCATTTTATATTGCTACTTTGAAATAAAAATGGTTGAAAAAAATTTTACGTGGACGTCTGGATGTCGGTACGCTGATTTTGTATGTGGGCACGATAACTCCCGACAAAATTGACGGATCGAAACCGGGTGTTTTTTTTATTAGCTTCATAATTACATCAAGTGATTCTCTATTTCATATCAATAGCTAAAAAAAAATGAAATTATAAGGTAGAAGTTCCCGATGTATTACTTTTCTCTATGGGTAGAAGGTTTAGATTCCCATATTATTGTGATATTTTGAGAAATTCAACAAAAACCCTATTGGATTCCAATTTACCCATGACGGGGATAAGAGGTTTGAGAGAGAGGTTAATAGGAATTTACCTAGGGCTGTCACTCTATCTATCTAAAGTAAGTAAATAGGTAGGTAGATAGGCACCTAAATAATTTGAAAAACATTTATAAAAAATTTAAAATCATTTTATTAACAAACTACGCGTGAATAAAATGAGCAAAAATGGCCTTCTACCTTATAATTTCCGTTTGATTTTTTTAATCCTTGATAGACAAAAGACAAATGTACCATACAGCCTATACTTTGTTTAATAGATTTATTTTGGTAATTTATTTTTTTCATCAAAATTAAATGAAACGCTCATGGGGGATACACTTTTGAATTTTCCAAATAAATTTAACTTTGTAGTCCGTTCGCTTAGTAATTAGGCTACTGTCGCTTTTATCTCTACAAGTCAATCACATCGCAGTCCACATTTCGTCCATGTTGAATATGCTACAATATACTAGCATTCCTCACTAAGTCACCGTGATAAATTTTCCGTAAGTCCTTTATTTGACTACGAGCAGGCGAGAAGACTAGTTCTTTGTTTTGTAAACAAAGAACACAGTTGATGTTGACAAAGTTATTGTTCTGGCTGGTCTAGAAGTACTTATACATAGAAATGTTTGTTTCGGTGCAATGATGTTGTAACAATTAGATAAAAGGGTCATAAGCAGCGTACGTACCAGCGGCAAGCTGGCGATGAAGTCGTGCACGTTAGCCTGTTTGGCAGCGTCTATAATCTCGTCGAGAGGGACGGCGCGCGAGTTGTCGCCGTACGCGATGTTGTCGCGCAAGCTGCGCTCGAACAGCGCCGGCTCCTGCTGCACCAGTCCGAGCTGTGCGCGCAGCATGCGCAGCGGCATCTCGCGCTTGATGTCGCGCCCGTCCAGCTCCTGACCACACAATGAGGGCTAATAATCTTACGCTCACCAGATGTCGCTAGTTGGGATACAGGTGAACTTATTTGTTACGCAGAGGTTCACACAGTGTTATCAATGAAAAGTTGCATTTAAAATAAAAGTTTTTTCTGTTTCTAGTGTATGTATAATGTATATACACAAAACAGTGCCTTACTGTATTCTTTAATGTTTTACACATTTTTTTTACTATTTTTAAATTATTCTACATTTAGGAATATCCGTAGTTTGGTTTATCTACTTTTAATCTAATTAATATAAAATATAACAAATATTTCAGTAAGAAACATTAATCTCTACATTTCTCTGACAAATTAACTTCTCACTTTATGACATCTGACAAATATTTCACCAAGTACTAAGGAAACGTTGTGGTCTGAAAGAAGATGTAGTGACAAAAATTGAGAAAGGTATGCTGAGATGGTTTGGCCACGTCGAGAGAATGAATGAAGAACGATTGACGAAAAAAGTGTATAAGGCGAGTGTGAATGAAAGTGTTGGAAGGGGTAGACCTAGGCGGACATTTCTAGACCAAATTAGGGACGTCTTGAAAAAAAACCAGGTTAAGAGTACCCTAAACCGTAGAGCATGTATGAAGGGAATAATGAAAGTGGACGAAGCGAAACAAGTATGTAAGGATCGTAGCAAGTGGAAAGAAGTGGTCTCTGCCTACCCCTACGGGAAAGAGGCGTGATTATATGTATGTATGTATGTAAGTACTTTCCTAAGTGGGGCGCCCAGGTAGCACAATAAGTCGTGGATACTCTCATTGTCTCTGTAGTTGTACGCTACTCGTCACGGAACTCTGCGTCTTTATTATTGTTATTATTATATATACTTCATTGTACATCATAAACACGAAAAAAAGATTACAGAGAGTAAAATTAAGGAGATAGGTACAGTAAGGTGATCTCCTAGTGGCATAATGTTAAACGCGGCGTCGGTGGCACCATCACCATTCTCGTTTCCCGATCGGTCGTAGGTCTGTTATTTTATAGCATACGTGGTTGAAAAATATGTCTGTGTAAACAAGTGGCTAGATCTTAAGGTTTTTGATGAATACGTGTCGCCTCACAATCATGAAACGACGACTCGTTACCGCAGTGGCAAATCATTTGGTTAAAATGTTGCGGACCGCGGGTCGATTCCCCACCGAGCAAATTTCAAATCTGTATGTTTCAAAAGACTTCCACGATACAAGATAAGCCTTTATGATGCAGCGTACCTGAAGTCTACTTATTTAACATCTTCTTTTAGTAAGTTGATCTGACAAATATTATTATTTTTTTATAGGATAAGGGTGACAAACGAGCACACAGTCCACCTGATGGTAAGCGGTTGCTGCGGCCCATAGACATCTACATCTATCCTCGTTTGCGAATCAAAATGCAGATGCGTTGTCACCCGTGAGGACTAAGATGGAATGCCTCATTTCCAGTAAAAAGGGTCTCCGGCCAACTGCACTCACCAAGCGAAACGCAGAGGTAAACCTCTACTTCACGCTGGTATTCTGTGAGGTCGTGGTACCACCCCGGTTCGAGCCGGCCCATCCGTGCGACAGCAAAAGCTGCCGCGTGGCTCTACCACTGTTAAATTAATAATAAACTTAGTAAATTATATTTCAAAATTTCTTAGTCGAATTCTGCAGTTGATGTATACTGGGACAAAAAACTGAAGCGTGCCTGTAACTGTATACAAATTAAAGTTTACGTAATGTAAAGTTTTGTATCACTCACCACGTTACCGCTATCGGGGTCGTAGCTGCGCATCAACAGGTGCAGCAGCGTGGACTTGCCGCAGCCGCTGGGCCCCACCAGCGCTAGTGTACGGCCCGCACTCAGTTTTAGGTTAAGTCCTTGGAGGACCTCAACTTGTGGCCGCGTCGGGTACCGGAAGTGGATATTGTTAAATTTAAGTTCGCCCGTTGCAGTCTGAAAAATTAGAGATTGTTGTATTTTTTTATTGTGTTGTCTGTTTTATTCTACCAAAAACATAAATGTGAAAAGGAAGCCAAGTTTTTTTCGTAGATTCTGTGATTTCATCAATTGTCTCGCATTACTCTACATTAATGTCAAATTCCAAGTTTCTAAGTAACCGGCACAGTGGCTTAGCAATGAGTTGCTGCACTGGGGGGCGCGGGTTCGAATCCCGCATGGAACAAGTATTTGTATGGCCTACAAATAATTGTTCCGGGTCTGGATGTTTGTCCTTGTGCAATTTGTGTTTGTAAACTGCCTCCTCGATACAGGAGAAATACTAGTGTGGGGGTAACTTTAAAAAAAAATACCTAGAAATGGCCTATGTTTTACGACGAGTGAGTCAGTGAGTGATAAAAATGGTATTAGGGTTCCGTACCTCAAAAGGAAAAAACGGAACCCTTATAGGATCACTTTGTTGTCCGTCTGTCTGTCTGTCTGTCTGTCTGTCAAGCCCCTTTTTCTCAGGAACGCGTGGAGGTATCAAGCTGAAATTCATATGAAATACTCAAGTCTACTGTTCCTTGGAGCTGTGAAAAAATCAAACTTCTAAGCCAACGCAATCAAAAGATACAGCCGTTTATGCCGCAAATTTTCGATATTCGCAAGGGAATCAGGGAATCAAAACCTACAGGGTACTTCCCGTGAACTGAGAATCTTAAAATTTGGTACGAAGCAACGTATTGTAGCACAGATAAAGGAAAAATTGCGAAATGCATAAATTTTTAGTTACATCATATAATAAAAATATTTTTAATAATTTTAAACTACGGATTTGTGCGGAACCCTCGGAGCGCGAGTCCGACTCGCACTTGGCCGGTTTTTTAGATTTTAATTACTCATGAACTATAACAGGCAATTCTAGTAAATATACACGCGACGTCATTTTGTGAAACACGTGAAAGTACGAAGAAAGAACACGTGTGTCTTGATATTACTGCTGGTTATTACAAGACCAGATGTCATGCACCTTTGGCGCTGTCCCCGTCGCCGGTTTTGGTATTTAATTACATCTAGAATGATATCCTCCAGAACGAATTTTGGTCACAGCAGCCAGTCTCAACGGAGACTAGCCATCTGCGCAGGACAGGATTATAGTGCCCGAGTGTATGTGTAAGCACAGGTGCATTCTCTATTCCCTCACTCATAGTCCGATGGCACGGTTATTCGACACGACCGAAGAGAGATTAGGTGCGGGAACAACGACTTCACGTACATTCCGAGGCACGGGGGTGAAACACCGCCAACTTCCTGACACCGGGCTGCTACTAAGAATTTCTTGCCAGAAAAGCTCAATAAATTTTTTGTTCCGACCCGGGATTCAAATCCGGGACCTTATGATCAGCAGTCGCGTTTACGACTACAAGGCCAACGAGGCAGTCTAGAATATTTAGATATTGTGTTTAGACACAATTGACAGTGACAGCTGAGTAGCTGAGATGCGACTTTTGGACTTTGGACTTTTTGCTTATTATTTTATATCAATCTAAAGGTCTTTGACTAGTGATTTTAAAGATAACATGTCCTGAGTGGGCTTAGCCCACGTAACTGGCTTTTTACTTGTGCCATATAAGAAAAGTATGAAATCTCATCTTCTCAAATCTATGAAGTCTCATCTGTAAGAAACTATGAAATTTTGCTGGCCTTTCCCATGGGGTGATCGATTTTCTTGCGCGACCAGCACACGACAACATTAATATCAGTTTTAGTATAAGAATGACCGATATAAGTAACATTATGATTTTGATTTATATTTCTCTCGCCAAAAGCTACTTGTCTTTTTAAATGTAAGTAATGTTGGATTTTTTTTTTATAGGAGAGTGGGCAAACGAGCATGCGGCTCACCTGATGGTAAGTGACAACCGCCGCCCATGAACGACTACAACACCAGGGGAATTGCAGATGTTCTGTGTGAATGCTATTAGCCCGCCCGATTTTCAGCTGTGGCACAGTTTTTGTTCTGAATTGCGGGTGTAGTAGTATACAAAGAAGTCTTTGTATTTTGATTTTTTTTCCTATATGACACGATGAAACGATAGTGCCATGCCCAACAGTGGGACGTTTATAAGCAGTTATTTTTATCATAAATCAATTATTAACAATAAATTTTTATAGTTTACAAAATATTATTATATATATAATTTTTTTGTTCTTTGTAACCGCTTTCGTAGTTCCAGTAGTAAATAAACCTAGCAAGCTAACAGCATAGCAAAGTGGCGAAGCAATCAGCTTTGTAGCGGTTTCTAACGGTTGCCGTTGAGCAATCAGTTTCAAAATAGGAGGTTCAGGCCTGGGTGATCAGTAATCGATTGCTGAAAACAAAATTTGAAAATTCGAAACCATTCTCGAGATAATCGTGGGACAGACGGACAGACGGACGGACAGACGGACAGACGGACAGACGGACAGACATCGTGAAATCAATAAGTGACTTCGCAAGCTTCGCCACTTAATAATCCTTTTAGCATCAACTCTGCCTTTTGATCTTATACTGTTGTAAGGTTCAATAAAGTTTAAATAAATAAATAATCCTAAATAGTAATTACCCAGCGTGGATCGTCGACGGCGGCGGGGTGGTCCAGCACTCGGGGGACGCGGCGCAGCGCGCTCACGACGCGGGCGGCCGCGCGCCGCGCCGCCGCGAAGTTGGGAGCGAACGACAGCGCCTCCGCCAGCATCCACGCGCCGTAGATCAGCGCCTCAGACACACTGCAATTCATTGCATTCTTTTATAGAATGAAGATGACAAACGAGCACAGTCGACCACAGTCCACCTGATGGTGAGTGAATGCCGTGGACCGTAGAAATCTATTCTACACTTATCCTCAATTAATAATCCAAATGTAGATTCGCTGTCATCCTAAGAATGAATGCCTTGTGTTCAGTAAAAAGGGTCTCCGATTCTCTATACTCATCATACAAAACACAGCATCATTAAGCTACTATTTTGTGCTGGTGTTCTGTGAGCACGTGGTACTTCTCCGGTCGAGCCGAGCCATTCATGCTATATACATAATATAGCCGTAACATAGCTCTCTCGCGTATGAAAACAGACTCATGATGCGTGTTGTCACCACTAAGGACTGAGATGGAGTGCTTTGTGGAACATAATATATTATAATTTGGTTTATTATGGTCGACATCAGCGACATGGACAGGTATTAAAACGAAATTTTGACTTAAACTGTAGCTGAGAAACTACTACTCAGGGATAGACAGATTACCCGTGCGAACAGCAAACATTATGTCAATTGCATTTTTATATGAACCGTTGATTAACCGTAGTGTGTAAAATCCACACACGCAGGGCGGATGTTTATCATTCTCAATCTTCTCCATTACGTTAAGGAGCTACTTCTACTAACTAGACTTGTTTTTTGCTTGTTCTGCAATTGCAAATATAATTCTTTGTTCGTTATTTTATGCAAATATTTCATCGTAAGCGGGAAGATCTCCGAAAAGAAAGAAAGTATACAGGCTTTGGTGTACTCACAGTATGGCGTATTCGTAGGGCAGGTCTTCCCGTGCGATGAGGTATCCACCGTAGGCGAGCGACACGGCGTAGCCCAACGTGGGCGCACACAGGCACAGCCCGTACACCGGACCACGCAGCCAGCGCACACCTCGTGCCTGTTTATCCGCCTCACGAAGAGTCTCCGTGTATCGATCCAGGATCGCCAGCTCCACGCCTGCGCGCAAGCAACTACGATTAGCTAATATCTTTCTTACATACACCCTAGTAGAGTACCTCTAGGCTATATATTGGGTCTGATTCTTTTTAATTTATACAATGTATGAGTAATCAATACAATAAAGCATGGTAAATATTATTTTATTTGCGATCTTAAACAAATATCGGCCTAAAAAATAAATGAAAATAAACCCGTGCTGCATTTTGAAGTCAGTAAAAAAGTAAGTTTTTAAAACCAACAAAAACTTTTTTAATTCTATCTAATTGCTTATATATTTTGTTTCATGTCTGAATATTTTATGCGGTTGAGTCATTCTACTTAGTATTGCCACACGAATGGGTCGGCTTGTGTGCCGAAGGCCCACGCTCTCATAGAAAATAATACAAGTCTAATATAGCAGGGTAATGCTGATGTGTTCTGTAAGTGGGGCAAATCGGACACACTTCATACTCGTCACGAGCATTATATTTTAATCTGAGGCCCGATGATTAAAATGCCGATGCCTCGGCATTTGTATATTGATTCTTAATAGAGAATAGATCTAGGTGTCTAAGGGCCTACATACAATAAGCATCTAATTAGCATAAGATGGACTGTGTGTTTGTTAGTCATCCTTCTAAAAATTCTTTGTAATGTTTTGGTTACGGCTTGAGGAAGTGACGACATTTTTATTGCCTCGACTTTTAAAGCTACCACTGATTTTATAGTTTAATCGGATAAAAGCGCGTCGGTGTTGAATACAAAATGGGATCTGATGGCGGTGAGATCAAAGACTTCTAAGTAGACTCGCAATTCAGAACTAAAACTGTGTCACAGCTGTGAATCTAGCTGGTACCTGGTACGGCAAATATGCTACGCAGTTGTATTTTCATTAATCACAAAAATACTGTTTTTAGGCAAATACGAGAAAAAGTTACATGCTTTTCTGAAATAAACTTCAAATCACGTTAACAAAGTGCCCACATAAATAATGACAGGTGTGAGATTGTCGAAAACAACGTTCGCGGTTCGCAAAACAAAGAACCAGTCTTCTCCGCTGTTCTCAGTTGACTAAAGGAGTTACGAAGAATTGAATTGAGCGTAATTTAGTGTGCAATATATTAAGGCAGCAGAGACGTCTTACTAATATACATTTATGTGTTTATTGTTGTGAGTAGTGAGATACGTTACCAAGACTCTGCACGGTGCGCACGTTGAGCACGGCCTCGGTGGCGAGGCGCGCGGCGCCGCGCAGTGCGCGCAGCTCGCGTTCTTCTGCACGCTCAGCTACCACTCCCTCCAGCCAGATGCCACCGATCACCTGCATTACACCAAAACATCAATCAATCAATCAATATGTTAACTCAAATAATCAATTTGATAGCACTAAAGCGGATATGTTCTTTAATAGTACTATTACATTAAAGCGAATCTTGGCGACAGAGTTTATTAATTGTTACTAGGATACACAACTTATAAGTCTTTATGACACTAGGATAAGTTAAAAGATAATTGTTGCCTGGTTTTATCGCAAATTCTTAAAATGCCAATCAACCTTAAATTGAACTAATTTTATGGATTTTATCGGGTTTAAGTTTTACTTTTTAATTCTCGACGTTTTGCCGAAGGATGATTCGCGTAGGCTATTGAAATTAAAAAAACATCCTAATTTCAATAGAGAAGATGGATGGGTACCGTCAGCTTGGGATCCAATAATTACTAAAATTAAATCCAAACACAAGCATACCACTGCAAGAATTGAAGAGACTGTAAGCTCGTTCTGCGTAGATCAGATCAAAGATTAATATTCAAAAACTGAAGGCAGCTGTGGTAACTGTGACATCGAGACGTCAACCCCCCCCCCCCCCCCTACCCCCTTCCCCCGTCATCATGAGTTCTTGCAAAGCACTCGTAATGTCGGGAATTAAAAAGTAAAATTAAACGCGATAAAATCCATAAAATTATTTCCATTTAATGCATTGAGATATACAAGATATTTAATCTTGAAAAAATGAGTAGTGTACGCATAAATATAAGAAATAAACCTAGCAAGCTAACAGCATAGCAAAGTGGCGAAGCAATCAGCTTTGTAGCGGTTTCTAACGGTTGCCGTTGAGCAATCAGTTTCAAAATAGGAGGTTCAGATGCCTGGGTGATCAGTAATCGATTGCTGAAAACAGAATTTGAAAATTCGAAACCGTTCTCGAGATAATCGTGGGACAGACGGACAGACGGACGGACAGACGGACAGACGGACAGACGGACAGACATCGTGAAATCAATAAGTGACTTCGCAAGCTTCGCCACTTAAGAATTATGGAAATCTACCCTTTTATTTTCTAACCTATATGTGAAAACTTTGTATTGGTTAATTTCTATATAAATGTATAAAATCAATTGATTGTAAATAACTTTAAGTTTTCCTGAAAATAAAATATTATATTCTTTATTGTACACCAATACACATGAAAATGAAAACAAAATGAAATATATTATATCATAGAAGGTACAATAGGCGGTCTTATCGCTCTGGAAGCGATATCTTCCAGACAACCTTTTTGCGCAAATAACTTTTGTTTACAACGAATTGCAAATAGGGATGGTGTACATAAATTAGAAAATTAAAGAAAAGAAAAAATATATGAAAACAAGATGATGACGATTGAGGATAGGTATGATAGATACCGGAGCCGTGGTTGCCAGGGGCTTAGCTATGGGCCACATACCATCAGGTGGACTGTGTGCTCGTTTGTCACCTTTATTCTATAAAAAATTTCTAAGTACTAAGTGTACAGTTGCACATAGGCCTTCCTCATAGATTTGTTCATAGGGAGGTGTTAGCCATAATTGCTTGGCGAGCGGGTTGGCAACTGCATTTTTTTTATTCACCTGTTTTAAGAAGACGCCGCTGCCCATCACCAGTTTCAATCTCCCTCTGTCGCCTCTTACGACACCCACGGGACGGTATGTGGTAGTGGATATTCTTACACCGTCACTACACGGTAGATTTCATCACATAAAAATATTGAAGGTTAGAACTTATTTACTATTAGAAGGTTGGATCTTCCGTATTGATTGTTTTTTTAACCCCCTTAACATTTTAGTTTATTGATTAGTTGGGCTATGTCAGTCACTCTGATTCTACTGGGCGGTAATCCTATTCTGTCTAATAGTCTGTCTCGGTTGATCCCACCCTACTACGCATTAAATTTACTTACGCATGGTACGCTGAGCAAGCTCACGAGTGTCATTTTCCAAGAGTATACTACAGCGAGTCCCACACCGAGCACCATCGTGGCCACACCCTGCAGCATCGTGCCCAAACGAGATCCTAAATGAAAGGTTTTAGATTGGTACAGTTGTTTTTATGTCAAATATATCAATTTTATATAGTCAAATGCAAAAGCATATCGTATAAGTATGTATTTAAGTTTTAGCAACATGTGACTCTATTACGTGATTAAATCGCGATGTAAAATAGTATAATAGTTTTAATGAAATACATTTTGTGCTCGTATGCACCAGTGCACCAGGCGAAACATTCGTAAACAACATTAGCTAGAACAATGCTTTCGATACCTAATCTTGTTGTCTATACTCTATACCGACTGCGACAGAGACACTAAAGTCCGTGCGCAACTAGTTGGCCGCGCCTTGGGTATGTGAGCGGCGGGACGGGGGAGCGGGGTTCTAGCTGTTATTACTCATTACGTCATAATTTCCATTTATTAAACAACCCCCGCCTCACCCCTCGTCACCTATGGCGCGGCCAACTAGTAGCGCGCGGACTATAGTTAGTGTACATTTAGTCCTTGGAGACGGTTATTATTATTTTTTAGATTAATTAGTATATTTTTTACTATTTTACGACTGCGTCTGTAATTAATGCATATTTAATAATGTGCTTGATGTTTTACTAAAAAAATGTTACCCCAAATTCAAGGATTGTATCCTTTATCGTGAAGCAGTTTACATATATAAATTTATATTACGTTAACTCTGCACTAGGATTTTCCCCAGTATCATGAGAGCAGTTTACATACATAAATTTCACAAGAACAAACATCCAGACCCGGAATAATTACTGGGTAGGCCATACAAATGCTTGTTCCGTGCGGGATTCGAACCCGCGACTCTCAACGTCGTAATTCATTGCTAAACCACTGCGCCAAGGAGTCAATTAAACGTATAACACGTAAACGTGATAATTTACTTATAAAACTTGAAATACATAGTTCATTTATTCTATATAGCCTATCAAAACTCCACTGCTGAAAATAGGCCTGTCATGGCGGATAATGGAATCTAATGTAATGTAATCTATAAAAACACTGACTTGAAGCACCGATGTTCCGGGAAGTCTGCAGTTTGTGAACATGTTCAAGATCGTCTCCGCCATTACATTAGATTTGATAAACCGCAAATCCTCGCAAAAGAACACCGATTCCTACCAAGGATGATTCGCGAGACTATTGAAATTAAAAAACATCCTAATTTCAATAGAGAAGATGGATGCATGGAATATTCAAAAACTGAAGGTAGCCGGGCTAACTATGATATCGGGACGTCAAACATCTCAGTTCCCCCGTGACCATGAGTGCTGTAAAGCACCCGAAACATCGGGAATTAAAAAGTTAAATTAAAGGCGACCGCAACCGTAAAAAATAGTTTTATTTAATATGTAGTCTTCGTGTAAATATATGAAATCATTATGTTTTCTTGCCCTCCTGTAATTTTTTGAAAAGTTGCATCGACGAATTGCAACATGCATATAAACACATTGACAGAAAAATAGTTTAACATTCTTGGTAGAGAGTAATTGTGTTCTGTGGTTTAACAACTTTATGACAAGTTAGTAATCGTTTTTTAGATATAATTATAGACAATTAAAAATGAATGTGGAGCTGACTTGAAGTAGTGAAACAGTCTAGTGCGAAGTTTATTTATTTTATTTTCGAAAATGTCAGTGTCTATTAGTAGTAGTGAGTCTATTACAACCATATCATTATAAGAGACCACATTCGTGTTAAAGAATTGTAAAATGAAGTATTGTCCATATAGACATTTAATATAAACATATTAAGACGACACCTGGGATTTGATAAGTTTTATAATATATAATAACTATTAATGTTCTGCCATGTCAGTACATACCTGTAGCGCCCTGCACCGCCGAACAGTCCGAGGCGAGTCGCGCGCACAAGGCTCCCACCGAGTTTACAGGCAGGTCGTACCATCCTTGCTCCTGTATAGATGCAAAATTGAAAGTACTCTTGAAATTAAACACCGTAATGAATATACGGAAACATGTAACTTCACAAGACAATGTAATATGCTTGAGGTGATACAATAGAATATAACTTTAATTACTTAAAATCTCAATATACACTTACATAAATAACGATATATTTTTATTTATTTATTTCATCTGATTATAAGTCTGATAGAAATCTACATCTAACCTCGATTAAGAATCAAAATCCAGATGCATTGTTCCCTGAGGATTAATGCCAGGTTTAGATTTACAAACGCTCCGTTTTCTTTTACGAGTCCTTTTGCAGTAAATTATATGTATGAAAACACCTTTTTAGGGTTCCGTACCTCAAAAGGAAAAAACGGAACCCTTATAGGATCACTTTGTTGTCCGTCTGTCTGTCTGTCTGTCGGTCTGTCTGTCTGTCTGTCTGTCTGTCTGTCTGTCTGTCTGTCAAGACCCTTTTTCTCAGGAACGCGTAGAGGTATCAAGCTGAAATTTATATCAAATACTCATGTCTACTGTCCCTTGGGGCTGTGAAAAAATCAAACTTCTAAGCCAACGCAATCAAAAGATACAGCCGTTTATGCCGCAAATTTTCGATATTCGCAAGGGAATCAAAAGTCAAAACCTATAGGGTACTTCCCGTGAACTGAGAATCTTAAAATTTGGCACTAAGCATCGTATTATAGCACAAATAAAGGAAAAATTGCGAAAAGCATAAATTTTTAGTTAGATCATATAATAAAAATATTTTTAATAATTTTAAACTCATATATCTACGGATTTGTTCGGAACCCTCGGTGCGCGAGTCCGACTCGCACTTGGCCGGTTTTTTTATAACAAAATTTCAGTTCAAATATTTATGAAATGTTTTAAGCTTTTTCAATTTAAGTCATTCAAAGTTACTGAATATTTATTCATCATTTGTAATATAAATTATTTTACAGGCACTTCGTATGTTATAAAATGGATCATTAAAGAGAACGAAACATATCTTGCATATAGGAATCAAGCATTCCATTGTCTCGTTTCCAGTAAAAAGGGTCTCCGGTTCTCTACACTCACCATACGAAACACAGCAGCATTAATAGAATCAGGCGTTACCTTGTAGAAATCCATTATATTAAAGATGTTAATTATTAGTGAAGATCCGCGTAATAAAATAAAATGTCGTGTCTTTTAGTTTCCTAGTAGTTTCTAGTATGAAGTGCACCGTCCACCCTCCCTCAATTCCAGCAACATTACCAGCGTCATTACGCTTTACTTCCAATACCACTACACTAGGAAAGACATGCCACAGACTATAATACGACACGTGTTTCGCCTCTACACGAGGCATCCTCGGGTGAAGTAGACTTAGCGGTCAGCCACCACGGATAAAACACATCATTTTATGTTATTACGCGGATCTTAGCTAATAAAATTTGTATTACGGCCGGCAGCTGCCTATCCCAGGAGTAGAATCCTTCGCGGCCCATAGACGAAGAAGCTACAGGCAGATGCTGGTCGGGCGTCCTCACGCCACGGGTTAAAAGTCTAATTACACTAAATAATCCGGGGGGAGCGTTACAATTATTGTACAGAGCTTACTTACCTCTATTCAAGGCGACTGGTCCCTCAGGATTCGGTCAGGTCTCGTGTGGGTGTATTGTGCTAGGAAGTAAAGGTCAGTGATGTGTATTTGGGTGTGGCTGGTAGTGTTGTTGACCTTATTTGACCGTTCCCCCTGCAGCAGTTCGGCCCTCAGCTCCTCTCCAAGCTAAGGTCGCCTTCCGCAGTCACTTTCTTCCTTTGTTACGATTTACTCGCGAAAATGAACACAGAACGTACGGGTCAAAGGTCACCGTTATTTCTAGAATATTAACTACCGCACTAGTAACTAATACAGTCGAATCCACTTATACAGATTCTGCGTTAAACCTAAAGTCCCGGGTAAACTCTCAACATGCGCTACCATTCCCAGTGGTATATTTACTATACGCGCCTATCATAAAATTAAGAGCTCCCGACCAAAAAACAGACTGCCTTCTCCTTCGACGCGAAGAAGACATCTAATCTTTCGCTCTCGACTCCCACCGTTCAGTAAGCTCGGACGTTCAACACGCGCGAACGTCATCCCGTATCAGCCGAGCCGAGAGCCATCTAACGTCGATGCCTGACACCAACGCTTTTGCGTAAACAAACCCCCGTCCCGGACATAAGGATTTAGGTCCGCGAGCAAACCGGTCAGCGGGACAGGGTCGCGACGGCAAGTTGCAAGATCGAATCTACAACCAAACTAGGCCACCCTACGCACCCAATCAGATCTTGCAACCCTGACCAACGCCTCAAAATTACAGCCCCAACGTGGGCTAGCCGGAAAGTTGAACTGGATGCCCTTCCTGGTCATCGCAGCACATAAATAAGTCCTATTTCTAGACAGAAGTCAGACGACCTCCTTCAAACACCTATCTGCGCTCCTATGATTAGTTCCGCAACTCGACCGGATCAGGTCTGCAAACAGCGACGCGACACGAAGCGGCCCAGAGGGACCTTCAAGCTTCAGTGCAGAGAGCACCCCCAAATTCCCGTCGAAAACGTCGTCTGTGGAGAGCTGAACGAAACGCACAGATGGTCCCTAGCAGGTGATCCTATGCTCATATTTCAACTAATTTTTCAAAAGCATCAATGTTCAATTACAGAATTAATTAAAACAAGTAATCACCGATGCACATAGGTCAACTTGGCAAAGTAAACAAAACAATAAACGTAAGGGACAGCCCTATTTCTTATTTCAAATAAATATCTTAGACAGTGCCAACAAAATCTAAACCAAAAGAGAATTGACTCCTATTTCCTTCGGCAACCACAGGGTTATCTAATTTCAACCTTCCTTATCACAAAGAAAAATGATTAAACACTATCACAAGCATTAAAAAAGGGCACACAATTTAATCTCAATTTTCCGTGCAACAATAAATGCAGTGATCAAATGTATTTACAAAAAATATGCAGCAGCATTTAAAGGAGTATTTTAAATTCAATTCTCTTAATCATAACCGCTACAATATGAATTTCGCGGAAAACCCAAAAGCATTTTAATTTAAATTTAAAGAATTTTTAACTAAGTGCTCGACCAAACCAAATCCAATACCCCTTGAGAGCGTGATTCAACTCTCCAGGGGGCCCTAATCTTCCCACCACCAAGTGGAGGCCACACCGCGTGAACCTGAGACTAACAGAGCGCAACCGCTAACAGTCGCCACTCGGGTTGTACGCCCTCACTGAGGCCGTCGGCAACAGAACAGCTTGACAAGTGGACTGTTGACGGCTTAAGGCTCAGTAGAGGCAGCCATGGTGGGAGCTAAGGCGGCAGCTAGCTAGGGCCGCCTCCATCAAATGGGGTACAGTGGTACACCAGTCGCGGCCACTCAGCTAACGGGAGCGATAAGGGTCCAGCGGACTGATGAGTGGCCGTGAAGTTCCTCTCCGCACGCTGAGGGGGTGTGATGACACCCCCGCCCCTGGGGGAATTACCCCCCGACTGGTCGGGGGAGGGACCCCTTTCAAACCTAGGGGCCTGGTGGCTAGCCGGCGGGAGCCGAGCGTCGCCCGTCAACGGGCATGGCGGAGCGCCCCCGCCCGTGGGGGTCGAGGGCCTGGCAGCGCCCCGAGAGGAGACGCCGTTCGCACCCAGGCACAGTACGACATGGTGATTGCCCTGGCAATGCAGACAGGGCCGCTGGTGCGGACAGTCTCGCTGGATGTGCCCTTCCAAACAGGAGTAACACCAGCGGCGCTCCTTGGCGATAGTTCGCCTCGCCGGAACTGGCTTACTTAATAATTTTGGGCAAGACGTTACCCGGTGATCAGATGCTCGACAATAGGAGCAGGGGGGGGTTGACGACGACTTGCCCGGCGGAATTCGCCTCTCACTGGGCACGGCTCGTAAGTCGTCGACGGTGCCCGCCGCGTGCTCGATCTGTCGGCACTGCTCCTCCAAAAACCGCAGCAGGTCATAGAAGGGCGGAATATAGGAGGCCTCGTCCCCGCCGTACCTCTCCTCAAAATGCATTTGAAGGTCAAGAGGTAGACGGGACAGCACGATGCGGAGCAACAAGAAGGCCCATTCGCCCACTGGTAAATCCAGCCGCCTCAACATATTACAGGCCACCAAGACTGGATCCAACAGGTCCGGACGTAGTCTGGCCCGGTCACTCAGCAGCGGGAGGCTCAGAAGCTGCTTAACATGTTCGTCCGCAATTCGCCGGACGTTGGCGTATCTTCTGGCTAGGAGGTCCCGAGCAGTCTGGTAGGCGTCGTCCGACAAGCTCAAATGGCTGACAACGCCCAGGGCCTCCCCCTCCAGTGAGGCCAAGAGGTACGCCATCTTCTGGCTCGGAGTCAAGTCACTCCGGGCGTCCACTAGGCCGTCGAAAAGACCAACGAAAGTCAGCCACTCGGAAAGGACCCCGGAGAACTTTGGCAAGTCCAGAGTTGGGAGTCGTCCCAACAGCTCCGGCTGAGGCTGCTTCCGAACGGACTCGGGCAGGCCACTCGTCCGAGCTTCACGCGCCTCTTCGGCATACCTGCCTTCAGCCTCGATCAACTCGTCCGTGAGCCACAAGAACTGCTCGTAGTCTGCGAAGCAGGAGTCCAGGACTCCCTTTTCCACATCCGAATCCTCGAGCTCAGCGTAAGCCTCCTCCACTGCAGCCCTTCGAGCATCGACCTGCTCGAACCGCTTCATCAAATTATGGACCCTATCCGGTCGACCTATCAAAGCATGGGCGCTGGTGGCCCAGCGTAACTCAGTCCGCAGGCAACGGATTAGCATCTTGGGCGAGGACATCACTACTAAATACAAATTACGACGACGCTCGAGCACAATTACAAAAATAACAAATAAAAAATACAAAAAAATTAACAGCTAACCAATGCAGTTCCTATCAAATCGAGTTGAATAGAAATTACACAAATAAGAACCGCTATTTATTAAATCAAACACAAGTTAGTACAAAAGAAAAGGCAAATCAAATTAACAATAACAAATACTAGTGCGATCAAATCAAGTTAAATTCAAATTACGTAAATACAAATTACCACTCTTTAGTTCAAATACAAATTACAATACGAAAGATACATAACGAAGATACACATCAACAAAAAATGCCTTGCTCGGAAATCGACCCTTCGATAAGTAACACACTACAACCATCCGACAACGATAATTAACCGATTACGTAAAAATAACCATCTACCTACATGACGCAATCTCCCGCTTGCGCGCTAAACCGGGCGTGGCTTTTCAAATTTACCCGCAAACAACAAAGCAAGCTAACAAAGAAAGGAATTTTATTATTACGTATATAATAAAAAAAAATATTTTTACGTATTACGGACTGGCGTGATTGTAGACACAAAATTAAACCAATCAACCCAACGCTCCCTGCCACCAAAATTATTTAATTTTTATCAAATACTATGGTCGGTGGATCGACCGGGAATCGATCCCAGCACCGCGTTCTGCTACCAAATGTTACGGCCGGCAGCTGCCTATCCCAGGAGTAGAATCCTTCGCGGCCCATAGACGAAGAAGCTACAGGCAGATGCTGGTCGGGCGTCCTCACGCCACGGGTTAAAAGTCTAATTACACTAAATAATCCGGGGGGAGCGTTACAATTATTGTACAGAGCTTACTTACCTCTATTCAAGGCGACTGGTCCCTCAGGATTCGGTCAGGTCTCGTGTGGGTGTATTGTGCTAGGAAGTAAAGGTCAGTGATGTGTATTTGGGTGTGGCTGGTAGTGTTGTTGACCTTATTTGACCGTTCCCCCTGCAGCAGTTCGGCCCTCAGCTCCTCTCCAAGCTAAGGTCGCCTTCCGCAGTCACTTTCTTCCTTTGTTACGATTTACTCGCGAAAATGAACACAGAACGTACGGGTCAAAGGTCACCGTTATTTCTAGAATATTAACTACCGCACTAGTAACTAATACAGTCGAATCCACTTATACAGATTCTGCGTTAAACCTAAAGTCCCGGGTAAACTCTCAACATGCGCTACCATTCCCAGTGGTATATTTACTATACGCGCCTATCATAAAATTAAGAGCTCCCGACCAAAAAACAGACTGCCTTCTCCTTCGACGCGAAGAAGACATCTAATCTTTCGCTCTCGACTCCCACCGTTCAGTAAGCTCGGACGTTCAACACGCGCGAACGTCATCCCGTATCAGCCGAGCCGAGAGCCATCTAACGTCGATGCCTGACACCAACGCTTTTGCGTAAACAATTTGTAACATCTTTAACAGCAGCATTAAGCTGCTATTTTACACTGGTATTCTTTGAGAGTATCTCCTTGCTCGGTCGAGCGGACCCATTCGAGCTACATTAAAAATAGCTGCCGCATGAGCATGACTCTACCACATCTATCACAAGACAAACTTGAGAGGAACGTAGCGGCACCTGTGTGAGGAAGTTGCGGAAGGTGAGGAGGCGGAGGCGGTCGGTGAGCTTGGCGCCGGCGCGGCCGAGCAGCCAGGCCTGCAGGAACGTGACCAGCCCGCTCAGCGCCGCCACGCACGCGAACACCCCCGCATACACCTGCGACTTCGCCACGATCTCCGCAGGCTCCGCCAGGGAGAACATCTGCCACAACAATAACCACTCTTTATAATATATAATAAGGGTAACAAACGAGCACACACTCCACCTGATGGTAAGTGGATGTTGTAGCCTATAGACATCTACGTCTATCCTCGATTAAGAATCAAAATGCGGAATAAGTTGTCAGGACTGAGGACTAAGATGGAGTGCCTAGTTTCCAGTAAAAAGGATCACGTATAGATAAGATATATATAAGATATAAAAATTATTTTAAGAAAATATTGATTGCAGAACACTAACCCCGTAGAGCTTGGAGAAGAGAAAAGCGAAGACGGGCATGGTGGCGCCTATAACGAGCGAGGCGATGCCGCCGCCCACCAACAGCGGCCACTCGGCGCGGTTCAGTTTCAGCAGCTCCCAGTTCGACACCGACGGCACTTGCTCACCGCTCTCTGCCTCGCCAAACTCCTCACTCTCGACCTTTTGAAGTGAAAACGTTCTTTAGAATCGTTGTGATTTGAAACTCGATGAAACGAAAAAACGACACTAATAAGAGAAAAAAATACATCGCAAAAAATACAGGCGCAGTGGATTAGCAATGAGTTGTTGCAATGGGGGTCGCGGGTTCGAATCCCGCATGGAACAAGTATTTGTATGGCCTACAAATAATTATTCCGGGTCTGGATGTTTGTTCTCGTGAAATTTAGTTTTACAGAAGAAAACCATAATATGGGGGTAACGTTTTTTTTAAAGAAATAAGAAAGAAAAGACTGCGTGAGAATGAGATAGAATATGGTACGGAATATGCCATACTAAATCGTATGTAATTTTTTCTTTTAAGGTACGTATGTACCATGCTCTATCTGGTAACTGTACGATTGGATGAAACTCACGTGCGGCGGATCGGCGAGAGCGCGCGGCGGCGTGGCCAGCCGCAGGCTGCTGCGCACGAACATCTCGCGTGCTGTCGAACCTATGCAATGCAATACATGTCTAAACTCATTTTAAAAGGACACATACAGACAATCTCTATAATTAATTTATTTTTAAGTTAAGTGCTGCCCAAGATTTAATAATCGTTTTCATGATTGATGTCGAATCGAACATTATTAGAATATTTTGTCTGATACTATGTAAATCCTTATTAATTTACGAAATTACAGTCTGGGGAGGAATATCCAAATCTATTCTCATAAAACTGGAAAGAGTTCAACGAAAACATCACTTTCCCTTCCGTACACATTTCCAACGCGCGATCTATACAAAAAAAGGACGAGTCTACACGACTCGGCAACTTGACATTTTATACACTCACGGCAACATTCTCTATTACCATATGAGCCGCAATACTAAAAGAAAAAATACCTAAGGATGCTATAATATGTAAAATTAAACCTCATTCGCGTTTCGCGAAAATATCTTTCACTTTCCTGGGAGGTTATTTATATAATAAACATAATAAAATTTTAAATATCTTCCCACTAACTACCGCTGTAAATAAATGTCTCCAAATGGTTGGAGACGTTAGATTATGATACGAGAGGAAATATTTTTTTTTATAGGAGAAGGGTGACAAACGAGCACACAGTCCACCTGATGGTAAGTGATTGCTGCGGCCCATAGACATCTACATTTATCCTCTATTACAAATCAAAATGTAGATGCGTTGTCACCCGTGAGGACTAAGATGGAATGCCTCATTTTCAGTAAAAAGGGCCTCCGGCCACCTGCACTCACCAAGCGAAACGCAGAGGTAAACCTCTACTTCACGCTGGTATTCTGTGAGGTCGTGGTACCACCCAGGTTCGAGGCGGCCCATCCGTGCGACAGCAAAAGCTGCCGCGTGGTTCTAAGTTTGAAGTCAAGCTATTTTAAAAATAATCATCATCCGTCTTATATACATCAGCTTCTTTAAGCGTTGTCTGCATTTAGCTGGCCTTTCTCTTGTCTTTATCATAGTAGAAAGGCTTTGCGACAGTTGCTACGACTGGAAGGCGGTTTGGCGAACGTAGTGCCAGACGATAAGCACCTTACCTGCTTCCCGTTATCAATTTCGGTATACTTTAAAGTATATTATTATTTAAATCACCTTAGACGTAGCAACACAGATTTTGTCTCATGATGAATATTAGAGTTAGTGTGACAAACGAATTAATAGTCCAATACTTTTAATTTAATTATAAGAAATTGCTGTAAGTTTTCCGAATAAAATAAAATAAAATAAAATAAAATAAAATACACGGTAAACGACAATATCAGCTCAAAAACGTTCAACCAATTACACAGAAAAACTAAAAGAATGAACTACTACACAGAAAGTTTCTACTACTTAGTTTACTTAATAAGCCTCTCTAGCGCTTTCTTTAAATCGAAACAACAATCCGCTAATGGAGGTGAGGCATTCCATCTTAGTTCCCGGAGTTGACACTGTATCTGTAGCCTTACTTGGTAAAAGTTGGTTGGTGTGATGTCCCTGGATTGCCGTGATCACATATCTTAAGGTGGACTGTAAATTAGTTTGTTACTTCTGTTTTATAAAAAAAAAAAGATAAAAAAGGTTCAAAATTTCAATTTCGGAACGTACTGATATTACGTTATTGGCCAGAATTCTATGTTGTTTAAAAACGGAAAGTATAAAACATAAGTATTATGAATTACGAACCTATTCTGCTTCGGGTAGAACAAACACTGCTGTTGCGCCTTACTGCTTCCGGTTTGTTCTCTACAACTATGTCATCTGCTTCTTCGTCATCGGCAGATTCAGCCAAAGTTTTTTCTATGCTCCTGTTAAAATATATTATTTGTGTTATTGTTATCATCATCATAATTACAGCCCTTCACAAGTCCACTGCTGAACAAAGGCCTCCCCCAAGGAATGCCACAAAGCACGGTCCTGAGCCACCTGTATCTATCGACTTCCTGCATGTCTTACCAGGTCGTCACTCCATCTAGTGGGGGGATGCCCTACACTTCGTCCGCCGGTACGAGGCCGCCACTCGAGAACCATTTTTCCCAATCGGTTGTCGGTTCTTCGAGCTATATGGCCGGCCCATTGCCACTTCACTATCGAAGTTGGACTTACCTAGTCGGACTATTTGTCCCAGGTAAACATACTCGTCAACAACTTCGAGCTTAGTGCTGTCAACAACTACCGGCATAGGTGTAACATGGACATTGAACATGATCTTTGTTTAGTCCATGTTCATCTTAAGACCTATCCGTTAGGAGGCACTATTAAAGTCATTGAGCATAGTGCTTAAGGTCCTCCAGCGATTCTGCCATAAGAACTATATCGTTGGAAAATAGAAGGTGAGTGATGTACGCGCCATTGATGTTAATACCGTATCCTTTCCAGTCCAGAAGCTTGAAAACGTCTTCCAATGCAGCGGTGAAGAGTTTCGGAGATATAACGTCACCCTGTCATACACCTCTCTGCAGTTGGATAGGTTTCGTACTCTGGTTTTGGGCTCGGATAGCCCTTGTAGCCCTACTGTACAAACACTTCAGCACGTCGATATACCGACAGTCAACTTGGCACCGCTGAAGGGACTGCAGCACCGCCCAAATTTCGACGGAATCAAACTTTCTCATAGGTCACATATGCCGACATAGTGGCAAATTGTACTCCTCGCACTTCTGTACAATTTGCCAAAGGGTATGTATGTGGTCTATGGTGCTAAAGCCTTTTCGGAAATCGGCTTGTTCGGGAGGCTAGAAGTCGTCGAGTCTGCTTGCGCGATGATTCGTAATGACTCTCGAAAACAGTACGTATATGCGGCTCAGAAGGGAAATCGGTCTGTAGTTCTTCAAGAGAGCGTTCTCACCTTTCTTGAAGAACAAGACTTCTGCGCTTCCGCACTTCTGTTCCACGCCTCCGGTAAAGTGCCACTATGAAGGACGAAATTAACGAGCTTCTGAAGGACTTCAAGTACCGGTTTTCCACCCTCTTTCAAAAGCTCCGCTGTAATTCCATCCTCGCCCGGGACTTGCCGTTTTTAAGGTGCTGGAGAGCCATTCTAATCTCGCTCAGACTGACGTCCGAGATATCATCAGAATAGTGGCGAATAAGACTTGCTCTTGGATCGTTACTCACACTTGCGTGTGGCTCTAACGATGACGTGTACAGCTGCCCATAGAACTTCTCAATATCACTCAAAATCTCAGGTGTCCCGGAATACGGATTCCTGGGAAAGACTTTGGAGCCCTGGTTCTGCTCGATCGCTTCTTCAATATGAGCAGTATTAAAGTTGCGTAAGTCCCGCCGCAAGCATTTGGAGATCTGTCTGTTTAGTGCCTGTATGCTGTCAAATCCACTGAAGAATGGAAATGAAATGAAATTAACTTTAACAATAACTCTTTATATGTTTCATAAAATTTGTATATACGTGCTGAATAAAATAAAATTATAGGGTTGACATATAGTTAATGTTCCCTTTTTTTATGAGTATAAAGTGATAACTTCTTTATTTTGATCAATTTTGTCAATCCCTTTTTTAAATCATTATAAACAAGTTCAAGCTATTGTATATAAGTGATAATTAATACACGGGTAGGCCGTACTTTTGCGTGAGGTCGTCGTTGACGAGCCGCCAGTAGGCGCCGCGGCGCTCCAGCAGCTGAGCGTGCGTGCCCTGCTCCAGCACCGCGCCCTGCTCCATGTACACGATGAGCGACGCGTTAACTATCGTCGACAGTCTGCGCGACATTACAGTTTGTTAACCACAAGGCCTCCATAATTTGAATGATTAATGTTTTTTTTAAAACAAGGATTTTCTCTTGCGTCGTCGAAGCAGTTTACATAATAAAACTGATAACTAATATAAATCATACAAGATAATATAAATAATAAATATAAAATTCGTTTTATTAGATGTTAAAAATAAATTAACATCTTTAATACAGAAATTGTGCAAGGACAAAAATCCAGACCGAAATAATTATTTCTAGGCTATACAAATATTTCTCCGTGTGGGAATCTAATTAGCGGCCCTCGGCGCTGCAACTCAATTCTAAGTCTACTACTGCATCACGAAGCCGTCTTTCACGTAGCTGTTTGCTAGAATATGTTTAATTTAGTTTCATTAGCCTTTCATTTAAAAACTGATGCTGATGATGATGATGATGATGATGACAAAGACATTGCAAGGATATGAACAATATTTTTGAATAAATTTAAAGTTACCTATGAGAAACCACCAAAGTTGTCCTCCCCACACTAGCGGCGTCTAGAGCAGCCTGCACCTGTTCGACAAAATAAAGTAGCGCTAAGCACTTTTGTTCAAAAATTAAAAACAAAATACGATATAGGGAATCGAAAAGAGTAAGTCGGTTATGAGGTTGAATTATACGAGGTTTAACGCGGGCTAGCTTCTGACAAATCGGTAAAAATAAAGTGACAAATTAATGAAATTACAAACCACCAAACCACAGGCAATGGGCTGCGACTGATGGCATGGTAACCATGGCCCATGGGTCTGCTGCTATATAAAAGTGCAAGTACTGCTATTTGGTGACAGAAAAAGGGCAAGAGGGTTGAACGTACCACTACGGACTCCCGGGCAGTAATGGAGGTCTACCACAAAAATTTACCAATATTTTCCATCGCTGCTGTTTGGCAGGGTGTTGTAAACTGTAATTTTATATTTTCCAGTTGTTATTAGAAAGACACTTATGGTTTGAAATAGAAATAGATTTGTTTTGTGTAATAAAGATTATAAATAATATTTATTGCAAGGAGGTATCAAATAGACTCAACGGCTCAACCGGGATAGAACCACGCTCTCACAGAATAGAGTGTAGAGAACCGAAGACATTTTTTACTGGAAACGAGGCATTCCATCTTAGTCCTCAGGGGTAACAACGCATCTGCAATTTGATTTGTACTTAGGTTAGATCTTAACTACAAATCGTTTGTCACCATTATTCGATAAAAAGTGACTATGGTACAAACTGGCTACCTGTCGCTCTGAGGCGGGGTCCAGTGCAGAGGTGGGCTCGTCCAGCAGCAGCAGCGCCGGGCGCCGCAGCAGCGCGCGCGCGATGGCCACGCGCTGCTTCTGCCCGCCCGACAGCTGCGCGCCGCGCTCGCCCAGACTCGTGTCGTACCCCTGCACGCCGCGATCAGCGACAAATCGATACATAGTTATTTTTTCTCATGAATGAATTATTGACTCCGTGGAGTCGAGTAACTAGCATTACTGTTACTACTACTAACTCAGCTAGTGTTTTTTTCCAATGTTTACTCGTAAATACTTTTTTATTAAAAATAATTTTGTGTTTGTGAATATACAATAAATTTTCGTAAATGTCCTTAGAGGCCAGAGTTCATATATATATTTATCTGGGAGCACGGCTGTGCCCCCGCCAAGTCGAGCAAAAAAGCGGCACGGCCGTACCATCCTTTTCTCGAAGCAGTTCAGGCCATTTCTGAAAACTTATAACTTCGTTATGGATAAAACTAGAAGCCTGAATTTTTACTAACCAAGTAGGCATTGTATAGACTCGGTATATTGCAAATTTCATTAAGTTTGAACTAGTCGTTTAAGAATTATAACTAGTCAAAATTTCTTAATTTTGTCACTTACTGACTGACTGATCATCAAAACTCTGAGGCACTTCTAGCTGACATAGAAACCTCAAATTTGGAATACAATTATTGTTTAGTATATAAATCAAGGAAAAATTAAAATATTTGACAATTTCGGTCCAGCTTTCGAGATACACCAACTGCATAAATAACTTTGTAATCCCATATAAACATATAGTATTACAAAGTTACATTTTTTATTTACAGTGAATGAATCAGTGTACCTAAATATGTATAATGGAATAATAGGTGTAAATAGCTACCTAGATATAACTATCTACAAAAAGAAATGAGATGCCATCAAAAACATAACTTGTAAAAAAAAGCCAAGTCTCGCAACTCAGTTCTTCTACCGTAAAAAGTTGTGAGATCCATGTAATACCAAGTCGGTTAATTTATTCAGTCCATAGATTGATACATAGATTGACTTGGCAATCGCACTAAACAATCTAATTTAATATAATATGTATTACTTGTGAGATATATTGTGTTTTCATGCGATTGCCAAGTCAGTCTATGTATCAATCTATGGACTGAATAAATTAACCGACTTGGTATTACATGCATCTCACAACTTTTTACGGTAGAAAAACTGAGTTGCGAGACTTGGCTTTTTTTTACAAGTTATGTTTTTGATGGCATTAAAATTTTTCTTTGAGCTACTCATTCGGTTTTAAGTCATATCTGGCCCTTATCTGGCCTCGTCTGCAAAAAAGTTTAGAAAAAGTTTCTTAAGCAGGATCATTTCTCCATAGCAAAATCCTATAAGACATAATACTATGGAAATAACTGACATAAACTAATATCGAGCTGTCGCAATACTACTTAAACTTTGAACCATAACCTTTTGCAGCAAAGGCTGCAGAGCTTAGTTGGTTAGTTAAGATACATGGGGGCCCACTGAAGTTTTACGTCGAGAGTAATTACAAGAAAAATAATAGAAAAAACTAGTCTCAATTCTTCCATTTAAAAAAAAATATAGGTCTTCAAATGTTTAACATTTGTTGTTGCTTTATACACCTAATTTTATTGCCTGAGTTTCTCCATGCATAGAAAATATGTTGAGGTAGGTACACAATAGGAATTTTTATATAATTTAGATAAAATATTTATATAGAAGTAAATATCTTATTAATTTCACAACGTACCATTGTTTTAAATTAAGTTCCATACAAATAATCAATATTATTTTTATATGAATGCACTGCCAGTCTATTTTATTGAATTACTTATAAACCTCGCCAAGCGATGCTCTTTTATTAGAACACCAATTTAATTAATATTATTTTGTTTAATTATTTGTAATGACACTGTCTAAGGTGATATGAACTTAAATTAATGATTAATTCATTCAAGGGCTTATAGATAAAATTATACATACTTAGTAAAATTTTATTTACTCTTACGTAATCACTTCTAATTCTGGAATCTTCGAATATTTTGCAATTGCTAACAATACCTAAATTTCTTCGAAGTCGAAGTAATATATTATGTTCTAACAATATATTAAAGTCGTGCCAATCTGATAGGTTAAAAGGCTGAGCAAATTGCGTAGAATCGTTTTGCGCATCGATTTAAGTTTAAACGAACCTTTATAGTAGCAAAATGTTAACACTCACGTTAGTTAACTTCATAATAAACTTGTGCGCTTGTGCGGTTTTCGCGGCGGCTATGAGGTCTTCTTCGGATACGTTGTCTATCCCCAGCGTGATGTTCTCACGGATAGTGCCGCTGAAGAGCACCGGCTCCTGTCCCACCACACCTATCCACACCCCAAGGTTAGTAGGAAACAATAAGTAATACAAAACTCAACGTAAATATACATAGATCATCGTTCCATTACAACCTATCAAAGTCCAACGTTGTACGCAGGCCTCCCCATAGATTGGCTCATAGCGAGGATATTTTCTGTAGTTGGCATGCTTGGCAAACGTTGGCAACCGCAGCGTTTTTGAGTTGTTATCAGGAAGATGCTGCTGCCCATCTCCTATTTAATTTCCGTCAGTCGCCTGTTACTGCACCCACGGGATGATATTAGATAGTGGACTTTCTAACTTCGCCACTACACAGCGGTAAGCACCTATGGTAATAGGTACCTAATTCTCTAAATGTATTGGGTGAGCTTTAATTACTTAAGATAATAAAATAAGTAACAAAACTGTAAATAGATAGCAGAACCATATTTAGGGGTAAGGAGGTAAGGTAAGAGGAAGAGAGCCTAACTCAAATTGAATCTTCACAATCTATTATAAGTTAAAAAAAGTTAAAGATACAGCCTATATACGTCCCACTGCTGGGCACAGGTCTCCTCTCATTTCTGAGAGGGTTTTAGGGCAAGGAAATGTCCGCCACGCTGCCCCATTGCGTGTTGGCAAACTTCACATGTCTTCGAAATATTTTTGTCTTATTTCTCAGACACGCAGGTTTCCTTACGATGTTTTCCTTCACCGCCGGGCACGTGGTAAATCAGCACTTAAAATTGCAATTAACAATTTCATTGGTGCTGGCGGGGATCGAACCCGGGTTGCTCGCGTACTGTGAAACTTACAGCGAGCGCTTAACATCTGAGCTACCATGGCTTCTAAAATCGATTAGAAGACTTATAAAAATTGGTTAAGTATGAAAAAAGTAAAATAAAGACTACGATGGAACAAATTAACTTAGTATTAAAGGAATTGGAATGAAATTCCTTACGAATCTGGATATTTTGTTTTAAAAGCCGCTTGCATATTTGCCGGTCTCTAGCCGGGATGGAGATGTGATTTAGATGTGGACAGGCGTGTCGCTGCCGGGAACAAAGTCAATGGTGCCCTGACTGCGTTAGTCAAAAGGCAAGGCGTAGTGAAGAGTGCACGCCTTGCAATACATGACGCAGTGTTGGTACCGACTTTGTTATATGGCAGCGAAACCTGGGTATGCCAGAAGAAGCATAAAAGCAAGTTGAATGCAGTGGAGATGCGATCTCTTCGTAAAATGTGCGGCGTTACCATGGCCGACCGAAAGCGAAACGAAGAGATTCGCAATATGTCAGGTTTGAAAGATGACCTTATCACAAACATTGATAAGGGCGTGCTTCGATGGTTTGGGCACGTTGAGCGAATGAGTGAAGACCGAATGGTGAAGAAAATATATAGCGCGAAAGTTAATATTAAAAGGTGTCGAGGTAGACCGAGACTAACTTTCGAAGACCATGTGAGCAAACTGCTCGAAGAGGGGAGGGTCAAGAGTACTCGGATACCTAGACGTGCATGTATGAAGAAGATAATGAATCTGAAAGAAGCGAAAGAGGTATGTAAGGATCGTGACACTTGGCAATCTGTTCTCTCTGGCTACCCCGTCAGGGACTGTGCGTGAAGATAAGTTAAGTTTCGTTAAGTTTTAGCAAAGTACTCCCAAGAAGAGGACTCGATGTTGAATTTTGCATTTCGTCTCTCTCACCGATGCTGCGGCGGTAGTGGTGCAGGTGCAGGCTGGCGAGGCTGTGGCCGTCCACGCTGACGGTGCCGCTGTCCGGTTCGTAGGCGCGCTGCAGCAACTGCAGCAGTGTGGACTTGCCGCATCCCGACCCTCCCACCAGCGCCACTGTCTCGCCGGCCTTAACGCGCAAGCTAAGTCCACGCAACACCTGACAAATACATATTATTAGAATAGAATAAAATATTTTTTATTCAATGCGGATTACAATTCATAAACCTTATTCAAAGTAACAACAAAACCTGTCATGGGAAGAACCAGCAAGAAACTCAGCGGGACTTGTTTAAAAAAAAGCACAACTTACAATATAATATTTTATACAATTGTTATGAAAAAAATTAGAAACAGCGTGGTAGAGATCACCTCATTCCCAGGGGTTTATTATCAGTCATGTACTCTTTAGTAGTATATTAACCCTTACTAGACAATTTTTGCTTAATAAATATTTTAAACCTTTTGATAGAAAAGTCTGTATATTTTCTGGGACTTTGTTGTAAAAGCGTATACATTGCTCCATGACGGAACTAGCGACTCTTTGCAGCCGAGTAACTGGTATAACTAACTTGTGCTTCTTCCTAGTATTTACAGAATATACATCACTAGTTTTAATAAAACTATTTTTGTTTTTGTGACATACAATAAGTTCTCGTAGATATATTGAGAGGCCAAAGTTAATATATTTATTTCTTTAAATTTTTCTCTAAGAGATTCCTTCAGACATAGTATATAAATTGCTCTTATGGCTCTCTTTTGCAAAACAAAGATAGTTTCAATATCAGTCGCATTACCCCGTAGCAAGGTTCCATATGACATTATGCTATGGAAATAACTAAAATTAACTAATCTAGCTGTTTCAACACATAATGTAAGTCATCTAATCTTTTTTACAGCATATACTGCAGAACTAAGTTTGCTGGCTAATTTAGATGTATGAGGGCCCCATTTAAGCTTCGCGTCAACTGTGATTCCGAGAAAAACAGTGTATTCAACGAAGCCCAGCTCCTCCCCATTTGAAAGCACATTGATATTCACCTGTTTAACATTGGGTGTAATGAATTTAATACATTTCGTTTTACCAATGTACTACTTTTGATATAACATTATTCACTTCGTCATATTTCAATAATTGCCTTTTTAGTCGGGAAATCAACGAAGTATCATCAGCAAATAATTATATATCATGGTTATTCCCTACCAAGTAAGGTAAGTCGTTAATATAAACTAAGAACAGAAAGGGACCAAGAACTGAGCCCTGAGGAACACCCATATATCTATGGATGCAATTCTTACGGATCGGTAGTATCCTACCGATCCGGAAGAATTGCATCCATTAATAACAACTGTTTGCGTTCTATTATTTAGATATGACATAATAAGTTTAAGCACTATATTTTTTACACCATAATGATGTAGCTTCCTGATTAATGTCTCATGGTGAACACCGTCGAAAGCCTTGGAAAGATCACAAAAGATACCCAAAGCATCTTCTGAATTTTCCCATACACAGAAAGTATGTTTGATTAGCTCAACACCGGCATCGGTTGTCGAGCGATTCCTTGTAAATCCAAACTGATTGTTATGGAGTAATTAATTTACATTTAAAAAACTTAACATTTGATCTAGAATAATTTTCTTTTAAATTTTACTGAGCGTTGGCAGTACTGAAATTGGTCTAAAATTGGTGGGGTCCAATGTATTGCCTGATTTAAATAAAGGTATAACTTCACTATGTTTCATTAAATCAGGAAACACGCCAGATTCGATACTAGCATTGAAAATAATAGTAAGTTGGGGTCCGATCGCATCTATTATAGACGCAATAACTTTCCTATAGATCTGCTGTTTTCTTAATATCAATAGTTTTGAAATACTTTACAATATCACCTGATAATATTCTATGAAATGCAAATTCTTTTTTACAGACATTTAGATTTTGTTTGAGTAATGACTCGGCGACATCAGGGGAGAAATTGAGTGATTTTGTAGTCAAGATCAAAATGTCAGTAAAATATTGTTCAAAAGCCGTTGCAACGTTTGATCTGATTTTGTCAAATTATTGTTAAAATTTAATTGAAAGTTTCAGTTGTGTAGTTACATCTTGCCAATTTCACTATTGATTATACTCGAAGTCATTTCAATTTTATTAGAGGCATTCTTAATTTTGTTTCTTAAATATAAAGACTTGGCTGCAAAACACACTCTTTTAAATATTTTTTACATATTCTCTAAATAAATCACTATGATTATATTATCTTTCATTGTAAAGGTCATATATTTTTTGTCTACTCCTATGGATTTCTACTGTCGCCCACTCATTGAACGATTTGCAACTGTTTAAAGAGAGTGTTTTAGAAGTAAATATTTTATTAAATTCAAGAGTTATTAATTTAAATAATGATCCATATAAATAGTATTGTTTTTATATGGAAGAAAAGGCAGCTTTTTCAATATACTACTTCTAAATCTCTCTAAGCGATGTTCATTTATTGGAACAAGCACAACTTTCTTAACTTTCTGTTTTTGGTTAAGAATCAAAATGCATTACGTTGTCAACCCTGAGAACTAAGAAGGACTCGTTACCAGTAAACAGCGTTTTTGGTTCTCTACACCCAACATACGAAACACAGCAGCATAAAGTTGTTATTTTACGCTAGTATTCTGTGAGAGCGTGGTCCTGCCCCGGTCGAGCCGACCCATTCTTGTTAGAACCATAATATAGCTGCAGCGTGGCTCTACCACGTATAAACATGACTTACCTTCACATCAGGGCGTGAAGGGTAGTTGAAATAGACATTATCGAACACGATGTCTCCCTTGAAGCTGTCTGGCTTGTTGCCCACGTCGCTGAGTGCGTTAATGCACGAGGGTCGCTCCAGCAGCTTGAACAGCGACTTGGCCGCGCCGCGCGCCGCAGAGAATATTTCCAGATGCGGCTGGCACATCGCTATGTTTTGCGCCGCCATGAACGTACAGAACAGTATCTGAGATAAAGAATAGCATATCGATGGTTATATTGTTCGCTGAATGAAACAATGATCGAAATCGAAATATTTATTCAATATAGATTATAAATAAAATTTATTGAACACCGAATGATAAAATATGGCTGTATTTTTATTGAAATAATTAAGATCATTTAAACCCATATATCGCAAACGAATAAATTAATTTGAATGCGAAGGGTCGAATTATTTTAATGACATGGGAACTTTTGTTTCGTTTATTTTTTCAAAGAAAAATTGACTTAAGCACTAGACAGATATACTTCTGAAGAGTGTTTTGTTCCATCTATTACATTTGTTCATATTTTAGAATTTGCAATTCCCAAATTACTTTTCCTAGACTAACGTGTTTAGCAGATATTTAGGACCCTGTCAAGAATGAGCGGTTGCATACTGACGGTGACCATGACGCCGGGGTGGTACTCGCGTTCGGGCGGTGGCAGCGGCACATCGCGGGCGACCAGCGCGGCTCCGTACGCGAACACGACCGCGTTGAGCCCGTACGTCAGCAGCCAGCCCAGCCCCGCGCCCGCGCCCGCCCACGCCACGCGCTTCTTCGCGGCCGCCGCGGCCTCCGACAACGCTGCCTCGTATCTGCACCAGACCATATCTGTTTCACTCACGTGATAACGCCATCCATCCATCCATTACAGCTGAACATAGGCCACCCTCTGGATTGACTCATACGGAGGATTTTGCCATAGTAGCCACGCTTGGTAGACGAGGTTATTTTTATAGAATAAGGGTGACAAACGAGCACACAGTCCACCTGATGGTAAGTGGTTGCTGCGGCCCATAGACATCTACATCTATCTTCGATTACGAATCAAAATGCAGATGCGTTGTCCCCCGTGAGGACTAAGATGAAATGCCTCGTTTCCAGTAAAAAGGGTCTCCGGTTCTCTACACTCACAATACGAAACACAGCAGCGTTAACCTGCTATTTTATACTGGTATTCTGTGAGAGCGTGGTTCTTCCCCGGTCGATCCGACTCATTCGTGCTACAACCATAATATAGCTGCAGCATGGCTCTACCACGTATAAGTTGACAATTATATAATTTTATGTTGCTATCAGAAGCTATATTATGGTTGTAGTACACATGGCCGACCTACTCGACTAGAGAGACCACACTCTCACATAATAGCAAAATAGCATATAACTGCTGTGTTCGTATGGTTAATATAGAGAACCGAAGACCCGTTTTATAGAAATTCTATCTTAGTTCTCAAAGGTGGCAACGCATCTGTATTTCGATTCTTAATCGAGAATAGATGTAAATGTTTATAAGCCACTGCGTCCACTTACCGTCAGGTGAACTGTGTGCTCGTTCGCCACCCTTATCCTATAAAACAACACGATAACCGAGTAGCAGTGGAATAAGTTGCCAGCATCTGTCTTCCCATCCGTATACAATGTAGGTGTGTCTTCAACGCTAGAGTTAAGGCTTTTGTTAAGCCAGTGCAGTTTACCATCTTCGGCTACATCACCACTTGCCATCAGGTGGAAAGATGTCAAGCACTCGCTTAGAATAGTAAAAAAATTGGCACCAGTCGTAACTTGTGTCATAGAAACACAGTGAAATCAATCCAGTATTACACGTAATGAATTGATTTTAGTGAGTGTGTTTTTCCACAGACAGTGTAATCATATTAAAACTACTAAACGAAAATAAAAGGCACTATATTCATCTTTTACTACGTAATTTGTTTACAGACTTACGCAAGACAATTTGTCGGGCTACCACTTCTTGTTAACTACGAGTAGGTTTATTTTTCTTTTTTTATTTAAAACAAGCTGTTCCCCGCGACTTCGCTCGCGTGTAATTTATTACGATTGGATTTTATGGGTTTTATTTTTTGCGCGGAACCCTAATTCTTTTTCTAGAATAAAAGTAGCCTGAGTTACTTCTTATCTCACCAGCTATCTGCCAGTGAAAGCCCGGTCAAAATCGGTCCAGCCGTTTCGGAGATTAGCCGGAACAAACAGACAGACAGACAGAAAGACAGACAGACAGACAAAAATTTTAATTATCGTGTTTTTGTTATAAGTACCGTATATACTTTCATATGCATATAGTAAAAAGCTGTTATTTCGACATTACAAACAGACACTTCAATTTTATTTATTTGTATAGACTAGCTGTACCCCGCGACTTCGCCCGTGTGTAATTTAGGGTTTTAATTATATTGCTCAGAATCTTAATTCTTTTTCTCAAATATAAGTGGCCTAAGTTACTTCTTAGAACATCAGCTATCTTCCAGTGAAAGTCCCGTCGAAATCGGTCCAGCCGTTTCGAAGATTAGCTGGAACAAACAGACAGACAGACAGACCGACAGACAGACAGACAAAATTTTTAAAACTTGTGTTTTTGTTATAAGTACCGTATAAACATTTATATGCATTTAGTAAAAAGCTGTTATTTTAACATTACAAACAGACACTTCAATTTTGTTTATTTGTATAGATTAACAATAATATGCCGCTAACAATAAATAGCCGCGCTAATTGCCTGTATTTTATTAATTATTCATTTAGTTACAGAAAGGGGTTTATCTTATTTAAATATAGCACTTCTAATTAAATCGTTGTGGAGTTTTGCTATTTAGTAAAAATCGATCAATCCATCCATTACAGCCTATAAAAGTCCACTGCTGAATATAGGCCTCCCCCATAGATTGTTGTATTGGGGGATATTTTCCTTATTTGCCATGTTTGACAATCAGGTTGGCAACCACAGTTTTTTCATTATGGAAAATGCTACTGACCATTTCCTGTTTCAGTTTCTCTCTGTCGCCTCTTACGACACCCACGTGATGATATGGGGTAGTGGATATTCTTACAACACCATTACACGGTATAATAATAATAATAAAAAAATAGCAAGATATAATTATGCTGTCAGATATTATGTATTAACCTTTGAATACATCCACCAACAAAAACTATTAATTAAATGATAATGGGAGTTAAATAGGATTTGTAAACACATACATAGATCGCCGGTTCAGATCCGGCTCGACGGACCGAACAAAATGCAGGACTTGTCTACATTTTCAAATATTTGTAATGATCATTAATAAATTGAGATAATAATTTACTGCTTAAATGTGTAAAATTGATACTGATGCTCGCAACACGCGAGGCTTTTTAGCGCTTGTGTAGTATATCTCATATCTGTAATTATGCCTAGAATTAAAGTGAGAAGAAATAGGAACCTGTCGACTTCGAGCTGCTCGCCGGCGTAGGCGCGCACGGTGCGCACGGCGGCGAGCGCCTGCTGCACCAGGCGGCCGGCCGCGCCGTAGCGCGCCACCTCCGCGCCCGACCAGCGCGTCTGGTACTGCACACACCACAACACGCTACACTCACGCGCTCACTTACTGTTGATAACAATAATTGCCTAAACACCGAGTTTCGGTTACAGTGGCCAGTCTTAGAGACTAGCCATCTGCGCAGGATTACAGTGTCCTCTTTATTACTCTCTATTCCTTCACTTTCAAAGTTTGGTGGGACGGTAATCCGACACTTGCGGAGAGAGATCAGGAGCAGGCCCAACGGCTTTACGTGCTTTCCGAGGCACGGAGGTGAAACACCGCCAACTTCTTGACTCCAGGTTGCTACTGAGAGTTTCTGGACAGAAAAACCCGAAACTGATTTTGGTACGACCAGGGATTCGAACCCGTGACATGATCAGCAACCGCGTTTACGACCACTACATCAACGAGGCAGTTATTCATATTATTATTATTATTCCTAGGTATATTAATAAGAAACGAACCCTAGCAACCAGGGCTGCCACGAGGATAGCGAGGGGCACGAGCGCCAGGGCTGCCAGCGTGAGCTGCCAGCCGTACGACAATGATAAAGCGCAGCACAGGGTCACGGAGCCAGCCAAGTACGAGATCATCGCTACCTGCTCGCCCACGCCCTGTCGCAGCTTCTCCGTCTCTCTGCAACAACAGCTTTGTCTTAGTCACGGAGCTGAAGTACAGTTTATTGATAAGTGCCAAAAGGGTCGCATAATGTCGTAGTTTTGTGGCACAATTGCTCCCGTCATTGAAAAATGATATAGGGGTAAAATATTCATGCATTGTAATAAATATATTTGACATGCATAACGATATATATGTATGTAACGCGTGAATAGTTTTCCAGTTTGGCTTATATTTTTGTAATGTAAAGTAGGTATTCTACACACAAGAAGAATATAAACCACACGGGACATAATTCAGACATAATTCAACATTAAACTACTGTGACTGAAACTCTCCTTTTTTAAAGTCTGTTAATTTAACTTTTGTAAAGTATTGAATAAAACCAAAATTATATAATTCGTAATATTCAAGAAATAAAGAAGGAAGCATATCTCTTACTCGGTGAGCGAGGCGGCGAAGTTCATGGTGGTGTTGGTGTCGAAGAATGCGATTTCCTGGCTGAGCACAGCGCGCAGCAACCGCCAGCGCAGGCGAGCTATCTGCAACCAACACACAGCTTTATATTATGGTGCATTCTAAAAATCAGGAGATGGGCAGCAGCGTCTTCCTAATGACGACTAAAAATTAAAAATTGCGATTGCCTACCCGCTTGGCAAGCGTGGCAACCAGGGCAAACATCTCCCCTGTGAGGCAAACTACGGGAGAAGGCCCATGTTCACCAGTGAACTTTATTAGGATGGTAACGGTAACATACAAAACACCTCACAAAAGTATCATCGTAATCGGATGAATGACAAATGCAGCGGTTCCCCGCGACTCCGCGCGCATGGAATTTATTACGATTGGATTTTATGGGTTTTAATTTACACGGAACCCTAATTAATTTTCTAAAATAAAAATTGTCTAAGTTACTCCTTATAACATTAGCTATCTGCCAGTGATAGTCCCCTCAAAATCGGTCCAGCTGTTTCGGAGATTAGCCGGAACAAACAGACAGAGAGACAAAAAATTTTAAAATAGTGTTTTAGGTACTGTATACACTTTCATATGTATTTAGTAACAAGCTGTTATTTGGACATTACAATCAGATACTTCAATTTTATTTATTCGTATAGATGTATAGATATAGATACTTTTTTATAGGATAAGGGTGACAAACGAGCACAGTACACACAGTACAGTAGTTAGCTTGATGGTACGTGGATGCAGTGTCCCATAGACTTCTACACATAACCCCGATTAAGAATCAAAATGCAGAAGCGTTGTCACCTCTGAGGCCTAAGATGGAATTCCTCGTTTTCAGGAAAAAGCGGTGTCTTGTTCTTCTAATATATTCAAAGCTTCATAAATGATGATATGATAAGATGTATACGATGTAGAAAATCCCAGAAAATATACAAAATCTGACTTCCACCAAACTTAAAAACTTTATTAAATAAAGATATACAATATTTGTTTAAGAAAGAGTTCTTATTAAGGAATTTATAGATGATAATAACCCCTGGGAATGAGGTGATGCTATGCCATGCTATTTCAATTTTTTTTCGTTGTTAACAATTGTGTAACTCTAATGATTGTACACTGTTTTTTTTTTCAAAAAAAGAACTCCCGCTTGATTTCTTGCTGGTTCTTCCCAGGACAGAGTATTTTTCAAGCCGACAACGGATTAAGCTGCTATTTTAAGCTGGTATTGTGTGGGAGCGTGGTCCTACCCCGTTCGAGCCGCCAAATTAGTGCTACAAGCATAATGTAGTTGCAGCGTGGCTCTATCATGTATGAAAAAGCTATTTATAACCTATATTGGATAAAAAAAGTCTATTTCTATAATAGTTAAAGAGTTTGTACCATTCTGGCAGCAGCATGGTTGCAGAGCGTGACGGCAGCAGTGGCGGCCGCCAGCTGTGCTACCATGATGGCGACGCTGGCCCACGCGAACGCCAACGAGTCTTCAACTAGCGCATCCATGTGCTCCGGACGTTCGCCGTTGGGTCTGCGAGTGCAAAAAAATTGTGTTAATACTAAAAGTAAAAGCTACGACTTCAATGATTTTAATTTTTAATTTTTTTTAAAGAATTAGGGTGACAAACGAGCACATAGTCCACCTGATGGTAAGTGGATGCTGTGACCGATAGACACCTATACATTACATATTCAATTAAGAATCAAAAATACTTAAAAATAAGGCTATCCGCAGTAGAACCAGAGTAGCCGACATACTCGTAGATCAACGGATTAGTAAGCTGAAGTGGTAATGGGCCGGCCATATAGCTCGAAGGATCGACAACCGATAGGGAAGAAAGGTTCTCGAGTGGCAGCCTCGCACTGGTAGGCGAAGTGTAAGGCATGCCCCCTAGATGTAGTGATGACCTGGTAAGACATGCAGGAAGTCAATGGATGCAGGAGGCTCAGAACCGTGCTTTGTGGCATTCCTTGGGGGAGGCCTATGTTCAGCAGTGGACTTGTGAAGTGCTGTAACGATGATATTGCTGATGATCGTTGGTAGTAGAGGTTAAAATCAGCGATTGCAATTTGGCTGTAATGATGACGATGATGAAGAATCAAAATGCGGATGCGTTGACACCCTTAAGAACTAAGATGGAATGCCTCATTTTCAGTATTATGGTTCTCCGGTTCTCTACACTCACCATACTAAACACAGCAGCGTTAAACTGCTATTTTAGGCTGATATTTGAAATAGACTAATTTTATAATCAAGCAATTATGTTTTCTACCGATTTTAAAAAAGAGATGGTACTCAATTCGACTGTGTTTTTTTTGTATTTTGTTTTATGTTTTTTTATTATTGTTATTACACTTGGACTTTTGACGCGACCCTAAGGGCACTTAACGCTTTAAAACATTAGGTGGTTTATGCTATAGGTGACAAGGAAATAGCTAAATATACATGCAAACTCCCGGAGTATTAGCAGTATAAAGAGGCAACAAGAACGTACAGCCAACGCCCACCGCCGAACAGTTGTAACAGGTAGGAGTTTGATGCTGGTTCTTCGGCGCGGTGACGCTGCACGAAGAGAGCCGTAATCTCGCCGTAGGCCAGCAAGGCCAGCACCAGCCCGCCGGCGCACAGCCAGCCCAGCACTGCACCCAGCAGCGTGGCACATCGCTCGTCCCACCGCGCGTACCGCCACTGCGTGTAACAACCACTACTTCATACGCCATAGACATAAGACACAGAAACATTTATTCCAACACTTACATAAATACACATGACACATTTTTTATAGAATAAGGATGACAAACGCACAGCCCACCTGATGGTAAGTGCATACTGTCCCATAGACGTTTATCCTCGGTTAAAAATCAAAATGCAGATGCGTTGTCACTCCTAAGGACTAAAATGGAATGCCTCGTTTCCAGTGAAAAGGGTTTCCGGTTCTCTACACTGACCATACGAAACACAGCAGCATTGCGCTGCTATTTTAGGCTGGTATTCTGTAAGAGCGTGTTCCTTCCCCGGTCGAGCCGACCTATTCATGCTACAACCATAATGTAGCTGTAGCATGGCTCTACAACGATAAAATGACTTATTAAGAAAAAAAGAAACAGAAAAAAAAGAAGTGCACATATTATATTATGTGTATGAAAACACACAAACACATATATATATACCTAGTCAGGTCATAAATTCTGTCACATGTTTAATATAAAATAATTGAAACAAGTTTATTCATTATGTAACTATTTATATACCAAAATGAACTTAACAAAACATAGATTCTTATGACACTAAAGTTTATTCAAGATGACCTCCGTGATTATGAATACAGGCCTTCAATCTGCGCGGCCAGTCGTCTATCGCAGCACGATCGAGGTCCATGTCAATATAGGCGGCTGCCTTAATCAAGGATGTCTTGAGTGACTCCAAATTGGGATGAGGCTTTGAGCAGGCCTTTTCCTTCAAGTGTTGCCATATCTTGTAATCTAACGGATTCAAATCTGGATTGGAGGAGGGCCAGTCTTCGTGCCGGATGAAGTCGATTTCACGCGCCGCCAGCCAGTTTTGTGTGCTCTTCGCTCTATGAGCTGGCGCCGAATCTTGTTGGAATACCCAGTGCCTGTTATTGAACATGGTATGAGAAACAGGTTCCACAAGGTTCGTCAGGACTGTATTTTGATACACAACTGCATTCGTTTTTACACCTTTCTCACAAAAATGTACCTCTGGGCTTACCCAATAAGAAACTCCCAACCATACCATGAGCGAGGATGGAAAATGACCTCGTTGGACACGTGGAATATGGTTGCTCGTTTCTTCACTACTGTGTGCGTACACCTTATCATTTTGTTTGTTGTAGCTCTCTTCTACGGTAAAAATTTTTTCATCCGAAAAAATAATTTCCCGATATTTTTTTCCCGCGTACCGCTTCAACAAAGCGCGGCATCTCTTTAGTCTCAGGTTCATTAGACGAGCATTCAAACGATGTCCTGTTTTTCTTCGATATGCCCGAAGCCCTAAGTCTTCATTTAACACCCTTTTCACCATGGTTCTGCTTAACCCCATCCGAAGGGCCAACAGTTTCTGCTTACGTTTGGGATTTCTTTGAATTCGCGCCTTCACAGCTTTTATCACTGCTGGAGTTCTAACAGACCGAGGGCGACCACTTCTTGACCTGTCATTTACACTAGAGTCTTCATTGTATCGTTTGATGGTACGATAAACTGAATCTTTTGGTTATATTCAAATTTTTCAATATGTCAAAAATTTAAATTGGCGCGTAACCGCAACGATGCAACGCAATAACTGCAACACGGTCTTCTTTAAGCGTCCACTCCATATTTAAAAATGAGTAAAATTTTAAAAAGTATACAGTTTTATTTTCATGAACAATTCGAAATTCGAATTCAATAAACTTTTTTGTGGCCAGTATTCTAAAAGAAACGTTTTTACTGTGTGACAATACTTATGACCTGACTGTGTATATTAAAAGAAAAATCGTGTGCTAGGATCAAGATTTGGAAGAGACCGTCTCAGCATAAGCGACGAGCTTGCAGCGCTGATTTTCATTTGGCCTCGGACGTGTTTGGACGGTCAACAATATGCGAGCTAGTAATTCTTCATCTATAATTGTATACTCCATGTGTGATGTGGCGGGCGATGCTTATGTATTCACTTGTAGGGCACTGTGAGGGTGCTCTAAGCCAACGGTTATAAAGAGTCGTTACGAAGGAGCCTATATGTATCCGGATTAGGGTCATAGGATGTGTTCAATGTTCAAAACGTGTAAAAAAATCGCCAATCAACTACAGCGTTTGGCTTGTTATACCAATAGAAGTTGATTGCATTGCCCAAAGGGCGCGGCTGCCGGCGTCAATGTCGTCAAACGAGCATGCGGCTCACCTGATGCTAAGTGACTACCGCCGCCCATGAACAACTGCAACACCTGGGAGGGAGTTGCAGATGCGTTGCCGGCTTTTTAAAAAGGAGTACGCTCTTTTCTTGAAGGTCCCTAAGTCGTATCGGTCCGGAAAAATATATATATTTGATAGCTGGTGCTTCTCATGTGGTATCATATAAATTTGATTAAGATCTGACCAGTAATTTTTGAGTTATCCTTCATAATACGTATTTAATTGACTTCGCCTACATTGAATATGTTCTCATTTTCTTTATATTGAAGTCGGTTGTATATATTTTTTTTAATTTTATATCTTGTATTGGTATCTATAACATAAGTAGGCACTTATTAATTCCATCTAAAATTTTTTCGCCATTGTTCTTTATGAGCAGACATAGAACATAATAACAGGCCCCTGGTTTTTTTGTGGTTTACTCTCCGGTTCGGTCGTTTTAAAGTATTCGTAATTTAAGGCGGGCAAGGTGCAAGAATATGCGTGTGTACGAGTATTAATCATCGACTTCGGAAGCGTCTGTGCTTCGCATTCCTAGGGTACTTTTTGCACTGTGCGGCGCTCCCATGCCCTTGGCACTACTGATGAAGGACGGATCCGCGCTTAGCAGTGCACATTATAAATGTCTTTACAACCTTGTAGACTTTAGAATATTTTAGCCATGGAATCTTAAATCTAGGTTTGAGATGAGAAAATTTGTGGCAGTTTGCCTAATTTACGAAATAAGATTAATCAAAACCAGAAATCACTTTGGAGCTTTTTTTTAAGTAATTACAACCGTAATCTTTAGCTAAAAGAGGTCACGAATTAGGTGGGTACTGAGTAATTAGTTTACTTACAAATCCTAATATCATTTCTAGAGGATATCGATTTATAGAGGACGGTTATCAAAGACAAAATCTGTGTTCAAGGTATTTATTACTATCTTTTTTACGTGGTAGAGCCATACTGCAGCTAAATTAATAGTATAGTTGTAGCACGAATAGGTCGGCTCGACCGGGGAAAGACCACGCTCTCACAGAATACCAGCATAAAATAGCAGCTCAACGCTGCTGTGTTTCGTATGCTGAGTGTAGAGAACCGGATACCCCTTTTTACTGGAAACGAGGCATTCCATCTTAGTCGTCACGGGTGACCACGCATCTGCATTTTGATTCGTTATCGAAGATAGATGTAGATGTGTATGGGCCACAGCAACCACTCATCATCAAGTGGACTGTGTGCTCGTTTGTCACCCTAATTCTATAAAAAAAATCTAGGTCATAGAACACCTTATGTTTTTAGAAGTCTCTAACGTGGTACAGTCACGCTGCAGCTATATATATTATGTTTGCACAGGGAATAGTTTGGCTTGTCCGGAAAAGGACCGAGCACTCACAGAATATCAGTGTAAAACAGCAGCGTGTTCCGTACGGAGTGAAGAGGACCGGAGTCGTTTTTTCTGTTAGCGAGGACATCGCATCTGTAGCCCTTGGTCGTGTGTCAAACGATTATATGATATGATATTGGTGCGTTGTACTTGTATGTTTTTTTAATAGAATAGGAGTAACAAACGAGCACAGAGTCCATCTGATAAGTGTATACTGTAGCCCATAGACATATCTACATTTATCCTCGATTAAGAATCAAATTGCAGAAGCGTTGTCACTCCTGAGGACTAAGATGGAATGCCTCGTTTCCAGTAAAATGGGTCTCCGGTTCCCTACACTCACCATACGAAACACATCAGTATTACGTTGCTAATTTATCCTCGTATTCTGTCCCGGTCGAGCCGACTCATTCATGCTACAATCATAATATAGCTGCAGCGTGGTTCTACCACGTAATAAAATGTAGTATTACAATTTTACTAAGGGCTGATTTTTCAATCGTCAGATAAATGTTAACCATCCACTAAATTATCTATCCATCTATCCTTTATAGCCTATAAAAGTCCACTCCTCAACATAGGCCTCCGCAACAGATCGCCTCATAGAGGGAAATTTTGCTACAGTTGGTAAAATTTTGGTCGGCAACCGCAGTGTTTTAAAATTTAGAGTTGTTATCAGGAAGATGCCGCTGCCCATTTCCTGTTTGATTCCCTCTGTCGCCTCTAACGACACGCACGGGACGATATGGGGTAAATGATTATAACCTGACTTAATATAAAACTAAAACCATTAAACTATTTTTATCTCCTAAATTTTCAATTTTCCTTTTGCTGTATTTTATCCTGTATACGAGTCGACCAAACGCGCGAACTTAGGCAGACCATTAAAATAAGAAAAGTCACATATTTGGTGCACGTGTTCAGGCACGAGAGGCACGAGCTACTACCAATGATTATGATTGCAAAAGTTGCCGCAAGATGAGGCATGTTACATCCGAGAGTGGAAGGGAATTGCGAGTGCCGCCGAGTTGTTTCACCTCGCGAAGAATAGAGCCGAGTTCACTAAGCTGCCAACCTTCTCTAGTTTGAGAGAGAAAAGAAGTATTTTATCCCACAAATAACTGTATTTGAAGATTGACAAATCGGTCCTAAATACTTTAATAAGCTTAGTATTGTCAACTGCGACACAATTTTACTTTTATCTCTAAAATAACGTTACCTCCAAACTAATATTTTAACCTATATTGCGGAGGTAGTTTATATATAAATTTCACAAAAATAAATATCAGACCCGGAATAATTGTTTGTAGGCCATACAAATACTTGTTCTGTATGGGATCCGCACCAGCGGCCCCCAGCGCTGCAACTCATTCTAAGTATAAATTATCTATTTCATACCTCAAACCGAATAATCCATTTACGTTAAATATTTCCATGTTGAAAATAAATATGCGTTATATTGAGCTGCTCATATTGAGTGCAGTATCAACAAATAACATTAAACAATTAATATAAAAGAATCGCTTCTTTGTTTTATACATAACATAAATCGAAGATAAAGGCATTATTACTTTGTGGCTCAGTGGTCACTAGACCTGGTAAATCGTGGTATTTGTCTATGGCAAGTGGTCATGCATGCAGCGAAATATAGTAAAGCGCATGGGCTAAGCTAATAATTACTAGATAATAATTTAATTGGCAGCCGTGTAGTGGCGGTCAAGAATATCCACTACCCCATATCCTCCCGTGGGTGTCGTAAAAGGCGACAATGGGAAACAGGCGGGAGGTGGGCAGCAGCATCTCCCTGATAATAGCCAAAGTTACAATAAAAAAAAAAACTGCGGTTGCCAACCCGCTCGCCAAGCGTGGCAACTATGGCAAATACCCCTCTATGAATGTAACAAAGAGACGGCCCCCAGTCCCCGGCGGCCCCGCTATTCCTGGCTACGGTGGCGACCATGGTAACGGCGGGGCAGGGGGTGCTAAGAATCTCCGGTGGAGGTTCGGTTGCCACCTTAGACGACTCGACCTGGCAACGTACAACGCACGCACCCTGAGGACTGACGAGAAGATCGTGGAGCTGGAAGAAGAGATAGACAAGTTGCGCTGGCATATTATAGGATTATCCGAAGTCCGAAGAGAGGGGGAGGACACGGTAATCCTCGAATCCGGCAACTTGCTCTATCACCGGGAGGGCGACCATCTGTCCCAAGGAGGTGTCGGATTTATCGTCCACAAGTCTCTCGTTAACAACGTTGTAAAGATCGGGAGTGTGTCGACGAGGGTTGCGTACCTTATACTCAGAATCACCAAACGGTATTCGCTGAAGGTCATACAGGTTTACGCACCAACCTCGGCACACCCCGATGAGGAGGTGGAGGAAATGTATGAGGATATCTCTAGAGCCATGCATTCCTCCAAAACCCAATATACGGTGTTAATGGGAGACTTCAATGCAAAACTAGGCACAAAAGAGAACGGTGAGCTGAAAGTAGGGAAATTTGGAATAGGGCAACGGAACCCAAGGGGCCAGCAGCTGGCCGACTTCATGGAGAAAGAGGGACTCTTTATGATGAACTCTTTCTTCCAGAAGCGGCCCCACAGGAAGTGGACCTGGTCGAGCCCCGACGGTTCGACAAAAAATGAGATTGACTTCATTATGACGACCAGACGACAACTGTTCAGTGATGTCTCAGTGATCGCGAGGGTGAAAACCGGCAGCGATCACCGAATGGTTAGAGGCACACTGAACCTAAATGTTAAGTTGGAGAGGTCTCGTCTGATGAAGTCAACGCTCCGTCCCCCTCATGCTCTAATCCAAAGTCCCGAAACCTTTCAGCTCGAGTTACAAAATCGTTTTCAGTGCCTAGAAGACTGCAATGAAGTGGACGATATGAATGACAAGCTCGTGGAAACTGTCCATGCGGTCGGAGCTAAGTTCTGCAAGACCCGCCGCAGAAGAACACAAAAACTCTCCGATCACACTCTTAATCTCATGGCTGTTAGACGGGAGATGAGGCTACATTCTTCAACAGATTTGACAGCATACAGGCAACTGAACAGACAGATCTCCAAATGCATGCGGCGGGACTTGCGCAACTTCAATACAGCTCGTATTGAAGAAGCGATCGAGCGGAACCAAGGCTCCAAAGTCTTTGCCAGAGATCTGTCTGCCAGAAAGAGTCAACTGACAAAGCTGAAGACCGAATGTGGCAGCATCGTTTCCGGGGCACCTGAGATTTTGAGTGAGATTGAGAGGTTCTATGGGCAGCTGTACACGTCATCGTTGGAGCCACACGCAAGTGTGAGTAACGATCCAAGAGCGAGTCTTATTCGACACTATTCCGAAGATATCCCGGACGTCAGTCTGAGCGAGATTAGAATGGCTCTCCAACACCTTAAAAACGGCAAGGCCCCAGGTGAGGATGGAATTACAGCGGAGCTTCTGAAAGCGGGTGGAAGACCGGTACTTGAAGTCCTTCAGAAGCTCTTTAATTCCGTCCTCCATGGTGGCATTACACCGGAGGCGTGGAGCAGAAGTGCGGTGGTCTTGTTCTTCAAGAAAGGCGACAACGCTCTCTTGAAGAACTACAGACCGATTTCCCTTCTGAGCCGCGTCTACGTGCTGTTTTCGAGAGTCATTACGAATCGTCTCACGCGCAGACTTGACGACTTCCAGCCTCCCGAACAAGCCGGTTTCCGAAAGGGCTTTAGCACCATAGACCACATACATACCCTTCGGCAAATTGTACAGAAGTCCGAAGAGTACAATTTACCACTGTGTCTGGCGTATGTGGACTATGAGAAAGCCTTTGATTCCGTCGAAATTTGGGCGGTGCTGCAGTCCCTTCAGCGATGCCAAGTTGACTGTCGGTATATCGAAGTGCTGAAGTGTTTGTACAGTAGAGCTACGATGGCTATCCGAGTACAGAACCAGAGTACGAAACCTATCCAATTGCAGAGAGGTGTAAGACAGGGTGATGTTATATCCCCGAAACTCTTCACCGCTGCATTGGAAGACGTTTTCAAGCTTCTGGACTGGAAAGGATACGGAATTAACATCAATGGCGAATACATCACTCACCTTCGATTTGCCGACGATATAGTCCTTATGGCAGAATCGCTGGAGGACCTAAGCACTATGCTCAATGACCTCAATAGTGTCTCCCAACGGATAGGTCTTAAGATGAACATGGACAAAACAAAGATTATGTTTCATGTCCATGTCACACCTATGCCGGTAGTTGTTGGGAGCACTAAGCTCGAAGTTGTTGACGAGTATGTTTACCTGGGACAAATAGTCCGACTAGGTAAGTCCAACTTCGACCGAGAGGTCAATCGACGGATTCAACTCGGCTGGGCAGCGTTCGGGAAGCTACGACACATCTTCTCGTCAGACATACCTCAAAACCTTAAAACGAAATTGTACAACCAGTGCGTGTTGCCAGTGATGACTTACGGATCTGAGACTTGGTCCTTCACTGCTGGCCGTATGAGGAAGCTCAAGGTCGCTCAGCGAGCTATGGAGAGGGCTATGCTCGGAGTTTCTCTGCGTGATAAACTTAGGAATGAGGTTATCCGCAGTAGAACCAGAGTAACCGACATAGCCCAACGGATTAGTAAGCTGAAGTGGCAGTGGGCCGGCCATATAGCTCGAAGAACCGACAACCGATGGGGAAGAAAGGTTCTCGAGTGGCAGCCTCGTACCGGTAGGCGAAGTGTAGGGCGTCCCCCCACGAGATGGAGTGACGACCTGGTAAGACATGCAGGAAGTCGATGGATGCAGGTGGCTCAGGACCGTGCTTTGTGGCATTCTTTGGGGGAGGCCTATGTTCAGCAGTGGACTTGTGAAGGGCTGTAATGATGATGATGATGATGATGAATTTAATTGGAGCTGGCGGGGATTGAATCCGGGTTCCTCGCGTACTGGTGATATTTACAGCAAATGTTTAACCCCTGTGTTTATAGTTTATAATAGTGTATTTTAAATCAAACTAATTTTAAGCTCAATTTACTTTTTTATTGTTTTAAACTTCGCTAAAGTCGTATTTGTATACACTATTGTAAATAACATAAATCATAGCTAATGGCTAAACGTGTTTTATTGTCTCGCGCTCGCACTTCTATATGAGAGGTCAAGTGGCAATGGCAATGTCGACAGTTGCGGAACCCGGCACTGGGCACAGGCGAGTCACATACTGCGCCACTTGGACAATAAAAGTGTAATTATTTGTCACTGAGGACGGCGACTAATTAAAAAGAGCCGCGTGAATGTTATTCCAAGAAATGTTTTACATTAAATATGTACAATTAAAAATTTATAAAACTCAATTTCCGCCTACACGGACACTAGCGTGACGTGACGTCAACATAATATTTACGTAGAAACTTGTAGAAACTATTATAAAAATCTATGAACAAACTAACAATGTTAGAGTAAGAAGGAGTACATAGAAAATTACCGGTTTTAAATCAAATCAAATATCTGTATTCATGTAGACTAAACAAAGCACGTATGAACGTTAACATATCTTAATAATAAAAATTGTTAGGTACTTAGTGTTCATACTACACTCATACAGAGAAAATAGCTACGATGAATAAGTCTTTTGCGAATTTACGTTATGTATAACTTATAAAATTTTCCAACTTTGCAAATGAGATTGTATATGTGTATGTATGTATAATATTAAGACCAAGCATTCTTATCTACAAGGTAGTCATTGACTGTGTAATATGCTTTTTTATGAGTGACTCTTTTACGTATTTTTTAAAAATATTTAAAGGTAAATTTACTTTCTCTTTGGGTATATTATTGAAGAAGCGTACACATTGTCCTGCAAATGAGTTACTTACTCTCTTCAGTCTTAAGGAAGGAACCACAAAATGCTTATTTCTAGTGTTGATTTTAAGAATGTCACATTTTATTCTAAATAATGTTTGAAGACGAGTAGATACGTAAGTTTCATAGTCAAGCGTCAAGCGCGAGGTTCACCTACAGTAGCATACAAATGCATGAACATTTAATAATACACCAGTCTATTTTTATTTAATAAGAGATAGGGTTTACCTATAAATTGCTCTAATTCATTCCTATCTATTCCGTCGCCAATAAACAGTGCATATGCTGTGTAGTTTTCAGTCGTATTAAATGTTTTAACCAAAGGATGTAAAAATAATATTTACTATTATTATTAATTATATTTATGTACGAAATCTGTTCCCGTGGTGACTCGCAACAAGATCGATAATGGCGGGTTTACTTTTGTTAAGAAGAGACGTCGGTCGAGACCCGTGGGACCGCCAAAATAACCGCTAATACTACTCTACTAGTCACAGAGCCAACTGTATAGCTCTACATATCCCATTTGGAGAAAAGTACGTCGGGAGAAGACGTTCTAGCAAGAACGAAGTCGATGTCTCATAGAGGTTCCAATTTCCATACATTTGCAGCGGCTGGAGTCCTATTAAAAAAAATTAAAAAAATTAAAAATCCATTTATTTCTTTCTCAAGGCATACTAAATAATAAAGTAAATGGAGCCTCCTAGTAACTATAAAAAAATACTTGTGTCAGGGGCACCGCTCTTCCTAATAATATTAAATATTGAGATAAGCCGAGCAAGATTACCTATGATTTAGAATAGGTGTGTGTTTGTGTGTGTGTGTGTGTGTGTGTGTGTGTGTGTGTGTGTGTGTTTGTGTGTGTGTGTGTGTCTGTGTGGGTGGGTGTGCGTGTGTGTGTGTGATTGTAGGTGCTTAAAAGCGTTGGCATATCTAAGTATTATTATTATTTTTATGTAATTTTATATCATTCTATTCTATTCTAATAAACAAATATATTATTAAGTGGCGAAGCTTGCGAAGTCACTTATTGATTTCACGATGTCTGTCCGTCTGTCCGTCTGCCCGTCTGTCCGTCTGTCCGTCTGTCCGTCTGTCCGTCTGTCCGTCTGTCCGTCCGTCTGTCCGTCTGTCCCACGATTATCTCGAGAACGGTTTCGAATTTTCAAATTCTGTTTTCAGCAATCGATTACTGATCACCCAGGCATCTGAACCTCCTATTTTGAAACCGCTTCAAAGCTGATTGCTTCGCCACTTTGCTATGCTGTTAGCTTGCTAGGTTTATTTAATTCCGTGACGTAGAATGTTTTCGGTGGTGTGATAAGATAATTTTTTAAGATGATCGGTAAGTATTTTTTTACATTCGCGATAATTAAGTCAGTGAAAGTTTATTTTTTTTGTTTAAATAATTCTAAATTATAATGTAATAAATGTAATAATTTAAATAATCTTGATTGGGCATAGTACTGTCTGTCGGCAAATTTAGATTTTACATAAATTTGTTTAATGACGTTATGATTCCCCCGTGTAGATGTTTTTTTTTTTGATCATTTGGCGAGTTAGTATGTGTTTTTAAAATTTACTGTAAGATATATAGTTGCCTAACCGTAAGAACATCACTAATATTCATCGATCACTATTAAAAAACTATTAGTGATCGATGCTAATATTATGCAGTTGTTCGGTATTAAATCTAATAGGCGTAAAATACATAACTTTAAGAAGGTATGGTTGTCCTCTTTCTATGTTCAGTAAGTTAGTTTTTACCGCTCCTCCCCATACCGTAATGCAATATCCTAGAAATGACTGAGCTAAAGCTAAAGATGTGTAAATTTGATTTATCAATTTAGTCCTTGTAATATAACGCAGTTTTTTAAATATCCATATAAGCTTACGAATTCTGGCGTTTACGTATTCTATTTGATTAATCCACGAAAGATGTTGGTCAAAAATTATTCCAAGGTATTTTGTGTTATGTACTCGCTCAAGTTTTTCACAATTACAATAAAAAATTAAAAATTAAAAATTTTGTTCAGCCGACTTCAATAGAGGTTATTTAAGAATAACTCAATAACCATTGGTCCCACCTTGATCAAATTCATATGGGACCACACGAGAACTATCAGCTTTCATATAAAAAAAGAATCATCGAAATCGATTTGCCCAGTACAAAGTTATGAGGTACACATATAAAAAAAAAACATACACTCGAATATATACCGTCTCCTTTTTGGAAGTCGGCAGAAAATCCGTATCATCACATTGATTGATTGATTGATTGATGAATTTTTAGTGAAGTTTCACTAGAGGTCTGTGTTCGTTTATCTATATTGAAACACATATAGTTCGTTTTATTAACATTTAGTGTTAGTAGATTATGTCTAAGCCATTTAGAGAACTTAGAAAGACCTTTTTCAGCCTTCTCAAATACACCTTTCCAAGTACTATCAGTAAACACAATTGCAGTGTCATCAGCATACAAAAAGACTTGGCCACCCTCAATATTTAATTCTGTGAGCTGAGTAATATATATCAAGAATATAGTAGGGCCCAAGACACTCCCCTGTGGTACGCCTATCATCATTATTACAGCCCTTCACAAGTCCACTGCTGAACATAGGTCTCCCTAAAAGAATGCCACAAAGCACGGTCCGGAGCCACCTGCATCCATCGACTTCCTGTATATCTTACGAGGTCGCTACTCCATCTAGTGGGGGGACGCCCTACACTTCGCCTGACGGTACGAGGCTGCCACTCGAGAACCTTTTTCCCCATCGGTTGTCTGTTCTTCGAGCTATATGGCCGGCCCACTGCCACTTCAGCTTACTAATCTGTTGGGCTATGTCGGTTACTCTGGTTCTACTGCGAATACATATATCCTCATTTCTAAGTTTATCACGCAGAGAAACTCCGAGCATAGCCTTCTCCATAGCTTGCTGAGCGACCTTGAGCTTCCTCATACGGCCAGCAGTGAAGGACCACCTCTCAGTTCCATAGGTCATCACTGGCAACACGTACTGGTTGTACAGTCTCGTTTTCAAGTGTTGAGGTATACCTGACGAGAAGATGTGCCGTAATTTCCCGAACGCTGCCCAACCGAGTTGAATCCGTCGATTTCGCCTACGTACGCCTATAGGTCAATGAATTTCAAATCCTACGTTTCTAATTCTACACAGAGAGGCATTCCACGCTCAAGATTTCAGGCCCTCACGTCTAGTGTATCGGCAATACTGGGACGCACTAAAAAAGTTCCCTGAATAGTTTTATTTTATGTTTTTGTTTTATATATATTTAGGTTACGGTATATAGTGCTATGTGAAAATGTTCTTAATTTTTAAGTCCTTGATGCTTGAAATAAAAATATCGCATTGTGTATTGTATTTAATCAATTAATTTGCTGTTTTATTGACAGTACGTATAATACGTGCTATTATAAAATTACTGTTCTTGTTTCCCTTGGAAAGTCAGTCAAGTTAACTCTTCAATGTCTTTAAAGCGAATTTATTGAACTCCTGAGATTTTTAACATACTTGGCGACTACGATACTATTACCCGTCAGATGACGGATGGTAAGCCGATTTAATAATAAAGACTAGTTTCCATATTAATTAGCAGTAATACAAAAATTCTTTTTGAATAAAATTATATAGTTCTGCCTTTATACATATATGTATATGTATATACGAATATATGTTTTTTTTTATTTATTTACCAACATTGACAAAAACGTAACATTATTTTGTAACTTCGCCAAACTGTATAGACAGTTTGTTGGCGAATATATGCATTCTTATGTTCTATTTCATAATTCATTAAGTACACCACCCACATAACAATAGCAAACAAATATCAAATAAATCCTAAGTATAAACACTATTATTTTTATATTCTAATAATTCTAATATTACAACTTTTACAAATTGTCATATAAATACGCTATCACGTATCTTCTATTTTCTCTAAAAGGTACTTCTTGAGCTTCTTTTTATTTGTAAATTTACACTCAGTTCTACCTTGCCTTATCCAGTCTATTTCATTAAAAAGTTTTGGTATTAAATATTTTGTACATCTTTTACCATAGTAGTTTTTAACACTAGGCTCAACTAGTTTCCCTTCTCTAACTTTCCTGGTTCTATATTTATTATCCACTTTTTCTTTAAAATAATTTTTATTAATGTTTTCCAAAACTAATAGCACATGTATAGATATACGTAATTTTAGCTGTAATTAAATAGTGTGTTAAAAAGGCAAATATGAGAAATATTACCACGATGATATATAACAGTTATAAAACTGACTATAATTTAATTTCTTTTCATAACATTCAAATATATACAATATTTATTACCATAATAAGAAAAACTAAAACTAAAAATTGAAAATATCATACAGTGCGTTTCCTCGCTGAAGTGATATACTTAGCTTTTGAGCGGGAAGAGAACCAGTCCTTTTATCACCAGCAGCGGCAGCTAGTCGCGGATACAGTTTCTTTAGAAACTTTACTGCACGAGAGCTGTAGGGACCGATAGATAATCTCTACAGCAAATGGCACAAATATGTAGTCATCTTTCAGAGACTCATATTTGCGCCACTTAGTCCAGTTGCCTCTGATACTTTTATTTTACATATTTTGTGTTTATTCAATTCAGCTATAGAATAGCGGGGCATTCTCACACAAGTACTAAGTTACTAAAAATGATGTCCCATTTACTCCCATATCTATGTAATGTACGAACTATCCAAATAAATACACAATTTCTCATTTTCAATTTAAGGAGTCAACATTTTTCAGGAAACAATTTTTACGACGAAAAAGTTTTAGGGGTTAAAATTAATTTTATCGTGTTTTATCGCAACGTAAGATAAATCAATCTAAAATCACTACATTTTTGTCTTAAAATTCAAAGCCAAAGAATCTATATCGGTGTTACATAAACATAAACACACATAAATTCTCCCAAATTATACCAATAACATCTTCATCAGATGTAAGTACAAATATTTTTAATAATTAAAATGTTTCATCGGGACTTCGTTCCTAACAATTTAAGTCTAAAAATAGACTCATGTAATGCGGGTGTATGCCCTTGGCATTGGAATACATGGGGTCTGAGGGGCGAGAGAGGGAAGGGGTGGAGACACCGAGATAAACCTGTTGCGGATCGCAATTACACGACTGTGCATCGGAGGCTGTTGAGCTGTTGTCTAACAGTACTCAGGCATCGTCAATCAAGTTCATTCCTACGATGTAGGATGAATCATTACGTGCGGTAAAATCTCATTTTATCTGCCGACTTCCAAAAAGGAGACGGTACTCAATTCGGGTGTATGTTTTTTTTTATGTATGTTACCTCATAACTTTGTATTGGGTGAACCGATCTGGACGATTCTTTTTTATATGAAAGCTGATAGTTCTCGTGTAGTCCCATATGAGTTTCATCAAGGTCAGACCAATGGTTATTGAGTTATTCTTAAATAACTTATATTGAAGTCGCTTATATTGAAGTCGGCTGTACAAAATTTTTAATTTTAAATTATATTATTTTTAAATCATTTTCTGTTGCACTATTTCATGATCTTCGATCATTAAAATGTTGAAAGCTGATCTTTTTTTGTATAGCAGAAAGATTTCGAGTTCTTTCAAAATGTTGGGTAGCCATATATGGATTCAGTTCTTGACACAGGCACCGCTACAGGTCAAGTATACAGTTACAAATAGTTTTTTAATCAATTAGCGTTTGGAAATTGTTTGGCTGCACTCTCCGAGTATAACTAAGTATTGCAAATAACATTTCAAATTAAGTATTCTACAGTTATAGAAAACCATTATTTGTGTGCAGATTCAATAAATTCGAAGCGAGTTTGTTTTTTCCCTTTAGTGAATTCAAACGGTATACACTTTCCGAGCTACTTTTTATTCTGATTTTCCCAATTAAACCAAAAATGCGTCGTGTGACAAATTTTAGACATAGCGATACAAAATTAAATAACACAGGGTTATTTTGCAATATACGCCCGAATCTGCAGAGAAGGTTCAGAATTAGTAATATATGCGAATGGTGAAGAAAAATTAATTAAAAAATATCTCAAACATTCTGTCCTTTATATCTGTTAAATTCAGAATAAAAGTAGTAGTCTTATTTACTCTTATTTTCAAAGACTGTAAAAACGGTATATCATTATTTATTTTGGATACTCTTTGACAAATAAACCTGTAAAAAAAAAACAAAGAAAAACAGATGAAAAACTGATAAATTTAATTTAAACTACAAATTCCAAATCCAATAAAAGATATCGAAACACAAACTAAGCAATATAAAATAACGCATAGACGATTGCTATTCGCACTACAGTTACGTTGAGAAAAAGCGTTTATATAATTTATTAAAAATAACAAACGAACTCACAGTCCACCTGATGTTAAAGTCGCTGCTGCATTTCGTGGACACCTTCAGCCGACTCACACAAAGAACACAGTACAGGTGCGTTGTCTTCTCGGAGAATTATTTTTTTTAAATTAAAATTCTTTATTTGCTAGTAAATAGGAACAAAATATTTTGTTCTTGATGTTATCGCAATATGCTAAGAAAACATATTTAGCTGTTTTCAACAGAATTTATGTTATAATAAGTGTACAAAAACTTCCTAGTATACGGAGCTCAGTATCGTCATAATTTAAAGTCCGTTTGCTGCTTCAGTGCGGGCCGTGTCTTACATGTTCTCGAAATATAACTATAATAACTATTTAAGTACCAGTGATTTAAGCTTTATATTTAGTATAATTTAAAATTAAAAATTTTGTACAGCCGACTTCAATATAAGCGACTTCAATATAGGTTATTTAAGAATAACTCAATAACCATTGGTCCGACCTTGATCAAATTCATATGGGACCACACGAGAACTATCAGCTTTCATATAAAAAAAGAATCATCGAAATCGGTTCGCCCAGTACAAAGTTATGAGGTAACACACATAAAAAAAAGCATACACTCGAATTGAGTATCGTCTCCTTTTTGGAAGTCGGCAGAAAATCATCTTAAATAAGACTATTTCCATAAATTTTCAAACAGATGTTTTCTTTATGTTTTTTTTAAACCGTTACCTCAACACTAGGATTTCTTCTTGTAGATTTCTCCTGTATCTTGGAGTCAGTTTACATACATAAATAGCACAAGGACAAACATCTAGACCCGGAACAATTATTTGTAAGCCATACAATTACTTCCGTGCGGGGTTCGAACCCAACAGCCCCAGCACTGCAACTCAATGCTAAGCCGCTACGCCACAGTCGTTAAAAGGATGTGTCGTTATTTGTAATATATTTAAGCACAGTTGATTGACTAATTTCCATAATATATTCACTATCAGTCAATCTTTGCGATAGAGGAGCATCCGGTCATGTGATATGACATTATGCCACGCTTCTCACTAGACAATAACAAGCGCTCGCTCTTTAAGAATTAAGTCTTTCCTTATTCATCGCGCGCGAAGCTCAGTTCATGTTGGGGTGGGTACAAAGAACTCCGTGTTGACCTTCACAGATCCGCTTTGAACTTTAGCATATTTTGATGCTGCAAACCGTGCACTTTAACGAAGCAATGATGAAGGTCGTACATGTTTCCGCAGTGATTTTATGGTAAATAAACGTCGTATGAATTATTTTTATGAGGCATTTTCGTTTCATTAATGGCACGAGCTTGTCACCAACACAAAAGCTGACATTGGAATGCAAACCGTTATATAGGAATATTTTTTGAATAAAATCAGATGTGTGAGTATCATTTAAAAACATTACTATCGTGCAATAACTGTGTAGTGACGGTGTAAGAATATCCAATCCACTGCCCCATATCTACCCGTAAGTGTCGTAAGAAGCGACTGAGGGGAAAAAACACAGAATAGGCAGCAGCGTCTTCATAATAACAACTAATAAAAATAAAATCTGCGGTCGCCAATCCGTCTGCCAACTATGACAGATATCCTCCCTATGAAGCAATGGAGGAGGCCTATGTTCAGCAGTAGACTTTTGATAGGCTCTAATGTTATATAGTGCAATATGCAGACACTCAGTAACCGAATTCTGCCGGTTAAATATAATTAGGATAAACCCGACATAAGTAATATCATGTACCGCTGAGTGCACTGACAACATATCGGTCATCGCTTTGCTTGTCTGTTTACACGCATCGCGGGGGATTTCCTGGCGTTCCGAGAGAACTTCACAGTTTTCCCTATAAGCTATAAGGTCGTACGCTGATTCACAAGAGGCTTGTTAAGGCACGCACACACTATGGTTGGAAATATTTATGTATTGGCTGCTTAATGGTAGGTAAATAAAAAAAAAAGAATTAGAATGAAAATAAATAAATACAAATGATTTATGGAGAAACAGTTTGTTTAAAAGAGCGGCAACTTTAAAGCCGCGAATCGATTACTGACCATGACCACGAATAACCGCGCCGACCAGTATGTTCCGCGGAACGCGTTCCAAATGTTCAAAGTGTAACAACTAAGCGCACCTGGTGCGCGCGGCAGCTGTTCCATTGTTAGACCGTTCAACATGGATGTCGGTCGTGTACGAGCAGCTGCCGCTTTCATAGTTCTCTCCATGCATCTTCTCTGAGCGCTTTGTTATGATAAAAACGACTTTTGCTATACCATAGCTGTTCTTTTGAATTTTTTTTTATAGAATGGGGATGATAAACGAGCTCACATTCCACCCGATGGTAAGTGGATTGCATGGCCTATAGACATCTTATCTTCCATTAATAATCAAAAGGCAGATGCGTTGTCACCCCTGAGACGATAGAATCCCTCGTCTCCAGTAAAAAGCTTCTCCGGTTCTCTACACTCACCATACGAAACACAGCAGCAGTTTCTGTGAGAGCGTGGACCTTCCCCGGTCGAGCAACCCATTCATGTTACAACCATTGTATAGATGCAGCATGGGTTTACAACCTAAAAACGTGATCGTGAACCATATAATTCTATCAATTTACGGCAACTTTGGCTATCCATAGCTCGGAACGCAACGAACACTCGAATGATGAAAACAACCGCCCCAACTGGTGCCCGCGCCAAATCTTAACCACTTTGATACGCGGTAAAAAAACAGACACCAGATGGAACGGCCCGCTCCACGATTGAGCGTTCCAACGAACAATTTGTCGCGCGTTCCAAGGCGGTATCCATTACGGAATGTATTTCATTAATTTTGACCACAAAAGTTTGAGGCATGGGCACGCCCAGGTAACACTAGTCTGTTAAGAGAGATCAGTAATATTACTTGCTAGTAATCCAGCCCAACTTTGCTAAGGTAGGATTTATTAATGCGGCGTTATTTAAGATAATCATAATTAATTTTATCATAATATATAGGTACATTTCGACTTCTAAAACAAATATCTATATGTGATTCGGATAAAGTATAGTCTAAACATCACTCCTGGTATTGGTCTCGTATCTGTCCGTCAAATTTCATTACTGATTGTAATGAATTTTTTTCAGCCATTCCTAGGATTAGACTGGACAGACAAACAGAGAGACAGCCCCCTGAGCTTAATAAAAGGCAGTTATTTCGATATTACAGTCATATACTTAAATTTTATTTAAATGTATAGATATAATTTAAAATTAAAAATTTTGTACAGCCGACTTCAATATAAGTGACTTCAATATAGGTTATTTAAGAATAACTCAATAACCATTGGTCTGAACTTGATCAAATTCATATGGGACCACACGAGAACTATCAGCTTTCATATAAAAAAAAGAATCATCGAAATCTGTTCGCCCATTACAAAGTTATGAGGTAACACACATAAAAAAAACATACACCCGAATTGAGTACCGTCTCCTTTTTGGAAGTCGGCAGAAAATTGATGCGAGTGATTGTAGGAGCTGAGGTAGCTAAAATTTTGTACCTTTTGCTGGTAACGAAACATTGCATCTTAGTCCTCAGGGGTAACGACGTATCTGCATTTGGCTCTAATCGAGGACAAATATAAATGTCTATCGCCTACAGTATTTGCTTACTTTTCTGCCGACTTCCAAAAAGGAGACGGTACTCAATTCGGGTGTATGTTTTTTTTTATGTGTGATACCTCATAACTTTGATTTGACATTGTGGACATTGAGCCTTAGCCAGTGCTGCACGACAATCCTATCTGGTGGTAAATGGTGAGGAAGTCCTAGATGGCAAATCGCGTTGTCTTAACAACTGTACGATTCGAGCTTCGTAAACAATATTAAACAAAACTCGGAAATAACATAACTGTTTTATGCTTGTCCCTAAGGCCCATTCATTAATTACGTAGGGGCTCCGAGAGGGGGTGGGGGGTTAAAAATCTCTACATGCCCTTAGTTTGGACGGGGAGGGAAGTAAAACCCATTCTTAAGTAATATTTTGTAAGACGAAATTTAATAAACCTAGCAAGCTAATAGCATAGCAAAGTGGCGAAGCAATCAGCTTTGTAGCGGTTTCTAACGGTTGCCGTTGAGCAATCAGTTTCCAAATAGGAGGTTAAGATGCCTGGGTGATCAGTAGTCGATTGCTGAAAACAGAATTTGAAAATTCGAAACCGTTCTCGAGATAATCGTGGGACAGACGGACAGACGGACAGACATCGTGAAATCAATAAGTGTCTTCGCAAGCTTCGCCACTTAATTAAGTAGAAATATAGTTCCATTTCGGATGCCGAATAGTTTTCTTTATTCCATAATAATGTACACTTCGAATTACATCTTATTTTACAAATTTTATTGTTTATTAAAATTATAAAATCTTAATTGTAATCATTTTTATCTATTATAGTAAACGTTATAAACAATAATTACAGTACCTACATTCTTCCCGCTTATTAATCTTATTTTAATTATAGAGATATAAAAAACGATTCTTTTATTTTCAAGCAACAAAAGCATTGAATGATTAAAATTGTTTTATTCCGTAATAATTCCGGTCACAACCGCATATTATTTTACTAAACTAACGTTATTTCACAACTTTAAAATTCCCACGTAGCTTCCATGCTTTTTAAAAACTGGCGGCATTAACCCATTATCTCAAAAGTATTATTCGTTTGTAGATTGTTTAACTGATTTATGTTTGCTCACTTTGAGATTATTTGAAAACTTACTTGTAATTAGTTAGTAATGATATTCCAAAGACTGGATACTACGAGTGTCTCAACTAGTTGTCTAATAATAACATATTGGTAATCTTTAACTAAAAACAATAAAATATTATAACCTAAATTATCTGTTAAAATTAATAATCTTTATATATTAATCTTTAATTAATCTTAAATTGACGTAAATCTTAATGATTTACGTCAAACTGTGACTTTTAGTGTAACTCATCATTTTCTAACATTTTATTATTCTCATAAACAAAATAGAATTTTTAGACGTGGTAGAGCCAAGCTGCAGTTACATTTATAATATAGTTGTAGCACGAATGGGTCGGCTCGACCGGGGAAGGACCACGCTCTCACAGAATATCAGCGTAAAATAGCAGCTTAATGCTGCTGTGTTGCGTATGTGTGTAGAGAATGGAAAAGAGGCATTCCATCTTAGTCCTCAAGGCTGACAACGCATCTGCATTTTGACTCGCAAACGAGAATAGACATAGATGTCTATGGGCAACAGCAACCACTTACCATCAGGTGGACTGTGTGCTAGTTTGTCACCCTATTTTTTTTTAAAAAAAATAGAATCTTACGTAATAGGGGGGGGGGCGGGGGGGGGGGGGGGTCGAGAAATCTTAAGTACCCTTACATGGAGGTAAGGCCAGTCAAATATCGCCAAAATCATCCTTACGTAAGCAATTAGCAATCCGTTGCAAGCAATTTAAAAACATCTTAATATTATTGAGTTATACAGAGTTATCTTTATTAGTGGGAATATTTCCGAGTGTTTACGTCATATTGAAGAGCTTTTTTAGTATATTTTGTACGATATCCGCGCCTATCGGGAACTGGTGTAGTTCAGATTTGGAGAAATATAAACAAAACTGTTTAAAAATCTAAACAATAATAAAATCTGTAGTATTTCAAATGTTAGAGAGAGTATTCTGCAACATCAACATGGACAGCCTCTTTAAGTTCATTATGGCATACAAGCCTTTCTATATTTCCGGAGCATAATGCTGTAAGAAGAATTAGAAGTCTTACTAATGTTAAAAGAGCTGGATTCGTTTATTTTAGTCATTGAAGAAACCTGTCTTACAAAATTTTACTGGAGACCCTTTTTACTGGAAAAGAGGCATTCTATCTTAGTCCTCACGCAGAGGTAAACCTTTACTTCACGCTGGTTTTCTGTGAGGTCGTGGTACCACCCCGGTTCGAGCCGGCCCATCCGTGCGACAGCAGAAGCTGCCGCGTGGCTCTACCACTGTAAAAAGCTTGGCGATAGCCACCAAACCGTACCTATGTTTAATATATATTATATATATATATATATATATATATATATATATATATATATATATATATATATATATATATATATATATTATATATTTAAAGAAATAATCCCGGGTTTCTCGCTGTTCAAAGGTATTTTCTGAACCAGTGGTATATAAACCGTGACTTATACGATTACACACAATAAGTAATAAGTACTATGTAATAATAAAATATCTAAACATAATTGACAAGTGAAGCTGGCTGCCTGGATCGCTCGCTAAGACGAGACTAGGCCGAAACGCATATAATATCTTATTTACTTTTAGTATTTGTACTGATTTTAAAGATAACATGTGTGGAGTGGGCTAAGCCCACGCTGGCCTTTTTATACTTGTATTGAATAAAAATATTTTGTTCCATTCCAAGAATGCACACACAATTTGGTATAAAATTGTTGGACGACCTGACCACTCTGCACGCTATCAGAATGCGCGGCCGGTGCGCTGGTAATGCCATAGAATAAAAAATTGGTAATGCCAATTTACATCACTAACCAGCCCATGAGATTGAGTTCGGGATTCGAATGGATCCATTTTTTGGATGAATCAACATCCTGTCACTAGGAGTTCCGTTATCGATCAACAGCGTTTGCTTTCGTCATTTAGTAAATAACTATATATTTTTCACAAAGTTTATTTAAAATTTATATCTATACATATTATAATATAAGATAAGGTGCAACATGTTGGCTCGCAGGTTTGCAAGTTGTACAAAAGTCGTCAAGATAACCTTTTATAAGAGGTTCTGTCTAACCATTTACACTTGCAGCCTGTGGTTCAAGTATAATCGCGATATCTGCATATCTACGTGTTCAGTACAATCTGTAAATGTCCTACGTGTTCGGTACAATAATGGCTTTAGGATGCTGATGGGACAGTCTCACTATTGCAGCGCATCAGGTATGTTTACTGAGGCTACCACGGACAGAGAGAGTGGCCTCCCTAATGCGTCACGTGCGAGACAGCACCAATGGACGCCTTTTTACTGTATTGAGGACTATATAATACTAGCTGTGCCCCGCGGTTTCACCCGCGTCATCACGTGTCCGAGGTGCGCGACATGACACGACACCTAGTTCAAGCATTTTATAATTGCAATTAAATATTTTATTTGATAGCAATGTATGGAAAAGTTGGCATAATTAACGGAGTACTTTTATCTGTCGGCATATGTATGATGTAGAGCGAAGTTAAGTTTTATCCACTTTCCCTCCCTCTCCCGGTTGAGCGTCCTCCCCCCCCCCCCTCACGTCCCAGAAAGTGTCCCGAAGCGCGGTTTTTTCCAGTTTTAAAGAAAACCGTACACGATACATGAAAAGTGTGTAGGCATGAAATGATTCTTGATAAATTTGCTATCAAACTCTTATACTTATTAATCAATGAAAATTTTAAAATACCATAGCAACGTGAAATGAAAGAGTTCAGAAATAAAGATGTAACTAATCATTGCCATAAAAATACTCAATTAATTTTGAATTTATTTTAGCTATAATGATTGAACTAACCTCGCTCATAGAAGCTTTCAAATTAACCATAACACCAGCGTACGCGGATAAATCATTTCGGGAGTGCTTTTTCCTCTGACTTGCTTAACAAATATCCATATTTAAGGCTAGCTGAGTGATGTAGCTTAATGCTAGATAGCCTGTACTATTCTACATGAATCTGGCTATAATATACAAAAATAATTTTTCAAATCGGACTGGTAGTTCCAGAGATTAGCGCGTTTAAACAAACAAAAAACAAACAAACTCTTTCGCTTTATTATATTAGTATAGATAACACTGTGCATACGGGGTCCAGAGCTGTTATGTTTAATATAAGTTTTCTCTTTTATATTTGTATATTTACTAAGATTAATTGTATATTTATTCATATTAATTAACAAATTACTATATAAATAATAATGATAATGATTTTGTCTGTATGTCTGTAATATTGAAATAACTAGCTTCTATTAAGCTCACGTGGTTATTCACATGATATTAAGATATAAAAAAAAACTATTTATAAAAAAATTGTCATTTGTAAAATAAATCTCAATAACGCCACATTAGTGGATCCAACCCAGTCTTACATAACACAAAAACATTTATTATTTATTATAATTTGTATTATTAATTATTGCGCACTGAATAAATGTTTTTCCTTTTTTACATACTTAATCTGGTTCCAATTGTGTTCGTAAATATTTATGACGGATTCCGATTATTAACTATAGGACATAAAATAGTTTTATCTTATTTTAAGCCCCGGAATTTAGGTGCGTGATCTAGTCAACATAAAAGAGGTGGGGATGATTCATACACTCATTTTCCTTCCCGTTGCGTTCGCTGCGGAATGAGAAACATGTTATTATGATAGGTATTTATTATGACCGTTTACCTGCTTCATCTAGCTTCATCATAGCCCATATACATATAATTATAAATTATTCATGTTTCACAAGCCACGTGTAAGGGTAAGGTGATTGGCAAATCGTGCAGCGTGCAGCGTGCAGCGGGGCGCTGCGCTGTGACTGGTTGTATCCGAACAAGTATTTGTATAGCATACAAACAATCGTTCTACATATATGTATTTAATATGTATAATTTCAAAATCAACATTGGAAGATCTTTTTGTTCTTTTATCTTCTTGTTGAAGTTAGTTTCAAAGCGATATCATTAGTTTTCTTATTGACTGGCCGAATATGGTCCGAATAAAATAATATGTGACACGGAGTTCTGATTTCTTTTCATACAAACATATGAGAAAATGCGGAACCCTATGTTATTTATATCCCAACATACATTGCCTTTTATTTTGCCACTGTTGCAAAATGTGAATCCCAGATCGAAATTGAAACGAGGAAAGAAACTTTATTTATAAATAATGGAAAGGAATACGTCCTAATGCTCGCAAGTGCATTTGTAATAATTTTTTTTGAACGTTCTTGAGAATCGTTGTGATTTAAAACTCGATGAAACGAAAAAGCGAAAATATAAAGGGACAAACATATACGTCTATAGGATTTAGACTGCGAGAGAAAGAGATAAAATACAGTATACCGTGTACAGTATACATTTCCTGTTGTCTCAGTCTCCTTTTTTGAAGGTTTTACTTCTACCGCGTGTTAACTGCACACAAGTTTTTTTTATTATTGTTACACTTACGTCAAAATCTCACCACTTCATGGGTTGACTAGTAGAGAATGCCTTTAGACATTACCTAAGTCCGCCGTTTATATTCTTTTTTTTTTCTAAGGGAATGCGATTAAGATTTTAAATTAATAAATAATTATAGCAATCAGCGCAACTGCGGTGTCAAGCCGCAAAACCACGACCGCAGCCATGTTTTATAGTGATCGAACGGTTTATGGGTCTCCGGCATTGCCATATTATATTATATCAATGGTCTAATGTTACAAAGCAATTTCAAAGAGTTTGGTAGCTTTGCCTACAAGTTTAAGTACACGCTTTTCAAAGACATATTTGAAAGGTTATTATTTATTTATTTGTATTTATATATCCTCCCTTGCAACACTGCTTTAACTAGGAGTTATAAAGGGCGGACTTCATGCTCTATGCCATTATCTAGCAGTCAAAACACTATTAAACTACTGTATCAACTATTAAGCACTTTTCAGTGTATTAGAAACAGTTTTTTATATATGTATCTGTGTATATTTTGCATTTTAAGGCAAAGAGAAAATATTTCATGAACTGCCATAGATGTCGATGTAACCATCTATCTGGGGGAGGTCTATGCGTGTCAAATGAATGAATGACATACTTTCAGATACTATATTTATACGTATATTACTTCTCAGAATTAAAAGCGTCTAAATAATGACATCAGTGCGCCAAGAGAAGAGCGTCTTTAATTAATTTGTCCTCTAACATCAACTAAGAGTTGATGGGACTACGCAGTACGCAGCCTCTTTAACTACGAGTATCTTATTATACTATGTTATCGCATTGGATATGTACTTAAATATGATGCAAGAGATATCCGTGCGGCTTTGTTTTTATGTGTACATGTTCCGGCCTGTTGTAATGGTGGAAGCGAGGAAACGACACACCATCAGCTGATTCTATCAATGTCGTGTTCATCGTTGGTGGCTTATTAAAGGAAAATTATGTTCTAGAACTTTTGTAAAATTATCGACTGTGTCATCAGTTAATGAAGTAATTTACAGACGTTATCGTCATCGTCAGCTTACAAACGTAAGTTAAGGTCTATTTGTATAATATGACCACGCACACCGTAAGTTTAATTTATCCATTTCCATCATACCATCGGTACACGACATCTTAAGGCCGTCAGACCAAGGCCTGAGTGTAGAACGTCCTACGGGTCGCGTCGTATAGCAACACGTGCAAATAATTATTTTCTACTTGTTTTAAGTCCTTGATCATAGATGGTAAATCACGGCAGATTATTCTACTGCTTTACTGTACGTGTTACTGTTTGATCCGATACGTGAAATATCAACAACAAAGGGATGAAGACCCGTCGATCGCCTACTTGTCCGATGCTGGAAAGACGTAGATTCTCCGAAATGCATCCTATAGAATACGGAAACGTTGGCTACTCTGCGCCTGTGCCAGGCTGACAATTGATTTCAACCAAATGAAGGTTACCGATAAGCCGTTTTGCACGTCTCTACACAGAATGTAACGCTGTTAGGTGGCATTTTAAAGCACCAGCGGGCGCGACACGCATTGCACGCACCGGACTCGTGCTTTTATTATGAGGTAAGAAGGTGCCCCGGCGTGAATTACCACCGCACGCTTTCTAGGACAAAAAGGGCGTACCATTCGAGCGGCCGCCACTCAAGACTAACACAAGAGAGTGTGTTAATCATCCATGTGTAATGTGTGTAAGCTCTGCAAGCTCATATTTCAGTTCCTAGCTTTTTGCACATAAAAGTTCAAAAATTAAAATGTTGAAAAGCTGGAGAAACAATAAAATGAAGATATTACAAGACTGTATAATGTATAATATAAAACGAATCTTCATCATCATTTTTTTGATAATTACAGCCCATATTAATTCCAAGGCTGAATATAGGCCTTCTCCAATTAATACCATCAAGCATAGTCCTGAGTCTTCTGCATCTATCAACTTTTAGCATCTCAGGTCCTCGCTTAGTTGAATCCGTCGATTGATCTTTTTTTTTAATAAGATAAGGGTGACAAACGAGCACACAGTCTACCTGATGGTAAGTGGTTGCTGCGGCCCATAGACATCTACATCTATCCTCTATTACAAATCAAAATGCAGATGCGTTGTCACCCGTGAGGACTAAGATGGAATGCCTCATTTCCAGTAAAAAGGGCCTTCGGCCACCTGCACTCACCAAGCGAGACACAGAGGTAAACCTCTACTTCACGCTGGTTTTCTGTGAGGTCGTGGTACCACCCCGGTTCGAGCCGGCCCATCCGTGCGACAGCAAAAGCTGCCGCGTGGCTCTACCACCGTTAAGATGTTAGCTTATGTGTGTTAGCTCATAACTTTTTACTCGGTGAATCGAATGAACCGATGATTCTTTTTTTATTTGAAAGCTGCTACTTCACAGGTTGTCCCATATGAATTTGATCGAGGTCAGACCAATAGTTTTTGAGTTATTCTTAATAATTTATACTGAAGTCAGCTGTACAAAATTTGAAATTTGAAATTAGTAAGTTACAGCCTATATACGTCCCACTGCTGGGCACAGGGTTCCCTCATTTCTAAGAGGTTTTTAGGGCAAGGAAATGTCCGCCATACTGCCCCAATGCGTGTTGGCGAACTTCACATGTCTTCGATTTTTTTTCTTATTTCTCAGACATGCAGGTTTCCTCACGATGTTTTCCTTCACCGCCGAGCACGTGGTAAATCAGCACTTAAAATTGCAATTAACAATTTCATTGGTTCCGGCGGGGATCGACCCCGGGTTGCTCGCGTACTGTGAATTTTACAGCGAGCGCTAACCATCTGAGTTACCACGACTCTTTTTTAATTATGAGGTAATACATAAAATAAACATAGTCGAATTGAGTACCGTCTCCTTTTGGAAGTCGGCAGAAAATAATTAAGGCTCCTCACAAAAATTAAAACCCATAAAATTGTGAATAAAATCTGGTTCAAATAGGGTAATAATAAATTACTTAAAATTATTTTATGCGAACGAAGACGCGGGCACAGCTAGTATGTACTAAAGTGAATGGAAGTATAAAATTTGCACGGGTTGTTCAAATATCTAGTTACGGCAACTTTCACCAAAATATAAACACTTCAAAGAATTTACAGTAAATTTATTAACACAGATACAGAATGGCTGGTGCTTCCCATATAAATTTGATCAAGGTCTGACCAAAAGCTTATCCTTAATAATTTATATTGAAGTCGGTTGTACAACATTTTTAATTTACCACATATTTCGTTGTAATATTAAACATCAGAAAATTAATCGTATTTGTAGTTTTCCATTAAATCTAATATTTTTAATTTTGTGATGAAAAAAAGCTAGTATTTTTTAGCTAGGATTATCAGGGAAAAATAAATATTTTCTTGCTCTCCCGTAATTTTTGAATAATTGAGGATTGCCCCTTTGCGGCGTCAACGACGAATTCTTATGCGCGAAATTAAAAGAGACTGCGCGCGGCAGGGGTGTGAAAACAAATTCATTAATATCACTTTGTTATATTAAAACTCCTTTTGTTTTGTGATAGACTGTATCGGTTAGTAACATTAAGGTAAAGTCGGTGGTTATTATTTATATTTAGAAATTGTTAACCTGTCAAAAATCTAAATACATTAATTTACGCGGCAATTTTTATGAATGTGTTACGCATGGCCGCGGCCGCCCGTCAGTGGAAAGTGCGCTTGTGCCGGTTGTGGGTTGTGGGAGCGCCGGGATTCCCGCGCTGCAGAGTGAGCGGCTGTTTAGAATTATTGTCACATTCTAAGTGATACGTTTTCTGAGAATAGTAACCCTCGTAAAGTTCAAGTTTTGATTTTATATAATAACCCAGTTCTTCCGCGTTGTCGTCGGTGACGCACGCCCGCATGCGATAATTATTACGGGTTTTTAGAGACCGCAAGCGCACTGTTATCAAACATTTTAAAACAAATAATGTTAAATCAAGGGACCTTGAATATTTACGTGCGAAACTGATTCTATAAAGTTGTTTTGTAAAAAATGTCAAGCGCTTTGCGAAATGATACGAAAAAAAATATTGCAAACATTTTATTTCTAAGAAAACAAAAAGTCAGTTTTATGTATAGAACACATTATTTTCATTTCCTTAGAAGGAAATAAAATATTTAGATTTGGCATGCTGTCAAAAACCCAATAGCATAATCAAGTTTATGCTTTGTCAGTGTCGATTATTACCTACGTGACTTTTTTATATCTTTTAATTTGATTGCTATGTTGAAATCATTGCATGTTATGATCACACACGTGTCTCTTCTTAAAAGAAATAACGATCTTCGAATCGGAGGTTATAAAATCGATTTTTGAATTAAACTACTATTGTAAAATCGATTTTCAGTTAATCGATTCGTAGACTATTGCTTTTTTGAAGGTGACTCTAGAAAGAACACTAGATGTGAAACTAAGATGGAGTATCATTCGGAAATCACATGTCCTCAGATAATTTTGAGGACATGTGAATTTTGTAAACCGCACGTAGTAAATCAGCAGTTCAAATTGCAAATAACAATTTCATTTGTGCCAGCACTGATCGAAACCAGCTTGCTTATCATGACTGTAAATAGCTATCTTTAGTTGTAAGGGCCATTGTTCAACCCCAACGTCAAATTAATGTAGTCTCTCGTATGTAAGGGAAATCACACGATCATAGAGGTAGTCCCCCCGTGACCATGGGTGCTGTAAAGTGTCCGAAAAGTCGGGAATTTAAAAAGTTAAAATTAAAAGCTACAAAATCCGTAAAATTAGTTTTATTCTACCTACGTAAATGTACTAAAAATCGTTCCAAAAACAAATCATTAAAAATACTTCAGTTTCAGCAGTGAAGTTTTATCCTATATGACCTCATTTGGGGCATTTGCTATAGATTGCCTCATATAGGGATTTTGCCATAGTTGCCAAACTTGACAAACGGCTTGGCAACTGCAGTTTTTGATTATTTTGAGTTGTTAACAGGAAGACGTTACTGCTCACCTCCTGTTTCGTTTCATTCTGTCGTCTCTTACGACACCCACGGGACGATATGGGGTAGTGGATTTTCTCACACCACCACTACAGGATACTACAATGACTGACCAAGTATTGACTTGGTCGTTTAGACAATTTAAATTTAGGTTAATACCGCTGTAGCTGGTGGCGGGGGGAGTGGACTGACTTCAAAGTATTCAAGCAGGAATATTGAAGTCAACACTGCTGCGACAGCACTGTACTGTCTCCAAATCAATTTACACTATGTCAGTATCGGGTCAGCACTGACTTGGAATGACATGGAATTTGGAGCCATTTACTGACCCTGTGTAAATCAGCCATAAGATATCATTATGCTACTAGGTATATTTGTCCGCCGATTTCCAAAAAGGAGACGGTACTCAATTCGAGTGTATGTTTTTTTTTATGTGTGTTACCTCATAACTTTGTACCGGGCGAACCGATTTGGATGAATCTTTTTTTATATGAAAGCTGATAGTTCTCGTGTGGTCCCATATGAATTTGATGAAGGTCAGACCAATGGTTACTGAGTTATTCTTAAATAACCTATATTGAAGTCGCTTATATTGAAGTCGGCTGTACAGAATTTTTAATTTTAAATTATTTACAATATATAGAGTGTAAACTGCATCGTTAACATTGTTTACGAGCGCATGCTCGTATATTAGTGAAAAATTATATTAGTTACTGTTATTTCGTGACTTAATGCTATAATTTATTACATTACTACAGCTCCTAACACGGGTACAGTAGAGAAAACATAAACTCTATATTGGTTATAAATTTTTCTGCCGACTTCCAAAAAGGAGACGGTACTCAATTCGGGTGTATGTTTTTTTTATGTGTGTTACCTCATAACTTTGTACTGGGAGAACCGATTTCGATGATTCTTTTTTTATATGAAAGCTGATAGTTCTCCTGTGGTCCCATATGAATTTGATCAAGGTCAGACCAATGGTTATTGAGTTATTCTTAAATAACCTATATTGAAGTCGCTTATATTGAAGTCGGCTGTACAAAATTTTTAATTTTAAATTATTATGTTAATATTAAGTGTTTGCTAATCTATAAGTTATTATTTATGATTAAAGGAGTAAATTATTGTGGATGAGGTCATCTGTGACTCCACTAACGAAATGTATTTTCTATTTACGGCCTGCTACTCATAATTCATCACAGGGCCAGTACAGGCAGTAAGTCAGAATTTTTGACTGTAAAACATTTTTGTAAAGCCATCAATGTCTTGCGTAACCAACGTATTAGCAAAACATGGAATTTTTAAATGAAACTTGTCATTTATTTTAGAAACTTTTTTATCACGTTTTTAATAACTCGCTTTCGTTTATGTCTTTTCGGATCGAATTTAGTGATTGATTTTAAACTAACTTCTCGATGAGTTCTTATATTTTTTTATTGTTAAAAATATCACTTGTTATGATTATAAAGCAAAGGTTATCAACTACAAGATAAAACGGGAAGGTCTACGTTATTTTGATGTAAACTCCTCTGTTTAATTATCTACTACATTTGTTAGTGAAAGTAAGAAAAACACTTTCGACAATACTTATTTATTATCTATATTGAATATCTTGTTTCAGATATTTTAAATGTTTGATATCATATCTCATTTATATACATAACATTAAAATATATACAACATTTATTACCATAATAAAAAAAACTAAAACTTAAATTATCGTACAGTACTACTCCCTGCGATACAGTACCAAGAACGCTGGCTGCATCTCTTCGCTGTATGGCAACACTAAATAAAATTTATTCTGTTCTATTCTATTCTTTGACAGTTTTTACCATAAATGTTCGTAAAGTAATGAACGGCTAAATATGTTTATAAAATCATTGTAACTTATCGGATGTCCACTTTCGAACACACGCCTTCAAATACTGTCAAAAAGCACAGCTTCTAGTGACTACTATCTATTGACCGTGAACTCGGGGTCTAGCTCACCGCTCACGATCCGTTGGGCTAAATCGTTTATTCTGATTCTATAACGTGGTAGAGCCATGCTGCAGCACTATTATTGTTGCTCTTACAGAATACCAGCGTAAAATAGCAGCTCTATGCTGCTGTGTTTCGTATGGTGAGTGTAGAGAACAGGAAACCCTTTATACTGTATTATGTCTTAGTCCTCAAGGGTCAACACTCAACACATCAACATTTTGAATTGTAATGGAAGCTAAACGTAGATGTCTATGGGCTACAGTATCCACTTACCATCAGGTGGACTGTGTGCTCGTTTGTCATCCTTATTTTATAAAAAAAAAATACTGATATCGTCATTGCAGATTCTGTCATTAATTTACCATTGTAGTTTATCTATTTCTATTACTCCAGCAGTTTTCAGGAACAACGTATTTTGACAACATCATAGTAGCCTCATGCCTCATACAACACTTGCAGTTGCACGCAAAATCGTGCTGTCGCAAAAATGATAAACAGTAGAACCAACGTGAATTGCCAATATAGACCTACTGACTGGAATGTGGTCCTTTATTTCTTTATTGAATGTCAGAGGTTTTTTTTATAGGGTAAGGGTGACAAACGAGCACACAGTCCACCTGATGGAGAGTGGCCGCTGCGGCCCATAGACATCTACATCTATCCTCGTTTGGGAATCAAAATGCAGATGCGTTGTCACCCGTGAGGACTAAGATGGAATGCCTCATTTCCAGTAAAAAGGGCCTCCGGCCACCTGCACTCACCAAGCGAAACGCAGAGGTAAACCTCTACTTCACGCTGGTATTCTGTGAGGTCGTGGTACCACCCCGGTTCGAGCCGGCCCATCCGTGCGGCAGCAAAAGGTATATTATATATGGGTATTATGTATTTAACTAAAAAGATATGAAGAAGTGGAGAGAGTGGTGGTTGCCCTGAATTCCCTGTATGGTAGAAGACATAACTTGAATATCTGGGGTCTACAGTAACTATAGCTAAACATGCTAATAGAGCACGATTATATATTTTAGAGAAGCGATATTTGTTGGGGAAGAAAGATTTATAAATATCTGTATAATAACTACGTACAGTTAGAAAACTGAAGGTTGCAGGGAGATCTGGAAAGTGCTTTGGGGAAATCCATATAGGCATATAGCCGTGGTAGCTCTGGGTCTAAGCGACGGCTGTTAATTTGAGAGTATGCGAGCAACCCGGTTCTATCCCCGCCCGCAAAATTGAAATTGTTAATTACAATTTTGAGTGCTGATTTATCACGTCCTCTGCGGTAAAGGAAAACATTGTGAGTAAGCGTGCATGCATGAGACATTATAAAAAAATATTTAGAAACATATGAAGTCCGCCAACATGAAATAAGGCAGCACGGCGGACATTTCTTTGCCCTAAAACATTTTCAGATATAAGAGAAGGTGTGTGTATTTAGGCATTAACAAATTAATAATAATAATTTCCTCCAGATTGAACTTCGATCACGGCGGCCAGTCTCAGCGGGGGCTAGACAGGATTATAGTGCTAGCAGTATAGTTCCCGAGTGTAGGAGTATGCGCAAGAACAGGTGCAATATCTATTCTCTCACTCTCACACACACGACTGGAGAGAGTTCAAGCGCAGGATCAACAGGTCATTACTCTGGGCTGCTACTGAGAACTTCTTGGCAGATAAACGCAGAAACTAATTTTGTCCTGACCCGGGAGCTCATGATCAGCAATCACGTTTACGACCACGAGACCAACGGACAGTCACTAATTAAATAACTATTACAGGCCTGTATACGGCAGTTGGATCGGATTTAATAAAATAATGATGATTATAGAAACATAGATAATCAAATTATATTTTTTATTGTTTTGGTTTTAAGTGTACATTAAGTGATTATATTGCTGGCGGGTTTAAACGTAAATGGTGGCCCCTTGGGTTAAAGAATAATACCACTAAGTTATTGTTGTTATATTAAAAACTAATCACTTTTCCTATAGATATAGGTACCAGTAAGTATTTACGCAGTACTTTTTCCTTCCCAATGCGAACAGCAAAGGAGTCCCTTCCGCTCCACCCACAGCGAAAGGCGTCATTAGATGATTTTCCATCCGCAAAAAAAAAGGTGTCTCTGGGGCGAGAGTGATTAGCTAGGTTCTTGTTCAACTACGCCTATTGTGCGCTCTTCCATCTTCGGCTACATACCGGCAGGTGGACTAGTCTAGTGCTAAACACTGATCACTGACTTATAATAGGTACAAAATGTTGCGTCGAGACTTAGATCTGTCGAATAATGATATGTGTTGATCGTATTGCTTCTTTTATCGTATTGCTTTATTGAACACGATTTTAAGTATTTTAAAGGTTTTAAAAAAACTACTAGATATGCTCTATCATTACTAATATTCTCTTAAACACTCCTGGTAAGCTCAAAACTAGTGTCCGAGCGAAACAGGATTTCAACCGAAACCGAAAACGAACCTTCGGTCTGGGTGTCAGTTTCGGCCGAAACCGAAACTTATTTAGACATGCAAATTTTTTTTGTATGCTGAAATTTAGTATATTTTTTATACATATACAGATATGTAATGCATGTTAATGAAAAACAGTCATTGTAATAGTCATGTAGCAATATATTTATTTATTTTAAAGTAAACATCAACAATTTAACGTTAAGAAATACTTATATGAGTCAATTTTGTAAAAAAATCAACATTCACACCCATAAAAAATTTTTCGCTAATTGAGAACACATTTTATTGTGTTAAAATATCATACTCACACATACACACATCAAAATCCCAGAAAATATACAAAACCTGCTCAAAGTTCAAAAACTTTAATAAACTAAGTTTGTATCATCATCATCATTATTACAGCCCTTCACGAGTCCACTGCTGAACATAGGCCTCCCCCAAGGAGCGCCACAAAGCACGGTCCTGAGCCATCTGCATCCATCGACTTCCTGCATGTCTTACCAGGTCGTCACTCCATCTAGTGGGAGGACGCCCTACACTTCGTCCGCCGGTACGAGACTGCCACTCGAGAACCTTTTCCCATTCCCCATCGGTTGTCGGTTCCTCGAACTATATGGCCGGCCTATTGCCACTTCAGCTTACTAATCCGTTGGGCTATGTCGGTCACTCTGGATCTACTGCGGATATCCTCATTTCTAACTTTATCACGCAGAGAAACTCCGAGCATAGCCCTCTCCATAGTTCGCTGAGCGACCTTGAGCTTCCTCATCCGACCAGCAGTGAAGGACCACGCCTCAGTTCCATAAGTCATCACTGGCAACACGCACTGGTTGTACAGTCTCGTTTTCAAGTTTTGAGGTATACCTGACTAGAAGATGTGCCGTAATTTCCCGAACGCTGGGCAACCGAGTTTAATCCGTCGATTGACCTCTCGGTCGAAGTTGGTCTTACCTAATCGGTAAGTCCAACTGTAAGTTAACTAAGTTTGTATAAAGAGGGTTATTATAATATTAAGGAATTTATGGATGATAATAACCCCTGGGAATGAGGTGATTACTGCCAAGCTATTTCTAATTTGTTTTGTGTTGTTAATTGTGTTACATACATGATTGTAAGCAGTACCGTAGCTAGGCGTGGGCAAAATGGGTCCTCGCCCACGGACTCGCACTTAAAGGGGCATCGCGAGGCCCCCTAAAATGCGATGTCCCCAGACTTTACCACAGATGACTAATTAATTTGATCACTTTTACGCTCAAAAACGAAAGTCACAAATTTATCTGAGTTTGTATGGGGCTTCGCAAGAAGCTCCTCTTAAGTGTGACTGCGAGGCCGTTGTAACTACCTTCAAAGACCGCGACTGTAACATTGAAGGAATACGAAACTTGTCAGGAATTAATAGCTATGAGTAGGTATGTCGTGTCAAAGCATGTTTGGTAGGATAGATCTATTGGGTAGATCTTTGGAACGAAAGAAAAGGGCCCTCGCTGATGTAACTTCGCCCACGTTTATATTAGTCCACGCTACGCCTCTCATTGTAAGCTGTTATTTAAAAAAATCCCGCTGGGTTTCTTGCTGGTTCTCCCAAGGACAGAGGTTTTTTTCGAACCAATGGTAATTAAAGCAAACTTTCTTAAGACTTTCAATAAGTATTATTTGTAATCTATACTGAATAAAAAGTTTTTGTTTCCGTTTCTGTATCAACTACAGAAACAGAAACTTTTCTATAATACACGAGTCACGAACTCTTCTGAACGACGCACGATTTTCCACGAACACCGAGTTACGGCGCCGCCGAAGGTTAGGCAGATTTTTTGCCGAAACCGAAACTATTACCGACACTGGATATTTTTGCCGAAACTTGCTGAAACCGAAACCGAATCTTCGGTCGTTCACTATTCAAAATGCTTGTGTCAGGAGTAGTTCACGACAGTAGTCTAATGGCAGATTCGAATCCAGGACATTTGAGTTCGCGGTCTGCACCCTGTCATTAGGCTACTGTCGCTTTTAAAACGATAATTTTAAGTTTTAATTTAACACAATTTTATAGAAGTAAGCGTGACAACCTCAAAAGCCTCGTCACTAGTAAAAAGGGTTATTATCAATCACGATACGACAACAAAGCAGTATTTTGCTGCTATATTAAATTATTACGGTATTCGAGTTCTACACGTGTTTAACTTATAGCGGTAAAGGAAACCAGTTTGTCTCAAACAAATAAAACATATTTAAGATTGATGGGCTCCGTCTTTTTGAAAATTGTGAGGTGCCGTTTTAAGCTGTTTCTTCATTTATAAAATATTATTTATGCACTTATGCAACACAGAAATATCCATATAATACGCATAGCATTCTTTTTTTATAGAATAAGGTTGACAAATGAGCACACAGTCCACCTGATAGTAAGTAGATGCTGTGGCCCATAGACATCTACATCTATCCGCGGTTAAGAATAAAAATGCAGATGCGTGATGGAATGCCTCTTATCCAGTAAAAAGGGTCTCCGGTTCTCTACACTCACCATACGAAACACAGCAGTGTTAAGTTGCTATTTTACGCTGGTATTCTGTGAGAGCGTGGTCCTAGCCTGGTCGAGCAGACCTATTCGTGATACAACCATATTATAGCTGTAGTATGGCTTTACCACGTATAAAAAGTTTGAAAATTCTTTCGAGATTTATTTAAGTGAAGTGAAAAACTAGCATTCCACCTGATGGTAAGGGGTTACTGTAGTCCATACACAGGAGTGCCGCCAACTTCAAACAAAGAAGTTATAAATACGTTGCTACGTTGTACCTCTGAGGTAGGTACTGAGAGAGAATACCTCACAGGTCACAGCCTGTTATATCGTATCTAGTTTTATATATACTCGTATCTAGAATTGCTATACAATTTTATTAAGCATAAGTTGTTTAATATGGGTTATTATACTACTATAAAGTATGTATACCTACATGATTAATAATAACCCCTGGGAATTATGTGATCGCTACCATACTGTTCCTATATGTTTTCATACGTAATTGTATAAAATATTATTTTAATAATTTTAGTTAAATTAATTAATAGTTTACTTTAATTAATAGCTTAATTGTAAAAAAAAATCAATTATTTTTAAAATGTCACAGACTATAGAACTTTTCTTCCGAACCAGTGGTACTTATTTTTAAAAGTTACTTTTGTTATCTATATTGAATAAAAATTATTCTATTCTATTTTTTCTGATTGTTTACTTTCACAAAATCAAATTGAGGTCAAGGAGATAATTCTATTATATAATAAATGCCATCAAAAACATAACTTGTAAAAAAGGCCAAGTCTCGCAACTCAGTTTTTCTACCGTAAAACGTTGTGAGATCCATGTAATACCAAGTCGTTTAATTTATTCAGTCCCTAGATTGATACATAGATTGACTTGGCAATCGCACTAAACAATCTAATTTAATATAATATGTATTACTTGTGAGATATATTGTGTTTTCATGCGATTGCCAAATCAATCTATGTATCAATCTATGGACTGAATAAATTAACCGACTTGGTATTACATGGATCTCACAACTTTTTACGGTAGAAGAACTGAGTTGCGAGACTTGGCCTTTTTTACAAGTTATGTTTTTGATGGCATCTCATTTCTTTTTGTAGATAGTTATATCTAGGTAGCTATTTACACCTATTATTCCATTATACATAATATACAGGTGCACTGATTCATTCACTGCAAATGTAACTTTGTAATACTATATGTTTATATGGGATTACAAAGTTATTTATGCAGTTGGTGTATCTCGAAAACTGGACCGAAATTGTAAAATATTTTAATTTTTCCTTGATTTATATATTAAACAATAATTGTATTCCAAATTCGAAGTTTCTATGTCTGCTAGAAGTGCCTCAGAGTTTTGATGATCGGTCAGTCAGTTAGTGAAAAAATTAACAAACTTTGACTAGTTATAATTCTTAAACTACTGGTTCAAATTTAATGAAATTTGAAATATACCTAGTTTATACAATGCCTACTTGGTTAATAAAAATTCAGGCTTTTAGTTTTATCCATAACGAAGTTATAGGGTTTCGGAAATGGCCTGAACTGCTTAGAGAAAAGGATAGTACGGCCGTGCCGCTTTTTTGCTCGACTTGGCAGGGGCACTGCCGTGCCCCCAGATAAATAAAAACAGCATCTATAAATGATAACATTAATTTATGATTAAATAAGTATTGTTTTAATTGAACAAACTTCAGTAAGTTATATGTGTAAGTGTTTACTCTGTTGATTTTGCTCGTTGTATAGTCATATCTTGCAAGAGTGTAATATTGTAGGTTTAGCTTTACTAACTACCGGCATATCGGAATTTCTTGCTATAGCTTGTTACTGTAAATTATGTTAATTGATGTAATAAATTATAAGGATTAATGGCGAGTTGCAGTGTGTCATGTTTAATAACACCTCTCATGTATTACAGAAAATGTTACAACTTATTAATTTTTTCCGTTCATGTGTACATGTTATTTTGAACCGGGACTACCCTGACTGTCCGCGCAGGATTATAGTGTCCAGTTTATGCGCACACAGGTGCACCCGATGGGACAATTAATTGACAGGACTGGGATACATCAGGCGCAGGGCCTTCGGCTTTCCGAGGCACAGGGGTGAACTAACACCGGCAACTTCCTGGCTCCGGGTGGCTGCTGAGAGTTTCTCGACAGAGTGCACCTCATGGTCAGTAACCGCGTCAACCACTAAACCAGGGAGCCAGTCAAAATAAAATATATTTAATAGTTTTAAGTATAATGACGTATTTTAAATAGTCGCGGTATTATTTCATAGTACATAACTGGCGTAAGACATGTTTGTATGTACTCGTGCGCCACGTGGTGCGTGCAGCCGACGCTAGGACAAGTTCACGGCTTGCCGAGCCGCCGGCCTTCATTACAAAGCTTGTTTACGCGCCAATATTACATAAGGGCACGCCGATAATGGTTCATAGCTCTATAATTAGTACATAAAACACAGTGAGAGCTGAGAATGGCCTCTCAGCAAGGCTTATTATATTTTGGAAACCATAGAGCTAGAGGCCAGACTGCTGGCCATAATACACGTGCGGGTCTGAAGACCTCCCCATGTTCGTAAACCTATATACCGCAAGATACCGTATTATACACGGAATCCCCATAAATTTGTGTCACAGCTTGTCGACTTCTAGAGTTTTTGACAGAACTGAGACTTAGGCGATTGCTTATATTTACTTTCCTTGTTGTAGCGTGAGGCGGGTCTTTTAAAATGAAATAAAAATAAACCAAACAATCTTTATATATAAAAATCAATTGCAGACCGTTTGTCTTGCTAAAACTAAAATCTGGCTCAACCGATTAATTGAATGTTAAAAGTATCAAGGTATGAAATAGTTCTTGATACGTGCTTTCGGTTTTGACTTTCATACACTGTTACTAATAATATTTAAGTATGTTCTGTTACGCTGAAGTAAACGCCGGAGGATCTATTTTTAACGGTTTTAAACATTCTGGGCGAGCCGTGCTTCACAGAGCGCTTCTCTGCGTTACTGTGTTTTTAAGAGGCGTATTACAAAAAAACGCGAAATTACAAGGTTTCCTCGTTGAAATTTTATGTTTATCGTTCATTGCTTGAAATAACAATTACTTGGTAAAAATAGTTCGTTTTCTCTCCTCAAATAAGCTCGGAATGGATTTTAGATAACTTATTTATTTAATCAGTAATAATCATTCTCCCGATGCATGTTTAGGCAAAAACTCTCGAAGACATGATTTGGGAGCTCTAATTTGTAGATTATATTGAATATCGACCATCAAAAAAATATTTTTATCTCCCAAATATCCTACACTTTAATAATAGTTGAATCCATTTTCGTTATATATGCTTTTCACGCTAGGAAAAAAAATCGACATAATTCAAAAAACGACCAAAAAAGCTTCGATACAAGCCTCTATATTTCCGAAGTTCTACATCATTTAGAAGTAAAATTTATACCAAAATAATCATCAACATTTGCTTAAACTATACTATTATTTTTACTTTTTAAATCGTTAATGTTATATTTTAATTAATTAAATAAAAGTACTATATATTTCACTGCGCCGGCCATCTGCGATCATTAACGCGCGAGCGCTTGCCGAGGGTGGACCTGCGTCAGTTTATTTCGGGCCCTGCATCGTTTCGATACTACCGTAGTGTGCGTCGATTGCCTGCATACTAGAACATCGTCAACTACGACCGCAATTTTTGATCGATCGGTTTAAAACTATTTTATATAGTTATAATTTAGATCACGTCTCTTCCATTAAACATGGTAGGGACAACGAGTCTGCAGCATGTGCACAATTAAGCAAACAAAAAAATATTAATATAGAAAAATGTGGTCTATTCATTGACCTAGATCATTGTTAATTATTATTTGAAGGCTTCACCTAATGGTTTATACAGCAACGGTCTTATTGAAGTTAAATGTCCTATTTCAGCTTTCGGAATAGATTTTGACACGGCCTTTCGACAAAAAAAAGTTAAAGGTTATAAATTCAGTAATTCAAGTGTAACATTAAATCAAAATAATGACTGGTTTTACCAAATCCAAGGCCAGTTTCATTTAGCAAATAAAAATGTCTGAATACTTGCCATAATATGTATTGTAATAAAAATTTACAAATACGACCAATTTTGGATTTTCAATATGTTACCCAAGTTACAAGCTTTTTATGAAAAGTGTCTACTGCCTGAAATTATCGAATCGAGAAAAGTTCGGTCAATGCCGTCGCAGCAAATATTTTTCTTATAAAAAAAATATAGTAATTGACTGTAAGTACCGATTAAAAAAATATTAGTTACATTTGGTTGTTATATTTATTAAAACAGGTTGCAACCGTTTATTTATTTATACCACTATTCTACCGGTAGTAGACATAATCGATTATTAACATTCGATTACAGCGTAACAATTAAAATATTTGTGTACTTATTTTGACACTAAATTTCATGAATAATGAATAAGATATCAAAATGGTATATAATAATAAATAATAAATTATATAATTATATAATAATAAATTAATAAGATAACATTAAAATGACACACCAAAAAATATTCCGTCCACTGAAGTCCATCCTAAGAAAACTTTGTATTATGGAAGATCAAGATCGTTTAATCGCCATACTCACAGTATTATAGTGCGAGCGAGTGAATAGATATGAAAGAAAGTATCGGTCGCGTAGCTTGCCGCCCGCTCGGTGCGTAAAATACCTAAATTTGCGAAACGCCGAAATGTAAGAGGGCTCTTAAGAAAATAGAAAAATAGAAGGTCGGGCTTGAAGGACACGTTAAGCCGCGTCTCCACCAGTTTTGTTGTCAACACAACATTTGCCAACAAAACTTGTTTCCATTTTCGGCGGCAACATCAAAGGAATACGCTTCTTGCCAACATTTGTTCCCTCGGTGGACACGCTTGTTGACAGAAACATTTGTTGGCAACACGTGTTGGCAAATGTTGTGTTGACAACAAAACTTTGGTGGAGACGCGGCTTTACGTTTACTTCCTTTACACGAGGTGGAGCCACGCTGCAGATATATTATGGTTGTAGCACGAATGGGTCTGCTACACGGGAGACCACGAATGCGTGCATGCGTGCGTGCTTGCGTGCGAGCGTGTGTGCGTACTTGCGTGCGTGCGTGCGTGTGTGCGTGCATGCTTGCGTGCGTGCGTGCGTGCGTGCGTGCGTGCGTGCGAGCGTGCGTGCGTGCGAGCGTGCGTGCGTGGTTGCGTGCGTGCGTGCGTGCGTGGTGCGTGCGTGGTGCGTGCGTGCGTGCATGCGTGCGTGCGTGCATGCGTGCGTGCGTGCGTGCGAGCGTGCGTGCGTCGCTGTGTCAATTTATTCAAAAGAAGTGAAATAGTGTTGCAATTTTTTTGTAATACCAACACATTAGATAGTTTGTGATCAATAGCTTGCAGTTTGTTGGTATTCACCGAGTAAATTTTGAGATATTTCTATATCTATACAAATAAAGTGTCTGTTTGTAATGTCAAAATAACAGTTTTTTTACTAAATTCATATAAAAGTATATACGGTACTTATAACAAAACACAATTTTTAAATTTTTTGTCAGACAATCTGTTTGTTCCTGCTAATCTCCGAAACAGCTGGACCGATTTTGACGGGACTTTCACTAGCAGATAGCTAATATTATAAGGAGTAACTTAGGGTACTTTTAATTTAGAAAAGAAAACAGGATTCCGCTCAATAACATTAAAACCCATAAAATGTAATCGTAATAAATTCCATGCGGGCGAAGTATTTTTTTTTTATATTCTACTAAGCCAGTGCTTATCTACGATCCCACCTGATGGTAAATGGTGATGTAGCCTAAGATGGTGAAGCGCACTGACTTAACAAAAGCTTATTCATTCTTGCCTTGAAGACATCCAAATTGTAATCGGATGGAAAGATAGGTGCTGGCAACTTATTCCACTCCTTTCCTGTACGCATGATGAACGACTTAGCGAACCATTTGGTTGGAATGCATGGTAAGTCAACAACGAAAGGGTGGAGACTGGCCGAACGTCTGGTTGTCCAATGGTGGAAGGGAGAGGGAGAAATTAAATTATGCGATTCCTACGCCCACTCTCTGAAAAGTATCCTGTAGAAAACCGAAAGGCTGGCTACTTTGCGTCCGTGTTCGAGGGTGGTAAGATTGGTTTTAACCAAATTTGGGTCACCAATAAATAAAATAAAAAATAAAATAAAAAATATAAGCCTTTTAGCACGCCTTTCCATTGAGTCCAAAGCTGCTAGGTGGCATTTTGCAGCACCAGCCCACATATGGCAGCAACACTCCATTCACAACCGTACTTGCGCTTTATATAAAGTAAGCAGCTGTCCCGGCGTGAAGTATCGCCGCACCTTTGCAAGGACTCCCAGCTTCATTGCAGCTGCTTTGGCCTTGGACTCAATAAACCGCTCGAAGTTCAGATTTGAGGATATCTCAAAGCCTAACAACTGAAGGCGGTCGGTATGTTCCAGTGATGCATTTCGGAAAGAAGGATGGTTCCTTTTTGCAGTGTAAAGACACGCTTGTGTTTTGGAGGCGTTAAATTTCACAAGATTGGCATCGCCCCATTCGGAGACTGCCTGTAGTGTGAGATTCACGCGCTCTACCATAGCTTCTTTTTCGGACTGAATTTTATCCCGACTGTCCCGAGGACTTGGTTGGTATCTCTTCACAACTGTGTTATCGTCTGCATACCCATAGATACCAAGCATAAGCAGATCATTAATATGCAGCAGAAAGAGAGTTGCGGAGAGAACAGACCCTTGAGGAACACCGGCGCTAGTCGCCATAGGATCGGATGAGCAGCCATCGACAACGACCCGGAGACCCCGTTCACTCAGAAAGTTCTTTACCCATTCAATCAGACCAGGGAATAAGCCGTACGCTGGAAGCTTACCCAAAAGGCTAGCGTGCCAAACTCTGTGAAAGGCCTTCGAGACATCAAGGGAAACGGCACGTGTCTCCCCACTGTTCTCAAGTGCCTCGCCCCATACGTTGTGGCATACGCTAGAAGGTCCCCAGCTGACCGATTTCGGTGAAACCCATATTTCTGATCACTCAGGTGGTCATTCTGTTATGGTGTGCCATTAAGCGGACGTTCAATATACGCTCCATACTCCCAGTATGGAGGTAAGTGAGACTGGCCGATAATTGGCAGGGTCGGCACGGCTGCTTTTTTTGGAACAGACTGCACGTTGGCCAGCTACCAGGATTTTGGCACTATTCCAGTCGTAAATGACAGGCGAAACAAGCGTGTCAGCACAGGAGACAACTCAGGTGCACAAGCCTTTAGGACTATAGCTGATATACCATCTGGTTCATTAGATTTATTCACGTCTAGACACCGCAAGGTTTTAAGTACCTCCTTATTTGTTATACGAACCTTCGACATAGAAGTCCCACAGTGAAATAGTTTAGGTGGAAAGTTGTTGCCACTGTCTAGACGTGAATTGTAGGCAAAGAGAGACGCGAACAGATCCGCTTTCTCTTTCGCTGTATGCACCAGTGTACCATCCGGTTTTACCAGCGGAGGCTGTGTAGGCCGACAGAAGTTTGTCTCGACCGCTTTGGCGAGAGACCAAAAAGCTAGTAGAAGTCGCGGAGAATAGCTAGTTTCTAATATGATTGTTCAGATGAGCAAAGCTCTGAGTATGGAGGATTTGTAAATAAAATTTTAACCTTACAAGTGCAACAATTAATTAAGATTTTTTTTATAGGATAAGGGTGAAAAACGAGCACACAGTCCACCTGATGGTAAGTGGTTGCTGCGACCCATAGACATCTACATCTATCCTCTGTTACAGATCAAAATGCAGATGCGTTTTCACCCGTGAGGACTAGGGTGGAATGCCTCATTTCCAGTAAAAAGGGCCTCCGGCCACCTGCCCTCACCAAGCGAAACTCAGAGATAAACCTCTACTTAACGCTGGTATTCTGTGAGGTCGTGGTACCACCCCGGTTCGAGCCGGCCCATCCGTGCGGCAGCAAAAGCTGCCGCCTGGCTCTACCACTGTTAAAAATGTGTAATGACCTTCAACGAACTTGTCTATCTCTTAATATATATTATATCTCTGCCCCGCCGTTACCATGTTCGTCACCGTAGCCAGGAATAGCGGGGCCGCCGGGGACTGGGGGCCGTCTCTTCGTAACTTTATTCATGGGTGTTTTATTGCCATAGTTGCCACGCTTGGGGAGCGCGTTGGCAACCGCAGTTTTTTTATTGTCATTTTGCTGTATTCAGAAATATGCTGCTGCTCATCTTCTGCCTCAGTTTCCCTCTGTCGCCTCTTACGACACCCATGGGAAGATATGGGGTGGTGGGTATTCTAACCCGCCACTACACGGGGTAGTTAACTGTCATAAGAAATTAATAAGTCTACTAAATTTTTTAATATGTATGGTGTTCCCTGGAGGAATATTCATATATCAATATACTTAGTTCCCGAAAAGTGTACATAAAAGAAAGTAAAAAGTACAAGAGCTTAAATAAACTTATGACATATGATTGATTTTCAAATGTCCCTTAGTGGTGTCCATTCACCGCGAAGGGATTTCCCGACGGTGAAACATATTAAGTCAAATTAGAAACCGATCGGTGCTCCTAATGACCTAGGTATTTCCACCGACGACATCTCACCGGAATCATTATAATTAAGACAATTATACGCGAGCAAAAACTAGTCGTTTAGTTGATAAAATGATATGGCGCTTTAAACAAAACTAAAGTGTATTTACAACAGCTATAATTATATAATTTTATTAATTATTTGAAAATAATTATTTATTGGCATTATTCAAGAGTTCTTCACTCAGATTCATTACGTAACATATTGATAATGAGGGCTAATAATCTTCCACTCACCAGATGTCGCTAGTAGCGACTGAGGTAAAGTTTTTGTTACACAGTGTCAGTTAATTGAGAAATTAGTTTTAAATAAATGGTTTATCATTATCTAGAATATTATATTAATACACAACACAATACGTCAGTGGTTTGATTTTTAATTTTTTGCACTTATAACTGTTTTTTAAAAAAATCGGCTCTTAGTTATATATTATTTCTAATGTCATTAATATAAAATATAACTATTAATACAGAAACAAACTTTAAAGATTACATTTTCCTAAGAAATTATCATCCCCGCTATGAAATCTGTCAAATATTTTACCTCACTGTAAAGTGGCGCCGCCCTGGTGGCAGAAAAAGTCGTGGATGCCCTCATTGAATCATAATTCTTTTCTAAGGGATCAAAATGTTTTCTCAGGTTCGAAATGTTTTCTCACATGATGTTTATGATCACGTAAAGTAAAATGTAAGCTATAATATCGTTTTAAAATAAGTAATTATAAAATATAACTGTAGCTTTTCTGTATTCTGTAATATAAGAAATATCTAATTTGGTCTACAGATTTTAATAAAAATCATTAGTTTATACAGTTTCTATAAAGTATGAACGAATAACTGTAACATATGCCACAAAGAAAAACAAAATTTAACATTTCTAAAAACCTTGCTAGTAGGGCTGATTTTACTATGGTAGGGTAATAAGGCCTACTGCTTTAACGTACTCAACTAATCAATTTATATACGTAATATATTTAATATTTGTGATCAATAATCAATTAAGATTTAAAATTCTAAAAAATATAGAAATTGCCTCGCCTAACAGGAATTAAAGTCACAGCTTATTCTAGCCAACCTGTCAATAATTATTTGATGGCAACAATTTCATATTTTTTTGACGAAAATTTCTGTTCTATGCAACTGATCAAACGTGAACAATGTATGTTTTATTTTATTTATTTGATGCATTTGTAACACATCCAATATATTAATTTTAGTTTTATGTCCATCGCTTTATTCATTTTTAAATGCTAAGCGGAGCCTAAGGAAGTTCCAAACAGGTCTTTTGTTCCGGTTGAACAACATATCGCATCGCCGAACGCTATATTATTTTAATCGTATAATTTATTATAATTTTAATTATAGCTGCTATAAAGTGTTAATTACTCTTAATAAATTATTTTCGTAAACATTCCACTATGAATAAAAATGATCGTGGCAATTCTACTTTTAAATATCCATGATTATGGAATAATGTTTCAATTGTAAATAAAACCGGCCAAGTGCGAGTCGGACTCGCGCACCGAGGGTTCCAAACAAATCCGTAGGTATGTAAGTTTATAATTATTAAAAATATTTTTACTATAATATGATGTAACTAAAAATTTAAGCTTTTTGCAATGTTTCCTTTATCTGTGCTATAAAACGTTTCTTCGTATCAAATTTCAAGATTCTGAGTTCATGGGAAGTACCCTGTAAGTTTTGATTCCCTTGCGAATATCGAAAATTTGCGCCATAAACAGCTGTATCTTTTGATTGCGTTGGCTTAGAAGTTTGATTTTTTCACAGCTCTAAGGGACAGTCGACTTGAGTATTTGATATGAATTTCAGCTTGATACCTCCACGCGTTCCTGAGAAAAAGGGTCTTGACAGATAAACAGACAGACAGACGGACAACAAAGTGAGGATCACTTTGTTGTCTGTCTGTCTGTCTGTCCAGAGGGTTAACATAAGGGTTCCTTTTTTTCCTTTTGAGGTACGGAACCCTAAAAACAGACAGATACATTACATGTGCATTGTAGGGCGAGAACTTCAGTCTCAATGTTCAATATGTATATAGAACGACTGGGAAGTCGTCGTGAGGAGACCGTCTTTCCACGACAGTACCTACATTGCCATATATACTCGAGCGGCAGCTCCTAATCGAAATATCTCTTTCATTATCATTAATGTTTTCTTGAGCCTCATGTTGCTTCCCCTTTATAAAAGATAACATGAAACTGTTATACGCAAAATAATAGTCTCAAAAAACGAGTGTAACTGGTTGGCCCTTGACTGACCTTTTACGTGGTGAAGCCACGCTGCAGCTATATTATGGTTGTAGCACGAATGGATCGGCTCGACCGGGGTGAGATCAAGCTCTCACAGAATACCAGCGTATAATAGCAGCTTAATACTGCTGTGTCGACCATACGAATATAGTGAGTGGAAAGAACCGGAGACCCTTCTTACTGGTTACGAGGCATTTCATCTTAGCTTTGAAGGGTGACAACGCATCTGCATATTGATTCTTAATAGAGGGTAATCCACTTACCACCGGGTGGATAGTGTGCTCGTTTGTCGCCATTATAGTATAAAAAATATCAAACGCAAAGCAGTAGTCACAAAAACGCGACGAGGATGACTTGTTGATTGGTTGGAAATATTTGTCAAACATTGCGGGTGATGTCCATCGGCTACGAATGCAGCTTCATCCAGCAGTCATGTGCGCCACACTTATTACTTGCTGCTGCAGCTCTAGTCCTCAAGTCAAATTATTGTTGGATAAGCATTTGTTACATTTGTGATTTAGTTAGTAATAACAATTAAGGAGTAACATATTTAAAAAATAAAAGCTATTAATTTAAATGCTTCATATTGTCCATATAGAAAAAATATCTAAATCACCAATCATAAAAGTATGAGATTTCAAGTTTTAAATGTTTATGCGCGAATTGTACAAAAATATCTAATTGTACAAAAGTAAGGTAATTGATTCCAAGATGATATTCTGAAGAATATTTTTATCGTTTGTAGATTTTAAATAAAAAACCTACAAATTTACAACAGTGGTCACTTGGCAAATAGTTCAACTATCGAAATACGTCTTAAAACATAGTCTTTGCTGTTATCTCGATAACTATGTGCAAATTTTGAAAATTACAAACCAGTTTTGTTAGTAACTTCTCTTATATGTCTGCTATTTCCATGTTACAGACAGATTTTTCCAATTTTAACCCTTTCGCTGTCCCGTGCACTACATATAGGTCACTGCTATTGTCTTACTATTGTGTCTCAAAACCGGACAGTGAAAGTGTTAACAATTTTATTTATAAATTATTTGTACTAGTTTTTCAATGGAAAATATTTTTACGGCATCTCACCAGTCCGAAGAATCCCACAGTGACGTCGCTCTCCTCTTTTTTGGTGGGCACTTCCATATCGTAAGCGTCTCCGAAGTGTTTAAGGAATCTCTTCCTATGGCCTTTCATCACAATTTAGATAAATAACAGATAAACTTGAAAATTAGTCGCGTTGCGCGCTTTTCACATTCGACCTCACTGCTGGCCGGCTCACCACTGCCACAAGAGTCGGCGGTCGGCGCGCCCGCTACTCGACGCCCTACGCTCGGGAAAGTCCTAAAAGCTTTGCTTGCTTTTTCTGTATTAGCACGCATATTGATTGCCTCATCAGTTGTCGTAAATGAGGTTGTTGATAATGAGATTAGAATCTCGGGTCGGACCAAAACCAGTTATTGGGTCTTTCCATCAAGAAATTCTCGGTTGCAGCCCGGGGTCAGGAAGTTGGCGGTATTTCACCCCCGTGCCTCGGAGAACACGTAAAGTCGTAGGTCCGTAGTCATTGGTCTCCGGTCGTGTCGAACTAAGAGAGTGAGGGAATAGAGTCTCTATGCATTATAATCCTATCCTGCGCAGATGAGTAGTATATTGTTTTATATAAATAAATAAATATTTCGAATTATAGATATTCAGCAAAATTAGTACATAATACCGACCGATCATTGGATTCGCAATAGCGGTGTAAGAAGGTGGAAGATGTCTCGAGAGTGAGACAGACACTGGAAGAGGGAGTTCAGTAGATGGGCAGATCGATCAGCGTTTTTCTAATAACAACTAAGAAATTGTTGAACGCAGCGAACTAAAATTTTTTCAAAGATACATTCTGTCTAATTAGCTGTATTCACAAAAAAAAAAATTGAATTTGAAAGTATTGTATATGTACTTAATAATACAACTAGTTTAATACATAAAAGTAAAATAATGAATAGTACAACTAGTAAACATCTGCGCTTGCCGACCCGCTACAGGCAATCTATGGTTAGCGGTATGTTCTGCAATGGAATTTAATAGGCTGTGTGACAAATGTGAAAAGTGAATATAAATAAATAAATATAGGAAATGAACACACGTTGTATTTGTTGGTGAGATGTCTTAACTCTGCAGGCAGTCTACTCTACAAATATACGGATTTGAAAATTATCGGAAATTCGGAAGTATAGTAATAAGATTATTAGTGAAAACTTGTGTGTATTTAAACTACTTTAAAAATTTAGGTATAATCATGTTATACGAAATTTTTTAAGCTTATGGCACGCACAATTGGATTTACTAATAGTTTACTTTATGTTTTTTTCAATTAAATAAATACATTTGTCCTGTATCGTGGAGGCAGTTTACATACATAAATTTGACATGGATAAACATCCAGACACGAAAAAATTATTTGTAGGCCATAAAAATACTTGTTCCGTGCGGGATCTCAGCGCTATATGCCATAGATTAATACACATATTGTACAGTTAAAGCACGTGAGTAGTCTATACTCATGTGGTCAACCAGGCTTCTGATAAAACGTCCAGAGTCACTGTTATAATTTATCCATTGATATTATTATTTTTTTAAAATTGTTCTGAAAAGTATATATACTGGAACATAGAAGGCGGTTAGGTTGTCCCAAAGTATACTCTACACTTAATAGTTGAATTTTGGATTGATATTCGTATATATCATTTTATATCTGCTTTCATCAAAATTAAAGTATTTTGGACAGATCACGTTCGTACACTATCGATATATGAAAAAGCCTTGTAAACTTTAAGAGATTTATTGTCAAGTGTTATATTAATAATATATAAATTTTTGATTAATTAATTAGCATAAAAGCATTTTTATTTATATTAATTAGGCTTTTAATAAGAATTGATTAAACACCATACGTTAACGTTTAGAACGAAACAAAATTATTAGTCTTTATATAAAAAGGTCAATAGCATTAATACTGTAGTTTTAGACTTTATCTTATTAGAACCTACACAGAAAATTATGCAATCGGTTACTGTCAAAACATCCGCGTCCGTTAGCATCCGTTAGAGCATTTTCATTATTAACCCGTCAATAAACTTTATGGCATTAGATTGAATTTCTCTGCCGACGCGCTTCTAATATTGCCCCTGATTGTGATTGGTGGTTACTCCATAATATCGATTTCGACATCTCCCGGATAATTAAAAAATCAGTTGTCTGTAACGTCGGTTTACTGACGATAGTTGAACGTGACAACGTTATAAGAAATATTTAATATCGAAAAAATCATTACCTTTATTCGCCGCAATTATTGTTGCTATAAACAATTGACACCACATTCACTTTTCACTGCACGTCATACTTGAAGAAAACATGTAAATGTATTATTGTATAGCAGCTGTCCATGCAGACATGCCGAACGCGGAGGCCGATTGTGCCTCTTTGTCGCTCGTTCCACGCTCTCGCTTGCACTTTAAATGGAACGCCTCAGAGCGAGGTAACGCCGCATGAGTCATGTTTTTTCGTGCGTGCAACCAGCTTCATCGATTTATAAGACGTTGTCACGTCAAAACTATCGCTGCTGTCTGCAGTGCGTGGCTGAGTTTTAACTTGCAATTGAATTAAAAGAAAGTTAACCCTTAGGCCCGCCACATACATACGGAATTCCGTTTCGGGATTCCGTTTCGATATTCAGATTCGAGATTCCGAACGCAGCAAGTTCATATAAAATCTATGACCCGCCACACACGTACGGTAGTTTTCGGTTCGAAATTTTGCGGGCAAAACGGGATTCCTTATGTGTGTGGCCGACCCATTCGGAATTCCGAAACGGAATCTTGAAACGGAATTCCGTATGTATATGGCGGGCCTTAAAATATGTTTGCGTCAAAAGACATCAAGTCAGGTAAAGACCCTCGTGATAAATTTTTCAACTGTCATAAACAATTAATAAGTGTATTAATTTGTTTTAATAATTATGTTGTTCCCAGGAGGAATATTCATATAAAAATAAACTTAGCTCCCGAAAAGTGTACGCGCAATATCAAAAAACCAAGTACAAAGTACAAGAGCTCAAAGAAATTTATGAATTATGTTGGATTTCCAAATGTATCTTAATTGTGTCCATTCACCGCGAAGGGATTCCCCGACGGTGAAAAATATTACGTTAAATTAGAAACCAATCAGTGCTCATAATGACCTAGGTATTTCCACCGACAACATCTCATTCCTTGGGGGAGGCCTATGTTCAGCAGTTGACTTGTGACGGGCTGTAATGATGATGATGATTATTCGCGTTCGAAAATTAATCGTTTAAATGATAAAATGATAAGGCGCTTTAAAAACACTAATGTGTAATTTAAAACAGCTATAAAGACATAATTTTATTCGTAATATCGTTATAAAAGTATATAATTACAAAACATAAAAGTTAAAAGTTACATCCTATATACAAATACGTCGCACTGCTGAGCATATGCCTCCCCTCATTTCTGAGAGGATTTTAGGGCAAGGAAATATCCGCCGCGCTGCCCCAATGCGTGTTGGCAAACTTCACTTTACTGTCTTCGAAAATTTTTTTTCTTACTTCTCAGACATGCAGGTTTCCTCACGATGTTTTTCTTCACATCGGAGCACGTAGTGAATCAGCAATTAAAATTGCAATTAACAATTTTATTGGTGCCGGCGGGGAACGAACCCGGGTTGCTCGCGTACTGTGAAATTTACAGCGAGCGCTAACCATCTCAGCTACCACGGCTCCATTACAAAATATAACTGTAGCTTTTTCCGTATTCTGTAATTGCTTGGTATTTTATACATAGAATATTTTTTTATAGGATAAGGGCGACAAACGAGCACACAGTCCACCTGATGGTAAGTGGTTGCTGCGGCCCGTAGACTTCTACAGTTATTCTCGATTACACAGTCTACCTGCTGGTACGTGGATAATATGGCTCATAGTTGTGGACTGTGTGCGTGTTTGTCACCATTGTTATATATATATATATATACACAGTCAGGTTATAAGTATTGTCACACAGTAAAAACTTTTCTTTTAGAATGCTCGCAACAAAAAAGTTTATTGAATTCGAATTTCGAATTGTTCATGAAAATAAAACTATATACTTTTTAGAATTTTACTCATTTTTAAATATGGAGTGGACGCTTAAAGAAGACCGTGTTGCAGTTATTGCGTTGCATCGTTGCGGTTACGCGCCAATTCAAATATTTGACATACTGAAAAAATTGAATATAACCAAAAGATTCGTTTATCGTACCATCAAACGATACAATGAAGACTCTAGTGTAGATGACAGGTCAAGAAGTGGTCGCCCTCGGTCTATTAGGACTCAAGCAGTGATAAAAGCTGTGAAGGCGCGAATTCAAAGAAATCCCAAACGTAAGCAGAAACTGTTGGCCCTTCAGATGGGGTTGAGCAGAACCACGGTGAAAAGGGTGTTAAATGAAGACTTAGGGCTTCGGGCATATCGAAGAAAAACAGGACATCGTTTGAATGCTCGTCTAATGGACCTGAGACTGAAGAGATGCCGCGCTTTGTTGAAGCGGTACGCGGGAAAAAAATATCGGGAAATTCTTTTTTGGGATGAAAAAAAATTTACCGTAGAAGAGAGCTACAACAAACAAAATGATAAGGTGTACGCACACAGTAGTGAAGAAGCGAGCAACCGTATTCCGCGTGTCCAACGAGGTCATTTTTCATCCTCGCTCATGGTATGGTTGAGAGTTTCTTATTGGGGCTTAAAAGAGGTACATTTTTGTGAGAAAGGTGTAAAAACGAATGCAGTTGTTTATCAAAATACAGTCCTGACAAACCTTGTGGAACCTGTTTCTCATACCATGTTCAATAATATGCACTGGGTATTCCAACAAGATTCGGCGCCAGCTCATAGAGCGAAGAGCACACAAGACTGGCTGGCGGCGCGTGAAATCGAATTCATCCGGCACGAAGACTGGCCCTCCTCCAGTCCAGATTTGAATCCGTTAGATTACAAGATATGGCAACACTTGAAGGAAAAGGCGTGCTCAAAGCCTCATCCCAATTTGGAGTCACTCAAGACATCCTTGATTAAGGCAGCCGCCGATATTGACATGGACCTCGTTCGTGCTGCGATAGACGACTGGCCGCGCAGATTGAAGGCCTGTATTCAAAATCACGGAGGTCATTTTGAATAAACTTTAGTGTCATAAGAATCTATGTTTTGTTAAGTTCATTTTGGTATATAAATGGTTACATAATGAATAAACTTGTTTCAATTATTTTATATTAAACATGTGACAGAATTTATGACCTGACTAGGTATATATATATCGTGTAGTAGTTACCGTCGTAAAGTAAGTGTAGCACAAAGTTGGTTCAAGCGGATGAAGTCGATGCCATTTTTGCAAAAGTGGAGCAAGTTCGGCATATTAATAGTAAAGACATACTCGTAGCCGAGGAATTGAGGATCGACCACAAAACAGTTTTGACCTATTTGAAAAAGTCTGGCTACACAAAATAGCTCGATATTTGTGTGCCACACGAGCTCACTGAAAGAAACCTAATGAATCGTGTACTCACTTGCGATTCTCTAACGAACCGTAATGAAACCGAACCATTTTTGAAAAGATAGATCACTATTGATAAAAAGTGGATCACCTACGACAAGAACGTGCGATAAAGATTATGCTAAAAGGGTAATCAAGCTCCACAGACTGTAGAAAAACCCGGATTAATACGCAATAAGATGATGTTGTGTATATGGTGGGATTAGAAGGGGCATCGTTTATTATGAGCTTTTACCGCCAGGCAAAACTACCGATTCTAATCTCTATTATCAACAACTAATGAGACTCAAGCAAAAAATTGAAAAAAAAAAAAACGGTCGCAATTGATCAACGGAAAAGGAGTGGTCTTTCATCCTGATAACGCAAGATCACATCTTTCGTCACTCAGAAAAAATTGAGAGAGCTTGGTTGGGAAGTGTTAATACATCTACCATATAGTTCTGACCTTGCACCCTCAGATTTTCACTTGTTTCGGTCACTTCAGAATTCTTTGAGTAGTGTTAGATTAACATCAAGAGAGGATCGTCAAAACTAATTGTCGCGTTTTTTTTACTAAAACCCCAAGATTTCAACAGCAACAGGTTTAGCAAGTTATTCAACAAAATAGCACATATATATTAAATGTAATTTACTGTATTCAAGAACGCAATTACGATACTACTCGGAAGTTATGTGAGGAATCAACATCGTTTTTTTATGAAATAATATAAAAATAATAAAATAGTTTCAATTAATGTGCGATATTCGCGTAAATCTAATAAGACAGTATTAAATAGTTTTATATTGCCTTCACCGAGATCCAATTAGTTTGCTTCCGCGATAATAAAATAGTTGAACGGAGCGCTGGGACCTGGAAGTGATGCTGAACTCAGTCCGGTACTTATAATGAAATAAAATGTGTATTTATTTAAAATACTTCCTTTTTATGAAATGCGAATATTGTAAAACTGTAATAAATATTGAAAAGGTGAGGAAAAATGCTGAGGGTTAGAGGGCAGCGATGTCAAACCGCCTGGCAAGCTTCAATAGGACCGGAAGACTGGTGCAAAGCCGTACAGCCCTACTGTATAAGGCGAAAAGGTCATATCAGGATTGTAAAAACTACTGTGCAAGCTGGGTTTAGAAAGGGGATGGGATGTACGGATCAGATCTTTTCTATGCGTATGATCACAGAGAAATTTTTGGACAAAAACCAAAAAGCCAAAAGTCAAAGACACGTATCGCAAATCACAATGCTGCGTTAATTATTACCATATGGAAGGTAGTGAAAGTTAAATGTGGCAGAAGAAGCATAAGATTTAAATTGATGCTGTAGCAACGCGGTCATAAAGCTAGTGAGGAGTGTCTCTGAATGATAGGGTAAGTAATTGCATGACAAGAGAAAGGGTTAGTTTACAAGGTATTGTGACCAAGATTAAGAAAGGAATTCTTCGGTTGCTTCGACAAGTAGAGAGAATGAATGATGAAAGAGCATTACCACAATAACTACAGTACACCACAAGTCACTGAACACTGTCCTCCTCCATAGATTGCTGAAAGTACGGTCCTGAGCCACTTGCATTCATCGGCTACCTGCATGCTTCATCAGGTTGTTACTGCATCTATTGATAGTAGGCCCAACAATGCGTGAACATTTTTTGAGGAATATCGGCCATAAAGATTTGTCCTAGTTTTCCTAACTAAACTAATAGTATCCGTAACCAACGAGCATGTTTACGTAGATATATGGCGGTGAAAGAAGCGAGAGAGGTGTGTCAGGATCGTGCCAAATAAAAGTCCTTAGTTTCTGTCTACCCCTCTGGGTATTGAGATTTGAGATTAATCAGTTACGTATTTTACAATCAAAATAAATTGTTTAAATAGGATTTTGTATTTGTTTTATGATTTCATTTTATTTTTGTATTCTTGGAAAGGTTACGTTAACCGTTGGATTTAAAAAGGTTGCTTATGTGCCATGATTCTGTAGTTACACTCGACGTCTCGTGAAACAGAAAAGGCAACTCTAAAAAGAGCTATTATATTATCAACATGGAGCATGATATTGTTCTTTAAGAAGCTGTTTTACGAAGCTGTTAACACGCACAGCAGGAATGCTGATCTGTCCGACGCTAGCGCTCAGAAGAAATGACATTCGTCCTGTAAGACTAGCAAATTGGTGACCCGTCACATCACCAAAACGCGATATTGCGAGAAATTTGATTTTTAGCAAATATTTTTCCTCAAATCGCTTACCTTACAATTTGAGAAACAATCTGGAGGCAATACTCTTTGTTTGAAGGTATACAAGCAGCGAGGTGCTTAGTGGCGGAAAATAAATATAAAAACCCAACTCCAATGTCAGATTATTGACGGAAATAAGCATTGGCGTAGGTTCGTTCTCCGCTCACCAAACATCCATTTCAGCGAGGGGAGTGTGGTTAGCATTTCTAGTAAATGTACGTCAACTGGTGCAGTTTAGCAAAGGATTGTGAGAAAAATTACATTTGAAAACAATTTTATTAGTCCGACTTGAAGAAAATTATATGTTTTAGACCGTTCGCTGAGAGCCTTTTAAGTAGTGGTTCGCTCTGCCTTACATGCATACGTACTATCCACTGATTATATATAATGTACATTCTTACCGTTTCAAGTACCCGTTTTTTTTCTCCGACTTAAATTAAAATTATTTTTCAAAACGGTCGCATCTTAAAAGTTTTTGTGTCGTAAAGAAAACCTTTGAAGTGTTGGCTAGTGCTTAAATGAATATATATATGGACTTAACAAAGAAAAATATTACAGTTACAGTTACATTGTACCAAAAGTACAAGGCTGAACATTCGGCTCCCCCACAGCTTGCTTCAAAGGGGAGATATTATCGACAGTTGTCACGCTTGGCAGGCGGGTTGGCAACCGCAGGTTTTTATTATTATGTTCGTATCAAGAATAAAAGCAACAAATGTGTTTTAATTTATATACTTAAATAAGAAATTAATTTTGCATCGCCCAACATTATATTATTTTATTCATATAAAATTTTAATTATAGCTGCTATAAAGTGTTAATTACTCTTAATAAATTATACTTTCGTAAGCATTTCGGTATAAATAACCATTATTTGGGCAATTGTACTTTTAAATATCCAAGATTATGGAATAATGTTTCAATTGTAAAAAACAGACAGAAAAATTGCACGTGCATCGGATCGCAGCATAGTACGAGAGCTTTAAACTCAATTTTCAGCGTTAACATCGAACGACTTGTAAGCCGTGATGTTACATTCTTAATGGAAATATCACTTTCATTATCATTAATGTTTTCTAGAGCCTCTTGTTGCTTGCCCTTTACAAAGGATAACATCAAATTATTATACAAAAAACAATAGTCGCAAAAAACGCGACGAGGATAACTGTTCGGTTGGAAATATTTGCCAAACATCGCGGTTGATGTCCTTCGACTGATCTTTTACGTGGTAGAGCCACGCTGCAGCTACAAATATTATGGTTGTATCACGAATGGTTTGGCTCGACCGGAGAAAGAACGCTCGTAAAATAGCAGCTGAATACTGCTGTGATTGATATAGTGAGTGTAAAGAACCGGAAACCCTTATTACTTGAATGAGGCATTCCATCATAGTCCTCAAGGGTCAAAACGTATCTGCATTTTGATTTTTAATCGAGGATGTACCTACGTAGACGTCTATGGGCCACAGTATCTACTTACTATCAGGTGGGCTGTGCGCTCATTTGTCACCCATATTCTATAAAAAAAACTACGGTTGCAACTTTTTCTACCAGTCATGTGTAATTTAACAATTATTTGCTGTTCAGCTCTAGTCCATAAATCCAATTGTGTTTGGACTGGTATTTTGTCACACTCGTTGTGACTTTTTAGTAATGTATACATTAGATCCTCACACACGAAATTGGCGTTTTGTACTGGAGGATTATAAAGTCAATTTTTTTTTGTAAAATATATTTCATTAATCAAAGTATGCACCGTTGTTATCTATGCACTTTTGCCATCGCATAGGTAGTTCATTGATCCCTTTACTAAACAAACCATGGGGGGCGAGAATCAATAAACTCTTTGAAGGCGGTTTTTCAATCAGTTTCGAAATCAAAATCAGTTTTTCGCTATTATCTCTATAACTATGTACAAATTTTGAAAATTGCAAAGCAATTTTTATAGCAACATCTTTTATATCTTTGATGATTTATGGCATGATCATCAAAAACATTACTTTGATTTGTTTTTTGTTTTCACGAACGAATCCTCCATGCTTATTGGATAAAATATAGCCTAGATCTTTCTTGATCTCTCTCCTCTCTATCTGATTATAAAGTTTCATCACAATCAGTTCAGTTCCGAAAATTAGTCTGAACTCTGTCAGACAGATAAAAATTTAAAAATGCTTCACGCTATTAGCCTGCGAATAACCCCCTAAGCTTAAGAGAAGCCTGCTATTTCGATGCTACAGACATACATTACAATTTTAACAATATGTATAGATTATTTGCACGAGAAAAATTCCAATTATTAATATTAGAATAATTTTCAAAAAAAATTTTTGCTGTAACTCACCAGTCCGAAGAATCCCACAGTGTCGTCGTTCTCCTTTTTTTTGCTGGGAACTCCCATGTCGTAGGCTTCCCCGCAGTGGTTAACAAATCTTTTGCTTTGGCCCTTCATCACAGTGTAGATAAATAATAGATAAACTTGAAAATTAGTCGCGTCGCGCGCTTTTCATCCCCAAGGCGGGCAGACAACGCGTTGACACATCCGATCTCACTGCGAGCCGGCTCACCACTGCCGCAAGAGACGGTGCTCGGCGCGCGCGCTACTCGACGCTCTACGCTCGGGAAAGTCCTAAAAGCTTTGCTTACTTTTCCTGTATTATCACTCATATTGACTGCCTCATCAGTAGTCGTAAGCGAGGTTGTTGATAATGACGTTAGAATCCCGGGGCGGGCCAAAACCAGTTACTGGGTTTTCTGTAAAAAAATCACACTGGCAGCCCGGAGTTAGGAAGTTGGCGGTGTCTCACCCCCCCTGTGCCTCGGAAAGCACGTAAAGCCGTAGGTCCTGCGCTTGATCTCTCTCCTGTCGTGTCGGACTACCTACCCATCGGACTATGAGAGTGAGGGAATAAAGAGTGTACCTGTGCTTGCGCATACACTTGAGCAATATAATCCTATCCTACGCAAATGGCGGAGCCTACCGCTGAGACAGCCCGCCGCGCCGTTACCGATACTCAGTCTGGAGGACATTATTCCTAGCGCTCAGCATCACTTATTCCAAGTAGCTTTGTTGTCACATGCTTAGGATATTATTTTTTACACATCCTAACATCCATAATTTAAAGCCAACTAAATCGTAAAGCTAAAGTAAAGCCAAAACTAAAGCCATCGTAGAATCTCGTGATAAAGTGTGTAATGAGTAATAAAAATAATATCTGTAGTCGAAATAAAAATACCCTCAATCCCATCCGTCTTTTAAATCCTTTGCCGTATATACTGAATGACGCAGTACTTGAAATATTTGCCATATTATATATATTAAATGAAACTAGTTTTTTTACGGATTTTTTCGCGTTGAATTTAACTTTTTAACCCAAGCATACCACTGCAAGACTTCAATATACTGTAAGCTCATTTTGCGTAGATCGGACCAAAAATTAATATTCAAAAACTAAAGGTAGCCGGGCTAACTATGACATCGGGACGTCAAACACCTCAGTTCGCCCCGTGACCACGGTGCTGTAAAGCACCCGAAACGTCGGGAATTAAAAAGTTAAATTAAACGCGAAAAAATCCGTTAAAATTAGTTTCATTTAATGTGTAGTCCTCGCGTAAATATAAGAAAAATAATTTATATATAATTAGTAATAAATATTTGCCATATCGCTGGAGGGTACACCCCAAGCGGGAGTATATTGTCAATTTTCCACAAACATTTTTATTGTTCACACAATTTTCATAAATTTATTACACACATTAACAGTGGTAGAGCCACGCGGCACCTTTTGCTGTCGCACGGATGGGCCGGCTCGAACCGGGGTGGTACCACGACCTCACAGAATACCAGCGTGAAGTAGAGGTTTACCTCTGCGTTTCGCTTGGTGAGTGCAGGTGGCCGGAGGCCCTTTTTACTGGAAATGAGGCATTCCATCTTAGTCCTCACGGGTGACAACGCATCTGCATTTTGATTCGCAAACGAGGATAGATGTAGATGTCTATGGGCCGCAGCAACCACTTAACATCAGGTGGACTGTGTGCTCGTTTGTCACCCTTATCCTATAAAAAAAAACAGAGTGGAGAAACAATTTACGCTATTTGATACGTAATTGTCTTCCACTCTCTATTACAGGTTAGATAAGAGAAGCAGGCCATCCATTATCCATTACAGCCCATAAAATCCATTGCTGAACATAGGAAAACTCCATAGATTGTCACATGCGGGGGCTTATGCCATGCTGTCACGCTTGGAAGGTAGTTCTCCAACCGTGGTTTTTATTATTCAGAGTTGTTATCACGAAGATGCCGCTGCATATGTCATTATTCAGTTATCCTCTGGTCTGTCGTCTCTTACGATAACCGCGGGAAGATATGCGGCATTGATATTCTTACACCGCCACTACACTCTAGAGAGAAGCAGTATGCAATAAAAAAATAAACTTACACAGTAACCAATATCGCTTAAAGAATAGTAATCAGAATTGGCTAGACACGGAAGTCTATAAATAGGTACATTCAGAATAATAATGTAACTAGAATTTGATTTATTAAACAGTGGCGTAGTCTCGGTTACTGTCAGTTTCAGATAATTTCCAGTTTATATGAGATTTTCTCTAGCAATATTTTAAAAGTTTGTGGCGGGTGGAAGGAAAAGGGGAGATCTCCCGCCGGGCAAGGTGTTATGCCCGGGGAGCGGCCAACGCTACGAGTGGTAGTTCGGAGCTATTCTATATATACTGTTTTAACTTCGGAACTTTGTTAGCGCGATTTAGGCTTCGATGTGTTTCGCTTGTGGCGCGACGACAGCGCCGCTACATCACCCCCCTGCTCAGACCGGAGGTCGATAGTGCAGTCCGATTTTCGATGCGTCCTTAATGCCGGCGGGGAATGCATGCTGTGTGTGTAAGGGCAAGTGACGCCGGTGAGAACAATATGTTGGTGTGTAATGCATGCCGTACTACGCACTTGCAAGTGATGCCGGTGAGAACGATGAGCCGGAGCAAGTGCCAGGGATTATCTTGTAGTCTGCGGTGAGTTGAGAAGAAAGCAAGTAATCTGCGAGAGTGCCGTGAAGCAGAGGCGAGCAGTAAGGCTCAGAGCCGTGCCGAACACTATAGCGCAGAGAGTAGCTTGAAGGAACAGAAAGCATTATTATTCCAGTGCTGCGATGAACCTTTGTAAAGCTAGATGGCTTGCAGAATGTGAAGACTGCAGACAATATCTGCTCGGGAGCGAATGAATGGGGTACTTGAGCATGATGACGAAGATTTGAAGTTGTAGTTTCTGAAGGTTGCGTGTTCATATCACCTCGGGTGGTCACCACTGTGGCGAGTGGAAGGAAAAGGGGAGATCTCCCACCGGGCAAGGTCTTATGCCCGGGGAGCGGCCAACGCTCCGTGTGGTAGTTCGGAGCTATTCTATATATACTACTTTAACTTTGGAACTTTGTTAGCGCAATTTAGGCCTCGATGTGTTTGGCTTGTGGCGCGAGGACAACGCCGCCACAAGTTAAAACAGGGAACTGATTCATCCTTAAATTCCGCCCCCTTAATTCTTACGCCTGGAACCGGACCTCTCTATCCCCCAGCCTGTTGCGCAACTATTATAAAAATTTAAGTGTCAAATGAACTTACATGTGCCTAATAGTAATGGGCTACAGCAGACCATGGTCACCTGTTACCAACTTCAAACAAAAGATGAGTTGTTACTGCAAAGTAGAGGAGAGTTGTTAGCTGCGAGGACAAGGATCTCTCACACTTTCTACACTCTTCAGATTAGAACACAACAGTGCTCTTACTGCTATTAAGGGTCCGGAAAAGGTAAGACGGTGGTACCTATCCAGGCAAACGTCTAGACGGAAATGGTGTCCTACCACCTAGAAAATAATTCTTCAAATTGCACAGAATTAGTCCTTTAATTCTACACCTATGTCGAAGTGAAGGTCTTGTATAATCTGTAACACAGTTTATCATTAAAGTAATAATTGCAATTATTTATTAAAACTACTGTAATAATCGCATCAGTAATCATGACAGGGGATTGTTTTCGGTTTTGTTTTCGTCCTTCTAAACAAAGCTTCACATGAAATAAAATTTAAATTCGAAGTTATTGCGAAAGATTAACTAGTTTTTGATGGAGTCGCGAATGCAAAGTTTATAAGTTGACTTAATTGGATGGATAAATAGTAGGCAATGAACATCTGTTAGTTTTTATTACATTACTTTTAGTTGCAAGTGTGCAATCACTGCAATGACTGATTGTGAATGAATGAATGTGTGGTATGACTGACAACTGCCAACTGGAGAATTGATCACAATATCCCTTGGGTGTGTTTATTTATTCATTCTTATTTAATTTTATAATACTCATAGGTTGATGAATGAGTTTTTGGAGGCGCAAATTGTATTTATTTTACAAAATAATCGCATTTTAAGCAAATACATCTTGAAAAGCGTTTTGCAAGTTGGTTAATTCCCTTGGGAAAAGGCCTCTACAGCACACTTCACCTCATGTTCGCCCTCGAATTTTATACCACGTAAGTGCTTTTCAGATGAGTAAAAAGGTAAAAATCATTCGGAACTATTCTCAACTGAAACTTAGCAGTTCGGATGGCATTGCTTGCAACATCAACGCACTCCAGCACGCAATTTTCTTCGACGTTTATTTTTTAGTTTAGTTTTTTGATTAAGGATACATAATAATCTCCGATTATTGTCTCTCCTTTATTTAAATAGTCGATCATTATTAATATGCCGTTCGCATCCCAGAACACAGAGGCAATTATTTTTCCAGAGAACGCAGATAGTCTAGTCTCTTGGCTCTAGGCTTGAAAACGGTCTTTTTCAAACCTTGCTTTAGATTTTCGTCTCCGGGTCAAAGTGTTCTACCCGCGTTTCATCTACGATTAAGGAACGAACACAAAAAGGATCTGGATCTTCTTCAATTATTGTTAAATTTAGCATTGAAATGTCAACTCTTGTTTTCTTTTGTACACTCAAAGTACCCACCACGTGACCACCATTTTGAATTTTAACGTATGAGTTAAAATAAACGTAACTATCCCAAACGTAAGTTTTAGAATCCCAGATAAATAACGGATGGTAACAAGTCGATCTACCTTAACAATTTCTTCGATTTTTAACGTTTTCTTGCGTAGCGGCCGCCATTGGTCGCCCGGAGAGTGTTGTCATTGTAAGCGGCGCTGCCGCGTTTAAATTAAGCCCACTAATATGCTACTATAGTCTAAGACAGACGGAGCATTGTCCGTCAAAGCAGACTGCAGTTCTTGAGAAACACTTTTTATAGAAAAATTTTTCAGGCAGAAATATTTAATGACCGCATGAAGTTCGAGTTTCTCTATTTAGCATATGGAATACAAAATTAATTCCCGCTAAATGTGAAGTTTGAAATAAATTGGGTATAGTTTTTAATTTAGTTTTTTTTCTGGCTTTGGCTACTAACGAATTTAAGATTCGAAAAAAAAAATAGAATGCATGTCTATAGCTCATTATAATAGCTGTGTTATTCCGAAAAGTTATTGATCAACCATTATTCTCACAAAATAAAATATACTATACATCTGTATTATTTTATTTTGTGTAAATTATATTACGACTAATCTTAGTAAAAAAATAAACTAAAGATTAGCCGGCTGCTCTTTCGTTTAGTTTTGTTCGACGTAATGTTTGTCCCTAAACTGTACCACGATCTTCTCTTACGCTGATGATACTGCCATGGTCATTACTGGCAACTCCTGGGACTCTATCAAAAAGAACGCGGAATCGGCACTTTTTACTACTGCTTTATGGTTAAGGTTAAACCTACTTTCGTTAAATATATTAAAAACTAACTTTATGTGTTTCTCTATAAGCAATAGAACGCAACCAAACCAAGATTACAATCTCACGATACATAATTGCTGTCTTCTAAATGCTTCAAATTGCAACTGTCTAATCATAGCCAAAGTGAACTCCACAAAATATCTGGGAGTAATGATTGATGACAGACTTTCATGGCACGCCCACACTGACCTAATTACAAGTCGCATCACAAAATTAATGTGGATTTTTAAAATATTACATTCTGCGAAAGAAGACCTATTAAAACGCATATATGTTTCTTTGGCGCAGTCTATCATGACTTACTGCATTCCTGTATGGGGTGGTGCATCAAAAATAAAATTTTTAGTAGCTGAACGTGCACAGCGCGCTCTTTTGAAGGTCATGTTTTTTAAAAAACGTAGGTTCCGCACCCATGCATTCTATGCCGTAGCAGATTTGTTGTCATTACGTAAATTATATATCCTGCATACTGTTGTTAAAAAACACAAATCTCTCCCACTTGACACTTCTATACTCACCAGCAGAAGGATTGACTCAGTAGCTAAAATGCAAACATGTAAAACATTTTTTGCTAGACAACAACACGCAAACCTGTCATGTCAACTATATAATAAGGCCAACAAAGCACTTAACATCTATACCAAAACAACTTTTGAATGCAAGGATCTGGTCTTAAATTGGCTTAAGCCACTAACTTATGAGGAAGTAGAGAGCATGATTAGGTTTTAAACATACTCGTAGAATTACATCTGCACATAGTATAGGAACACCCCCCCCCCCCACACACACGCACACACACACACACACACACACACACACACACACACACACACACACACACACATCCTATTCAATCACACAAGAGTAAAAATTGCATGCATACCTTATTGCATACCTTAAGCGAAAGCGCAAGGTAATGTTCTACTATCGCCTAAAAATTAAAATTCCAACATTTTATCGAATAAAATCGTATCTAGCAATCATATTATACATATAAATGATATAAAAAGCACATTGTTAGAAAGATAAATGATTGTTGAACTTATTAATAATTTTTTTAAATCGATTAATTGCTATTTTTAAATAAAAAAAGGGTTTTAGTGGCTTATGGTGTGGATTTATCATGTCCCTGTGGCTTGTAAACACTATAACTTTTGAAAATATCAATTGTTTAACTCAATCTATTTTTTAATCTCTTCATCTATCATGTGGGAAGCCACTGAATGTAAATGGCAGTGTAATTTTGTTTTGTTTAGCTATAATTAATTTTTTTCGGGTCTAAAATGGCGAAATTTTCGTTGATTTGGTTACCTCGTATATAAATTGTTTCTGTAAATGGGGATCTACAGCCACAGAGTAGTTTAGTTCACAGAGTACCTTTGTATTAAGTTTAGTTCGGCTTCAGTCGCCATAGATAATACACTATATACCAGGAATCAGTCGCCGTCGTGAGTGGACCACAGAGTACTTTCCTATATGGAGTGGACATTGTTTCGGTTGTTTTCAGCGGCTCAAAAAGATCGCTGTACAAAATACAAATACACAATATTCGAATAACCAAATTTCTTAAATACTTGGTTATAATAATAATAAGAGATTTTTTTATAACAATATTTAAAAGCACAGAATAAATAATAGTAGTACGTACTAAAAGTAAGTAGTATAATTTTTTTTGTCATGGGTGACATTTTCATGCTTTTCGAGGGTGTCGAAACCGATAGGGTTGTCCAAATGTAAATCCAAGATGGCGGCCGCAATAGGTATCAATTTTTTCATCATGGGTGTCATTTTCATGGTTTTCGAGGGTGCTGAAGCCGATAGTGCTGTCTAAATGTAAATCCAAGGTGGAGGCTGCAATAGGTATAAAATGTTTCATCATAGGTTTCATTTTCATGGTTTTCGAGGGTGTTGAAGCTGATAGTGCTGTCAAAATGTAAATCCAAGATGGCGGCTGAATTAGGTACCAATTTATTCATCATGGGTGTCATTTTCATGGTTTTCGAGGGTGTTGAAGCCGATAGTGCTGTCAAAATGTAAATCCAAGATGGCGGCTGCAAAATATATCAATTTTTTTCATCTTGGGTGTCATTTTCATGGTTTTCGAGGGTGTTGAAACCGATAGTGCTGTCGAAATGTAAATCCAAGATGGCGGCTGCAATAGGTATCAATTTTTTCATCATGGGTGTCATTTTCATGGTTTTCGAGAGAGGTGAAACCGATAGGGTTGTCGAAATGTAAATCCAAGGTGGCGGCTGCAATGGGTATCAATTTTTTCATCATGGGTGTCATTTTCATGGGTTGCGAGGGTGTTGAAGCCGATAGTGCTGTCGAAATGTAAATCCAAGATGGCGGCTGAAGTAGGTACCAATTTTTCATCATTGGTGTCATTTTCATGGTTTTCGGGGGTGCTGATGCCGATAGTGCTGTCGAAATGTAAATCCAAGGTGGCGGCTGCAATAGATATCAAGTTTTTCATCTTGGGTGTCATTTTCATGGTTTTCGAGGGTGTTGAATCCGATAGTGCTGTCGAAATGTAAATCCAAGATGGCGGCTGAAGTTGGTACCTATTTTTTCATCTCGGGTGTCATTTTCATGGTTTTCAAGAGTGTTGAAGCCGATAGTGCTGTCGAAATGTAAATCCAAGATGGCGGCTGCAATAGGTATCAATTTTTTCATCATGGGTGTCATTTTCATGGTTTTCGAGGGTGTTGAAGCCGATAGTGCTGTCGAAATGTATTTAAACTACTTTAATAATTCCGTATAATCATGTTATACGTAATTTTTTTAATGCGCTTAAGGTATGCCCAATTGGATTTACCAATATATTTAAATAATTAGTATGTAGTCTCTCAGTTCATTAACATAGTAGTCTAAATGTATGTTGTAAAAGTGTTTATGGAAGAGCGGAGTTTCCTAGGACAAGCAATTTATTTAGCTTAAAAGGAATCTCCAAACAGGGGGATGAGTCGCTCGCGTCCGTAGGCTTTGACCACCTAATCCTAGGCCCACCCTACACGTGTCCCCCGGGTGGTGCTAAACAAGCGACAAAGCCGAAAGAATTGACTCGGCTCCTCGCCGTGTGGTAGCGGCGTAAAAAAATACCACACCCTACTTTCGCACCATGAGGCATAGAATTAAAGAAATGGCCCCGAGTTCCCGGCGCCCCTTTAATGGGGCAGGGGTGCGAAGAATCTCCGGGAGAAAAACCGGCGACGAGGTTCGCCACCCGTCACGTTCTGTTCCCCGGAGGGGCGAAAAGTGGATTGCGGAAGCCTGTCTGGCTACATTGAATGTATGTGGAGGAATGAATGATAAGATGGATGAAGTATGCGATATGATGCATGATAGAGGAATAGACGTGTTATGTGTAAATGAGACGAAACGGAAGGGAAAGGATGCTACTATACATGGCATGTATACCGCGTACTGGTCTGGTGTAGACGAGACCGAGCGGGCATGCCAGGGAGTCGGTATCATCCTTTCAGAAAGAATGGGTCATTGTGTGAAAGAGTATGATTGTGTAAGCCCGAGACTGCTATGGATACGAATGAAAGTGGGCTTAAAGAAGTTGTTTGTTTTAGGGGTCTACGCCCCAGACATGTCTAAGCCCACTTATATCCGAGAGCAGTTTTGGGAGTTGGTAAGGATGATGCTAATGAAATGCAAGGTTAATGAAAATATTGTGATATTAGGCGATTTTAATGGAAGGGTTGGGGTGAGGAGGCTTGGTTATGAAAGGATATTGGCAACGTTTGGTGATGAAAGTATAAATGAGAATGGTGAAAGCCTTCTCGCCGTATGCGTGGAAAAGAATCTTTTTGTGACGAACACTTTCTTTCGTCATAAAAAGATTCACACGTATACATGGGAAAGAGGTGATGATAGAAGTATGATAGATTTCATAATTGTTGATGAAAGAATGAGGAGCGCGGTGGTAGATACAAGGGTTTACCGGGGCTCTAACGTAGGGACGGATCATTACTTGGTCTTATGCCGAATTAATGGTCTTTTCAGACGTTGGAGGCATCGGACATCTGTGTCTACCACTGCGTTACAGTGTATAAGAACAGAGAGGTTACAAGATGAAGGTGTGAGAGAGAAGTTCAAATATAGATTGAGAGAAAATATAAGTGGTATGGCTGAATTGTGTATGAATGATTTAGACTTGGAGACTGTGTGGTATAATGTCAAGAAAGGTTTAGTGGATGCAGCTACCGAAGTATGTGGTGTAAGTAAGAGAACGAATGAAAGGAAAATTAACACGTTATGGTGGGATGATGAGGTACGGATGGAAGTTGAAGCAAAGAAGAAAGCATGGCTAGATTTACTAGCAACCAAGGCTAGTAATTCTAGCAGTATAAATGATGATATTGAAAGGAAAAAGGCAGTCTTTAGACACCTAAATAAGAGAGTAAAAGAAGTAGTTGAAAGGAAAAAGCAAGAAAGAACGGATATGAATGATAGAAGAATATCAGATAACTTCCAGGCAAACATTAAAATGTTCTGGAAACTCGTAAGAACTACCAGGGGACATTCAAAACAGCCTAGAATGAATGCTATACGAGACCAGAATGGCTGTATTCTGAATGACGAAGTTTTGAGTTTAAGGGGATGGAAGGAATACTTTGAAAGCGTGTTTATGAGTGAAGAGACGTTTGAATTAAATGAAATAAAAATTCCGGAAGAAGAGGAAATAGATAGAGATACAAGTAGAGATGAAATAATGAAAGCAATGAAAAGTATGAAAGTAGGTAAGGCAGCCGGTTATGATAGAGTATCTCTCGAAATGCTAAGGGCTGGAGAAGGAGTGGTGGCAGACCTGCTGTACACCTTGATTAATTTATGTTGGGAACTTAAGCGGGTACCGGGAGACTGGTGCAAAGCCGTGATAGTCCCAATATATAAAGGAAAAGGATCACAGCAGGATTGTAAAAACTACCGTGGTATCAGCCTTCTTAGCATTGTGGGAAAACTGTATGCTAAGGTACTAATTGAAAGAGTTATGAAAGAAACTGATGGAAAAATTTGGGATGTGCAAGCGGGATTTAGAAAGGGAATGGGATGTACGGATCAGGTCTTTTCCATGCGCATGATCGCGGAGAAGTTTTTGGCCAAAAACCAAAAAGTTTTTTGTGCGATCATAGACTTGGAGAAGGCTTATGACAGAGTGGACAGGGATGTGTTATGGCAAACACTGAACTCATTTGGGTTGAGCGCTGGCTTGATACAGGCATTGAAGTCTCTATATAGGGACTCTAGTGCTTGTGTCAGGATCAACGGGGCCTACTCGGACTGGTTTGGCATCCATAAAGGTGTCAGACAGGGCTGTGTGGCTTCCCCGTGGCTGTTCAACCTATTTATGGACAGTTGTTTGGAAAATTTGAAAGCAGAAGAATGCGGGTTAAGAATGGGTGAGTTAACCGTCAAATGCCTTTTGTACGCCGATGATCAAGTTATACTTGCGTCGTCGGCAGCCGAGTTGCAAATGATGGTTACATTAATGAACAGGACATTAAAAGAAAAGGGAATGAAAGTGAACGCAAGTAAGACGAAAGTTATGGTTTTTGAAAGAGAAGAAAGTAAAACGATATGTGAAATAAGAATAGAAGGGGAGTTGGTAGAGCAAGTAGATGAGTTTGTGTATTTGGGATGTGTGTTTAGCAGGGATGGCAGATATGATAAAGATATAGAACGACGAGTGAATGCAGGAAATAGATTGAATGGAGCTCTAAACTCTATTGTGAAAAGTCAGAATGTGCCCAAAAAGGCACGTTTGGCAATTCATAATGCTGTGTTAGTGCCTACTTTAATGTATGGTAGTGAAAGTTGGGTGTGGCAGAAGAAGCACGAGAGTAGAATAAATGCTGTAGAAATGCGGTCTTACGTAGTATGCTAGGGCTGAATCTGAATGACAGGGTGAGAAATAGTGTGATAAGAGAAATGTGTGGTTTGCAAGATGATGTTGTGACTAGGATTAAGAAAGGAATGCTTCGGTGGTTTGGTCATGTAGAAAGAATGAATGAGGAAAGAGTGACAAAGCAAATTTATGTTGCAGAGGTGAATGGCAGAGTCGGGAAGGGTCGCCCTAGGCGAAAGTTTATCGACCAAATTGGCGATATATTGAAAATGGGCCAAATTAAGAGTACCTTTAACCGACGAGCGTGTATGCGTAGGTATATGAATGTGGAGGAAGCGAGAGAGGTGTGTCAGGATCGTGCCAAATGGAATTCCATAGTCTCTGCCTATCCCTCTGGGTGACAGGCGTGAGTGTTTATGTATATGTATGTATGAATCTCCAAACATTTTTGATTTTTTTAAGCCACACCTCGACCTGCTGGCAATCAACGACACCTATTAAATAGAATATACTATAATAAGTTAAACTTAGAACTAAGTTGATAAAATACAATAAATAAAGCAAAACACGAACCATTTGTTTCAGTTATTTTTAATGGACTGCGAAATTTAAAATGGCTTAGCATGAAAAAGTAAACATTAGTATACGTTTAAAACTAAACCTAAGTACAGCGGGCTAGTGTTAAATTTACTGTTTTTAACATTTACCTAAATGGATTATAAAGTTAAGTAGCAACAACTGTGGAACAGAATAGAATAGGTTTTATTTAATGTGCCTTATAAATAAATCTTAGTGAGTCATTTTATCTTTTCGCAATAAATGTCTGTTACAGAAAGAACTAGGAAGAAACCCAGCGGTACTTTTTTCCCACAGTAATACATATAAAATAAGATGTTAAATTATTTATAATATCCATATAAGAAACAGCTTGGAAGCGATCACCTCGTTCGCAGGAGATACGATCAACCATTTAGTCCGTAACAGCTAATGCTACTTGTCACGGATACTTTATTATTTATTATATTATATTTTTTTAATTACGCGCTATGAAGTGATTTTGCAAGATAACTCCGTAAAATTAAAACCTTTCAAAGATGTTATAATGCAAAAAAAAGCAATATACGAAATACCTACAAAGATTTATTTAGAAATACCTTATTCTTCTCTCAATGCAAAGTTCGTTATTTCGTTTTAAATTGTGTCAGACACAGCACAACACCTGAAAAGTTTATGATTTTACTGTTATGGTTAAATAGATCTCCTATAAGAAACAAATAGAAGATACCACAACATTTCAAAGGTTTTTCAATACCAATCACAAAATAATCTATTTTTCCTTATGAGATATTAACATTCCACTACTGGGCGCGGGCCTCAATCAGAGTCGGCAGGCAGTCGGCAGGCGGATCACACAAATCATGCAAAAACACGGAACTATACTGGGAGTTAAATTCTCAACCGTCGCCACCTACGTACATTATATATATATATATTACTTACTATGTATATCAATTTTAATCTATTATTATGTAATATAATAAAATTAATATAATATCCACGCAATAAAATAAAATGAAGTGTCTTCCCTAGTTTGCATGCACTATCCCCATCACCACTATCCCCAGCACCACTACCCCCAACAGGTCAAGTTTTTTTTATAGGATAGGGTGACAAACGAGCACACAGTCCACCTGATGGTAAGTGGTTGCTGTGACCCATATACATCTACATCTATCTTCGTTTGCGAATCAAAATGCAGGTGCGTTTTCACGCGTGAGGACTAAGATGGAATGCCTCCTTTCCAGTAAAAAGGGCGTCCGGTTCTCTACACTCACCATACGAAACACAGCAGTGTTAAGGTGCTATTTAACGCTGGTATTCTGTGAGAGCGTGGTCCTTCCCCGGTCGAGCCGACCCATTCGTGCTACAACTATACTACTAATATAGCTGCAGCATAATATACCTTCGTGGTAGAGCCATGCTGCAGCTGTATGAAGTAGTTAAAACAAACTAGGTAAGACACATCGTTTTATTTTATTACACGGATTTTAGCTAATTAATTTTAACATATTTAATACTATGGATTTCCGCAAAGTAACGCCTGATTCTATTAACTATAATATATATTCAGCTACAAGAATAGATATTAAGGCAAAGTTCAGCCCATTCAACTAGCCTTTGAAAAAAAGGGAGGCATTTTTCGACATACGCAGACAATTCCGCGACTGTGCGTTCACTGCTTTTGTTGGAAAATGTAATATTTTATTCGTAAAATACATTTTTATTAATGATTTAACTTGTAAAATGGATATTTTACGTACAGGAAAACTACTGTGATATTTTAATTCATAGTAAGTTATGTCATCATCATCACAACCCGTTACATGTCCACAGCTGAACATAGGCTTCCTCCAAGGAATGCCACAAATCATGGTCCTGAGCCACCTGCAAGCATTGACTTCTTGCATGTCTTAACAGGTCATCAGTCCATCTAAGGGGTTGCCCTATATTTCGCTTACCGGTACGAGGTTGCCACTCGAGAACCTTTCTTGTCTATGGTTGTTGGTTCTTCAAGCTATATGGCCGACCCATTGCCATTTTAGTTAAGGCGCAGGTTGAGCAAAATGTCGCGCTAGTCGTTATTTGTGCGGTTTTTAGGAGCTATCTACTTTTTATTTAAAAGATATATCAACAAATAAAAAACACATTATATTTCTACATAACCTTGATTTCATAAGAGCTATATCCAATTTTTTTTTAAAGGAATAAATATTAATACAATCTCCTTACAACGAAACCACATAAATGTGAAATTATTATTGATAACATGCATCTCCTCGTAAAGTAAGTGTTACGGCCGGCAGCTGCCTATCCCAGGAGTAGAATCCTTCGCGGCCCATAGACGAAGAAGCTACAGGCAGATGCTGGTCGGGCGTCCTCACGCCACGGGTTAAAAGTCTAATTACACTAAATAATCCGGGGGGAGCGTTACAATTATTGAACAGAGCTTACTTACCTCTATTCAAGGCGACTGGTCCCTCAGGATTCGGTCAGGTCTCGTGTGGGTGTATTGTGCTAGAAAGTAAAGGTCAGTGATGTGTATTTGGGTGTGGCTGGTAGTGTTATTGACCTTATTTGACCGTTCCCCCTGCAGCAGTTCGGCCCTCAGCTCCTCTCCAAGCTAAGGTCGCCTTCCGCAGTCACTTTCTTCCTTTGTTACGATTGACTCGCGAAAATGAACACAGAACGTACGGGTCAAAGGTCACCGTTATTTCTAGAATATTAACTACCGCACTAGTAACTAATACAGTCGAATCCACTTATACAGATTCTGCGTTAAACCTAAAGTCCCGGGTAAACTCTCAACACGCGCCACCATTCCCAGTGGTATATTCACTATACGCGCCTAACATAAAATCAGATCTAAGAGCTCCCAACCAAAAAACGGACTGCCTTCTCCTTCGACGCGAAGAAGACATCTAATCTTTCGCTCTCGACTCCCACCGTTCAGTCAACTCGGACGTTCAACACACACAAACGTCATTCCGTATCGACCGAGCCGAGTGCCATCTAACGTCGATGCCTGACACTAACGCTTTTGCGTGAACAAACCCCCGTCCCGGACATAAGGATTTAGGTCCGCGAGCAAACCGGTCAGCGGGACAGGGTCGCGACGGCAAGTTGCAAGATCGAATCTACAAACAAACTAGGCCAGCTTACGCACCCAATCAGATCTTGCAACACTAACCAACGCCCCAAAATTGCAGCCCTTACGTGGGCTAGCCGGAGAGTTGAACTGGATGCCCTTCCTGGACATCGCAGCACATAAATAAGTCCTATTCCTAGACAGAAGTCAGACGACCTCCTTCAAACACCTATCTGCGCTCCTATGATTAGTTCCGCAATTCGACCGGATCAGGTCTGCAAACAGCGACGCGACACGAAGCGGCCCAGAGGGACCTTCAAGCTTCAGTGCAGAGAGCACCCCCAAATTCCCCATGAACGTCGTCTGTGGAGAGCTGAACGAAACGCACAGATGGTCCCTAGCAGGTGATCCTATGCTCATATTTCAACTAATTTTTCAAAAGCATCAATGTTCAATTACAGAATTAATTAAAACAAGTAATCACCGATGCACATAGGTCAACTTGGCAAAGTAAACAAAACAATAAACGTAAGGGACAGCCCTATCTCTTATTTCAAATAAATATCTTAGACAGTGCCAACAAAATCTAAACCAAAAGAGAATTGACTCCTATTTCCTTCGGTAACCACAGGGTTATCTAATTTCAATCTTCCTTATCACAAAGCAAAATGATTAAACACTATCACAAACATATACATAATTTTCAAAATAGAGCGCCATTCAAATTTCAAATGAATTCAAACTTCCCTTCAGCACAGACGCGACAATCAAATGCAATTACAAAGTATACGCACAAGCATTAAAAAAGGGCACACAATTTAATCTCAATTTTCCGTGCAACAACAAACGCAGTGATAAAAAGTATTTACAAAACATATGCAGCAGCATTTAAAGGAGTATTTTAAATTCAATTCTTTTAATTATAACCGCTACAATATGAATTTCGCGGAAAACCCAAAAGCATTTTAATTTAAATTTAAAGAATTTTTAACTAAGTGCTCGACCAAACCAAATCCAATACCCCTTGAGAGCGTGATTCAACTCTCCAGGGGGCCCTAATCTTCCCACCACCAAGTGGAGACCACACCGCGTGAACCCGATACTAACAGAGCGCAACCGCTAACAGTCGCCACTCGGGTTGTACGCCCTCACTGAGGCCGTCGGCAACAGAACAGCTTGACAAGTGGACTGTTGACGGCTTAAGGCTCAGTAGAGGCAGCCATGGTGGGAGCTAAGGCGGCAGCTAGCTAGGGCCGCCTCCATCAAATGGGGTACAGTGGTCCACCAGTCGCGGCCACTCAGCTAACGGGAGTGAGAAGGGTCCAGCGGTCTGATGAGTGGCCGTGAAGTTCCTCTCCGCACGCTGAGGGGGTGTGATGACACCCCCGCCCCTGGGGGAATTACCCCCCGACTGGTCGGGGGAGGGACCCCTTTCAAACCTAGGGGCCTGGTGGCTAGCCGGCGGGAGCCGAGCGTCGCCCGTCAACGGGCATGGCGGAGCGCCCCCGCCCGTGGGGGTCGAGGGCCTGGCAGCGCCCCGAGAGGAGACGCCGTTTGCACCCAGGCACAGTACGGCATGGTGATTGCCCCGGCAATGCAGACAGAGCCGCTGGTGCGGACAGTCTCGCTGAAGGTGCCCTTCCAAACAGGAGTAGCACCAGCGGCGCTCCTTGACGATAGTTCGCCTCGCCGGAACCAGCCCACTCAATAATTTTGGGCAAGACGTTACCCGGTGATCAGATGCTCGACAATAGGAGCAGGGGGGGGTTGACGACGACTTGCCCGGCGGATTTCGCCTCTCACTGGGCACGGCTCGTAAGTCGTCGACGGTGCCCGCCGCGTGCTCGATCTGTCGGCACTGCTCCTCCAAAAACCGCAACAGGTCATAGAAGGGCGGAATATAGGAGGCCTCGTCCCCGCCGTACCTCTCCTCAAAATGCATTCGAAGGTCGAGAGGTAGACGGGACAGCACGATGCGGAGCAACAAGAAGGCCCATTCGCCCACTGGTACATCCAGCCGCCTCAACATATTACAGGCCACCAAGACTGGATCCAACAGGTCCGGACGTAGTCTGGCCCGGTCACTAAGCAGCGGGAGGCTCAGAAGCTGCTTAACATGTTCGTCCGCAATTCGCCGGACGTTGGCGTATCTTCTGACTAGGAGGTCCCGAGCAGTCTGGTAGGCGTCGTCCGACAAGCTCAAATGGCTGACAACGTCCAGGGCCTCCCCCTCCAGTGAGGCCAGGAGGTACGCCATCTTCTGGCTCGGGGTCAAGTCACTCCGGGCGTCCACTAGGCCGTCGAAAAGACCAACGAAGGTCAGCCACTCGGAAAGGACCCCGGAGAACTTTGGCAAGTCCAGAGTTGGGAGTCGTCCCAACAGCTCCGGCTGAGGCTGCTTCCGAAAGGACTCGGGCAGGCCACTCGTCCGAGCTTCACGCGCCTCCTCGGCATACCTGCCTTCAGCCTCGATCAACTCGTCCGTGAGCTACAAGAACTGCTCGTAGTCTGCGAAGCAGGAGTCCAGGACTCCCTTTTCCACATCCGAATCCTCAAGCTCAGCGTAAGCCTCCTCCACTGCAGCCCTTCGAGCATCGACCTGCTCGAACCGCTTCATCAAATTATGGACCCTATCCGGTCGACCTATCAAAGCATGGGCGCTGGTGGCCCAGCGTAACTCAGTCCGCAGGCAACGGATTAGCATCTTGGGCGAGGACATCACTACTAAATACAAATTACGACGCCGCTCGAGCACAATTACAAAAATAACAAATAAAAAATACAAAAAAATATAACAGCTAACTAATGCAGTTCCTATCAAATCGAGTTGAATAGAATGTACACAAATAAGAACCGCTATTTATCAAATCAAACACAAGTTAGTACAAAAGAAAAGGTAAATCAAATTAACAATAACAAATACTAGTGCGATCAAATCAAGTTAAATTCAAATTACGTAAATACAAATTACCACTCTTTAGTTCAAATACAAATTACAATACGAAAGATACATAACGAAGATACACATCAACAAAAAATGCCTTGCTCGGAAATCGACCCTTCGATAAGTAACACACTACAACCATCCGACAACGATAATTAACCGATTACGTAAAAATAACCATCTACCTACATGACGCAATCTCCCGCTTGCGCGCTAAACCGGGCGTGGCTTTTCAAATTTACCCGCAAACAACAAAGCAAGCTAACAAAGAAAGGAATTTTATTATTACGTATATAATAAAAAAATATTTTTACGTATTACGGACGGGCGTGATTGTAGACACAAAATTAAACCAATCAACCCAACGCTCCCTGCCACCAAAATTATTTAATTTTTATCAAATACTATGGTCGGTGGATCGACCGGGAATCGATCCCAGCACCGCGTTCTGCTACCAAATGTTACGGCCGGCAGCTGCCTATCCCAGGAGTAGAATCCTTCGCGGCCCATAGACGAAGAAGCTACAGGCAGATGCTGGTCGGGCGTCCTCACGCCACGGGTTAAAAGTCTAATTACACTAAATAATCCGGGGGGAGCGTTACAATTATTGAACAGAGCTTACTTACCTCTATTCAAGGCGACTGGTCCCTCAGGATTCGGTCAGGTCTCGTGTGGGTGTATTGTGCTAGAAAGTAAAGGTCAGTGATGTGTATTTGGGTGTGGCTGGTAGTGTTATTGACCTTATTTGACCGTTCCCCCTGCAGCAGTTCGGCCCTCAGCTCCTCTCCAAGCTAAGGTCGCCTTCCGCAGTCACTTTCTTCCTTTGTTACGATTGACTCGCGAAAATGAACACAGAACGTACGGGTCAAAGGTCACCGTTATTTCTAGAATATTAACTACCGCACTAGTAACTAATACAGTCGAATCCACTTATACAGATTCTGCGTTAAACCTAAAGTCCCGGGTAAACTCTCAACACGCGCCACCATTCCCAGTGGTATATTCACTATACGCGCCTAACATAAAATCAGATCTAAGAGCTCCCAACCAAAAAACGGACTGCCTTCTCCTTCGACGCGAAGAAGACATCTAATCTTTCGCTCTCGACTCCCACCGTTCAGTCAACTCGGACGTTCAACACACACAAACGTCATTCCGTATCGACCGAGCCGAGTGCCATCTAACGTCGATGCCTGACACTAACGCTTTTGCGTGAACAGTAAGTATTATTTTATTTTGCGATTTACACCAATGGATAGGCAATTTATTAATGAACATTTCTATTGTAATTTTTTTCAAAAGACCAAAATTTGAATTTATTAAGAAATTATTTTAAAATCTGGGCGTATTCACTGCCCACGGGCTTGCTCCAGTCAGTGAGCCCTGAGCTCTTCGACGTGAAGCCCGTGTCGTCTGCCAGCGCACACGCTCACGTCATGTCAGTCGATAATATTATTACTTATTAGGTTATTTATAGGTAGTATTATTTGTTTGTGTTGGGTATAATTTTTCGTATTAGTTATACATATATTTGTTGTGTTTTTACTGCGCGATGAAGCTTTTTGCGTGTATTTTCTTTGAAGTAAATGCAAATAAAAAAATGAAGCACCATTAGCATGTAAGGTTCGAATCCATAATTAACATTTCGACAAATATTATAATTTACACAATAAAAGGCTGATTCAATATTATCAGTATGGTATACAGTTAAAAATAATTCTAATACCTAACCGCAATATCGTATTAGGTATAGTACTGCCACGTTGGTCTAGTAGTTGTAGTATTGCGACTGCTGATCATGAGGTCCCGGGTTCGAATCCTGGGTCGGGCCAAAAAGTCAGTTATGAGTTTTGCATTTATGTTCTAAGTTATAATTAGTATTACTAAGTTATAGTTTTTTTTTGCTAAAACATAGTATATTATTTATTTCTTGTTTTTTCTTCTTTTTCAAAAAATAATTGAGTACATAATGTGTTCTATACTTATAATTCGGTAAAAAGTATCTAAGTAGGTACTAATATTACCTACCTACTTACTTTTTACTATAACCTAAAAAAAATTAAAACTAAATTTAACTAAAAAGACTAAACTGACCATTTATTTTTAACTCAAAACAGGACATGGGTTTATTTATACTCTAAAAATTTTATTTATTTTCTTTGAAGTAAATGCAAATAAAAAAATGAGGTACCATTAGCATGTAAGGATCGAATCCATAATTAACATTTCCACAAATATTATAATTTACACTATAAAAGGTTAATTCAATATTATTAGTATAGTATACAGTTAAAAATAATTCTAATACCCAACCGCAATATCTTATTAGGTATAGTACCGCCTCGTTGGCCTAGTAGTTGTAGTAGTGCGACTGCCGATCATGAGGTCCCAGGTTCGAATTCTGGGTCGGGCCAAAAAGTCAGTTATCAGTTTTTCATTTATGTACTAAGTTATAATTAGTATTACTAAGTTATAGTTTTTTTGCTAAAATATAGTATATTATATATTGCTTGTTTTTTCTTCTTTTTAAAAAAAATATTGAGTACATAAGGCGTTCTATACTTATAATTCGGTAAAAAGTATCTAAGTAGGTACTAATATTACCTACCTACTTACTTTTTACTACCTACTTTTTACTATAAACTAAACATTTTAAAACTAAATTTAACTAAAAAGACTAAACTGACCATTTATTTTTTAACTCAAAACAAGACATGGGTTTATTTATACTCTAAAAACTATAACTTTAGACAATTAGTGTTCACTACAAAATTATATTCGGTATAGACGGTAATTATTAAATGCAACATATTTTTTTTAATTATTAATTACATTTGTCAGTGGATTAAATTTGCTTTAATAAAGTTGGTGATGATTTTAAATAAGAATAAAATTCTGCTCAAGTTCTTTTTATTGTTATCTTTGTTAACAACATCGCCTTTAGAACTGGAACCGTAAGTGTTTCTTTCAGACGTCCACAATTTATTCAAAACAAAAAAAATCTCTTTCTACCGGAGCATTTGTACCAGGTAGACATAAAATATATTCGATTAAAAAAATTATGTTGAAGATTATTGACTTTGAATACTTCCATCCAACGAGTTACGGGACAATTTTGTGTCCCGGAGCTTTATTTGGGTACAATGGGACAGGTGACCGAGAAAAGGGACAGTCCCGTTCAAAACGGGAAGTATGGTCACTTTACCTATTACCCAGCGACGGCTCCGTGGCGCAGTGGATTAGCAATCAGTTGTTGCGCTGGGGGTCGCGAGTTCGAATCCCGCACGGAACAAATATTTGTAAGGCCTACAAATAATTGTTTCGGGTGTGGATGTTTGTCCTTGTACAATTTATGTTTGTAAACTGCCTCCACGACTCTCATTCTATATTACTCTCACTCTGCGAAACATCTTATTTATTTATTTATTCTTTATTGCACCAAATATTTGTACAAAGGCGAGCTATCTATCTATTTACCTATAGTGAGTAGGTATCTTGTAAACTCACAATTTTCAATGCTTCATTTTTAATATATAATTAATTATAAAATTTCATAATTAGATAATATATGAGAATACATACTTCTAATATAATGCAACTAATATACCGAATAAAAAAATTAAAACACATTTATCGTTGTACGCTGTGTGTATTTCCATAAAATAGTTTATTGATGTTGGAAAAATACTACGTCCGTACAGTAGGTGGCGTCTTACACATTTACGCGATCCTATATTGTAGCGAGTCGACGCGCCACACCAAATGCTCAAGGTCGTTCGCATGGAGCAGCCCCTTAACTAAGCCGCAGGGCTTTGTCGGTTAATCTAGTTCTAGTGCGGATATCCTCATTTAATATATTATAATAATGATTTACTCAGCTTTGCTACGAAGTATCTTGGAAATACAACATAAGATAAATACAAAAGAGATTTCTTTTGTATTTATCTTACTATCATAACCTACTTAAAACTCTTAGGAGGTACGAAGATACGCTAAATTAATTTAAGCTCAGTCACTTTCGAATCGAATCCTCCTTCTCCTTCCTCTTTATTTTCTTGTATAAGTTGGTGAATGGGGTCATTGATAGTTCCTATTTACTGTATATTTTTGTTATGTTTAACGATTATATAATTACATAAGAAAATAACAGTAGAAAATTGTACATGATTTGAATTATTATATTATAATATTAAATACTGATTTAATTTATTGATCACTCAATTTTTGTATTCAATTTACATATGTATACTTGTGCCTATCTTTAAATACATGTGTATAACACCTGTAGATAATTAAGTCAACACTTAGACTTTATGATTTCTTGTAAAAAGTTATTCTTTTGTTAGTTGATGTCTTGTTGGTGTTAAATAAATAAATTTTCTAAGTCTATGGTGCAGAGAAACTCCGAGTATAGCCCTCTCCATAGCCCGCTAAACGACCTTGAGCTTGATTCAGGTTATAAGTTATTAGCAATTGTAATTATACTTTATTGTAATTATTGGACATGAATTTCATCAGTTTGCGACAGTATCGACGCTTCAGTTCGTCCAGATCGCGACAATAGTGTCGTGTCAGTGTAATGTCTCTTAAGATGTAAATTGCTTTTCATTTTTATAAATTAACATTTGTTATCGGCCGTCTTTGTCATTGCCGCATGCTAGAGCAATGTCACGGGCACGGCCTTTTTTATATTAATCTACTGTTGTTTCGTCGATACAGAACAATAATTCTCTACAAAGAGTTCGCGTATATATTCTTTGGTGACCAAAGAATATATATTATTACTAGCTCTCCAGGCAGACGTTGTTATGCACTTTCCGACGATCCTTCCTAAAAAAATCCATAAATTCGCAATAAAAAATTTTGAGGAATATTTATCGTGATAAAAACTATCCTATCTCTCAAGTTGGATTAAACTGCACACAGTTTGCAAAATTTTCATTGAAATCAGTTCAGTAGTTTAGGAGTCCATCGCGGACAAACAACGTGACACGTAATTTTTATATATAAAGACTAGCGATCCTCCACGGCTTCACACGGGTAATTTCTGGATCTCGACAACAGCGCCACCTACCTGGTCCAATTGGGAATCGTTTAGATCATCCAGGGATTGTATACTCAAACACACAAAAAAATTCCTCAAAATCGGTTCAGCCATTTTCGAGTTTTTGCGAGACTAACGGACAGCAAGTGATTTTTTTAAATAGATATATAGAGATTACGTAGATGAAGGTGCTTTTAAAATATTGTAATAAAAATATCTCTTATTATTATTATAATCAAGTATTTAAGAAATTTGGTTATTCGAATATTGTGTATTTGTACAGCGATCTTTTTGAGCCGCTGCAAACAACCGAAACAATATCCACTCACGACGGCGACTGAAACCGAACTAAACTACTCTGTGGCTGTAGCTCCCCATTTACAGAAATAATTTACATACAAGGCTATTAAATTAACGAAAATTACGCTTAAATGCTAAAAAAGCTTTTGAAAATTAATTATAGCTAAACAAAACAAAATTACACTGCCATTTACATTCAGTGGGTTCCCACATGATAGATGAAGAGATTAAAAAATAGATTAAGTTAAACAATTGACATTTTCAAAAGATATCGTGTTTACAAGACTTGGGGACATGATAAATCCACACCATAAGCCACTAAAACCCTTTTTTATTTAAAAATAGCAATTAATCGATTTAAATCATTGTACTCAGTCCATTGTACGCCAACGAGCGAAACTGTTGTGCGCACTAACTTATTCCAATTTAAAATTATTTTTAAAATTTTTCTAAATAAAAAACAACCGTATACTCGACGCTCGCAAAGTTGAACTTTCTATAACGCATACAATAGTAGTGAACGTGCATACTGATTGGAATTACGTTTTGTTGTTAGTGATTCTCAAACTACGTGAATCGCTTACTATGCCGACCTGCAGTAAATGCAAAGAAGAAGTTACAGATGGAGCGGACTACAGTCTTTGTAAGAGTTGTCTTCACTTCCATTGCGCAGGTATAAGTGAACCGGGATACCGTAAATTAGGTGATCGAAAAATGACCTGGCGGTGTCCAAAGTGTAAACAGGGACAAGGAAAAGGTAAATCTCCCTCGCAGCCATCAACTACTAAGCCTTCAGGCCCAACCGATCGCGAACACCAAGAGATAACTCCAACACAATTGATGAAGGAAATCAAGGATATTGCAAATAAACTTAATTCTCTTGATTCTATTGTTGAGGATATTAAGTACCTGAAGGATAATCTCACTCAGCTCCAAAAATCTAACGCCCAAACGAACAACGTTATCCAAGAACTCTCCAAAAAAATTGTGCACCTTGAATCATGTGTTAAAGAAGTCGAATGTGATAAGGAGAAAGTGGTTTGTCTATGCCAGAAGGTTGAGAAACTTGAGACTCAAATACAGTTTAAAGAGCAATGGGCTCGATTAAATAATGCGGAAATAAAAGGAGTGCCCATGAAAAAAGGCGAAAACCTTTTGGATATTGTTATTTCCATTAGCTCTAAAGTTGATTTCACACTCTCTAAAAGCCAAATTAACTACGTCACTAGAGTGCCTAATCGAGATTCAAACAGCACTAAGCCTATCTAAGCAGCTTCAATAACCTATCAAGTACCAAGGAAGACCCTCGAAAGGCGATACAAGAAAAATAAACCTAGCAAGCTAACAGCATAGCAAAGTGGCGAAGCAATCAGCTTTGTAGCGGTTTCTAACGGTTACCGTTGAGCAATCAGTTTCAAAATAGTAGGTTCAGATGCCTGGGTGATCAGTAATCGATTGCTGAAAACAGAATTTGAAAATTCGTAACCGTTCTCGAGATAATCGTGGGACAGACGGACAGACGGACGGACAGACGGACAGACGGACGGACAGACGGACAGACGGACAGACGGACAGACATCGTGAAATCAATAAGTGACTTCGCAAGCTTCGCCACTTAATAATGACAAAAAAGGATCAATGGTCCCATCCTCTATATTCGGCGAAAAAAATGAGAAGAAACTCGCTAACCATATTAAAACTATGCAAAAAAAATGGTTTTCCATTGACTATTGATGACGTCAGAAAGATTGCGTACCAGTTCGCTGAGCAATTGAATTTGAATCACAGATTTAATAGAGAAACTGAGAAAGCAGGATATGACTGGTTGCAAGGTTTTTTACGAAGAAACCACGATATTACATTAAGAAAGTCAGAAGGAGTATCTTTAGCTAGATCAACTGCTATGAATAAACTGGAGGTTGACGCTTACTTTGAGCTTCTTGAAAGCATATTGACAGTAGACGATGGTGTGTTGAAACCGAGTTGTATCTTCAACATGGACGAGACTGGTCTTCAGCTTAATAATCGACCAGGGCATGTTCTAGCTGAAAAGGGTTCTAAGGCTGTATCTACAGTTACTTCGACTGAAAAGGGAGAAAAGATTACAGTTATAGCCTGCTGCAATGTTGAAGGTACATTTTTACCACCTGGCTGTATCATGAAAGGCAAAAACAAAAAACCTGAGTTTGAGGATGGGATGCCACCGGGATCGAAACTTTTCATGTCCCCAAAATCAGGGTACATTACCTCAGATTTATTTATTGAATGGTTGAAAACACATTTTGTTCCGAGGAAACCAGCTGGAAGAGTACTTCTTTTACTAGATGGTCATTCAACTCACTGTAATTCTGTGGAAATGCTGGAATATGCAAATGACAATAACATCACCTTACTTTCAATGCCAAGCCACACGTCTCACTACCTCCAACCACTAGATCGTACGGTGTTTAAATCACTGAAGACTCATTTTTACGAGCAGTGTCGACTTTGGCTAAAACAAAATCCTGGTCGTCGTATAACACGATTATCATTTGGAAGATTGCTTAATAAGGCGTGGGGAAAGGCAGCTTCTGCAGAGAATGCAATTGCGGGTTTTAAAGCTACAGATGTCCACCCCTTCAATCCATCTGCAATTCCCGACTACGCGTTTAAGCAAGAATTGACAAAGCAAATGTCTAAATCTCAAAATGAGTGTACAGCCACTGTTATGGTCGAGGAGCAAGAAGAAAATACTAGTAACATAGCTTCTGCTAATCTGGAACCAGTTCCAAATACTTTCGAAGTGCGACAAGACATATCACCTGCAATCGCTGAGCCAAATAGCTCTGTTGAGCGAATAGTTTTAAACGCAAGTCCTGAGATGATTACAAGAAGGCCTAAAAAATTATTTGCTACTGCTTCAGTAGCAGTAATTAAAAAAAATGTCAGAACAATTCCCTCCAAGAAGCCATTTGCCAGATCTGACTCCAACACGTATTTTAAAGCAAATATCGCCAGTTCCACAAAAAATTATTGAAGTACGCAAACGTGCTAAATAGGTAGGCATGCTTTTAAGCTCAGAGAATCACATCAAAACAAGAAAATTTAAAGAAGCGCTTAAAAAAAATAGGGAACAAAAAAAATTTCGAAAAAGACGTTAAAAAGGAAAGAAAATTGAGATAAAACCAATAAATCGAGCACCAAGAAAGAGAAAATTATTAAGAAAGTTATCTAAAAGTAGTGATGAGGATGAAGAACTAATATTATGTAATTCGTCTGATGAAGAAGATGGAAACAGAGAATTAGATAACTGTGTAGGTTGTGGAGAAAATTATTACGAAACGCAACTCATCGAAGATTGGATTCAATGCGTTATATGCCAACTGTGGGTACATGAAATTTGCACCGAATTCGATGATAAGTGTTCATCATGTGGACAGAAAAAGAATAATGAGCTAAGGCTCAAAAATTTAAAGGGAAAAAGTGATTAAAATGTAGATTAACAAACTGGCCATCTCTCCCTTGCTTCTATGGCCATCTCTACCGGGCACTACGGGAGAGATGGCCAATCGTGATTTGAAAAAAAAGTAAATTATGAGACTCATTATGTTAAAATGACAAAAAAATGTTGTGATTTTCTTAGAGTTTAATGTCGAAAGTTTAATAAAAAGTTGATTTTTGTTAATTAATCCTTGTAGTTTTTATTTTAGTGACTTCATTAAAAACTATGGCCAACTCCCCCGGACTTACCCTACTTTTAAAAAAATTGGCAATGTCAGGTATACATGGAGACCTTCTGCGATGGTTCTCCTCTTATATTGAAAATAGGTCACAAGCAGTAGTGCTTAATGGGTTTATGTCCACTTGGCTACCGGTTCCCTCTGGCGTACCTCAAGGCTCTCTGTTAGGCCCCCTACTATTTATTATTTTTGTGAATGATATAGAGAAGTGTTTCTTGTACTCCAAAGTACTCTTATATGCTGATGATATGAAAATACTTAAATTCATCTCTAGCACAGAGGATACTTTGTTATTGCAATCAGATTTGGAAAGATTTGAAACATACTGTAATATAAATAAACTAGATTTAAATTTCCCTAAATGTTTTTTTGTGTCATATAGATAGTGTCATAGAGCGATACAATCAATGGCGGCTATCACTTGCAGGATACCTCTTTGGCCAGAGTATATGAGGCTTGTGATCTTGGAATAATTCAAGACTCTAAACTTATCTATGACAAGCATATATCTAGCATTATAACTAGGGCATATAAAGCCATGGGATTTGTCATCCGCTGTTCTTGTGCTTTCAACAGCCTAAAAACGATAAAAATTCTATACTGTTCATTTGTACGGCCTATTCTTGAATATGCATCACAGGCTTGGAACCCACAATATGAGGTTTATAAGTCTCGTATTGAGGGTATCCAGAAAAGGTTTTTAAAGTATCTTGATTATAGAGCGCATACGGATTCTCAGAAATATGAAGAGAGGTGCAAATGATATCACTTTCTTCCTTTATCTGTTCGGCGTAATATTAATGACGTATGTTTATATCTAAAAATTTGTAATGGTTCAATTTACTCCCCGGAATTATTATCCGATGTTACTTTAAATGTTCCATTAGCAAATAAGAGAAAACGCAAACTTCTTTACATAAACAGAGCTCATTCGAACTATAGACGTAATTCTTTCATGATTAGAACTGCTAAATTTATAAACTCGCTTAACTTTGATATTGATCCATTTAATACTTTGTATAATAATTTTTTTAATAATAATAATTGCGAGACGAATTGATTGCCATCCTGAAGTCCGGAGGTTATGAGTTGCGCAAATGGTTGTCGAACTCCCCTCATATTTTGAATTACCTCCCAGGAGAGGATCAACAAGACCCTCATCTATTCGAGCACCCTGAAAATCCTAATTTGTTAACTGTTCTGGGCATTCAATATCAGCCTGGTCAGGATACTTTCACGTATCGAGTCAAACTCGATCCCCCTCCTAATTCATGGACCACGCGCTCCGTGCTGTCTACAGTAGCCCGCACCTTCGATCCTAATGGATGGATCACTCCGGTCATTTTTTTGGCTAAGTGCTTTCTTCAAAAGCTCTGGATATCCGTGTTGGGTTGGGACGCGCCTATTAGCGGTGCTCTCTTGCGAGAGTGGCACTCCATTGTGTCCTCCCTTCCGGACATCAACCGGGTCTCCATGCCAAGGTGCTTCCTCCCTCCAGGGAAATGCAGGGCTACCCTACATGGATTTTGCGACGCCTCTGAGAAAGGCTATGCTGCTGTCGTATATTTGCGGACTGTGAGCTCTTCTGGCCATACTTCCGTCCATCTCGTACTTGCTAAAAGCAAGGTTGCTCCCGTTAGGTCCCGCTTAACTATCCCTAAATTGGAACTTTCCGGAGCCGCTCTTCTCACGCGACTCCTCAACCACGTTCACTCGTCTTTGAAGTCTGTAATCGACATTACGGACGTCTACGCTTGATCGGACAGTGAGATAGTACTTTGTTGGCTCAGAGCTGCACCGTTTGTCCCTCAGCTATTATTAACTATAGATTCCGTTTTGTCCTCTAGCGAACGTCACGAAGCTTTGATGCATTGGACCCGTATGGTCCAACAAACCAACAAATTCAAATTCAAAATAATTTATTTGTAAAACATAGGTAAAAAAGTTACAAGCTTGGTGGAAAATGTATGATAAGTATCACTATGTTTCGCCTTAGAAGGCATACAAATATTTGGTTAACATGATCATGCATTACTAATATAAATATTGATTAACATTACAATTTCAATAATAATTAGTATGTTTAAGAAAAATTGCATAAATTATTGTTTTCATTATCTATTACCTAATTCTTAATAAAATAATGACAAAAATATAATAAATAAAAATATAATAAATAAATCGGCATTATTTGTAGGTGCTAAAATCTATTAATTTTGTCATTCAAATATTCGTTAATAGAGTAGTATGCTTTTTCTATTAAAAAACCCGAAAGCAATTTCTTAAATTTGTCTATATTATCTGTCTCTTTGATGTTTTTTGGGAGTTTATTAAAAATTTTAGGAGCCATACCCAGGAAACTTTTTGAATATAGCGCTGTTTTGTGAGATTTAATACGCAATGTGTTTCTGTGACGTTTACTATTAGTGGTTTCAAATATGCTAAAATGTTTCCTAACAAACATGGCTACTTCGAATATATATAAAGATGGCAGGGTTAGTATGTTAAGGTCAATGAAATGCGATTTGCAACTATCGGTAACCTGCAACCGGCATACTACTCGTAAGCATTTCTTTTGCGCCTTAAAAACTAATTCGCGTCCTGTGGAGTTTCCCCAAAATATTATACCATATCTCAATGTTGAAGAGACGTATGCATGGTAGGCGGTTATGACTGTTTCACGATTTGTTATTTTTAAAAGGTTATGTAGTGCATAGTGGTATTATTTATCTTTTTTATCATGTATTCAATATGTTTTCTCCATGTCATGTTTTCGTCTAGCCAAAGTCCCAGAAATTTCGTATGTTCTTTTTCATTTATAATTTTAGTTTTATATTGAATATTAAGTATTTGTTGTTGTGACCTTTGTTTGAATGACATAATATGCATTTTATCTAGATTAATTTTAAGATTATTGTCATTTAGCCACCTTATTATCCTGCATAAATTTTGATTTATGTCCGTTTCAAATGAGACTTTGTCTTGTTCAGTGAATAAGACTGTGCTGTCATCAGCAAATAAGGTCATAGGGTACTGAGCCACTTCCGGTAAATCATTTATATAGACTAGGAATAGTAAAGGACCGAGTACGCTTCCTTGCGGCACACCGTAGGTTGTTTGCTTTTGTTGCGAAAGGATGTTAGTTCAATATTAGAACGCGGACAAATATTTTTTATTTTAGTAATTTGTTTTCTATCGTTCAGGTATGACGTAATAAGTTTTAACACATTACCTCGGACTCCATATTTTTCCAGTTTAAGCACTAAAATATTTAAATCAACGTAATCAAACGCCTTAGTCATATCCACATTTTGAGCCCATGATTGAAACCTTGAAGCGGAGCTCCGTTGTCAAGGGCGCTCTGGCCCGTCTGAACCTCTTCCTGGACGACGCTGGGATGCTGCGCGTTGGCGGACGTTTGAAAAATTCTCAACTGCGGTACGGAGCTCGACACCCGTTACTGCTCCCTAAGGACGGCGCCTTTGTTCAGTTACTGGTTACTCACCATCATGTTAAGAATGACCACGCTGGGTGTAACGCTCTTTCGGCTATTTTGCAGTGGGAGTTTTGGATTTTGGCTGGCCGACGCACCATTCGGAGCGTCCTCTTTAAGTGCATACCTTGTTATAAACTGAAAGCCACCATATCGCAGCCTATGATGGGTGACTTACCGTTTTGGATTTTGGCTGGCCGACGCACCATTCGGAGCATCCTCTTTAAGTGCATACCTTGTTATAAACTGAAGGCCACCATATCGCAGCCTATGATGGGTGACTTACCACACGACCGCGTCAGGGCCATCCGACCATTCGCTGGAGTCGGAAAAGACTTTGCTGGCCCCTTCCTCGTCAAGTCCTCCAAACTTCGTAACGCGCGTTCACATAAGGCCTATCTGTGCGTTTTCGTGTGCCTCGCCACTAAGGCCGTTCACTTAGAACTCGTAAGTGCCCTCAGCACTGAAGCCTTTGTGGCCACGCTGGGCTGCTTTGTATCGCGTCGCGGTTTGCCGGACCTGATCCGGTCTGATTGCGGAACGAATTATAAGGGCAAGGATAGATATTTGAAAGAGTTCGTCGAATTTCTGTCCAGCAACAGGACTTATTTAGGTACTGCGATGTCCAAGAAGGGCATGCAGTGGAAATTCGACCCTCCGGCTTGCCCACACTGGGGCGGTATTTTCGAGGCGGTGGTTAAGGTTGCAAAAACGCATCTCCGCCGCGTTATTGGCGAAACTATTTTTACATTTGAGGAGCTTGCCACTGTATTCTGTAAAATTGAGGCGTTACTCAACTCTCGACCCCTCTGTCCCCTCTCGTCCGATCCAAATGATTTGGAGGTTCTAACCCCGGGACACTTCCTGATTGGCCAGCAGATTCGACCTGCTGCAACAAATGACTCAGAGTTTTTGGCACCGATGGTCTCTGGAGTACCTACATCTTTTGCAGCAGCGCATTAAGTGGTCTGACAAGACGGATCCTCCTCGGGTTGGAGACCTCGTGTTAGTTAAAGAACCCAAAGCTTTGCCCTTGTATTGGCGCCGTGGGCGCATTGTTAAGTTGTCGTATGGATCGGATGGGGTGCCTAGGGTGGCCGAGGTTTTGGTTGGAGATTCGGTCTTGCAATATGCCGTCGCGACCCTATCCCGTTTGCCAATTTACTCGGGGACATAAGTCCTTATGCCCGGGGCGGGGGTTTGTTTAGGCCAAATATTAACATTTAAACTTGCATTCAAAACGCTCGTTTCGGCGATCAACCGGTTTGACGGCTTGGGCCGGCGGGCTTTCGTTTTTTGCACGCGGCGGCCGTCTCAGGAGTCTAGAAGTTACGCTCGAATCGTTAGGTCGCGTTAAGACCACCTTTTAATGCTTTGTCTTTTTCGTGCGTTTACGTTACAACGAGGCTTTTCTTGAGTTTTGAGTGATTAACTTAACTTCGATTACCATTAATTTGCGTCGACGAGTTGCTTGTATGGCATTTTAAAATCGTACGAAGGCATTTGCCTTTGTCGGGTAGAACGCTAAAAATTTGTGACCCGAGAGGAGATCGAGTTCGTCTTCGATTTTAATTTTGTGCTAAGTGACGTTAGACTTGAGTTCACCTAAGGTGAACGCCCACTGGAGTGATCGCACATTGTGGAGCATAGCAGCGCATGCGGATCTGCTGCCGATTACATCGGTGACGTCAGGTTACATTTACACACCTTTTCACACCACTTACACCCACTTACTTCCCCTGACGGTACCTTGTGGTCGACCCTACCTCCGGAACTCGGTAAGTTTGTGTTTGTTTATCCAGCCATTACATAATAATTATTCATAGGCCATTTGGGCCCGAACCCTCTGGTTGCCCGTCGAGTGGGCTACTCATGGACCCTAGTCCAGTTAACTTCTGTCGGGGTAACTGAGGGCCGCAACACCCTTTTTTATGTAAAAATAGCAATTAATCGATTTAAAAAACTATTCATAAGTTCAACAATCATTTATCTTTGTGACAATGTGCTTTTTATATCATTTACATGTATAATATGATTGCTGGATACGATTTCATGCGACAAAACGTTGGAACCTTGATTTTTAGGCGCTAGTAGAACATACCTATGCGCTTTGCGCTCGGCATGCAATATATACGTCTAATAATAGAACGTTCCTCAAGGTAGTGTTTTGGGCCTTTGCTATTTATAATATACATTAATGATATACACAGCACTATTTTTATAGTGTGACAATGTAGTAGAATATCAAAATAATATAAACTTTGCTATTGAAAATATTATGAAATTGTTAAAACCAAATAATCTAAAATTTAATCCAGAAAAAACAAAAGTAATGCAATTTACATAGAGAAAAAGTACCCCAACTCAAACGATAAGTTATGGGAATTAAACTATTTCTGAGACAAAAGTTGCTAAATTCTTAGCGCTGTTTATAGATAGCAACATGTCATGGGAATCGCATTCAATAGAAATCTGTAATAAAATTTATTAATTTTCATTTGTATATATATAAACTGTCGAAAATAGCTGACCGAAAGACTGTTCTAACAGCGTACCATGGCTTTGTGGCTTCGACCCTGCGATATGGTAGAATATTTTGGGGACTGTCAACATACAGGGAATTAATGATGAAAGTTCAAAAACAGTGTGTTCGGGCTAAATGTGGGATAAAGCCTACAGAAAGTTGCATACCACACTTTAGATCTCTTAAGATATTAACATTACCCTGTATGTATATACTAGAATCATGCATATTTGTAAAGTGCAATCCGAATCTTTTTGATATGAAAGTACATCAATCTTATGTTAACCTTCGTCCTCGGAAACAAAAACTCCAGACAAATGTATATAAAACTGCCCTTACATGAAAAGAAAAGTGTTGTTGAAATGTCCCCTAAATTATATACCTAGGTGGATTGAAAAGTACTCGGCCTAACACAGATCCATTCAATTCTAAAAATTAAATCTACCCACATTATTTAGTTCAGTTCAGACTAGTTCATTGTGTGAAGTTCGAAACGTGTGCGATAATTAGTTGTGATTTTATAAATTTATTAACAAAGTAATCGGACATAATTTCCGCGAATGGAGCAAATCGAGCAGCGTGCCGTCATTAAGTACCTCCATAAGAAGGGGCTATCATCAAAAGCCATCCATGATGACATGGCCAGTATATTAGGCGATTGTGCTCTGTCATATTCATACGTCAAAAAATGTATAGCAAAATTTAAGCGTGGTAGAGAGAGTGTGAAAGATGAACCCCGCTCTGGAAGGCCTTCGACGTCAACTACTGACGAAAATATTAAAAAAGTACTTGATTTAATAATGGGAGACCGCAGATTAAAAATTAGAGAGATAGCCGAGATTATAGGCATCTCTTATGAACGAACTCAAAACATCATTGTCAACGAGTTGGGTTTCCACAAGGTGTCTGCGAGGTGGGTTCCGCGACTGCTTTCAGTTGAACAAAAAAGGACGCGATTGACTATTTCACGCGACTGTTTGGAGTTATTTGAAGCCGATGCAGATGATTTTTTGAATCGTTTTGTTACTATAGACGAAACATGGGTTCATTACTGTACACCGGAAACAAAACAACAATCAAAACAGTGGAGAAGACCTGGTTCACCGCCCCCTAAAAAGGCTAAGTCGATTTTGTCGGCAAATAAGGTGATGGCTTCAGTATTCTGGGACTCGAAAGGTGTGATTATGATTGATTATCTTGAAAGGGGTCAGACTATAAACTCTGATTATTACTGCACCTTACTACGTCGTTTACGAGAGGAAATAAAAGAAAAACCTCGAGGAATGCTCAGAAGAAAAGTCCTGTTTCATCAAGATAACGCCCGTGTTCACACGTCAGTACAGTCAATGGCTGAAATTCACAACTGTGGCTTTGAACTGTTACCGCATCCGCCGTATTCACCTGATCTAGCACCATCAGACTTCTTTCTGTTCCCTAACCTAAAAAAGCACTTGGGAGGTCAAAGATTTTCGACAAACGACGAGGTCAAAGCAGCTGTAGACGCATATTTTGACTCTAAGGAAGAATCATTTTTTTTCAACGGTCTAAATGCTTGGAAGGGGAGGTGGCAAAAGTGTATTGAACTTGATGGTGATTATGTAGAAAAATAAAAATATAACTGATTTAGTATGTGTTTATTTTCTTGGTTAGGCCGAGTACTTTTCAATCCACCCTCGTAATAAATTACTTGATCACATAAAATGTTATAATGCGCAAAAAGTTAAACGCACTCTGAGTAATTTTCTTATAAATAAATGTTATTATAATGTCAATGAATTCCTATTAATTGGACATTTATTAAAATATACAATACTAAAAACTATAATAATAATTAAAAAAAAAAACTAAAACTAGAAACTTAAATATCATATAGTCCTACTCCCCGCGGTATCGTGCCAAGAACGCTGGCTGCGTTTCCCCGCTGAATGGCTATACTTAGCCTTTGAGCAAGGAAAGAACCAGCCCTTCCTATTCCTATTCCTATTTACTAATGATTTATGTAATATGTAAATAATAATTTTGTGTTTTTGACTCTTTTTACTTAATTTAACTGTTATTATGATTTTTTCATTTATGTTTAATTTTATAATGTGTGAATGTACATGTATACTCGTATGCTGTAAAAGCATTTCACGGAGATACCTGTGAAAAAGAATAAATAATTTGATTGATTGATTGATTCAAATTGGAGAGAATAAGTTTTATCCTTTTGATGGATTTAGTTGATGTTATCTCTCGAGTTAACTATTAAAAATATTTTAATATACAGTAAAAACATAGACATATTATATCTTTATTTTATTAAGTGCAATTAATGAAACTAAAAAATAGTAGAGTTTTATCCGCTGTCATTTGCATTGAACCAATGGTTTTGCAATGAGGAAATATTTAAGGAACGCCTATTGTTAAATTTAATGTAAATTTTATTACTCACGTAAAGATGATCTTACGCAGTTTATGTTTTTAATCTAGGTAAAATTAGAATTTGATCTTTAAGGAAAACGCACAGCACAATCCACGGGGGTTCCCATCACAGAGGAAATAGAATTTGTTAACAAAGTTTTTCATTGGGGCTGTTAAAATCTAGTCAAATTCAAACCCCAGGATTAACCTCCATGTTTGCGCTGTTACCATATCTATACAAATAAATAAAATTGAAGTGTCTATTTGTAATGTCAAAATTACAGCTTTTTACTAAATGCATATGAAAGTATATACGGTACTAATAACAAAACTACAATTTTTAAAGTTTTTGTCTGTCTGTCTGTCTGTTGTTCCGGCTAATCTCCGAAACGGCTGGACTGATTTTGACGGGAATTTTCACTGGCAGATAGCTGATGTCATAAGGAGTAACTTAGGCTACTTTTATTTTAGAAAAAGAATTAGGATTCCGCGCAAAAAAATTAAAACCCCAAATAAAACGCGGGCGAAGACGCGGGTAACAGCTAGTAAAATAATATATAAAAAGAAGAACTTTGTCATAATTGCCCATTTTGAACACACGCCCTTGAGACTGCCCTTGATGCTAAAAGATCGGGTATACACGTTCACCAGTAAACACAAAATGGACCTCTAAAAAGCTTAGCGTGCTCAGCAGAGCGGGACAGTATTTCTTACCGGCCCACTGCTTGTTTCACTAGGTGTAAGTTGGATTTCACAAGTAATACTGTTAACATCTCCGATTTCAGCTATGAGAGACTTGACGATCGAGTTCGTTCTTATCAGTTTGACTTACTGGCTTTGCGAAGATATACATATTGAATCTCTTTATATTAATAGTAATATGATAAAAATAGGAATAGAATAGAGAATACATAAATCAGGTTTAAGTATAGGAAATCAGGTTTTTTACCATGGGAAATATGTCCGTAATTATGTTCTACCGGTCCTGAGACTTACGCCATTTCAACCGAGTCTCCTTATACTTTGTATAATTTTATTACATTTTATGATTTATATAAAAGGACTTTGGATGAATGACTGGGATATATTTTTATTATGGTAGAGTAATACAAGGCTCCGTGGCGTAGTGGCTTAGCAATGAGTAGCAACGCTTAGAGCCGCGGGTTCGAATCCCGCACGGAACAAGTATTGTCTACAAATAATTGTTGCAAGTCCGGTTTGTCCTTGTGCAATATATGTTTGTAAACTGCCTGCACGATGCAGGAGAAAATCTTAGTGTGGGGGTAACGTTTTTTAAAAAAAATTAGAAAAATTAGAAATATAAGGTACCTAATATTTTAAAATATATCATCAAAGGAAAAAAAAGCCTTTATCAAATAATTGCGAATAAAACTAAGAGACAAATCATCAATCAATTTAAGCATTGTTTTTAATCTTGTAAAAATAATCTAATTTCGCTGTCTTTTTTACAATATATCTTGAATTTAATAAAACAAATTTTTTAGAATTTGTCGCGATTATTTTTACTGTTTACGATCTTCTTGCAACTATTCTTTTTGCAGTCCCACGTGGCATGGCACATAATTGTTCTATCCATTTGTAAAGAGTTAACTCCACGCTACAAGTAGGCTTGCCAACTCCAAAGAAGGCATTTTCGGGATTACCCAACCCAACTCGACATCCGGGACTTGGGTATATTACGCGGGACACAACACACCAACATACAAATTGGTTAGAAAAAAAAGACATTAATTTTGTAGTTTAGTCTTGACGTGGTCAACAAACAGCTTATTTCTGCTGTCTGTCCATGCATTTCCACAGGGAGAAAACACTCTCTGCTGATGCAATTTGAAAGTGGTATCGAAGCTACGGCTAAGGTGTAGTTGGTACGAGATAGATACTAATATCATATAATCACTGATTTCCGGGACAAAAGGCGTCCCGCAAGAGGTTACGGCGGGACGGTCCAAAATTGATCCAGAAGCGGGACGTCCCGGAAAATCCGGGACGGTTGGCAAGCCTAGCTACAAGGTAGTTTATTTTACGCGAGTCTTATTTAACGGACTTATACGTGTAGACAAGTAATATTTTTGAAAAACAATTACTCATATTCTCTAAAAATTTTCGTCGTTATTTCGTCTCGTACTGGTTCGTTTAAGTGCTTTTAAATTATATGAATAGATCTATTTATAAATATTAATTATTAGCCGCCTTTAAGTTAAGTTTTGAATCATAACTACGCATAAACAATTATACAGGAAGTAATTAACATGTATAATATGTTAATAGACAGATAAGGTATGATGAGCGACTTAGTGTCTTGTAACATGTTTAGCGTAACTATAAACGCTAGTTCCAAAATGTAAAAATGAGTTTAGTAAAAAAAACATAAATTAATAATGTAATATACTCCAAATATTATTATAATAAATAAATTCTTCTCCTGAAGGCGTCGATTTCCACGTTTTTTTTTCGCTTATAACTCAAAAGTTGCCTTTTGCGCATAGCTTTGAACGTACGGCAGAACACAACTTTACATAACATAAACTGATTTAAACCCATACTCGATGCGGTCTATCGGAGTAAAGTGACCAGGAGGTCACTTTACTCCATGTAGGAGTAGGAACTCCATGGATCACCAGGAGCGTTCACGCGTTCAGTGACGACTCGACGAGATATCTTATAGGACAAGCTTTCAATAAAAAGAAAATGCGGATATAGTTCCGTTCTAAGGACCCCTCCGATTAGGACCAAAATTTGTTTACATGTTTTTTTTCTTTTTTTTATAGGAGAGGGGGCAAATGAGCATGCGGCTCACCTGATGGTAAGTGACTACCGCCGCCCATGAACAACTGCAACATCAGGGAGGGAATAGCACATGCGTTGCCGGCCTTTTAAAAAGGAGTACGCTCTTTTCTTGAAGGTCCCTAAGTCGTATCGGTCCGGAAAAATCGCTGATGGTAATCGATTCCACAAGGAAGTCGTGGGAAGAAGAAAACATCTTCTAAATCGCACAGTGGTGGACCGCCAATCATCCAGATGGTGTGGATGGTATCGGGAGTTCTGCCGAGATGTGCGTTCGTGAAATTTGGCGGCTGGGATTAATCCGAACAATTCCTCAGAGCACTTCCCGTGGTAGATGCGAAAGAAAATGCAAAATGTTTACTAACATAAATGATGAAAAACCCCAAAGGGAATTTTGGCGCAAGTGCCCTTGAAATTTTTTACGAGGGTTTGAAGTTTTAGATTTTTAAGGTAATTTTTCATGATAAATCGACTGAACCTCACTTTTTTACACAGGAATATTGACTACTACTTACTATTATTATATACTGTGTTTTGTTTCCGGTGGTAGAGCCACGCGGCGGCTTTTGCTGTCGCACGGATGGGACGGCTCGAACCGGGGTGGTACCGTGGTACCTCTGTGAGATCGTGATCTCACAGAATACCAGCGTGAAGTAGAGGTTTACCTCTGCGTTTCGTTTGGTAAGTGCAGATGGCTGTAGGCACAACTCCCCCCCCCCCTCATCAACATGGTAGCAGAATTAAAAATAAGATTACCCCAGGAAGGTACCAGCACCCCTAGAGAACCCCTCGCTGAGCATCCACGACCAAGCTACTCCACTGCTGAACGTGGATGCTCAGGCTGCCCCGCATGTTCTGGGGGGAGGGGGAGGGGGCAAAATTTTGCTCACGACTAATACTGCTCGGGGTAAACACGCTGGTGTTTTCGATGCCTCGGCAGTCTTGAAGGTACGGACCTGTCCATTCTATGGCTCCGCGTGGACAGCGACGACCATTCTCCCGTCTACGGGTGCCTCTATAGGTACCATAGCGGTAATTTTAACAGTGGTAGAGCCAGGCGGCAGCTTTTGCTGTCGCACGGATAGGCCGGCTCGAACCGGGGTGGTACCACGACCTCACAGAATACCAGCGTGAAGTAGAGGTTTAACTCTGCGTTTCGCTTGGTGAGTGCAGGTGGCCGGAGGCCCTTTTTACTGGAAATGAGGCATTCCATCTTAGTCCTCACGGGTAACAACGCATCTGCATTTTGATTCGCAAACGAGGATAGATGTAGATGTCTATGGGCCGCAGCAACCACTTACCATCAGGTGGACTGTGTGCTCGTTTGTCACCCTTATCCTATAAAAAAAATGCCGAAATAGACTGACTCATCGACCACGTCCAAATGGCTACTGATTCCTTGCTACAGCAGATCCCATCCGCAGAGATCCTGATCCTTGGCGATTTTAACGCCCACCACGCCGAATGGCTCTGTTCACGTTCAACCGATCATGCGGGGAGATCTGTTTATGACTTTGCTTTGGCATATAGTCTTACACAGCTGGTTACTTCACCTACGCGGATTCCAGACGTGGGGGATCATGCACCTTCCCTGTTGGACCTTCTGCTGACCTCTCATCCGGCCGGATATCAGGTTTCCGTCGACGCTCCTTTAGGCTCGTCGGACCATTGTCTTGTCCGAAGTGTGGTGCCATTCACACTAACGCCGCAGTTGCATTCTGCAGGCTGCCGCCGTGTTTGGCACTATAGATCGACTGATTGGGATAGGATGCGGTCTTTTATTGCATCCTGGGGCGGGTTTGCTTCTCGCCGGAAGATTCCAGCATTGTTGTCGATTCTGTTGCTGACGAGGTACTTCAGGGAATGGAAGTTTTTATTCCATCCTCTGTGGTGCCCATCGGAGGCAGATCCCAGCCATGGTTTGGTCGCTTCTGTAACAGATCATCACGCTATAAGCCGGAGTGCTACCGAGCCTGGGCTGACGCATCAACCTCTCGGGATGTAAACACCAGCGTAAAAAGAAGTATAATTCCACCTCCAGGTCCTTCAAACGCGTCATTGCCAAGGCAAGGTCTGAGCACATCGGCAGAATTGGCGAGAAACTAGTTCGGGAATCCGTGCATACTGGTCTCTCGCTAAGGCTGTTCAAAGGAACTTCTGTCAGCCATTTCATCCATCATTGCCCAGAGAGGACGGCTCACTGACCCATGCCGCAAAGGAGAAATCCGATCTGTTAAGCTCTCTCTTTGCGTCCAACTCCAACCTTCAAGAAAAGAGCCTACTCCTTTTTAAAATGCCGGCAACGCATCTGCGATTCCCCTGGTGTTGCAGTTGTTCATGGGCGTCGGTAGTCACTTACCATCAGGTGAGCCGCATGCTCGTTTGCCCCCTCTCCTATAAAAAATACTCGATTCTAGATGACGGGGGGAACATACCGCCGACCATCCCGCGGTGTGAGTGCTTCATGCCGGATGTGCGGTTTACACAGCGCTCGGTTCACAAAGCAAAAATACAATTAAAATGTTTAACAACCAAATTTACAATTATATAACATTACAATAAAAATTAGAAGTCAAATCTCATCAGTCAATAAGATAAAGTATAAAATATCACAAAATAATAATAACAATATATGACATAAAAAAAATTACGATTATTTTTAAAATTTCATCAAAAATTTTAAAACATTCAAGATTATATTGTAGTATCAGCATGTAGAAATTCGTCAACACTACATATAATAACCTTTTTCCAGTAGGAACTTTTTTAAGGTATTTTTGAAACTATCCTTGTATAACATATTTTTTTAGTCAGTAGGTAATCTATTAAATGAAGGGCACAGGGAAAAAAGGAGCTCATTGACAATTTTACGTTTTTGGAATGAACTATACCATTTTACTTCGTTTTCTATGACCAATCAGAGCACGTTATTTTGAAAACGATAAAAGGCGCTGATTTTGTATAAAGTGAATTTAAAAAAATTGTACTTTAGGATAAAACGCGCTCATTGCATTCTATACCGTGTAAAAAGGTGCCCATTGTCTATGAAACCTCGCTAGAACGGGCTGATCGCAGCGATTGTAACAGAAAACGCGCTCATAGTCGGCCATCTGTATTATTTTGTCATACAAATGACAGCTACCAGATAAGCTTCCTTGCATAAATTTTACGACTCCTTTAGTGTACGTTAGGTTTTTAAAAGTTTTTGCTTATTTATCTCAAAATGGACAGTAATACGTAGGACACTCAATAAGTTTTAAGATATACGAAATGTATTCTAGATATTATTAATATTTATTTTACATCTTTTCAAAATATTTTCCATCATGCTCTATACAAAGTTCCATTCGCCTAAGTCAACTCTGAAAACACTTTTGTCAGTCTTGATCTGACAGGTCGGAAATCGCTTCTCCGTAGGCGTAGCTGCCTGTGGCTGGCTTCAACACCAGATTCCTCAATAAATGCTTTTGTTCTAAGGGAGGTATGTGAAGAGGCGTTATCGTGATGCAGCATGATTCCCCGAAGCCCAGTCTTTGGTCTTCTCTCCCGCATAGCTCGTAAAGCTTTGGGTAATGCAACTGTAGCATACCATTCAGAGTTGACTGACCTACAATTTTCCAGCATTGACGTCGACAAATGTCCGCTCCGCGAAAAAAACTAGCCACCATTTTTTTTGCCGACGTTGCGAGGTCTTTGCAGTATTGTCAGTAACTGTCCTTCTGAGTAGACCTATACAGATGATTGCCTTTTATTTTCCGGATCATATTGATAGATACATGTCTCGTCACCAGTAACGATTTCTGAAACACGCCTAGATGCCCCGTTTTCAAAACGTAGACGCATTTCATGGCACCAATAGACAGGAGTCTGTTTTTCGCTTTCGGAGAGCAAACGAGGGATCCATCGACAACAAAGCTTCCTCACTTAAAGATGGTATGAATGCTGCCCGAACTAATGCCTACAATCTTTTCGATGTCCGTATATGTGATTTGTGGGTCTTCTCGCACCAACATTTAAGTAGTTCATACATTTTCTGCCGTTACTGTTGTTTGTAGGGCCCCGGTTCTTTTTTCATCTTTAAAATTAATTTTACCCGAATATATTAAATTACCCAACAAATAAATTTCATGCTAATTAACATGTATTTTATTTCATTAGTGTGTTTATGTAATTAGACATTGTTTATGATCACCAATTAATATGTAAAATGTAAAGAGGAGATCATTGTGAAAATAAGCACCTTCTTGCCTTTTACATTTGGGAGTTAGGTAATTAAATTACAAATTATTGTTTATTTACCAACCCAATCTTTTAAATTAACAATATATTATGTTAAATATACACTGTTCCTTTTTTATATGGGTACAAATCATATTCCAGTAGAGTTGTAAGTGTAGAAATTGAAATTTTAGGTTTAATTCTTTAATTACTCGAAACAATGAGAATGTTAATGAGCTCCTTCTTTTCCTGTGCCCTTCAAATAGAAGTACTGATCGATATTGAGAACAGTATCTAGTCATTACCATACGAGGAACGATTTTATTATGAAAGTCTTTTCTTCTAGTGTTTTCGCTTATGGTTTTTTGGTCTATCGTCTCATATTCGCCAATAACTTTTGCAAATTGCGTGAGTAAGACCAGTATATACAGACATGGAACAGTCAAGATCCCAATTCTTTTGAAGTGTTCGCGACACGATTCTTGTTCTTTTATCCGGACCATGGTTCTGATTGCTCTTTTTTGCAGAACAAAGGCTTTGTGTATATTATATATAAAGCTCCCTCCCCAAAATAAAATACTGTAACGTAATCTTGACTCCACCAATGCGTAATAAACCAATTTTAAATGTTCAAGATCAGCTTCATCCCGTAAGCTTCTTAGTACGTAACAAACTGAGCTTATTTTATCCTCAATCTCGTCTAATTCATGTTTCCACTTCAGATCACTGTCTATCCTCACTCCTAAAAATTTGGCCATTTCTACAGACTGTACTGTTTTATCACCTAGTGTAACATTCAGGGTTGTGTTTTTTCTGACGTTATTGCGGAATAACATAATTTTTAAACAAAATTGTTAGTGTTGATCGACAGGCTGTTAACAGTAAAACATATTTTAATGATTTCCAATATTTGGTTTATTTTAATTTCTAGAGTCACTATTTCAGAGCCTGAGATAACACTAACATTGGCCGTTAGTTTGAACATAGCGAAGGCCTGCATGCTATGATTTCAAGCCTATCAACGCTGGTGTTCCACAAGGGTGCGTGCTATCACCAACGCTGTTTCTCCTGCATATCAATGATATGTTGCAAACTGGTAACATCCAGTGCTATGCAGACGACAGCACTGGTGATGCCTTATATACCGGCCGTGCCAATATTTCTCGGGAAAACGTCGCCGAGTACCGGGACAAACTAGTGTCTGAAGTCGAGTCATTGCTGAACAAAGTCTCGGATTGGGGGCGACTAAATCTAGTCCAGTTCAATCCCCAGAAGACACAAGTTTTCGCTTTTACCGCTAAAAAGAACCCCTTTCTCGTATCTTCTAAGTTTCAAGGTACTCCTCTTGCTGCCTCAGCTAGCATCGGAATCCTCGGCATTGACATATCAAATAGTGTGCAGTTTCGTGATCACTTGGAAGGGATGGCCAAATTGGCCTCTAAAAGCTTGGCGTGCTCAGCAGAGCGAGACAGTATTTCATGCCGGCATATCGCTTGCAACTTTACAAAGCGTAAGTTCGGCCCCACATGGAATACTGTTCTCATCTCTGGGCCGGGGCACCCCAGTGCCAGCTCCTTCCACTTGACTGCATCCAACGCAGAGCGGTTCGAATCGTCGACTACCGAGTTCTTTCTGATCGGCTCGATACACTGGCACTGCGTAGAGATGTTGCATCTCTTTGTGTATTTTATAGCATCTATCACGGGGAGTGCTCTGAGGAATTGTTCGGACTAATTCCAGCCGCTCAATTTCACCATCGCACATCGCGACAAAACTCGCGTTACCATCCATACCATCTGGATGATTGGCGGTCCACCACTGTGCGATTTAGAAGAAGTTTTCTCCTTCGCACAACTTCCTTGTGGAATCAATTACCACCAGCGAATTTTCCGGACCGATACGACTTAGGGACCTTCAAGAAAAGAGCTTACACCTTTCTAAAAGGTCGGCAACGCATCTGCAGTTCCCCTGGTGTTGCAGTTGTTCATGGGCGGAGGTAGTCACTTACCATCAGGTGAGCCGCATGACCGTTTGCCCCTTTTCTATAAAAAAGTTTCCATCTTAGTCCTCACGGGTGACAACGCATCTGTATTTTGATTCGTAGTCGAGGGTAGATGTAGATGTCTATGGGCCACAGCAAGCACTTACCATCAGGTGGTCTGTGTGCTCGTTTTTCACCCTTAGCCTATTAACAAAAATTAACAATATTCGAAAGGAGACAGTTTCTTTCTTTTGAAATGCATGTCCATTTATTCCTTATAATCTATAGATTACAATAGTAATATTAGTTTTTCCGCATCTAACGGAAATGCTGATAAATTAAAATATGAAAATCACAATAACCAAAAGCAAACTAAAAGTGATTGTCTAGTAGGTAGTTTTCACCGGTATTAAAAGTAAAAATAGTGCACTGTTCAACAATTAATAGTATAAAACATAGTTGTAGGGACATTCATCATTTATAGGTAGTTTAAAATGGATGGGAAATCCTTTTAGTGGTTCCGGCAACATACAGTGCACAGACACATACAAACGTGGTGTGGAGACTATTTTTACATGTATTGATTGAATATGGATCACCAGTATGGTAATTCGGCATGAGTTGTATATGTTAATACCCTTGCCACCAAAACCAATCGTAGTATTCAAGTACTCGTACGTTTATATTTTAAATAACAGGATACTAATATAATATAAAATAATTATTTGACTCCGAATGAAGTAATATTATTCGATGTAAAAATAACTTTTACTGGCAATAATTTTACAAGAGTGAAATTAACTTCGCGTACAAGATAAGTTAACTGAGGTGAGTAGCGCGCACGTCTTGTTTGGCTCAATCTTCATAAGCGTAGCGGATTTATGTGGGGTCCAACAGAAGTGAGTTACGCCACATATTCCCCCTGGCCAGACCGTAATTACGGTCGATAGTATTCGGGAAATCTCACCCTTCGGCCACTCCGCGTGATTTTCTCCTTGTTGGCAATAGGTTCCGTAGGGACTTTGGGTTCGGAGTCTTTGATTTCTTTGGCCATGTACGCTGGTTTTAGTCTGTCAACAGAGACGTTATTTTCCTTTCCCCTTATGTCAATAGTGTAGTACTTGGCTTGTCTGTCTAGTACTTTGAAGGGTTCTTCGTAGAGTGGTTCGAGTGAGCTTCGAACATGATCTCGGCGAAGAAAAACATGAGAGGATGTGTGGAGGTCCCGTGGTATGTAGAATGGCGTTGTCGTGCTGGTGTGCCATGATGTCTGCTTGAGAGTGAGTTTAGCCATGCAGGATCGTAGACGTGTTACGTACTCTGTGACGTCTGCCGTGGTGTAGTCGTCTATTGGAGATAGGTATTGGCCTGGTAAGCTGAGAGTTTGACCATATACCAATTCAGCAGGAGTAGCTTGGAGATCCTCTTTCCATGAGTTGCGCATGCCCAAGAGAACCAGTGGAAGGGCTTCCGTCCACTGTGATGATGTGTCGCACATGATCGCCGCCTTGAGTTGGCGATGAAGTCGTTCGATAATACCATTCGCAGCTGGGTGATAGGCGGTTTTGCATAAGTGACGCACACCAACCAACTTTGTGAGAGCTTTGAAGAGATCGCTCCCGAATTGGCGACCACGGTCTGTAGTCACCAGTGCAGGACAGCCGAATCGAGCTATCCAGCTGGACACCAGAGTAGCTGCGCAGGTCTCCACCATGACGTCCACCATGGGGTATGCCTCAGGCCATCGCGTGAAACGGTCGATGACGGTAAGGCAACATCTGTAACCAGGAGACAGAATTAAGGGCCCTACGATGTCGAGGTGGATATGGCAAAACCTCGACGAGGGAGTGAGGAAAGATGAAAGCGGGGATATGGTATGACGGGTGATTTTGCTCTTTTGGCATGACAAGCATTGTCGAGACCACTCTCTACAATCTTTACGTATCCCTGGCCATACGTATCTTTGTGAGACCAATCGCACAGTAGTTGAAATTCCAGGATTGTATCAAAAACTTGTTTCCTGAACTGGGGAGTAACATAAGGACGTGGCGGTTGCACAGAAGTTTCGCAGTAGACAGGTAAGTTACCATTCATAGTGTTGATCCTTTTCAATAGCAGGGTATAGCCATGAAGAAGTAGATTTTGCAGTTCTGGATCTTTGTCCTGAGCTCATGCAAGATCGTCGCAGTCCACAGCTGTAGTGATCTCCTCGACTCTAGAAAGTGTCAGCAACTAAGTTTTCCTTACCAGGTAAGTATTTCAGGTCTGTCGTAAACTGAGCAATGTAGTCAAGGTGTCTGAACTGTCTTGGGGTGCATTTGTCTTTGCTCTTTGAGAAGGCGAAGATAAGAGGCTTATGGTCGGTGAATATTGTAAATATTCTGGCCTCGACCATATGGCGGAAGTACTTGATGGCTTCGTAGACAGCCAGTAGCTCTCGGTCGTAGGGGCTGTACTTCCGCTGTGCGTTGCTGAGCTTATGAGAGAAAAAAGCAAGTGGTTCCCAATACTTACCTTTCCGTTGTTGAAGCACGGCGCCTATGGCAGTTTCAGACGCATCTGTCACTATTGCTAGTTCTGCAGCTGGGTCTGGGTGAGCGAGAAGAGTTGCTTGAGATAGTGGTTCCTTACAGTCTTCGAAGGCTCGAAGTAATTGCGGAGTCATGACTATCGGATGAGACCCTTTGATATTTGAGCCACTAAAAACGTCATTCAGCGGTGCTTGAAGTTGGGCTGCGTTGGGAACAAAGCGACGGTAGAAGTTTAGCATGCCTAAGAAACGTCTTAGTTCTTTGACCGTTTTTGGAACGGGGTATTGCCTGATAGTTTCGACTTTGAACTCTAGTGGTTTCGTACCTGCAGCTGAGACGTGGTATCCCAGGAACGTGAGTTCTGGTTGGCCATGTATACACTTGGCAGTGTTTACCACGACGCCGTACTGCTTTAGGCGTTTAAAGAGTTGTGGCAGATGGTTCTTGTGCTCTTGGATGGATGACGAAGATACCAAGATGTCTATGTCATGTGTATATCCGTAGCAGAAGTCGAGTCCTAGCAACACCTCGTCAATGAACCTCAGGAAGGTCTGTGCTGCGTTTATTAAACCATAATTCATGAAAGGGAATTCGTACAATCCAAATGGAGTCGTGACCGTCGTTTTCATAATGTCATCTGGATTGACAACAATCTGATTGTACGCCTTGACTAAGTCGATGGTAGAAAGGACAGAACAGCCTATGAGTTGATACGAGAAGTCGTGGATATGACGGATGGGATATCGATCAGGTATAGTTCTATAATTCAGTGCTCTGTGGTCTCCACATGGCCAACTATCGTCTTTTTCTTTACTATGTGAAGAGGAGAAGACCAAGTGCTTTCCGATGGTCTGGCTGTGCTACTGGCGAGCATATCTGAGAACTCCTGCTTCGCAGCTTGCATGCGAAGTAGATCCAGGCGTCGAGGCTTACTGGCTACTGGAGGTCCTGGAGTCGTCCTGATATGGTGCTGAGTACTGTGTTTGTAAAGTAAGTGCATACCTAGAGGGCGAGTTATCTCTGGAAATTCACGCAGTATCTGGTGAAATTCGGTTTCTCCGGTGAATGACTTCACCGAAGCGATGTCCTCCGTTGATGTGCGAGCTACGGCGTTGACCGAGAGAGTAGTGACATTGTGGACTAATCGTTGATTTCTACAGTACTTTCCTCGAGTTGGATCGCGATCTGGAGTGTGAGCGGGAACGTCGTTGCCTGTTTAGTTGAGTAGTGAGAAGTGCTACTTGCCTCGTTAGTTCACTTATATGCTTGGCCATGGTGTCGCAGTTTTCCGGCGTGGTAGTAGAGGTGCTGGCAACTTGAGGGTTAATCGGCGCAATCTCGTACACCCTGTCTGCGAGTTCAGCTAGTTTTTCCAACGATAAGTCTGTTATCTGAGAAGCAATCACAGTTTGAATATTAAGAGGTAGGCGACTCGACCATAATATTTTTATAAAGTCTGACGCTGCAGATGCTCCTGCTAGATTCTGCAGGTGGCGTAAGAACTACGACGGTTTCCGATCGCCAAGCTCTCCGTGGCGGAGCAGTTACAGGAGACGCTTCTCCTGCGATGCTGAAAGACGACGGATTTGTTCCGTTTTCAACTTTAGGTATTTATCGGTTCTAGGTGGGTTGGTAATTATGTCCTTAACTTCCCTAGCGTATGGAGGTTCTAGCTGCGCGGCTACGTAGTAAAATTTTGTCTCGTCTTTTGTGATTCTGGATAATAAGAACTGGCCTTCGATTTGTGCGAACCGTAAAGCAGGCTCATCGACCAGGAATTGGGGTACCCTAACACCAACTCTCAAGACTTCTGCGGGAGTCGAATCTTTCTGTTCGGTAACGTTGACTACACTCGGTTCGTCTATCATTGTATAATATCAACAAATAATGATACGCTCACCTTGTTTGACTTGGACCAAACCCTATCCTTTGTTATCTCTCAGTAGCTTCGAAGCTGGAACCGATGGGGTCGTGAGGTGCGTAGATTAAATCTACCGTTGCTTCGGCTTGTCGGCAGGTCACCAAAGTGGGTCACCAGTATGGTGGTTTGACATGTTGTATATGTTAATACCTTGCCACCAAACCCAATCGTAGTATTCAAGTACTCGTACGTTTATATTTTAAATAACAGGATACTAATATAGGATAGGATAATAGAATTATGTGACTCCGAATGAAGTAATATTATTCGATGTAAAAATATCTTTTACTGCCAATAATTTTACAAGAGAGAAATTAACTTCGCGTACAAGATAAGTTAACTGATGTGAGTAGCGCGCACGTCTTGTTCCTATGCTAGCTGCAGGCGAAATGAACGGCCGTCAGGCACGCGCGCTGACGAAGGCGCGGTGCGTTGCCGATCAAGGTCGCGCCATTGTTTTGCTCCGGTGGCGTAATGTTCGAGCGTGGCTCAATCTTCATAAGCGTAGTGGATACATGTGAGGTCCAACAGAAGCGAGTTACGCCACAAGTGAATATAAATCCCAAACACCATTACCGTAATTAAAGAAATATGATTAAAGTCAAGAAGTCAAGATAAATAAGGAATAATATGTATAATAATTAATTTATAATAATAGGTAGCCGTGTAGTGGCGGTCAAGAATATCCACTACCCCATATCTTCCCGTGGGTGTCGTAAAAGGCGACAAAGGGAAACAGGCAGGAGTTGGGCACCAGAATCTTCCTGATAATAGCCAAAATTACAATAAAAAAAACTGCGGGTGCCAACCCGCTCGCCAAGCGTGGCAACTATGGCAAATACCCCCCAATGAATAGAGCAACAAACAGACGGCCCCCAGTCCCCGGCGGCCCCGCTATTCCTAGCTACGGTGGCGACCATGGTAACGGCGGGGCAGGGGGTGCTAAGAATCTCCGGTGGAGGTTCGGTTGCCACCTTAGACGACTCGACCTGGCAACGTACAGCGCTCGCACCCTGAGGACTGACGAGAAGATCGTGGAGCTGGAAGAAGAGATAGACAAGTTGCGCTGGCATATTATAGGATTATCCGAAGTCCGAAGAGAGGGAGAGGACACGGTAATCCTCGAATCCGGCAACTTGCTCTATCACCGGGAGGGCGACCATCTGTCCCAAGGAGGTGTCGGATTTATCGTCCACAAGTCTCTCGTTAACAACGTTGTAAAGATCGGGAGTGTGTACCTTATACTCAGAATCACCAAACGGTATTCGCTGAAGGTCATACAGGTTTACACACCAACCTCGGCACACCCCGATGAGGAGGTGGAGGAAATGTATGAGGATATCTCTAGAGCCATGCATTCCTCCAAAACCTAATATACGGTGTTAATGGGAGACTTCAATGCAAAACTAGGCACAAGAGAGAACGGTGAGCTAAAAGTAGGGAAATTTGGAATAGGGCAACGGAACCCAAGGGGCCAGCAGCTGGCCGGCTGGAGAAAGAGGGACTCTTTATGATGAACTCTTTCTTCCAGAAGCGGCCCCACAGGAAGTGGACCTGGTCGAGCCCCGACGGTTCGACAAAAAATGAGATTGACTTCATTATGACGACCAGACGACAACTGTTCAGTGATGTCTCCGTGATCGCGAGGGTGAAAACTGGTAGCGATCACCGAATGGTTAGAGGCACACTGAACCTAAACGTTAAGTTGGAGAGGTCTCGTCTAATGAAGTCAACGCTCTGTCCCCCTCGTGCTCTGTTCCAAAGTCCCAAAACCTTTCAGCTCGTGTTACAAAACCGTTTTCAGTGCCTAGAAGATTGCAATGAAGTGGACGATATGAATGACAAGCTCGTGGAAACTGTCCATGCGGTTGGAGCTAAGTTCTGCAAGACCCGCCGCACAAGAACACAAAAACTCTCCGATCACACTCTTAATCTCATGGCTGTTAGACGGAAGATGAAGCTACATTCTTCATCAGATTTGACAGCATACAGGCAACTGAACAGACAGATCTCCAAATGCATGCGGCGGGACTTACGCAACTTCAATACAGCTTGTATTGAAGAAGCGATCGAGCGGAACCAAGGCTCCAAAGTGTTTGCCAGAGATCTGTGTGCCAGAAAGAGCCAACTGTCAAAGCTGAAGACCGAATTTGGCAGCATCGTTTCCGAAACACCTGAGATTTTGAGTGAGATTGAGAGCTTCTATGGGCAGCTGTACACGTCATCGTTGGAGCCACACGCAAGTGTGAGTAACGATCTAAGAGCGAGTCTTATCCGACACCATTCCGAAGATATCCCGGACGTCAGTCTGAGCGAGATTAGAATGGCTCTCCAGCATCTTAAAAACGGCAAGGCCCCAGGCAAGGATAGAATTACAGCGGAGCTTCTGAAAGCGGGTGGAAGACTGGTACTTCAAGTCCTTCAGAAGCTCTTTAATTCCGTCCTCCATGGTGGCATTACACCGGAGGCGTGGAGCAGAAGTGCGGTGGTCTTGTTCTTCAAGAAAGGCGACAACGCTCTCTTGAAGAACTATAAACCGATTTCGCTTCTGAGCCGCGTCTACGTGCTGTTTTCGAGAGTCATTACGAATCGTCTCGCGCGCAGACTTGACGACTTCCAGCCTCCCGAACAAGCCGGTTTCCGAAAGGGCTTTAGCACCATAGACCACATACATACCCTTCGGCAAATTGTACAGAAGTCCGAAGAGTACAATTTGCCGATTTGTACGATATAGTCCTTATGGCAGAATCGCTGGAGGACCTAAGCACTATGCTCAATGACCTCAATAGTGTTTCCCAACGGATAGGTCTTAAGATGAACATGGACAAAACAAAGATTATGTTTAATGTCCATGTCACACCTATGCCGGTAGTTGTTGGGAGCACTAAGCTCGAAGTTGTTGACGAGTATGTTTACCTGGGACAAATAGTCCGACTAGGTAAGTCCAACTTCGACGGAGAGGTCAATCGACGGATTCAACTCGGCTGGGCAGCGTTCGGGAAGCTACGACACATCTTCTCGTCAGACATACCTCAAAACCTTAAAACGAGATTGTACAACCAGTGCGTGTTGCCAGTGATGACTTACGGAACTGAGACGTGGTCCTTCACTGCTGGCCGTATGAGGAAGCTCAAGGTCGCTCAGCGAGCTATGGATAGGGCTATGCTCGGAGTTTCTCTGCGTGATAAACTTAGGAATGAGTATATCCGCAGTAGAACCAGAGTAACCGACATACCCCAACGGATTAGTAAGCTTAAGTGGCAGTGGGCCGGCCATATAGCTCGAAGAACCGACAACCGATGGGGAAGAAAGGTTCTTGAGTGGCAGCCTCGTACCGGTAGGCGAAGTGTAGGGCGACCCCCCACGAGATGGAGCGACGACCTGGTAAGACATGCAGGAAGTCGATGGATGCAGGTGGCTCAGGACCGTGCTTTGTGGCATTCCTTGGGGGAGGCCTATGTTCAGCAGTGGACTTGTGAAGGGCTGCAATGATGATGATGATGAATAATAGGTACTTTATGTGCAACACCAATAATAAACATTACCATTTGTAGTAGGCCCAAAAAGAATTGTTTTCTTTCTTTTTCAATTTTAACGACCTAAATTCGTTATCTTACTTATTTTTAACCTGGTTCTTAGTTATTAAATCTTAACTCTTAAATCAATTATTAAATGACCTAGTAGACAAATTGAAAGTAAGTTGGTGGGCTGCTACTTATAATACCAAAAAATTTGATTTGGTTAACAATTTTGATATTCATTCCTCCCATGTGAATAATCGGGGACTCAAACTTGAGTTTATCATTGCGTTTGTCTTCAATGGAGAAAACCTTAGTTTTTTTTCGAAGCCCTACTTGGTTACATGTTGGATGACTTCATTTGCTTTTTGTTGTAGTGTTTGTATTGAATTTTTTAGAGAATACAAATTCGATATCGTCGATGGTACACATTCATTTGGTTTAATTCGTTTAAGAATGGGTCTAGTAAAATGTTCCAAAATAAAGGACCGCTTATTGAACCCTGAATGCAACGTTAACCTGAATAATGTGAAAATATACTTCTTTCCTCTAAATAGCTGTAGAATTAAGGGGCATTCCTTTTCTGCTAACTCATTTGTAACGGCTTGCCACTATGCGTTATCAAAAGCTCCCTATATGTCTAGTCATACAACAATATTGATTAACTTTTTCTGCAGGTTATTACGGAGGTGTTGCGTGATCATAGAGAGAGTCTTCTGTGCTTCTTTGTGGTACAAAGTCATATAGCTGATTATGGATTTCGGGACAACATGCCACTTAATACGTTTTATGAGCATTCTATCTAATATTTTGCCTTAAATTGATAACAAGCATATGGGGCGGAATGATTTTGGTTGGGTGTAGTCGGTTTTTCTTGGTTTTCTTAGTATAATTTTTGCAACTGCTTTCCATGGTTTCAGGAAAGAGTTCCAAACATTTATTAGCTATATTTTGTGCTACTGTATTATTACATATATCTACCCTAAAACCATCTATTCCAGGGGCTTATTTAGGATTAAAATTAAAAACCATACATTGCCTCTTTAAGTTCTATAATTGTGAAAGGTGGTTCGTAAAAATGACTTGTTTGTTTACTGGCTAATGCGTCGGCTCTGTTTCTTATCATCCGATATTCTTCTCTATCGTCCTCTACCTTATCTTATGGAAATAATATTGTTAATGCTATAAATTCTCTGATTTACTCACTTTAATTACTTTACAATAATTTTTCGACTTTTCGACACTTTTGGTGAGTTTCTAATTATCCTATATATGCTCATTCACAAGGTAGTTCCCGATCCTGTCTTGAACAAAAGTTTTTCCACCTTTCGGTTTGTGCTTGTTTTGTCATATCTTCATATCCTGCTTTTGTTTTCAGATATTCGTAGATGACAAAGGAGGTTGGCCAAATCGTACCAGACTATGAAACGATGGCGTCACTATATGCAATATTTATGAAAAATATCCTTATTATTTAAGGTCTTAAAAAACAAAAAAAAAATACCTGTCTAAGTAGCCACAAAAAAAGTTATCCTTTTATTTTTGTTTTTGTAACTGTTTCAAAATTATTTAAAATAATGGTTTCTGAACGCACTGGAACGCACCTAATGACGATTCATTTCACGTATGAAAGGACTTTGTATTCAAAGACTATAATTATTCACGTTTTTCTGAATAGTTGTTAATTGTAATTGAAGTTAATTAGTATGTAGGTACCAAATCAACTACTATCCTGTTTTATTATGTACTGGATTAATGTCATAAAAATAATAGGGTATTACACCCATTTTTAAAAAGTATTTTAAATGAATCCTAGAGTGATAATGAACCACTATAATTTTTATTTAATTTTTTTAAAACCGAATAGTGACATAAAAATTACTTTTAATCTATCATTTTCAATTTTCGCGTGAAAACGCTAGCCGCCATACTGTTCAACTCGTGACGTCACTGTCGTAGAATTATGACAATTTTGCAAAGGAATAATATACTTTTGAATGCTTAATAATGAGTTATCATTTATGTCATTGTTGTGTTATGCCTAATTGCAAAACTACGAGCACAAGAACGCCGGGGAAGTTATGGATTAAAGTGCCAACAGATTTGAAAATGAGAAATACTTGGTTAAAACTGGCAAGAAGAGACCCGAATGCATTGTCTACAAAATCTAAACTATACTTCTGTGAAGATCACTTTGATTTAATTATGACTTATATTTAACTATCAATTAAACAAAACAAAACATCATGACATGATAGGTACCTATTGCAAGTCAAATTTTGTAATAGATTAGGTTTATCGCTCGTCTGTCCCGCCCTTTGTGGGCCATTTTGATGGCCCTTGCAAGTGCAGTGCAGTGTTTTGCTTAATTCCTGTCTTCTTCTATTATATGGGAATAAAGACATGGTTTGTACTCAGACCAAATAAAAAAATGACTTTATTTCGTCTGAGAGTTTGTACAAAAAAATTTAACAAATAGTTTTTCTCACCTAAGCTTACATTATAATATCTATAACATTAGTGTTAAAAGCGAAGTAATAAACTCGCTTTTACGAATCCGTCTTCCATGATGCCTTTTGAATAAAATTCAGAATAAAAGTCAACAATCGTAATAATAACTTGAAAAAATTCGAAATTAGCTAGTTAGTACACAGCACATAACTTAGTTCTTTGACCTAGTGACGTCACGACGCTGTCTAATATGGCGGACATTGTTTTGCAGATTTGAGGCACAGGTAAAAAAATTATTCTTTAAATTGAAATATAAAATTTATAATGCATTTTTATAAATAGAAATCAATATTTCTCGTTTACTTTTTACAAAATCTATCATAAATATTTATTCTTTGACTTTTTTTTACATGGTGTAAAATACCCTATTATGTAGCTTCATAGTAAGCTAAGCGTTTTGTTCAATTACGAACAACGGAACGTCATTTGTCATCGACAAGTTACATAATCTGTGGTCGTCGGTCGAAGCTATTGATTGTCACCCGGCAATAATTTGCATCATCTTATTTGCTTCACTTGTTGTTGTGGATTGTAATACTGATGATAATGATCTGAAAGAAATCGAAATAAATGGAAACGAGATTGCTAATTACCTTCCTTGATTATCGCTTACTACACTTTTAGGCTACGTAGCAGTCGGATAAAAAGTAGTTGTTTATTCTAACCCCAGAAGTCTTGTTGACGTTATTATAAAACATTGTGGCTATTTAGATATGATTTTAAGGCGGGATGGTGTTAACAACATAAAAACAAATCAATCTAACTATAGTTTGTTTTGGGACATGAAAAATAAAAGTCAAGTCCAGCTCCTATAGAAATTTGGCCATTGTTCTTTAATTTAATTTTTTTAATTTTAATAAACTCTACAATTAGTTCAAACAATGCCTTGATCTAAAATAGTCTACAATAACAGGAGTACCTGAATAAGGATAAACCTCTACCTCAGGTGTACGTGCTAAATAGATTTGACGTGCTAATAGATACACTAACAAATATTTTTTGTTTCTTCTATAAACTCAATAACACACCAACTAATTAGGGTTAATTTTGGTAAAATATGATAAATTACATTTTTACAATCTGCCATTTTTAATATACATGTACAAAAACCTCTCTTCTGTAGGGCAATTTTAAGTGTTGTTTTAGTAACGTAGTCATAACGAATAACTAGCGCACTGAGAACATTACGGGATTAATACAAGAGATGGGACGGGAATAAGACAGAGCGGAATACTGCGACTTTTAATACAGATCTATGAGAATTCCAGTGGTAGCAGTAAGTTTTAGTTGCTTTTCCCCATGAAGTTATACAATAAGTACGAATCGGTTGACATAATGTGAAAGATACTTTGTTACCTTAATATCAGCAAAAATCAATCTTTTAAAAACAAACATTTGTTTACCTACTGTAATGTCCTCTCTATTCAAGAAATACAGGAAGGGTTTATTTAAGAGCCCTCTTACATTTCGGCGTTTCGCAAATTTAGGTATTTTACGCACCGAGCGGGCGGCAAGTTACGCGACCGATACTTTCTTTCATATCTATTCACTCGCTCGCACTATAATACTGTGAGTATGGCGACTAAACCATCTTGATCTTCCATAATACAAAGTTTTCTTAGGATGGACTTCAGTGGATGGAATATTTTTTGGTGTGTCATTTTGATGTTATCTTATTAATTTATTATTATATAATTTATTATTTATTATTATATACCATTTTGATATATTATTCATTATTTATGAAATTTAGTGTCAAAATAAGTACACATAAATATTTTAATTGTTACGCTGTAATCGAATGTTAATAATCGATTATGTCTACTACCGGTAGAATAGTGGTATAAATGAATAAATGGTTGCAACCTGTTTTAATAAATATAACAACCAAATGTAACTAATATTTTTTTATCGGTACTTACAGTCAATTACTATATTTTTATAAGGAAAATATTTGCTGCGACGGCATTGACCGAACTTTTCTCGATTCGATAATTTCAGGCAGTAGACACTTTTCATAAAAAGCTTGTAACTTGGGTAACATATTGAAAATCTAAAATTGGTCGTATTTGTAAATTTTTAGTACTTTTAATGCATTAATCTGGGCCAATACATATTATGGCAAGTATTCAGACATTTTTATTTGCTAAATGAAGCTGGACTTCGATTTGGTAAAACCAGTCATTATTTTGATTTAATGTTACACTTGAATCACTGAATTTATAACCTTTAACTTTTTTTTGTCGAAAGGCCGTATCAAAATCTATTCCGAGAGCTGAAATAGGACATTTAACTTCAATAAGACCGTTGCTGTATAAACCATTAGGTGAAGCCCTCAAATAACAATGATCTAAGTCAATGAATAGACCACATTTTTGAAGAGACGTAATCTAAATTATAACTATATAAAATAGTTTTAAACCGATCGATCAAAAATTGCGGTCGTAGTTGACGATTTTCTAGTATGCAGGTAATTGACGCACACTACGATAGCAATCGACGCACACTACGGTAGTATCGAAACGATGCAGCGCCCGAAATAAACTGACGCAGGTCCACCCTCGGCAAGCGCTCGCGCGTTAATGATCGCAGATGGCCGGCACAGTGAAATATATAGTACTTTTATTTAATTAATTAAAATTTAATAGTAACGATTTAAAAAGTAAAAATAATAGCATAGTGTAAACAAATGTTGATGACTATTTTGGTATAAATTTTACTTCTAAATGATGTAGAAGTTCGGAAATATAGGGGCTTGTATCGAAGCTTTTTTGGTCGTTTTTTGAATTATGTCGATTTTTTTTTCCTAGCGTGAAAAGCATATAACGAAAATGTATTCCATTATTATTAAAGTGTAGGATATTTGGAAGATAAAAATATTTTTTTTGATGGTCGATATTCAATAGAATCTACAAATTAGAGCTCCCAAATCATGTCTTCGAGAGTTTTTGCCTAAACATGCTTTGGGAGAATGATTATTACTGATTAAATAAATAAGTTATCTAAAATCCATTCCGAGCTTATTTGAGGAGAGAAAACGAACTATTTTTACCAAGTAATTGTTATTTCAAGCAATGAACGATAAACATAAAATTTCAACGAGGAAACCTTGTAATTTCGCGATTTTTTGTAATACGCCCCTTAATTAAACACACCGAAGCCGTAAACGATCATTTATTCACACAACACAGGGTAGCCGTAGAAACCGTTATTATTATCTACCGACATAATATTATGCTACATCCCTCCACACTTAGATTTCAACGTAATATACTATATATAAACAGTTAGAACAAATGCTAAGTAGTATAATTAATGATTAAGAAGTAGCACATTTTTTTTTTGGGAAGCAAAGAACTATGTTTTACGTATAATTGAAAGACATGTTGCGCTTACACAATTTAAAAATAAATCAAAACGACATATAGTACAATACATACATTGTTTTATGTATTATAAAAAAATTGACATTAATCACTTGAATTTAACACCTCTCCGCCACGTTTATTATGAACACACAAAAAATAATCATAAACAAAACAAATGTTTACATTACATTTAGTAAGTAAAAATATTATAAAATTAAGCGTTTAGGTGGTTTTATAGCGCGGCCAGAACGAGTGCGCATGGTCGTGGAGGTTTGAGGCGGTGGGGACACGTCTTCCATATCAGACTCCGCGTGAGTCAGCACCGGTGCCGCCTCACCGCCGTAAGGTGCCGGTGGTTGTGCGGCTAGCGCACCGCCTGGACTATTGAGATGTAATGATGCCAGTGTATCATGAGAGGCGGCACTGGGATCTGCCGTGCTCCCAACGTCCATATCCTCAAACGTCCACGTCGCTTCACCACGACTGCTATTAAATGATTTGGCTGACATTAACTGATTCACATGGCGTCTCCAAATGATATCGGATCTCTGTATCGCCACATCATATAGAACTTTACCTAAACGTGCAACGACCTTGCCAAGGATCCATGTTGGTCTTTTTGGATTGGCTCGATAGTCTCGTACCCAAACCATCACCCCAATTGAAAATGCTTTAATTTTACCACCAAAACATGATTTTTGACGATTTTGATTCACTAACACATTTTTATGTATTAGAGGTTTTCTATCTGAATTTGAGCGCTTAACAGCGATTAAATCAAGTTTACTACGTAAATTCCGACCGAACATAAGCGATGCAGGGGATCCCGTCGTACAATGCGGTGTATTCCGATAGTGAAACAAATAGTTATCTAATTGGTTAGCGAAATCTTTAAAACCACAGTCTTTGATAGCATTAACAATAAACCGCTTACAAGTCTTTACTGCGTTCTCGGCGAGTCCATTACTCTGTGGCGAGTACTTAGGAGATAAAATGTGAGTTATGCCATTACCACTACAGTACTTAGAAAATTCAGACGAAACAAAGGTTTTGGCATTGTCTGTGACTATTTTATTGGGAATGCCGAAACATGAATTTTTTTTTTAATTTATTGATAAGCTCTTTGATAAAAAATTTGACATTAATTCGCATTCGATCCATTTACTATGCGCATCGACTAGTACAAGAAAAATCTTTCCATGAATTGGGCAGAGGTAATTTAAATGGATTCTTTCGAAAACAGAGTCAGGCCACCCCCTGCTCCAAGCGCGCTTTCGCAGGAGACGGTCGCAAGGATATGCAACGACCACAGTTTGAAGCCATATTTTCTATGTCACTGTCGATACCCGGGTACCAACAGCGTTCACTAGCAATCATTTTCATTTTAATTACTCCTAAGTGCGCAGCATGCAGTTGTAGGTCAAAATGGCGTAAGGCGTCGTAGGTTTAGTGAAGAAAACAGTTTATATTAACGTTCACAGTCTTTTAATAGTCCACGACACAAAGCACTACTACAATAAAGAGTCAGAAGGGAAGCGAGAACAATAATAGTTATAAAGAATAGCACAAGCAAGAAAGTAAGAGATAGCATTAACAAATAAACTGTACGTGGTTAGCCGCGGGCGCAAAGGTGTTACAAGGGTCTAGTCGCAGAGGCGATCAGCAGGTAACTAACTTGATACAAGTACAACAGAATATGCGCGAGCGCCGCGATTCAATCCCCGGTCGCTCTGTCTAGAAAAAGGTCGATCCACAATGGTCCCAATGTGTTAAATGCTTGTTTTATAATGGTTACATAATATATAATTAATTAAGTTTACTGTAGGTGTTGTATATGTTTATGTGTAAGTGTTACTGTGTTTCTGTGTGTATATATGAGGTGTGTGTAATAATGTGGTGGAATCCCCACATCACTCCTCCCCAGAGGCCGTGCCTACGGTCGATAAAAATCAGGAAATCTGACATGCCTACCGGACCTTGTAGTTTTCCGGTTTTCTAAACTGTCATCCATGACTTTGGGGCTGCAATCAGGAGTGACGTCGCAAGGTGGATCGGTGTTCAGCATATAGGCTGGTTTCAGACGGTCTATAGAAACTGTTATCTGCTTTCCTTTAACGATGATCTTAAATAATTTATCACCTCTTTCGGTCACTTCATGTGGACCGGAATATGCAGGATGGAAGGTGCTTTTCAGCCGGTCTTCCCTAAGGAATACGTGGCTGGAATTAGCGAGATCCTTATATATAAATATTTTATTTTTATTATGCCGTGATGCGGGACGAGGCTGCAGTTTCTCACAAACTGAACGAATTCGTGCAGTAAAATCCGTAATGTCAGTTGTGGTGCTTACTGTGCTTTCGAAAAATTCGCCTGGGAGTCTTAAAGGCTCGCCGTAGACGAGTTCTGCTGAGGAACACTGCAGATCAGCTTTAAATGCGCTTCTGATGCCCAATAGTACTAGAGGTAAAGATTCTGTCCAGTTGCTATCAGCGTGACATGTAATAGCTGTCTTCAGCTGTCGGTGGAATCTTTCCACTAGGCCATTAGAAGCGGGATGGTAAGCTGTGGTTCTGCGGTGTTTGAATCCGATTATTTTCGATAGATAATTAAATAAATCGGATTCGAACTGCCGTCCACGGTCCGTCACTATGTCAGTTGGACAACCAAATCTGGCGATCCAACCTGATAGGAGTGCCTTCGCTACAGTTTCGGCTGTAATATCCGCTATGGGGATAACTTCTGCCCATCTCGTAAAACGGTCAACTGCTGTTAAGCAGTAGCGGAAATCATTCGAGTATGGGAGTGGACCTATAAGCTCGATATGCACATAGGAAAACCTGGCTCGTGGTAAATCGTATGTGCCTAAAGGTGCTGACACATGGCGGTTTACCTTAGAGCGCTGGCAGGCTAAGCACGTACGAGACCATTCTCGGCAGTCTTTTCTGACTCCTGGCCAAACGAATCGCTGTGCTACCAGCTTAGCAGTAGCGTTTGCACCAGAGTGACTTAAAGAATGTAGACTGTCAAAAATAGCTTTTCGAAAACTTTTGGGAACGAAAGGTCTTGGTATGCCTAAACTTATGTCGCAAAAAATTTCGACTTTGCTATCGGGCTCTTTAACTTTAATAATGCGAAGTGATGATTCATCGCCTAGAAGCTGTGATAGCTCAGAATCTGTGGACTGAGTTTTAGCGAGCTCTTTAAAATCCACCGGTTGCTGTATTTCATCCACGCGCGACAGAGTATCAGCAACGATATTATCCTTGCCGGATATGTGTTGAATGTCGCTTGTAAATTGAGACACAAAATCTAGATGTCTATACTGACGCGGCGAACAGTTACTTTTCCTTACATGGAATGCATAACATAAAGGCCTATGGTCAGTATAGACTGTGAAGTGGCGTGCCTCGAGCATGTGGCGAAAATACTTAATGCCTTCATATATAGCCAGCAACTCACGGTCGTAGGGTGAGTACTTCTGTTGTGCTGGGCTAAGCTTTCGCGAAAAAAATGCTAATGGCTGCCAGGCATCATCTTTGTACTGTTGCAGTACAGCACCCAATGCTAAGTCTGATGCATCCGTTACCAGAGCTAATTTGGCTTGGCAATCGGGGTGTGCTAATAAGGCAGAATTGCAAAGACTGTCCTTGGACTGCTCAAAGGCTGTTAGAGCGTCGCCTGTCTGGTCTATAGCTTGTGAAGCTTAATAAGGCGTTTAAGGGTGCTTGAATTTTTGCGGCTTCTGGTAAGAACCGCCTATAGAAATTAAGCATGCCCAAATAACGTCTGAGCGCTTTGACTTTTCGGGGCTTAGGGAATTCTTTAATGGCTTGAACTTTTGACTCAAGTGGCTTAGTACCTGCAGCTGAAATGTGGTACCCCAGAAACTGTACCTGTGATGAACCAAATACACACTTAGAGGTGTTCACCAGTACTCCGTACTGCTTCATTCGGCCAAAGAGAATATTGAGGTGATGTTCGTGCTCAGTAGCACTTCCAGAAAATACTAAGAAGTCATCTAAGTAACAGTAACAGAAATCCAGTCCTCTAGTAATTTCATCTACAAACCTTTGGAACGTTTGTGCGGAGTTCCGGAGTCCGAAGGTCATGCATGGGAACACGTACAAACCAAACGGTGTGGTGATTGCCGTTTTCTGGATGTCATCCTCAAATACGGGGATCTGGTTGTACGCTTTGACAAGGTCGATAGTCAAGAATACGGTGCATCCTGATATGTTGTGCGAAAAATCATGAATGTGTCTGATTGGGTACTTATCTGGTATGGTGCGTGCGTTGAGTAGCCTGTAGTCTCCGCAGGGGCGCCACCCATTGCCTTTTTTGGGAGCCAAATGTAAAGGAGATGCCCAGGAGCTCTCAGAAGGACGCGCCGTTCCGTTGCTCAGCATCAGCTCAAATTCTTTCTTAGCTATTGCAAGCCTGTCAGGAGCTAACCTGCGAGGAGGGCAGGATATGGGAGGTCCAGGCGTAGTGCGAATGTAGTGTACGGTGTTATGTGCAGAGGTGTGTGGTGTGCCTGCTGGTCGTGTTATTTCTGGATATTTAGCTAAAATAGTGTGGTATCGTGTGTCGCCAATAGGTACCTTAACATAATTAATATTATTTACATTTTTAGCAATAAAAGCAATTGTTGACAAGGATGTTAAATTATCAATTATTCGCTTGTTCTTAACGTCTACAATTAGGTTATAGTAACTAAGAAAATCTACTCCTATTATGGCTTTATTTACATCGGCAACAATAAAATTCCATGGAAAATTACGTCGTAAATTTAAATTTAAATTAAGTTGTAAATACCCGTATGTATCAATTGCACTACCATTAGCTGCTGATAATTGATAAGATGTCTTACTCCGTCGTTCGCGAAGTGCCGTACGCGGAAACACACACACGTCACTTCCAGTGTCCACAAGGAATTGGCTCTTGGAGTTTCGGTCAGTAACGAAGAGGCGACCCGAAGAAGTTAAGCAGTCGTCAGTCGCCATCACCGACTGCTTCGAGCGTTTCCCGATTTTCCGAAATCGCAGGGTTTGATGCACCGGTTGGCCTTATCTCCATATTTCGAGTGATACCAACAGGTTGGGTATCTTCTGTAGCTGGAGTCAGGTCGGGAAGTTGAACGTCTGCGATTGCGGCTGCTAGAACGGTCACATGGTCTGGAACGTCTGCTCAATTGCATGGTAAAGTTCTTAACAGCTGCTTTCAGCTCCGCTATTTCATTCTCCATAGACTGCGTACTGGTACCAGGTGTCGATGTAGTACGTGAGGTTGTTGCGACTTGAAGTGTTGGCGATACTATATCATATACTCTGTCTGCTAGATCGGCTAAAACGTCCAATGAGCTAGTTGGTTGCGACACAATCAGCGTTTGGATGTTGTTGGGAAGTCGGCTGCTCCATATGCTCTGTATAAAGTCCTCGGGTACCGAGGGACCTGCCAAGCTCTGCAGGTGTCGTAAGAATTGGGAAGGTTTCCGATTTCCCAATTCCTCGTGCATGAGTAACTGCTGAATCTTCCTTTCACGCGATGCTGACAAGCGTTTAATCAGTTGGTCTTTAAGTTTCTCGTATTTGTTACTAGAAGGCGGAGAAACAATAATATCTTTTACTTCTTTAGAATATTGAGGATCTAAATTACTCGTCACATAATAAAATTTTGTGGTATCCGATAATATGTTTGAAATTGTGAATTGACCCTTTATTTGCGCAAACCATAATTCAGGATCGTCCGGCCAAAATGGCGGTATACGTACGCTAACTCGATTAACGTCCGATGTAACGTCGACGTGCGATCTGTGCTTGCGCCTTGTACATGGGCGCGTGGTAACATTTTGTTCTGATGCCGTTTCTGGCGATTCACTACCACTACTCATTGTACCTGTAGCGTCTTCTGCAGGGGTCACCAGTTGTAAGTCAAAATGGCGTAAGGCGTCGTAGGTTTAGTGAAGAAAACAGTTTATATTAACGTTCACAGTCTTTTAATAGTCCACGACACAAAGCACTACTACAATAAAGAGTCAGAAGGGAAGCGAGAACAATAATAGTTATAAAGAATAGCACAAGCAAGAAAGTAAGAGATAGCATTAACAAATAAACTGTACGTGATTAGCCGCGGGCGCAAAGGTGTTACAAGGGTCTAGTCGCAGAGGCGATCAGCAGGTAACTAACTTGATACAAGTACAACAGAATATGCGCGAGCGCCGCGATTCAATCCCCGGTCGCTCTGTCTAGAAAAAGGTCGATCCACAATGGTCCCAATGTGTTAAATGCTTGTTCTATAATGGTTACATAATATATAATTAATTAAGTTTACTGTAGGTGTTGTATGTGTTTATGTGTAAGTGTTACTGTGTTTCTGTGTGTATATATGAGGTGTGTGTAATAATGTGGTGGAATCCCCACACAGTTCTTGTAGCACAGCAACCCTATAAACAGTAGGCACTACAATTCTGTGACCTCTCATGAGAACTCCGCTATCAACATATAATTCAGGCTGGCATCTATAATATGGCAAAAGTTCTGATGACACTTTCCGTGGCCACGATTTGGTCACATATTGCATGACAAGTGACAGAACTTTATCTTTATGAAAGGCTGCCCGCAACTCGTCTAATGAAGCGGGCAGTGGCGCGCCAGCAGCCGCTATTGCGTTAACATAACTGGTGACGTCATCTACGTCCGCCGTATCCTGCGTAATCACAATCAATGGGAAACCGACTCAAATAATCAGCTACATTAGATTCACTATTAATGAACTCAATTTTATAATTATAGGCAGCAAAAAATAAAGCATACCGTTGCAGTCTCACTTCGGACAAATGAGGAACTCCTTTATCGGGGGAGAAAATAGAAAGGAGGGGCTTGTAGTCTGTTCTCAAAATAAATGGTTGCTGGCGGCCATAAAGATATTGATGGAATTTTTTGATTCCATAAATAATGGCAGTTGCTTCTTTCATAATTTGACTATAGCCACGCTCACTTTTAGTGAGAGCACGCGAAGCGTAACTGATCGGGCGCTCGGCACCCGCGGGGTAGCGCACGGCGAGCACCGCGCTCAGCCCGCCGGGCGCCGCGTCCACTGTCAGAACTAGCTGCTGCCGCGGGTCAAAGTGCGCCAGTACGCGACTTGAACATAACTCGTCTTTGATAGCATCGAATGATTTCTGATGTTCCACCGTCCATTCCCATTTCTTATTTTTTCGCAGTAAATTATGTAATGGTTCAAGAATGACCGCCGCTTGCGGTATAAAACTACGGTAAAAGTTAACTAAACCCAAAAATTATTTTAATTGTCGGACGTGTCCTGGCACCTTTACTTGTGTAATAGCCTTTCTTTTATCGGGATTTTTATGAATGCCAAAACGATCAATAACAAAACCCAAATATTCTATTTTATTTTGGAAAAAAGAACATTTCGACCTCTGGAGCATTAGCCCGGCATCTCTTAGACGACTTAATACCAAATCGACACGTTCCTAATGTAATTCGGCGGTCGGAACCGCGATTAACAAGTCATCGTGGAAACACTCCACGCCATCTATGCCCTGCAGCAGTTGCACCATAGCACGCTGGAACAAAGCTGGCGCATTTGACAAACCGAACATTAATCTCATATAAACAAAGAGACCTTTATGCGTATTGATACATGTATATTTTTGTGACTCATCATCTAGAAGGAACTGATTATAACTATTTGATAAATCAAGCTTACTAAAGTAACGACAATCTTCTAACGAACCACATAACTCACTTATTTTAGGCAATGAATAAGATGTCAATTATTAAGGCCTCATTGATCGCTATAGAATAATAACCGCAAATACGTACGTCATTATTTTTCTTCAATACCGCAACAATCGGTGACGCGTAATTAGAATAAGAAGCCGTTTGAGTATGCCAGCGCGCACTAATCGGTCCAACTCTGCGCTTACCTTATCTGACACCTTCTTTTAAGTGTAGCGTTAACTTATACGTATTGAACGTGCCCAACCTACCAGAAAATAATGTTTTATATTACGACAAAATAAATTTTTCTTTATCTACTGAACAATAATTTAGCGAGATAAAAGCGAAATTAAATTTTGTCATAAAGTCCCTACCGAGCAAGGGAACCGGGCCATTTTCAACAACATAAAATTTTATATTATGCGTTACATTATTATATGTGACTGGTAAGTAACACATGCCCAGTTAAAGTATAAGGTTCCGCGTAAAAAAGTTTAGGGTTCCGCGTAAAAATGTTAAAATCCATGAAATCCAACTGTAATCAATTCCACGCGGATACTACTGCAAAACTTCAAGGTACGGTAAGTCCGTACTCATATACCTGTCCCCCCCCCCCCCCCCATAGATGATGTAAAGTGTCCGAAACGTCCGGAATTTAAGTAACACATGCCTTAAAGCAGAACCACTGTATGTATATAAAGTTTTATTGGACTCACCGAGCGATAAGTCTCGCGAGAAATACATATACCATATGCGCGCGGGCAGCGGTGAAACCCCACTACCGGAATCAACCTCCATACTAAGAGTAACACCTCGTGCTATAACTCAAGAGATATCGGTTTTTCTTCCTTAAATAAAATAGTGTTAATAAGTGATTCATTATTTATATCTCTAACATTATTAATTGGTGAAAAATCATTACATTGGTCCCTATTACTACCTTCCAAAATGTAATTATTCTGCATACTATTATGCTGCTTTTTACAATTTTGTCCATTTTGGTTGTAATCTCGTTATGTACGTAGTATCTCTTAGAACACATTCTTTTTAAATGTCCTATAGCACCACACAAATTGCACGACAGACGACGATAGCCACATACGGAGGCATCGTGTGACCTTGCACCATATACACTACAGCTGGGGGCTCCGCCGTCGCCGCCGCCGCCACCACGGCCGCGACCACCTCATGTACCGCCGCATGCAGTAGCTTTTCGCCGCAGGTCCGTATATAGCACAGGTTCAGACTTAATTAACTCTGCCGAATCGCCAGCGGAAACAATACGCTGCGCACTTTCAACTGCACAAGCTACTTCAAGTGCCTTATTTAGTTTTAGCTGATTGGGATCTTCTCTAAATAATTTCTCTCGGGCAGACGCAGAGTCAAGACCAAGTACAAAACGACCCGTCAAAAACAACTCTAGAGCTGTACCAAAACAACATGCCGATGCTAGTCCACGAAGACGAGCAGCATACTCCACCATCGACTCGTGGGGGTCCTTTTTAGCCGAATAAACCATTTGTCTTTCAGCGTATATACACTTTTTTGGGTAAATCGCCGTCAAGCGCAGCAACAATCACCTTGTAATCGGGTGATTCAGGCGTATTTGGATACAATAAATCATGAGTAAGACGATATGAGTCTTGTGACATGCCGTTCGATAAAATTACCCGTCTTCTCACTCTTTGAGCATCTGTGATATCGTCGATTCCATTTGCAATAAAGAAGTTGTTTAGTTGTGCTACGTGTACCACCCACTCATCTGTTTTGCAATCGTAAACTGGCACTTTCCCATAGATAGACATTTTAACGCGTGACTTCTGCTGTTGGTTAATCGATTATTAACACACAAAATAAACTCGTCGCCACTGTAATGTCCTTGCTATTCAAGGAATACGGGAAGGGCTTATTTAAACACACCGAAGCCGTAAACGAACCTTTATTCACACAATACAGGGTAGCCGTAGAAACCGTTATTATTATCTACCGACATAATATGCTACACCTACTCTACTGCACAGGTGGTCTATGTGGTTTCAAATGTAAAAGTAGGCTCTATAATTATTCCAAGATTAATATGAATAGGCTTTGTATTTAAAATAACTGGGCAATTACGTATAGAATCAGCAAATGGAATAAGATGTGAATTCTTGGGTTTTTCTCGATTTTTTACACAAGCTCTGATATCAGCTGTTGGTATATTACCTAGTTTGCGGTATTTTGGTTTTTAAGGGTTTCTATTATATCATCGTCGGTATTTTATGATAATACGTATTTTATGACTACAAGTAAAATACCGGATATTGTATTTTTATATATTTTATTTTTGATTTTATTTCTAATTCTGTTCTCTCTTTTGAAAAAGTTGGATAATCGAATATAATGTACTCCACATTTTCTGTTACATTGGGGTTGCAAACGCATGATGTCAAAGTCTTTACTAATATTGGAGTTAAATTTATTTGTCTCATAATTTGATATGCAGATAATGCATTAGGCATGAAGAATTTTGTAACTCCAGCGGTTTCAGCTTCATTATATCTAATACTCCATTCCTTTTTCATGTGCTTTTGGAGAGAGGCCATTTGTCATACCGGGCAGCTGTTTTCGTGCTCAGCGCTGCTTTCTTAGCTAGATGATCTGCTCTTTCGTTTCCTTTTATTCCACAATGTGCCTCAGTCCAATAAAATTTGATTATCTTGCCTTTTTCCTTTTGTTTTAGATATGGTTTTTGATTTCGAATGCGAGAGGGTGATACTTTTCAGGTTGTTTAAGTAATTTTAATGATGACCTACAGTCACTCTACATATATGTTAAAATATCTTTTCGTTGTGTATTATCTTTAACTCTCGTTGGTATTTTCCTGTTTTAATTTTTTTTCCATTTTTCCAGTATGTTAGAGCTGCGTCTACTTTTCCTTCAATCTTACTTCCATGTGTATATATGTGCAAAATTTGGTGTATTATTCCTTATGCAGTCTTTAAATTCATTACCTGTTTATTCTGTGTTTATATCGTTTATTATTTTGTGATTCGAACTGTCCTCTCCTATGTTATCATGGTTGAAGAAAGTATAATTTACATAATTTATTTACATACACACACACACTTAACAACTATCCTAACAGGCTAAACAAACCCAATACGTTAGTGTCACTAATTTACTTAAATATACTATGTATTACAACTAACTTACATAACTAACTATGTATAAAACTACCTTAGCGAGTTCACTCAGATTAGTCGAAAATATGTCAATCCTCTCATGAACTTTATTCACTACTAGGATTGTTCGGACTATAGGTGAGTTATTAAGCAAATTGGTCCTGGCCACGGGCACCGCGAGCAGCGGCGGGCGGCGTCGCCTCCACACGTACCGGTCCGGTGCGCACAGCTGCAGGTGGCGCAGCACCCCCGGGTTGCATGTGGCGCCACGAAGCAACTTCACTACTTGTGTAGCCAGGGCAAACTCCCGTCTTACTCTGAGCTGGTTGTACCCGACCATCCCGAGCACGAACAATGTGGGGTACCTCAAAGGGTAAAACGGATATACGCCATACAGTTTGAAGTATATGTGCCTCATAAATTTGTTTTGGACACGTTCTAGCATTAGGCTGTACTTTTCTTCAAGCGGGGCGCATATAACAGCACCGTACTCCAAGTGACTCCTGACTAGAGCATCGTATAGTACTTTCAGTGTGGTAATATTTTTAATATCTCTTGACTGTCTCAGGACAAAACCCAGGTTTCTGTACGCCCTTTGACAAGTTTTAACAATATGTTCGCGAAACGTTAGATCGGAGGTGAGATAGATTACGAGATCTCGTACCCGAGACACACGGGTCATCGGTGTCGCTTCCATGTTGTATTCGAAGTGCATCGGCTTACGCGCACGGGTGAAAGACAACACCGAACATTTGGATACATTAAAATACAATTTATTTTCGTGGCTCCACTTCACCACTCTGTTTATATCCTCCTGTAGACATTCACAATCAGATGTAACCCTAGCTGGAAGCAGCAATTTAAGGTCATCTGCAAATAATAAACAAGTACTATCTCTGACGACTTCTGGTAAGTCATTTATCATTATTAAAAATTCAAGAGGCCCCAAATTGCTGCCCTGGCTCACACCGGATCGTGTATAGTATAGTCCTGATTCATACCCATTGTATTCCACGTACTGCTGTCGATCTTTCATGTAGCTGACGAAGAACTGGACCATATATGAAGTACATCCAACTTGAGCCAACGTTTTTAATAAAATATCATGATCCACCGTATCAAACGCCTTTTTAAAATCAAAGTAGGCTATGTCTACTTGTACTCCAGCATCAACTGCCGGTACTACCTGCGCCATAAAGTTCTGCAAATTGGTGGCTGTACTGCGGTCCGGCCTAAACCCGTGCTGCGCGTCGGAGAGATGAGCGCTTATTTGTGACTGCATCCCTCGGTGGATAGCTGACTCGAACACTTTCGCTGCCGTCGACAGTACAGCCACAGGTCTATAACTGCTCACATCAGTACCTGTCTTACCTTTCGGAACCGGAATGACTCTCGTGATCTTCCATCTCGCTAGGAATGTTGCATGTTTTAAGCACATATTAAAAATAATATTGGTAAATCCAATTGGGCATACCTTAAGCGCATTAAAAAAATTACGTATAACATGATTATACGGAATTATTAAAGTAGTTTAAATACATTTCGACAGCACTATCGGCTTCAACACCCTCGAAAACCATGAAAATGACACCCATGATGAAAAAATTGATACCTATTGCAGCCGCCATCTTGGATTTACATTTCGACAGCACTATCGGCTTCAACACTCTTGAAAACCATGAAAATGACACCCGAGATGAAAAAATTGGTACCAACTTCAGCCGCCATCTTGGATTTACATTTCGACAGCACTATCGGATTCAACACCCTCGAAAACCATGAAAATGATACCCAAGATGAAAAACTTGATACCTATTGCAGCCGCCACCTTGGATTTACATTTTGACAGCACTATCGGCATCAGCACCCCCGAAAACCATGAAAATGACACCAATGATGAAAAAATTTATATCTATTGCAGCCGCCATCTTGGATTTACATTTCGATAGCACTATCGGCTTCAACACCCTCGGAAACCATGAAAATGACACCCATGATGAAAAAATTGGTACCTACTTCAGCCGCCATCTTGGATTTACATTTCGACAGCACTATCGGCTTCAACACCCTCGAAACCCATGAAAATGACACCCATGATGAAAAAATTGATAGCCATTGCAGCCGCCAACAACCCTATCGGCTTCAACTCTCTCGAAAACCATGAAAATGACACCCATGATGAAAAAATTGATACCTATTGCAGCCGCCATCTAGGATTTACATTTCGACAGCACTATCGGTTTCAACACCCTCGAAAACCATGAAAATGACACCCAAGATGAAAAAATTGATATATTTTGCAGCCGCCATCTTGGATTTACATTTTGACAGCACTATCAGCTTCAACACCCTCGAAAACCATGAAAATGACACCTATGATGAAAAACTTTATACCTATTGCAGCCTCCACCTTGGATTTACATTTCGACAGCACTATCGGCTTCAGCACCCTCGAAAACCATGAAAATGACACCCATGATGAAAAAATTGATACCTATTGCGGCCGCCATCTTGGATTTACATTTCGACAACCCTATCGGTTTCGACACCCTCGAAAAGCATGAAAATGTCACCCATGACAAAAAAAATTATACTACTTACTTTTAGTACGTACTATTATTATTTATTCTGTGCTTTTAAATATTGTAATAAAAAAATCTCTTATTATTATTATAATCAAGTATTTAAGAAATTTGGTTATTCGAATATTGTGTATTTGTATAGCGATCTTTTTGAAAACAACCGAAACAATATCCACTCACGACGGCGACTGAAGCCGAACTAAACTTAATACAAAGGTACTCTGTGAACTAAACTACTCTGTGGCTGTAGATCCCTATTTACAGAAACAATTTATATATGAGGCAACCAAATCAACGAAAATTTCGCCATTTTGGAGCCGAAAAAAATTAATTATAGCTAAACAAAACAAAATTACACTGCCATTTACATTCAGTGGCTTCCCACATGATAGATGAAGAGATTAAAAAATAGATTGAGTTAAACAATTGATATTTTCAAAAGTTATAGTGTTTACAAACCACACGGACATGATAAATCCACACCATAAGCCACTAAAACCCTTTTTTTATTTAAAAATAGCAATTAATCGATTTAAAAAAATTATTAATAAGTTCAACAATCATTTATCTTTCTAACAATGTGCTTTTTATATCATTTATATGTATAATATGATTGCTAGATACGATTTTATTCGATAAAATGTTGGAATTTTAATTTTTAGGCGATAGTAGAACATTACCTTGCGCTTTCGCTTAAGGTATGCAATATGATGTAGTGGTTCTGCCAGTATATGCCTGCAATCCCTAAAAAGAAAAGCTGGTATACCATCCGGACCCGACGAGCGTTTTGGCTTGAGATGAACGAGCGCCTCTTTTACTTCCTGAAGACTCAGAGTATCTATGTGGACAGTCGCCGAGGTGGTATCAGCTACCGCCGCCGCCGCGCGTATGTCCAATCGCGGCGGATCCTTGTTGTATACCGATTCAAAAAAATCTGCAAATTCCTTAACAGCTTCATCATCCCTTAAGTATTCACCATCTTTTATGATATTCTGCTTATCTAAATTACTTTTTTTGGATTTAAAATATTGCCAAAACGATTTTGGGTCTTTTGCAAATTGAAGTTCAATTTTATTTTGGGTATTAACCTTTATTTACATAATACTTATTTTTATCTACAATACTAAAAACTATAATATTAATTAAAAAAAAAACTAAAACTAGAAACTTAAATATCATATAGTCCTACTCCCCGCGGTATCGTGCCAAGAACGCTGGCTGCGTTTCTCCGCTGAATGGCTATATTTAGCCTTTGAGCGAGGAAAGAACCAGCCCTCTTATCACCAGCAGCAACGACCAGCCGCGGATGGAGTTCTTTTAGGAACTTCACCACACGTGGACCCCACGGACCGATAGTCTCTACAGCAAATGGCACAAATATGTAGTCATCTCTCAGAGACTCATATTTGCGCCACTTACTCAGCTCAGCTGCCTCTGATGCCGCCCCGGCTCTAAACGAGGTACCCCTGAGATGAGAGAACGCCAGAGTGTCTACGCAAGTAGCATCCCATACTAGGGCTTTACCTCTCTCCCAAGGGACCAATGTCATACCGTCGGGTCTCTTGCCATCGTCTCTAAATATTCCACAAGGCTCTAAAACCGAGGGAACATTTATAGAGACAAGAGCCCTTCGGATGACATCGTTCAAAGAACTGTGTCGTGAAAATCTACCAGCGTTTTTCTTACTTCTTCTTTTATTTTTATATTCCTTGTGTGCAATTTCTATGGTTTTTTAATACGTTGTCTTAGCGAATTCACTGTAATCACTGTCAAGCTTTGTGTTTTTAAATTTTTTGTGAAGTATTGCTTTATTTTTGATTTCATTAATAATTTCGCGTAGTATAGTATAGTAGTAGCCAATAGTTATGCTGTTTTTTGTAGTTAATTTAATTAAGTAATTAAATTGGGAGCTGATCTAAATAAGTTCAAAGAAGATCTACAGGATAAGGAACAATGGGCCCGGGCCAATAATGTGGAAATAAAAGGGATTCCAGTGAAAAAGTCCGAGAACTTATACGATATTGTGGACAATATCAGTAAATTTATCCAGTGCTCTATACGTAAAGAAGACATCAATTATATTGCCCGAGTCCCCAGTCTCAAAGCAGAGTCTCAAAAGTCCATAATCATGGCGCTCAACAATCGTTACTGCAAGGAAGAGTTTGTAGCAGCTGCGCGTAAACATAAGGAACTCAAAGTTTCTCAACTGGGATACGCCGATGAAGGCCATGTTTACGTCAACGACCATCTCACGCTATTTAATAAAGATCTTCTTAAGAAGGCGAAGGACCTGGCGAAAGCAAAAAACTACAAATATGTGTGGATAAAACATTGCAAGATTCTGGCTCGAAAATCCGACACATCACCGACGTTCCGCATAAAAACAGAAAAAGATCTTCTAAAATTTTCATAAAATTCATAAAGTGCGTATATTTCGAGTTATTAAATGCTCGTACGACATATTGCTCAGGATTATATAATTTCAACTCGCGTAAATATTGTAATTGTTGCGCCCGCGACGTGGGAAGCCCTGACTCTTTTGTATTGCTTATCGCTATTACTCACTATCTGTACGCAGCGGTCATTAGTGATGGCACTTCTGTTAATAGCTATCGTAACTATATGAACTTAGAGGTAGAATTTCTCTGCACCCCGCATTTACTGGTGGAACATATTATTTTTACCTCATATTTTGCTTTTAAAATGTTACGCAGTGTTTGCGTGTTGTCGATATCTACGAGATACTACCGTTCTCGCTTATTTAACTTTGCTTTCGCCGTCGTTTTGTTAATTGCTTTACTTACAACTCGCTTTCGCAAGGCAATGCCGCTTTGCATTGGTGATTTTTGTGAATTCCAGACCAAAATCCGAACCAATTTTATATATAATGTAACGATTGTGTACTCTATAATTCGCTATTAAAATTTTTTATCAAAATGCTCGGGGACTGCGCACTAAAACAAGCTTATTTAAGAGAAATGTGGCCTTAAGCAGCTTTGATATCATATCAATAACGGAGACTTGGCTATTGGATGGCATTAGTGATAGTGAACTTTTTGATGAACGGTATATAGTGTGGCGGCGTGACCGCGACTACCGCTCCACCGGGCAGCGGTACGGCGGCGGCGTGCTGGTGGCCGTGCGCCGCGAGCTCGCCGCCGCCGGCCGCCCGGCTTGGCACTCCTCCGCCGAAGATATTTGGGTCTCAGTGACACTCCGTACCAAAGCCGGCCTTCTCGCATTACACATTTGCACCATTTATTTATGTAGGGAGGGAGGCGGCTATTCAATGAATACACAAATCGATAACTTCGCGAGTAAGCTTGGGGATAACTTTCACTCTGCACCCAACGACCTGTTTATGGTATTGGGAGATTTTAATATGCCAAATATTAGCTGGAACTTAATGGAAAGCGGTCAATTAGGGCCAATGAGTGTTTTAAACGAAAGTCAGGCAAATTTTTTGGACATAATTAACGAATGTAATCTCGACCAATACAATAACGTACGAAATAGCAACGATAGGCTTCTGGATCTTGTCTTTTGCAATAACCATGTAAATGTACTACCCAGTGACCACCCCCTTGTCTCAGAGGATTCACACCATAGATCAATTTGCATCGAATTAAATTTAGACATACCTAGTTTTCTGACTGTCAACAAGAGAACCGCTTTCAATTACAAAAAAGGAAATTATGTAGAAATTAATTCAAACTTGTCGAAAAAAGATTGGAATGTCTTGTTATCGAGCGGTTCTATTGACGACAGTGTTCATAATTTTTATCGTATTCTGACCGATCTTCGTGACGAATTTATACCTCACAAAATTATCTGTAGTAGCTCATTTCCTATTTGGTACAACGCCGCCTTAAAAAAGGTTTTAAAAGAAAAATTCAAATATTTTAAAAAATATAAAAAATATGGTAACCGGTACGATTACGAAACATACTCATTTCTGAGAGAGAGAGCCGTAAAATTAGAAAGTGAGTGTTATCAGTCATACATAAGTAAAGTAGAAAACTCGGTAACAAATAACCCACGTCTTTTTTGGTCTTACACAAAGTCGCTGAAAGGGCCGTCCCAGGCACTACCATCTGTTATGACATATGACGATCAGTCTGGTGATACTGGACAATCGGTGTGTAATTTATTTTCAGAATACTTTCAATCAACTTTTCTCGTTCCCGACGCTAAAAGCCGTACACCTAATCTTGATAATCAGTGCCAAGATAATTTTAGTATTGGTGACATAAATATAAATCCGAAGGAGGTTGAAATATTGCTGAAAACTACTAACATGAATAAAGGCGCTGGGCCTGATAATATAACACCTTTTTTTATAAGGTAGTGCGTAGATAGCTTGGTTACGCCTCTATGTATTATTTTCAAGCGTTCTTTAAAAGAAGGTATAGTGCCAATGACTTGGAAATCAGCTTTTGTAACGCCCGTACATAAAAGCGGTGACCGTTCTAATGTAAAAAATTATAGGCCTATATCCAAGTTGTGTATATTTGCCAAAATATTTGAGAAAGTTGTCTACCGACAGGTATATGCTACATTGCAGTCTTCTTTTACTCCTGAACAACATGGTTTTTTAAGGCAGAGGTCGGCTGTATCAAACCTTTTAGTTTTTAATGAATACACCTCTTCACAAATGGATTCAGGGCTACAGGTTGATTGTATTTTTAGCGATTTTAGTAAAGCTTTTGATCGTATAGATCACTTGCTGCTCCTTGAGAAACTGTACAAAGCCGGTATACATGGTAATTTATTTAGATGGTTTTCTTCTTACATCAGTAATAGATCCCAGGCGGTTGCAATAAATGGTTTTACTTCTGCGTGGATGACAATTCCTTCTGGCGTGCCTCAAGGCTCTTTATTAGGGCCTTTGCTTTTTGTTATATTCGTTAACGACATTGCGTTATGTTTCAAACATGCCAGAGTCTTATTATACGCAGACGACACTAAGATCTTTATGGCCACTAACAGCTCTGATGACTGTGATCGCCTTCAATCTGATCTGAATAATTTTGTGCAATACTGTACTCAAAATAAGCTTGATTTGAATGTTCCCAAGTGTTTTGCTATGACCTTTTCTCGTAAATTTAACCCTATAAATTATCAGTATAAAATCAATAATAAGTCACTTAACAAAGTTACATCTATGAAAGACCTGGGTCTCATTCAAGATTCTAAACTTTTATATGATAAGCACATTGATTACGTAGTGAAAAAGGCCTCCAAGTCTCTTGGTTTCATTATAAGGTCTACATATGAATTTAAATCTATTAAACCGATTAAAGTACTTTATTGTGCTTATGTGCGCAGTATCCTTGAGTATGCCTCTGTGGTCTGGAATCCACAATATAACGTGTATACTTCCCGTATTGAGTCCGTACAAAAAAGGTTCTTGAGATATCTACAATACAAGTGTAAGCAATTGGACCATGGTTATGAAACGAGATGCAATAGATACCACTTCTTACCTTTAGAAAAAAGACGGCAACTCTTCGATATTACGTATCTATTAAAAATTGTCGGAGGCATCATTGATTGCCCTGCTTTGCTGGAAAAGGTAAGCATCTGGGTTCCGCGTAGATTACCAACTAGACGTACTCAGCCACTAGCTATTCCTAGAGTCAATACTAACTACCGCCGCAATTCATTTATTATTCGTGCGAGTGCCTTTTTTAACAAACTGTCAATAAATAACGGCGAATTAGAACTATTCCGTACCAAACCTCATAATGTAAGTAGATTGTTTGCGTTGGAGTTCTTCGGCCCCCGCGCCGATGGTGCAACAAATTCTTAAACAAATTCTTAAATACTCTTAAATTTTGAAACACTCTCCATCGTCGGGGATTTACTTTGTTTATTGTTACTGTTGTCATGGTCTCTTTACATTTAAATAACCATATGCGAATACCTGTAAATGGCTTTGTCGAAATGTCCAATTTGTATTTATGTAATGTTTATATGCTGTTGGTGTTCCAAATAAAAAAAAATAAAAAAAAAATAAAAAAAAAATTTTTTTAATTCTGTTTCATATTGATGAGCGGTACGTCTTCGTGTCTTTTAGAAGTTTGACGTATTCTCGTATTATCGCTCTTGTTTTTTTTTTATTGTTTTGTACAGAGTTCTTTCCAGCTTTTTATCTTTTTATTTATAATTCCTCTTTGCTTTCAGGTATTCTTGTCGTACAGGATTTCTTTCGTTGTTTCTTTGTCATTACCTCTTGTAGCAAAAACAGCCACAACTTTAAACAAAGCCCCAGGCTATGCAAAATTCCCAGTAAGTTACATTAAGAAATACATCAAAAATTAGATAGAATTTACTATCTTCTTTAAAGACCAATTTTAGAAAAACTAAAGATGATTTTATGTTTTATTTATGAATTTAAGACTATAAAATAATAATAATAATAATAATATTTATTTATTTCAAGGCGTAGGGAAGTGACGACCCCATCGCCCGCTGACGTAACGGTTATGTGACAAAACTGCTACGTCAGCGCAGTCAGTCAGCACCTTGCCAAGAGGTGTGAGCGCCGTGCCTCGGCAGAATTGGAGGTGCTAATTTGGGCCCGCTTGTGCTTTTGGCCAAATCATGAAACGGTGCCGGGCCTGGGCGTCTCCCGTTAATTGACGCCCGTTTCATGGATGATCGAAACAAATAGAGTGCGTATAGGGCCGCTGCCTGGGGGTCGCCGGGGCGCGTCTGGAGCTGGCGCTGGACGCGACAGCATGCGGGCCGCCAGCTGAGCGCGAGGTGCTGCACGACCATCTAGCAGCCCCTCGCATCCATCATCCCCACCAGCTGGCTTGGTGTGGGCAGGGTCTTCGCGGGCCCAGCAATCAGCACCCGCCACTGGTGGAGTACGCCGCATGCGTTGGTCAATGCAGATGAACAGCAACGCATTGCGGGCGTATTTTAGGGCGAAAGGGGGAAAAATTGGAGGTTTTGGATATCGGGCTAGGATGCATCGACTTTTTGCTGAGCTGGAGCCATCTATAACCGTCACCGAGCAAAACCTGGCAGACCGAGTTCGGTATATCTTGCGCTCAAACATATTCGATAGCACCGAACTCGAACGGCTACGACGTGAGGCTGTTCCCTCATCGGATGAAAATGCTACGGCTGAGGATGCGGCGCCACAAGTTGCAGAGCAACCAGCACACGTGTATGCCGCCGTAAACCTTTCAGTTGTGGTTGGTTCAGACGATGATGGAACAGTCTCCCAGGAACTAGAACTAGAGAAAATGAGGAGTACATTGGAAGAGGCTATTTTGGAAACGCGTAGTATGCCTCTCGAAAATCGACCGCGACTCCCGCGCATGCCCCTGAGCAAGCGTAATCGGGCTGTCGTGAGGGCTCTCAATCCAATGCTGGTGACCTATTTGGAAGCCAGCCGGGATCTTTGCGAGACGGACTCAATTCTTTTTGGCGCCGCACTGGCAGTTTGCCGCATTATTGGCGCCAAAGTTCCCACGGCTGGACGCGCTACTAGACAAAGTAGCGCCATCCCAGCCTGGAGAAGAAGAATTGAGGACCGTATCGCAAAGGCAAGGGCCCTCATCGGCAGACTGATAAGCTTCAGGTTGGGCAATAATAGGCCGAGAATTGTGCGCACTGTCAGGATGGCGTTTGCTGGGACAAATATCAGTTTGTCCCAGCCGGATATAACGCAAAAACTGACGGAGCGCATAGACGACCTGAAGCAGAGAATAGCTGCTTGGGGGAAGCGGATTCGGCGATATACCGAGAGGTCGACACGGTTCAACCAGAATCGTCTCTTCCAGAGTGATCAGAAGAGGCTCTATGAATCACTGGAGCGACCAATGGTACGTGGAACGGGCCCAGCACCGAATCAGGCCGACACTATCGCATTCTGGCGCGGCCTGTGGTCAGAGCCCGTAAACCACAGCGAGGGCCCTTGGACGGAAGTTGTGGCGAGTCAGTGTGCGAATGTTACGCCCATGGACCCCGTCATCATAACGCTGGATGACGTAGCTGAGGCGGTCCATAGAGCCCCGAACTGGAAAAGTCCGGGGCTCGACGGGTTGCATCACTACTGGCTGAAGGGGTTCGTGGTGTGTCACGCTGTACTCGCCCGACAGTTTCAAGAGGCTCTCGACCAGAAGTCGCTCCCGAGCCTCTTCACTACTGGGATCACTCATTTGGTTCCTAAAGATCAGGATACCACAGACCCGAGCAAATACCGCCCCATAACGTGTCTACCCACGATATACAAGACACTAACATCCATTTTGAGCGCGAGAATCACTCGTCACCTGAACTCAAATCAGGTGATGTCGCGCGCTCAGAATGGATGTAGGGGCGGTGGTCGTGGAACCAAGGAACCACTCCTCATTGACGCGGTCATTGGCAAGGTGGTTAAACGCAACCGTCGGAACCTCTCCGCCGCCTGGATAGACTACAAAAAGGCATTCGACTCGGTGCCTCATACATGGCTTAAGAGGGTCCTCGAGCTGTACAAGGTTGACTGTACAGTTCGAGACTTCCTCGGGCAATGTATGGGGCAGTGGAGTACGATCCTTTGTCATCTAGGTGAGCGGATGACGGCTGCGGAGAACCACATAAGGATAAGAAGGGGTATCTTCCAGGGCGATTGTTTGAGTCCAATCTGGTTTTGCCTCTCTCTGAACCCTCTCAGTACCTTACTGGAGGGTTCCGGGAGGGGATTTCAGCTTCGGAGAGGAGGTACAAAAGTGACCCACCTTTTCTACATGGATGATCTCAAGTTATTCGCCTCCAGTCGCTCCCATCTTATTGAATTGCTAAACATCACGTGTGATTTTAGCAATTCTATTGGAATGGAGCTAGGGACGGATAAGTGTGCGATCCTTCATGTCGAGCGTGCATGCGAGCGTGCGTGCGTGCGTATGTGCATGCGCGCGCGCGCGCGCGCGCGTGTGTGTGTCTATGTTTCTATCTCACTATTCCGCTATTTCAGTAAATTCTCTGTTTTTTCGTAATCTAATTTCATAAGCCAATCTGTTAACTTTTTTTTTACATTTATATTTTGTTAGTTGAAAAATTGAGTGTTGTCTATTAATTTTATTATATAACTTGCCTATTCTGTACCCATAAAACTTCTGGGCGAAAGTAGATTTTGCTTGTATCATCTCGCATACCTCATAATTTCTTCTCCTGGTTTGTATTAAATTAGGTGTGAACTCAGTGCAAGGGTGTTTTTTTAAAATTGTAGACATTACTATTATACAATTGTAGACAAATTGTAGACACATAATTGCCGTACTGTAAACACTTTAGCTTCCATGAATAAATTGGTAGTTGAGAATAATTTTGGCTTATAAAGTGCAACTTTTAGAATCATTCGTTGAGCTCTTTCCAATTCAAGCATGTGTGACTTATTGGAATCTCCCCAAACGGTAATACCGTAGGTTAATATAGATTGGCACAAAGATATATAAACAGTTTTTAACAAAGTCCAAATTGTGACATGTCTTAAATTTTTTTAAATGTAAGTAAGTTTTCTGACTTTTTGGGTTAAATTTCTTATGTGTGCTTTGAATTTAAGATTATTATCTATTGTAATGCCTTAGTATTTAATTTCTTGTGTATTTATTATATTAAAGCAGTTGCAATTTGAACTAGGAAATTGATAACATGAATGAGCGATAATTTTATAATTGTTAATATATTTTGGTAATTTTCCTTCCTTAAGAAGAAGTAACTGTTTATCCCTTATGCCCAACTTTTCTAGTTTTTCAGTAAACTTATCGAAAGAGACTGTATCAAACGCTTTTTGGAGGTCAAGAAAAATGGTTAGACATTTTTTTTACTATCCAATTTCTCGACAATAAAACTTGTTAAGGCGTGTACAGCATCAGTTGTTGACTTTCCCTTTCTAAAACCGTATTGAGCATTCGAAATTATTTCATTTGCTGCAAGATATTTAATAAGCCTACAGTTAATAATCTTTTCAAAGATCTTAGAGAGGGAAGGTAATATTGAAATAGGACGATAATTTGACATACAGCCTCTTTCGCGAGTTTTAAATACGGGAATAACTATAGATTTCTTTAATGAAGGAGGAAAGATGCTTTTTGATATACATAAATTAAAAATATGTGTAAGGGGGCGTACAATTAAGTCTTTAAGAAGCTTTCATACTCTAGCAGAGATCCCATCCCATCCTGCACCGCTGTCTGACTTAAGGCCTAAAATGTGCCTTCCGATTTCTTCTTCACTAGTGTTTAGGAGAACAAACGAGTTACACTTTGATGTTCTTTTATTTATTTTTTGAGGAAGTAAGGGAATATTTAGTGGAATTTTATTCGCTAATTCAGCACCTATTTTAGCAAAGTATTCATTCACCGCGTTTATAGATTTAAGGGGACTTATTTTAGCTTTGAGAAGTTCCAGCGGTGAATTCTTGGGATGGTCAAGATTATTAATTTTTTTTATAGTACACCAGATTTTTTTATTATTTACCTGCTATTTTTAATTCGTTGCTTTCATAATTTCTTTTACATTTTTTAAGAATGTTATTACACTAGTTTCTATATCTTAAGTATGTGATTCTTAGTATCTCATTATAGGGGTCTTTTTTAATTTAAAGTGTATTCTGTCTCTTGTTCTTATGCACCTAAGTAATCCTATTGTTATCCATGGTTTTATTGTTATTTTACTTCTAGGTGTTTTTAAGTTAATAGAATTTTTTAAAATCAATTTTTGTAAGTTTTCAATAATAAAGTTAATGGATTGACTTGGATTCTCATCGTTGTTAAATATTATATTGAAATCAAAATTATTGCAGCCTTCAAGTAAAGTCTCATAATTAATTTTTTGTTTAAGTTTTATTTTCGATTGTATCAAACATTTTTTTGTATTTAAACAGAACACAGGTTCATGGTCTGTAATGGCAGATTGCAAAATAAAAGTATATGAATTTAATTTCGTTTTTAGTATGATATGATCTAAACAGCTATTACCTCTAGTAGGTGTGTAGTAAGCAGGGGTCAAACCAAGGAAAGATAAAGTTTCGAGATAGCTGGATGTTGTTTGGTTTAGGTCTGCAATATTAATATTTATATCCCCTATAACTAGGATATTTTTGTGTTGAGTGTGTTTTACTAGTATATTATGTAGACTGAATAAAATTGTCAATGTTATGAAAACTGGGGGGTCTATAAATGGCAATTATAATGGTGTCATTATTTATTGTTAAAAGTAAACAATTTGCCTCTAAAATATTTGGCTCTTCAATTTTAAAGACAAGATCATTATTAATCAAAACGAATACACCGTCGTTTGATTATAGTTAGAAGTTGTACTAAAGGTAGAATATCCTGGCCAAAGATGTTTTATAGGTCCAGATACCGTTTACGCGCGCCTAAAACGCTTCCATTTCAAAGGCGCCAATATTGGCGTATTCGTTCGATCGTTCCGCCATTACGCCAGCGACGTTCACTGTGAACTTACATCACGCACCTGTGTTTTTAATTTAGCAAAATGACTGTTTGTGCTGTGAAATCATTTAAAAATTACTCTTGGAAAAAAGATAAGGATAAGAACATCGCTTTTCATAAGTAACTATACAATTTTATGGTGTATTTCTTTGTAACAGAATACGAAAGCTAAATGTCAATACAAGTAATAATACTGCGCAATAATATTTGAGTGTTGCCTAGTCTATGAAATGTTTTTACCATTTTTTAATGTCATGATGAACCGCAAAGGTTATCTGTATAGGGGTTTTAAACAGTCTAATTTACAGATTTTACCCAACCTATAGAGTTAAACCGTTTTAAGGGTTTGGGTTGAACTACATCTAGCAGCATGAAATTGCACTTTCCTGTGCTTCTATCCTTTTTGGTCATTCAGAACCGTTATTTACTAGAGCGAGAAAGAGAGCGCGAGTGTATAGTTCCACCCTCAAAAAGCCGATTGTAAACCGGTTTTAAATGTTTATCTATCATTCTTGACAATCCATACTAATATAATATTATAAACGTGAAAGTGTGATTTTTTGTTTATTTGTTTTTGTCCTTCCTTCACGCAGCAACGGAACGGAGCAATTTTAAAAAATCAAACATTTTGCTATCTCTTGGCCGAAGTTTACGCTTAACCAAACTTACTTTTCTTCGTCATTTTACTTATGTCTTCGTAAAAAGCGGCAATATTTTGTGTTCTACAGTACAAAAGTGTAGTACTCTGTATATATTTAGTAATAATAGATTATAAATATATGTTACATACAGAAATATCTACTGTGCTTTTTTATTTATTTTAACTGTGACATTAATTATAGGTTTTATTACATATCTTCAATATTTTAGTGCGATGTTCGTACCTACATAAAACACACATAAGCAACCATATCCCCATACACACACGCACACAAATGCACACGCCACGCACACTCATTTTATACTCTTAGAGTCAATAGGTACGTCAATATGAATGAAATATAATATCTCCCACATTTTTTGGGTAATCGATTCGTACTGTTATTACCGAAGTCACGCACATTAATGCAGCCATGGTGCGTAAGATATGCGCGTCACGTGGTATTCACGCAAACATGAATCAAAGACCGTCTTCACTATGAACGTTGCAGCGTGTTAGCAACACGGTATCTGGACCTATAAAACATCTTTGATCCTGGCATATAAGGTAGGTTAGTAACATGTGAGAGCCAACATTCAGAGAGAATTATAATATCACAAGTTAATTCTAATCTTCCCAATCATCATTACAGCCCTTCACAAGTCCACTGCTGAACATAGGCCTCCCCCAAAGAATGCCACAACGCACGGTCCTGAGCCACCTGCATCCATCGACTTCCTGCATATCTTACCAGGTCGTCACTCCATCTAGTGGGGGGACGCCCTACACTTCGCTTGCCGGTACGAGGCTGCCACTCGAGAACCAATAATCTTCCCAATAAAGCATTAAAATTATCATAATTTTTGTTTGTACTCCTAATGTTTTGTTGTAAAATTTTTAAGTATAAATTAGGGTTCAGTATAACATTTTTGCAATGTTCCGGTTCGCAAACTTCAAGTTTCGTTATTTCATAGTCATCTATAGTATTAATAATATTTAAGTCCTCGAACGATCCAAATAAATAAAATTAGGCTACTGATAAAGAGTTTCAAAAACAAGTATTTTAATATTTTACAAAAAATAATTTTTAATTTTATATATGAAGAGTTTTCATATACTTTTTTATGTGTAAATAAATACGTCTTTATTATTTTTATAATTGTTGTAATTTGATGAAGTCTTGGAAAGTTGATTACAGTTAAAGATGTGATTACAGTACCTAAGAAAGGTATGTTTTGAGATTGTATACTTGTGTGTGTTAGCGTTTTAGTAAGATTTAACGTATATAACAGCATTTTGAGTTGATTGAATGAATTATAGTGTATGGTAATTAAAGTAAATAAATAAATTGTATACAAAAATATAAGTGTGTATGAGATATCTATTATATAAATTCTTATGATGTATTTATTTTCTTGAGGTCTTGCTCGTTTTTGACGTGACAACGTCTTATAAATCGATGAAGCTCGCTGCACGCACGAAAAAACATGACTCATGCGGCGTTACCTCGCTCTGAGGCGTTCCATTTAAAGTGCAAGCGAGAGCGCGGAACGAGCGACAAAGAGGCACAATCGGCCTCCGCGTTCGGCATGTCCGCATGGAGAGCTGCTATACAATCATACATTTACATGTTTTCGTCAAGTATGAAGTGCAGTGAAAAGTGAATGTGGTGTCAATTGTTTATAGCAACGATAATTGCGGCGATAAGGGTAATGATTCTTTCGATATTAAATATTTCTTATGACGTTGTCACGTTCAACTATCGTGAGTAAACCGACTTTACAGACAACCGATTTTTACTGGAAATGAGGCATTCCATCTTAGTCCTCACGGGTGACGACGCATCTGCATTTTGATTCGCAAACGAGGTTAGATCTAGAGGTCTATGGGCCGCAGCAACCACTTACCATCAGGTGGACTGTGTGCTCGTTTGTCAGCCTTATCCTATAAAAAAAAAGTTTTCACTACAGACTCGAGTTCCGTACCTTTTTTTCGCTTTATATTTCTGTATTTACTTTTGTATTTTACATTGTATTCATATTTTATTATTTTCTTTGTTTTTCTTTTTGTTTTGTTTTATTTATCATTAGTCTTTTTTTTTCTTTAACTTTTGACTTAAGTTCTAATTCCTAACATGCTTTATTAACTTACTATACACATTTTTATAATATATATCTTATTTTATTATATATATAAGTATTATAACAAATAAGTAAGTTCCTTTTTTCCCCTCTTACGTTTAACTTAAATCTAGTTCTTAACTTTATAATATATACATTTTTTTAAATTATTCGGTTGTCGTGGAGACCGCTCCGTCTTCAGCTATATCAATTCGCCGTTGTCAGGGCCTCTACGACAGCTGCGTCTCTGCTTCTTAGTGCCATTTTTAAGTTATATTCTTTAATTCTGTTTGTTGTCGTAGCCATTGCGTTCTCAATCAGCTTTCCAGTCATATCGTTGCAATCGTCCGTGTAATATACACAGGAGACTGTGTGCCTAGACACTGCCACTACTGCGTGTTAAACACTGTTATAAATTTTGTGCTTCTCTGTTGTTGTCGTCATTATACAAGATATAATGTTTTGGGCAGGGTACCTGGTATGACGACTCCCGTGTACCTTTTCCTTTCCAGTGAGTGCTCCTGAGATCTGGATGAATATATGCCATTGTAGATTTCACTTAGGGCATATGCCACATCCATCGGATTTCGGTGCGTACACAGAAGTTCTTGGCTGATTGTGGTCACGAGGCTTGGGCGAGTATATTGCATCGCAAAGAGGTTTTCCTTGTCGATATACGGAAGTTCATTGATGTCACCGATAAGCAGTATTTCATCCGCTCCACTCAGTCGCATTGCCATTACTATGGCCCCGAAATGGTTCATTAGAGCTTTGTCGACTAAAAGTCGAGTGCATCTTCTGTTTTGCCTTCTCATGCCATTTACTAAAATTGAGGCCATAGTGCGCACTTTTGTTTTTGAGGTCTTTTGCTGCGCTGCTTCAGTTGTTGTAATGACAATCTAATCATTCTCCGCATCGAATTGGTTTATAACCCAAGTTGTTTTTCCACATCCCGGGACCCCATTGACCCAATTTATTGTCGGCACCGTCCAGCAAGGATCTCCCATTTCACAGGTTCTCGAGATGGCTCCCGCCATGTTCAGGATCCTGTTTTCTAGCATCACCCTGGTGCAACGGGCGGTGACCACAATAGGGTCGTTGGGGGGGGGGGGGGGTTTGGAATACTACTCTACCCTGTCGTTCCGTCTCCTCCTCTTCCAAGGATACAAAGCCCGCTGACCCGCTATAAGCCACCATGTGATGACCCATTTTACCTCTTATGACTGTAGATATTTTGTTGTCATAAATTGCGGCCTCTGCCTTCTCGAGTTGCACCTCAAGAAACTCATGACTACCAAGGTGGAAACTTTGTAAGATGTTCCTACAAGTCATTTGGTTCACCTCAAGAGTTGATTTTGTGAGGGCTTTGAACTCTAGGAACGTGTTGATTATGTGGTCCTTAGGTCCAATCGCCGGTAGAAGTTTTGGCGGGCTGACTCGTCCCGAACAGGGTCTAGTGTGGGTGGGTTGGGATTTCTTGAGAACTCTCTTATTAAGTTTTCGGCTTGCCTTATCTTTCTTAACTTTCGGATTGCTCTTCCTAGAATGCTTTGGGCCACTGCACTGATGGTATTAATTAATGCGCTTACCCCGCTTTCAGACTCAGAACTTTTGGTAATTTTTTCCCTGGCTGCGGCCTTTTCTCGTTCTCTTCGTTTCTTCGTTCTGAGCTACTAAGTGTTTCTGGATTGCTATTAGGTGTTGAGTTTATAATTAATAGAATCAGGCGTTACTTTGCAGAAATCCATTATATAAAAGCTTTTAGAAAAATTTACTTTGCAAATATCCGCGTTATAAAATAAAATGATGTGCTCTTCATACTAGGTAATACACATCATTTTATTTTCAGTCAGATTTATGAAGATTAGCGTTTATCCGGAACTCAAGGTACAGACGTGACGACGGGATACTCAAGAATCACATGCCACACTGACTCACTAACATTCGGGTCGCACTCGCACCCTGGAGTGTCTTTTAACTTAAAGCGGTGCAAGTACTCCACAATTCCACCATGTCCTGTTATCACTTCCACCAGTGTGGGTGTCAACTTGGTTTTCCTCACTATCCGATACGCTTTTGCTATATCCGGAAGGAATGTTTTGGTGACATGCCCAGTGGTGGAGGTGTTTCGTATCTGTCCTGCCAGATCCTAACAGTTTCCTCTCTGATTTTCTTTTTAACATAGGACACGGGAATTTTTTCATAGTCTAGAGTGGCTGTTTCCTGGAGTGCCGCCGCCTTGGCAAGCTCGTCGGCTCTCTCATTTCCGGACGTACCTACATGGGCCCTCAACCAGAACAGTCTTATTTTTCTTCCCTTTCCTCATCTTCCCTATGATTTCTTGTATGGCTTTCGATAGGAGATGGCTTGCTTTAGGGTTCGCTAGCAGATCGAGAGAAAATCTTGAGTCGCTCATTATGTTAATAACAGGTTCTGTCCTTGATTCTGCTAGCTTGGTTGCCCTGAGCAAGGCGTAGAGCTCGGACTGGAAAACTGTGCAGGATGGGTCCAGACTAAAGGTGGAGTTACTGGTCTCCCTGCCATCTTCCCACCGTGTTAAGGCTGCTCCGACCCTCCCTTCTATCTTGCTTTCATAAGTGTATATGTGAGGGCCGGTTAGTTGGTGGAGATTTGTTTTTTCTATTGTTTCCAGTAACTCATAATCCAATTTGATGAGTTTAGAGGGATGAGGTTGGTCTAAGTGATTTACACGGTTTTAAAGATCTCTTCCTGGTGGTAAGTAGTCTAGTCTAGTGAGCCTTGTTTCTTGGTCTTGTACAGGCTAGATGCCTCTTGTATTCTGAGGTCTAGTGGAAGCGGACCCGAGATGGCGAGTGCGGAAGTGAGCGATACCTTTCGGTACGCTTTACAGATATTCTGCGCGAAGTTGGTCTTTAATCATCTGTAGTTCTGTTGCTGAAGACCACGCGCCCGAAGCGTACATCACTATAGGTTCGACGACTGCAAAGTATATTGTCCTTACAGTCTCCTCATTGAGACCCCAGATCACCTTGGCCGCGCATGCAAGCTGCTTGTATATGTCAGATGCTTTTTTTTCGCATGCGGCTACTACATGCGGTTAAAAGGTGAGTCCACGGTCGATGATAAGTCCGAGTACTTTAATTTCCTCTACGAGGTTCACTCTACTGCCAGACATATGCAGGTTAGGTTAGGTAAGGTTAGGTTCCCCCCCGATCGGGTTCCCGCCTTGTCGTGGCGGGTGGGCTTAGTAGCCGTGGCTTGGTCAACAGCGGTGAACAAAGAGAAACCCCTTGGCTGGCCCGAGGTGTAGGACCGGCCCGAGGTGGCCACTCCTAGTGGGTTTGACGAGCCAACTTCGGATGTGTGTTGGTGGGCTGCGGTGAGAGGGGTGTCCGCTCCCTCTACCGCTGCAGCTGTGGTGGAGTCGCGGAGGAAGAGGAGTGCTGGTATGGCGATGCGTCACTCGCACTATCCTCCGCGACTCAGACGGGGCCGCAACATTGATGCGGTGGTGGTGGGGCCGCGAGAGGAGAGGAGTCTCGGTATTGCGAAGCGTCGCTCTCCTTACCCTCCGCGGCCGAAACTTGGTTGGCGGCGGAGCCCGAGACCAGATCCACCGCTGGGGTCGGAAAAGCGGGCGCTACTAAACGCTCGATTTTCCTGGCCCCATGGTCTCCGCATATCAGACTGGGGGGGGGGGGGTCCGATACGCAGTTGGAGTTGGAGGCCGTGGAGGGTTTAGTTGAACACCTCACTACACCGTGCAGGAGCCGAGGCCCGGACAGACCGGGCCAGCACTATTGTGGGGCTGCGGGAGAATTTGGATTACCGCGGCCCCGCGCGCACGTGCGAGGAGGAACCGGGGTGGTTTTAGCCGGTGAGAGTCCGGGACGCGGACTACGGGAGGTAGTCCATGAGGATTTCCCCCCGTAAATAATAAAGGTTAGGTTAGGTTAGGTGCCCCTCCCGTGTGGAGTTGCCAGAGCTCCCATCGGGCGCGTTACCAGGTGGCCTTCAGTCCGTCACCCTCAGGCAGGCTGCCACGGGTGCGCGGCTGTTCGAGGTGGCCGGTACTGTGAGTGTCAGTGCCGAAAAGGCGGACTCACTGGCCGCCAAGATGAGGGAAGTCCTCAACCCTGAGGACGTCCGGGTCTCCAGACCAATGAAAACCGCAGAGGTGCGGATTGCTGGCCTGGACGACTCCGTGACCTCTGAGGAAGTCGTGGCGGCCGTTGCCAGAAGCGGAGAGTGTCCGCCGGACAAGGTGCGGGCTGGCGATATACGCACCGACGCCACCGGACTCGGCGCGGTCTGGGTTCGGTGCCCTGTGGCGTCGGCGAAGAAAATTGCTGATAGCGGCAGATTGCTGGTAGGCTGGGTGGCGGCAAGGACCCAGTTTCTACAGCCCCGGGCTTTGCAGTGCTTCCGGTGCCTGGAAAAAGGGCACGCCCGAGGTTGACCGTAGTAACCTCTGTTATCGCTGCGGTCAGCCTGGCCACAAGGCGGCCCTGTGCACCGCGGCGTTTAACTGCAGCCTTTGTTGCGCTGCGGGAAGGCCTGCAAAGCACAGAGTAGGCGGAGGGGCCTGTGGGGCGCCTGCCAGCAAGGCCGAAAAGAAAAAGAAGAGGAGCACTAAGCCTGCCGGGTTAACCTCGCTGCCCCCGCAGGCTAGCAGCTCCGCGGCCGACTCCCGGCCCAGGACCGTTGCCGAGGGAATGGAATGTCAGTAACGGCACAACTCCATTTTCTCCAGGGCAACATCAACCACTGTGCCAGAGCTCAGGATCTCCTACTCCAGAGCATGGCAGAGTGGTCGATTCACGTGGCTGTGGTCGCCGAACCGTACTTCATTCCCGCCCGTGACAACTGGTTGGGATGCGCTGACGGTTTGGTGGCCATTATTGGCGAGACTCTGATCGACCCGTCTCGGGGCCGCGGCTGCTGCGGTCTCGGGCGGCATCGTTATTGTAGGGGCGTATTTCTCCCCCAACAAGAGTCTCGCCGACTTTGAGGGTTTCCTTGTCGAGTTGGGCGCCGTCGTAGGCCGCTATAACCCTCGTCCCGTTTTGGTGCTCGGGGATCTCAACGCCAGGTCATCGGCGTGGGGATCTCCGGTCACTGACCCTCGGGGCGAGGTGCTAGAGGAGTGGACGGTGGCGACTGGTCTGGTCGTCCTGAATCGGGGTTCGGAATACACGTGCGTGCGGCAGCGGGGTGGGTCGATAGTGGACGTCTCGTTTGCTAGCCCCTCTGTCGCCGGCCGAGTCGGCGACTGGCGTGTCGCCGCAGAGGTGGAGACGCTGTCGGACCAACGATATATCCGGTTCGACGACTCTGCCCAGACTGCGAGCGGCCGCCATCCAACAATCCCGATTAACGACGGCCCGCGTTGGGCGCTTAAGCGCATTGACAGGGAACTACTCGAGGAAGCAGCCTTAGTCCAGTCCTGGATCTGGGAGTCGACGACGGACGGCCCCGTAGACGTCGAAGCGGTGGCGCTATGGTTTCGCGGGGCGATGACGCAGATCTGCGACGCGTCCATGCCCCGTGTCCGCCAACGGTCCGCAAAGCGCCAGGTGTACTGGTGGACCGTCGAGATCGCGCAATTGCGCATAGCGTGCGTTGCGGCTCGTCGCCGGTACACCCGATACCGGAGGCGGCGTCGACGGGATTCCGCCGAGGAGGACGCGCTGTATGAGGTGTACCGCGCGTCTAAGGAGACTCTGTGGCTGGCCATTGGCGACTCAAAGTCGCGTGCCAGGGAGGAGCTGATAGGGTCCCTAGATCGGGATCCGTGGGGGCGCCCCTACCGTTGGGTACGGGGCAAGTTGCGTCCTTGGGCGCCTCCACTAACACAAACGATGCAACCCCAGTTGCTAGAGGCGGTGGTATCGGCACTCTTCCCTGAGCGAGTGGGACACGTTTCCCCGGCGATGGCTTCGCCCTCAGCCACAGACTCTCCAGAAGAGGAGAGCACCGAAGTCCCCGAGGTAACGCAAGCAGAGACGAGAGCGGCCGTGTCGCGACTCCGGGCTAAGAACACAGCGCCCGGACCCGACGGAGTTCCTGGTCGAGCTCTCGTCCTGGCTCTGAAGGAGCTAGAGCCCCAGCTGAGGGGGCTCTTCACGGCATGTCTCGAGCAGGGTCAGTTTCCCAGTGTGTGGAAGGAGGGGAGGCTGGTCCTGCTCAGGAAGGAGGGGCGCCCCGCGGACTCACCGTCCGCGTACCGGCCCATAGTGCTGCTCGACGAGGCGGGCAAACTTTTTGAGCGTAATATCGCAGATCGCCTCGTCAGCCACTTGCCAGCCAGCCAGCCAGCCAGGGGCCGGACCTGGATGAGAACCAGTTTGGTTTTCGACGCGGGCGCTCCACCATAGACGCTATTGCGCGCGTGAGGGTCCTGGCGGAGGAGACAGTGTCCCGGGGTGGGGTGGTGCTGGCGGTGTCTTTAGACATCTCCAACGCCTTCAACACCCTACCCTGGAGTTGTATCCGGGAGGCGCTAAATTACCATCGCGTGCCTCCCTACCTCCGCCGCACAATAGGGGCTTACCTTGAGGAGATATGCGTTACGTATCGGGGACGTGACGGCGCAGGTCGGCGCGTTATGTCGTGCGGTGTTCCCCAGGGATCGGTCTTGGGACCGCTTCTGTGGAACATCTGCTACGACTGGGTGCTGAGAGGTGAACTCCCGTCGGGCGCCGACTTGACGTGTTATGCGGACGACACGCTCGTCACTGCCCGGGGGAGCTCGCACAGGGAAGCAACGTTGGTTGCCACGGCTGCGGTGTCACAAGTGGTGAACCGCATCCGGCACCTGGGCCTGAAGGTGGCCCTATACAAGTCGGAAGCCATGGTGTTCCATGGCCCTCGACGGGCGCCGCCGCCGGGATCACACATCGTGGTCAGCGGGGCCCGGATAGCTGTCGAGTCCACCATGAAGTATCTGGGATTGGTGCTCGACAGCCGATGGTAATTCGGACCCCACTTCCGGCGGCTGGCGCCCAAGCTGATGGGTGCAGCGGGCGCGCTATCAACGTTGCTTCTCAACTTGGGGGGCCCGAGTGCCGCCTCTAGGCAGTTGTACGTGGGAATCGTGCGGTCCATGGCCCTGTATGGGGCCCCTGTGTGGGCGATGGACATGACGGCCAGCACTCTCGCCATTCTGCGCAAACCGCAGAGGGCGATGGCCGTCAGAGTCGTCCGCGGGTATCGCACGATTTCCTACGAGGCGGCTTGCGTCCTGGCCGGATCCCCGCCCTGGGACCTAGAGGCGAAAGTACTCGCGTCATTATATCGATGGCGTGAGGAAGAGCGGGCACGGGGCTCGAGGCCGGTGCAGCGGCAGATCGCGCTGCGCCGAGAGCAGCTCCGTCAGGTCTTGGTGGCGGAATGGCGGCAAAGGCTTCTGCGCCCTACCGCCGGCCTCGCTACCGTCGAGGCGATCCGGCCAGTACTCGACGACTGGCTCGAGAGGAAGGCACGGCTCCCTGTCGTTTAGGGTGACACAGGTGCTGACGGGGCATGGCTGCTTCGGCAAGTATCTGTGCCGCATAGACAGGGAGCCGGACGCTCAGTGCCACCACTGCGTCCATTGCGGGGAGGACACGGCGCAGCACACGCTCGCTGAGTGTGTAGCTTGGGAGGAGCAACGCCGTGTCCTCAAAAATAAAGTAGGAGGCGATCTGTCGCTGCCGGCCTTAGTGCGGAAGATGGTCGGTAGCGCAGAGTCGTGGGACGCGGTGGTGTCCTTCTGCAAGGACGTGATGTCGCAGAAGGACACTGCGGAACGGGAAAGGGAGATCTCGACTCCCTTCCCCGGCCGCAGAAGGCGCACCGGGCTTAGGAGAACGGCAGACAACGCCCTTTTCCGGCCCCCATGAATGGGTCCAGGGGCGAGGGACTTGAGGAAGCCCCCGCCACCCCTTTTTGATGGACCCGAGGCGGAGGCGCGCGCCCCTGAGGCGATACACGGGGTAGTTGAACACCTCACTACCCCGTGCAGGAGACGAGGCCCGGACTGACCGGGCCAGCACTAGTGTGGGGCTGCGGAAGAATTTGGTTGCCTGTGGCCCCACGCGCACGTGCGAGGAGACACCGGGGTGGTTTTAGCCGGTAAGAGTCCGGCACGCCCCTCCGCCTTTCCCCAGGCGAGTCCATGAGGATTTCCCCCCGTTAAAAAAAGGGTTCCCTTCCCCCCCGAACGGGTTCCCGCCTTGTCGTGGCGGGGGGGCTTAGTAGCCGTGGTTTGGTCAACCGCGGTGAACAAAGAGGAACCCCTTGGCTGGCCCGAGGTGTAGCGCCGGCCCGAGGTGGCCACTCCGAGTGGGCTTGGGAAGTCCGCTTGGGATGTGTGTTGATGGGCTGCGGTGAGAGGGATGAGTGCTCCCTCTACTGCTGCAGCCGAGGTGGAGTCGCGGAGGAAGAGGAGTGCTGGTATGGCGATGCGCCACTCGCCCTATCCTCCGCGACTCAGACGGGGCCGCACCGTTGATGCGGTGGTGGTGGGGCCGCGGGGGGAGAGGAGTGTCGGTATTACGAGGCGCCACTCTCCCTACCCTCCGCGGCCGAAACTTGGTTGGCGGCGGAGCCCGAGACCAGATCCGCCGCTGGGGTCGGGAAAGCGGACGCTTCAAAGCGCTCGATTTTCCTGGCCCTATGGCCTCCGCGTATCGGATTCGGGAAGGTCCGATACGTAGGTGGAGTTGGAGACCGTGGAGGGGGGTAGCTGAACACTTTGCTACCCCGTGCAGGAGACGAGGCCCGGACAGATCGCGCCAGCACTAGTGCGGGGCTGCGGAAGAATTTGGATTCCCGCGGCCCCGCGCGCACGTGCGAGGAGGCAACGGGGCCCCTCCGCCTTTCCCCAGACGGAGGTAGTCCTTGAGGATTTCCCCCCGTAAAAAAAAGGTAAGGTTAGGTTAGGTTCCCCCCCGAACGGGTTCCCGCCTTGTCGTGGCGGGAGGGCTTAGTAGCCGTGGCTTGGTCACTCACGGTGAACAAAGAGGAACCCCTTGGTTGGCCCGAGGTGTAGGGCCGGCCCGAGGTGCCCACTCCGTGTGTACTTGGCGAGCCAACTTCGGATGTGTGTGGGTGGGCTGCTGTGAGAGGGGATGGTCCGCTCCTCTTACCGCTGCAGCCGAGGTGGAGTCGTGTAGGAACAGAAGTGTTGGCATGGCGATTCGCCACTCGTCCTATACTCCGCGACTCTGACGGGGCCGCACCATTAATTGATGCGATGGTGGTGGGGCTGCGGGGGGAGAGGAGTGTCGGTATTGCGAGGCGCCGCTCTCCCTACCCTCCGCAGCCGAATCTTGTTTTGCGGCGGAGCCATAGACCAGATCCGCCGCAGGGGTCAGGGAGGCTGGTGCTTCTGAGTACTAGCTTTTCCTGGCCCCATGGCATTCGCGCATCGGGCACGGGGGCGTCTGTTGCGCATGTGAAATGAGGGCTAATAATCTTCCACTCACCAGATGTCGCTAGTTGCGACTGAGGTAAAGTTTTTTGTTACACAATGTCAGTTAATTGAGAAATTAGTTTTATGAAAATAGTGTATCATTATCTAGAATATTATATTAATACACAACATAATGCGTCAGTGGTTCGCTTTTTAATCTTTTGCACTTTATAACTTTTTTTTAAAAAATCGGCTTTTAGTTATATTTTATAGTTTGGTTTATTCATTTCTAATGTAATTAATATAAAATATAACTAATAATACAGAAAGAAACCTTAAAGATTACATTTTCCTAAGAAATTATTATTCCCGCTATGAAATCTGTCAAATATTTTACCTCACTGTAAAATGGCGCCGCCCTGGTGGCAGAAAAAGTCGTGGATGCCCTCATTGAAGGATGAGGAGGAGGGCGCGCCATGTGTTCTGGTGCGCCTTACCTGAGACGGGCCGCGGATCTGTGCGTAAGCGTTCCCGTGGCCCTGCCAATAAGCGGCGAAGATGGAACACCATGGGGTTTTAGTCGGTGCGAGTCCGACATAACCCGTCCTTGCCCCCGCGAGGCGGGTATGTGTAGGCATTTTCCCATGTAAAAAGAAAAAAAAAGGTTAGGTTAGGTTAGGCATTTCCCCATGTAAAAAAAAGGTTCCCTCTGGACGGGTTCCCGCCTTGTCTTAGTGAGTAGGGTAATATTGGGGCACTCATATCCATTCGCGATGCAGTTCGCCCCAATATTACACTAAACAGCTCTACATTTCCATTTTTTTAACTAAGCAGATGTCTTCTTAATTCTGTGTCACTCTTTTTAACTCACAGCGATTTACCATACTCTTTCAAACATTTATTTATATAATCTAACCCTTTCACGGCGTTCACATAAAAACATTGAGGATAATGAAAGGTGTGTTGCATCCACGGATCATCGTAAATCTCCCAATCTCTAATAACTCCTCCACAGGAAAAACAAGCAGCTGTATCATTTATGCTATCGCCAAAATAAAAGAATCCCGCATCAGCCATTTCATTCACCACTGCTTCTCTTAAATCACTCGTTGCCCAATAATGGCTAAATGAAAATAAGCGTGTTTTATGTGAATCATATAACTCGTATATCGGGGTCTGCATTCGTTTTGAGACATGTCCCTCATGCTTTGAGGAGGTTTGATCTTGCTGGTTGCAAGAGTATAATGAAGCTGCAAAGCTGCGCTGATTCCTTATAAACCTTTTAAAAAGTTGCTGGTGGAGAGATTTTTATGAAATAAAATAAAGTATATTTCAAATGTTATTATCAGAGCACCATTTATTTAAACAAAAAACATTTTTCAAAGCACTTACTGAGTCGTGATTAATACAACTATACAAATCTTTACAATCTTTATATCGATCATACAGATTTAACAAACTAGGACAACCTTTATCTTCTAAATTAATTATATTATCATTTTGTAAGATGAATTTTAACCATAAAACTTTTTCTAAACCTTTGACGTATATACATTTATCCTTTATATTATCTGCAATCAAATTCTGATAATTTAAATAAGGTGTTACTCCCTCACATCAATATATCTTTCTATTACGTTGAATTCAATTTACATGTTTCTTTTCTTCTACAGTCAATTTGTAAAAAGGAAATGGTGGTTTAATTAAAAGTCGTTGTATTTTATTGTTACACAATATTGCAATTTCTTTCACTATGAATTCATTTCTTTCTGTTTTGAAACCTTGGACATCTACGATAGCAGTCATGTCAACTTGCGCACTATGTTACTTAAAGGCTTATATTCCACAAGTTGATCGTTAATGATTAAACAATATCCAGTTGTCTTCTCCGGTATTGCCGTTGTACATTCAATCTCCAAACGAACATCTACGGGTCCCGTTTTTAGACTGTCGTTTTGTCTTGAACAATCTATTACAAATAGCGGAACCTTCTCCTTAAAGTGTTAAGTTCAGTCAGTGTTAGTTAAACTTCTACTTAAATCAAGCAATAGGTCTGCGGGACAGTTGTAGTACGACTGGCGAAATTTCACATACATTTCGTATAATATATTAAATTTGTTTTCGGAAAACTTTAAACATAAGGGCTCGTATGGGTAATATTGTGAATTCAAAAACAATGTCACATTTCTCACTCCACAGTGATCAAATACTGAACAGTCTTTCATTTTTTGATTTTTTCTGTTTGTTTGTAAACAAAAAATTACATATCGAGTTTTCTCTAATTGTGACGCAGTCTTAATAGACCAGGAATGCTTAGCTGCTGTAAGAAGTAAAGGGTATTCATATAAATACCAATTTCTAAATGCCATCTGTATAGGTTTATCTCTTTCTAAATGTTTAAGAAGTTTCAGTCGTTCACGATCTGATACTTTCACATGTGGCACTCGCCATTATATTCTTTGTATGTCTATTTGAAAATGTGCAACATCTTCAGTTCCTATAATACTATTTATGTTAGAATTACTTCTGTTCAGTATAAGGTCATGTTTACAATTTATTACAATTTTAGTATAATCTTCTGCAAACCCTAAAATCTTATTTAAAGGTACAGTGGCACTAAAATCACCGTTTTCACTTTTAAATCCATCCATATCCCAACCCCACAAAGCTGCTACTTTATTTTCTGCTGCATTCATTGAAATGTATGATTTAATTTGTGATGTTATACCAGCATTTTTAATACGATCTATTTCAATTCCATTTATCTCATACCTTATGTCTTGAAACAAGAACATAATAGGATTATTACTGAACGTAACAGGTCTTTTAATCTGGTTTCCATCTTTGCTGAAGAGCTTTGCACGACCTTCGATGTAAATTGAACTGGCTGATGGTAATACATATATGTCTTACTGATGTATGGGAATTCTTATTTCATCGTTTTCTCTAAAGCTATTATTATATGGATTATAAGAATGGACTTCATAACTTTCAATAGAAGTATCGAAGTTTGGTAAGTCATTAATCTGTAGTATTATCATACTTTAAATCCTAAGGACTTTAGAAAATCTTTATTATTTTTACTCAAGGTCTTAAATTTTTCTCACGTCTTCGCACCTTAGTGAGTGTAGAAGTAATAGGGCGCTTTAAGTAAACTGTAGGGTTTTTATAGTGCAATATCATTTTACTTTCCTCAAATGGAGGCGAATTACGATATATTGTTCTTTGAAATTAATTCTGTAGCCAAATTGATCTAAAACTTTAATAGTTATAGATGTAATATTATTGTTATTCACTGGGAAGTAAATAAAGTTATGAGGTATTTCTATGTATTGATTATCTGCAGCAGTTTTAGATACAAATGCGTGAATAATATGAGTAGGTAACCCGTTGCAATATGAGCCGTATATGAGATCACATTCGATTCTGAGCACAGATGGGAACTTGCTATCAACATAAGAATATTTTGTTGTTGAGTTTATTACTGAAAAATATAGTAAACCGCACTCGTATTGACCTGATAAACTCAGAGGCGGTTGAAAGTAGGAATCCAATTCTGATTTATTTCCTGAGATAGTAACTGTTATAGACATGCTTCTATACTGAACAATTTATGAAGCTCTTGTTTATTTTATGTCTTGATTGCTCCAAAAATTCTCCAAAAAAATCAAACAAAAATGTTCACAATTAAAAGGATGATCACGCTGTATGTTATCATAATTATAGTGGATTTTAGGACCTAAATATTTTTTCAATTCTTTTGGAGGTTTAAGATTTCCATAACTGTCGAAATATTCAACATAATTATTAAATTTTACATAGGCTACCCAATGAGATCCCGGATTTGAGGAAATATCTAAATTTATAACTCCACATTCTTTTTTAAAAGGGTGTGTTGGGAGCTCATCTCTCATAAAGACACCTCGAAAATAGGGAATATTTTTTCCATACTTTAAAATGTCAATGTTAGTAAAGGCGCGTTTGAGTAGCCTATATTCTAGTTTTTTATTTCTTTAGATACAAAAATGCCAAATCCATTTTATGAGGCTTAAACTGTAACCTATTTCCGATACAAAGAGCTTCCATTTTTTCATTGTGTCTTTTCAATTCAGCATTTGCATCGGAAGTAATCTCTCGTGTTTTTGCCATTTTTAACAAAACTAAATCCGCCTTATGTCGATCCCTTAAGTTTGAATATTTGTGATACGCAATGTCGTGTTCTTTAAAATATTCGTCTAATTTGTTTATACCTTTGACTCCACGTGATAGTTTTTTTAATTAAATTTGTACCAGGACCACAATAATTGTATCCCGGTAAATGTAATTCAAATGGTAAATTATTATTTAAATAAAACTAATTTTACGGATTTTATCGCGTATATTAACTTATTTTACATTCCCGACGTTTCAAGCACTTTACAGCACCCATGGTCACGGGGGGGACTGAGGTGTATGACGTCCCAATGTCATAGTTAACCACGGCTACCTCCAGATTAAAAATTATTAATTTTTGTTCTGATCTACGCAGTATGAACTTACAGTATCATGAAGTCTTGCAGTTGTATGCTTGGGTTGGGATTTAATTTTATTAATGGATAAAGGGATCCCAAGCAAATGGTAGCACCCAGCCATCTTCTCTATTGAAATTAGGATGTTTCTTGATTTCAATAGCCTCGCGAATCATCCTTGGAAGGAATCGGTGTTCTTTAGCGAGGATTTGTGTTCTATCAAATCTAATGTAGTGACGGGGGCGATCCTGTACGTGTTCACAGACTGCAGACTTCCCGGAGCGTCTATTCTTCAAATCAGCTATGTGTTCTTTAACACGGGTTTTTATAGATCTTTTAGTTTGTCCTATATAAGAGAGACCACATTGACAATCAAGCTTGTACACTCCTGCATCTTGCAGAGGAATATTACACTTGACTGATGGTAAAAACTGACTAATCTTCTTCGGCGGCTTGAAATATGTTTTAATGGAAGCACGCTTCAAGATGTAGCCAATCTTGTCAGTGACACCTCTGACATATGGCAGTACAGCAGGCACTCGCTCAACTGTGGCCGGCTTCACTCGTTCACTGTGACGTAGGTGCGGGACCCGAAGCTTATTGTCGTGCAAAACTTGCTTGACGTGTTGGAGCTCGGCGGCCAGGTGTTTACTGTCACAGATCCCTCGTGCTCTCTGAAACAAAGATTTACTCACGGTAGCTAACTGTGAAGGATGGTGGTGAGAATCACCGTTTAAATATCTATCTGTATGGGTCTATTTTCTATACACAGTCTGATTTTCTATACACAGTAATTCGGAATCCTGATAACACCTTGAGCCACACTGTGGTAAATCTTTGTTTCAGAGAGCACGAGGGATCTGTGACAGTAAACACCTGGCCGCCGAGCTCCAACACGTCAAGCAAATTTTGCACGATAATAAGCTTCGGGTCCCGCACCTACGTCACAGTGAACGAGTGAAGCCGGCCACAGTTGAGCGAGTGCCTGCTGTACTGCCATATGTCAGAGGTGTCACTGACAAGATTGGCTACATCTTGAAGCGTGCTTCCATTAAAACATATTTCAAGCCGCCGAAGAAGATTAGTCAGTTTTTACCATCAGTCAAGTGTAATATTCCTCTGCAAGATGCAGGAGTGTACAAGCTTGATTGTGAATGTTGTAGTGTTATGCTACTTACATATCATTTTACACTATTTTTCCATTCTGTTTTGATATTTTGCATCACTTTTAACGCTATCAGTTATGCTACTTACATATCATTTTACACTATTTTTCCATTCTGTTTTTGATTTTCTGCATTTATATTTTGCATCATCTTTATTTCCATAGGATCCTGTAACGTTTTTACACAATAACAAATCATTTTCACTTCGTATTTTCACGCTATCAGCACCGTTTAAATCGCTGTCAATGGAGTCTTACCTTTTTCTATCTTTTATTGAGTTCTCCGTAACTCTGCAATTTCAGGTTTTGTGCGCGCTGCCGCGCTATAGTTTTTCCTATATGAATAATATCTCATTTCTTACTTAAATGTAACTGTTTTTCAATTATATACCTAAAACCAAAAATTCATATTTTTGACAACCATTATTTATATGGTTGTTATGGTAACTTTTATTCAAATTCGTCACTGGTCTGATGTTCTTATTTCGATATTTCACATAAATACTCTTTTGCTCTAGGTCATTTACAATAAATTTCCTTTTAACTTAAATAATTTCTCGTTCTCTCTAAAAAGGTATAAAAGCCGAACAATCGGAGAATACAGGAGTCTCGCTTCAGTTTTCAAACGTGAAGCATCTACTAAAGGCCTTATCCCGGGGCCGCCTTGCCCCGGGATCCTGTAAGCCTCCATCTACATTTGAAGTCGTCGGCGTAGTCTACTTCAAGCGCGGGGCCACACTACTCCGGGCGCTTCGACTGCTTGCTCCAGGCGCTGAGTGCACCTACTGCCCGTGCTACCTTTGGGCGCTACGACTGCTTGCTCCAGGCGCTGAGTGCACCTACTGCCCGCGCTACCTTTGGGCGCTACGACTGCTTGCTCCAGGCGCTGAGCGCACCTACTCCAGGCGCTACGTGCGCCGGCTCCGGACGCTGAGTGTGCCCAGACCAGACGCTGCGTGCCGTCGCCGCCAGGAAATTTCAAGCTCCGCGTGTGCCTACTACTACTCCAAGCGCAGCGTGTGTCACTTCGACCTTTAGGCTCCACTACAACACTATATTCTCCTATTCTCCTATCTTTATTTTTTTAAACTAATTGTAATTTCACGTCATCCGTCATCATCATCATATTTCATTTTTTATATAAAATTGTATATACCCTTTTAAAAATTTAAATATATTATTTTCTTGTTCTACTTTTGTTGTTTTGTTGTTCTTAGGTTAGCTTCAATTTTTTTTTAATTGTCGCTTCACGACAATGTGGTCTCTCTTATATAGGACAAACTAAAAGATCTATAAAAACCCGTGTTAAAGAACACATAGCTGATGTGAAGAATAGACGCCCCGGGAAGTCTGCAGTCTGTGAACACGTACAGGTTCGCCCCCGTCACTACATTAGATTTGATAGAACACAAATCCTCGCTAAAGAACACCGATTCCTTCCAAGGATGATTCGCGAGGCTATTGAAATCAAGAAACATCCTTATTTCAATAGAGAAGATGGCTGGGTGCTACCATCTGCTTGGGATCCCTTTATCCATTAATAAAATTAAATCCCAACCCAAGCATACAACTGCAAGACTTCATGATACTGTAAGTTCATACTGCGTACATCAGAACAAAAATTAATAATTTTTAATCTGGAGGTAGCCGTGGTTAACTATGACATTGGGACGTCATACACCTCAGTCCCCCCCGTGACCATGGGTGCTGTAAAGTGCTTGAAACGTCGGGAATGAAAAATAAGTTAATATACGCGATAAAATCCGTAAAATTAGTTTTATTTAAATGTGTAGTGTTCGCGTAAATATAAGGTAAATTATTAATCAACCAAATGAGAAGACTACTCTCAACAATGCACATCATAATACTGTTTAATCGCGCTTGGGATATTTATTAAATATACCATTTTTTCTTATTTGTTCTTAATGTGAAACACAATGGTCAGTAAGTCTTATCGATCCAACTGTTTTCACTAGAAGACAAACCTAGCCATTTTACTAAAACTTTATTTCCTTTCCTTCTTAAAACTTTTTCGACTAAATATATGTTTTGATTTTTGGTCTTTTGTAGCTCTTGCGCATAAAATCCTCCTAAAATTGGTTGACCTCTAATTGTATCTTCAATTAAGTAAGTGGTTGGAATTGTGTTCAGTAATTTTCGAATTTTAAATATTTCTGTCGACCAATTTGGAGTATATCCTTTTTCGAATGTACTTTTGTATTTGCTTATACGCACATAATCACCTACGAGTACTTTAAGCTTACGTTTTACATTATCATTCTTTACCAATCTAAGGTATCTCCGTAGTATTCGTTTTTTACTTTTATTATTAACATTGGCTGGAATTTCACCAATAGTTCGATGATAAGTGTGATTGTATTCGTAAATAACATTATTAAGAGTATTGCCTATCCAGTTATAATTACCCTGTAAACTAAATGCTTTATACAATTTAGATTTCAAAGTTCGAATAAATCGTTCAACTATGGAAGCCTTCTTTGTTGAAAAGGTTGAGTAATGATTAATATTATCAGAATTCATAATTTTTTTAAACTTATCGTTATAAAATTCTGTTCCATTGTCGGTTTGCAGATTTTTGGGTACACGTGTTTTTAGGAGCTTCATAAAATTATAACATACGTCTTCTTTACTTTAAGTCTTAATTGGAAAAGCCCAAGCGTATTTCGAAAATGTATCAATAACGGTAAGAATAAATCTGAAGTTTTTGTTTTCCTTAGAAACTGATTGCATATCAATTAAGTCTGCTTGCCATAAATCATCTATTACTTTCGTAATAACATTTCTAAGTGGGAAATTCACCCTAGCATTTCTATGAATTTCATTTACTACACATGTTCTACTTACTCTCTACTACTCATGTTCAAAAAGTAATGTATTTTATTTTATTCTTATGTTGGTAGTTATTAAAAATTATTCGTTTATGCTGCTTGTTACTTAAATAAATACAGACAATTTTTTAGTAATTTGCAACATGAGCAACTTCACCAATACTGAGTAAAAGCTTGTAATAATTAGTATTTTATTCCTTTATAATGTTAGCTTCTTTTAATTCTTCAATGATCGATAAAATTTCATTATCATGATTTGTATTGCCCGCATCTCTTGAAGCTATTAAAAGTTTTAATCTATCAACTAATTCATTTGGATCGTCCCAATATACAATATCAGTGTTGATTTTATATTTCTTAAGCTTAGGTAAATTACCTCCAAGCTTTTCTTCGATTTTTTTATATTTGATTAAGGTCTCGGAAAATAATGGTTTAATTATTTTTCGATATTTAATTCCCTTATCACCTCTTATTTGACCTCTAGGGTTAAAATCTCTCTTATGAGCGTTAGTATGGTGTAGAATATCTTTGTACACGAGTTTATCAGTGCTTGATACTAAATTCAAATCAGGTTTTTTCTAAGTAGAAGTGTTCTTAACCCAATAGTTAAATTGTATGATTTGTCTCCAATTTTTACTAAAAATACAGTTTCGTTATCCAAACAGTCAATTTTAGAAAAAGTAACTTCTCAATTTCCCATCATGTAAGTTTCCTTTTCTTTTCTTATCCCAAATGGTATATTTAATTTATCATTGTAAGTATCATAGATATAATTCTGATCTAATGAAGCCTCTTAATTGTCTTTAATTTCATTTTTTGGGGATTCTGCAGAACTCAAGTCAGCATCGTAATAGTTCTGAAATTCCGATTCAAATGATCCAACAGAACTTGCGCATGACTGCATCGATAAATTATGGTATTGATTTGGTTTTTGCTTATTTACTATGATTTTAAGGGGCTCTGTAACAGGTTTTAGCATTTTATCTAGGGATAAGTTCAGTTCATGCCCATTATTTTTCATTTTTTTTATTTTATTCTTTATGGAGTCCACAGACTTCATTAATTCCATTTTAATTTGCTTTTCCATAATGTTTTACAATACTTCATTCTATCGCGGCTACAATAAAACTAAAAACATTACCTTGCGCTTTCGCTTAAGGTATGCAATAGTTTTATCTAAAAAACCCGTTTATAACAGTTTACTCTAGGTTAAAAAAATATCAAAATTCTTTCTATACCTGCCATTGTTTAACGGTGAGTCTTTGTTAATACAAACAAAATTATACGGCTTACTACAAACTATATTACAAATATTTTAAATTGTTTCCATGACATATCAGAACTAACATGTTCTTCATAAATATGTTTTAAGTTCACATCATCTTGTTTAAATATTATAATAAAATTGGCATTGTCTTGTAGCAATTGTTTCGGAATGTTTGAGTAGGTCTGAGATAAATAAAAGCAATCGATTTGCTTGTGCCTGCCCATAGAAAAATAATTACGAATGTTGATTTGATTTTCACAAGCAACATCATCAAAAATAAATACAGAATTGTTTAAAGCTTCACTTGGACCTATAACGTCTTTGTTATCATTGAACTCATAAAATGAAATATTAGGTACTCTCTTAATTACTTCTCGTAAAAAACGATATTTTGGTTGATAGTTAGTTTTTGAATACAAGTAAAGATTTTGAAATTTAAGTCCATTTTCATGCAACAATAAACTTATTACAACGTTTGTTTTACCGCAATTAGAGGGACCGCATATTATACAGCGAATGGTATTTGGTAAGAGAATGCTATGTCTGATGTTGTGAGCAGAGTGATCAATATTAATATTGCTAACGCTTAGCGATATGGGTTCTTTGATCAACTTCATCGTGCTTATTGAATGAGTTACCAACCTACAAACATAGGTATATATTTAAATTTTGCATGAACAATATTAGAGAGAAATGCATATCACATCATGTCTGTTCTGCTAAATGTTCTCCTATTCTCGTGTTACACATTTCTTAGTAGATCTATGCTTACTTTGCAAAATAATGCTATTCTGTTCTCACAAATACTGAGTATATTATGCTTATTCTGTAAATTATACAATTTTCATCTTACAACACACGATCACGTAACTTCACTATAGTATTTTCTATAAAGAGCACGTATGTTTCTTTAGCTGAAATTATGAATAAGTACTTTAAGTGAAATATTTAAATAATAAAGTAACTTATTCTATTTTCTATTGTAATTCTAACTCTTATAAATGTAATAAAATATGTAACTTATACTCATTTTTGTTTTTTCAGAAACATGTCACATACACCATCTTACAGTCCTGTTTTGGATAGCTTAGAAAATATACGTGAGGTAAGTTACTATTTAGTTTTTATTATTTTTAATTGATTTTAAATACATGGGTAGTAATTTTATATCTTTTTCAGAATTTGATAGAAGACTCAAACCCAATTACTAATCCATTTTACTATGCTCAAGATAGGCAAGGCTGGTGCGATGAAGTGGCGACAAAGACGTGCGAGCAGAGCCGTTTCCAAAAAACAGAGGAAAAAATAAAAAAATCAAATCAAATTCTTTGAAAAATACATCATTTATCATCATATCATACATGATTTAGATGGTCGTAATATCGATGAAATAAATACTGAATCTGGAAATGCAGCTGCGAACGTGCAATATCTAGTGACAAGTGCATCATGCATCATGGATGAGACAGAACATTTAGTTTGTAAAGTGGTAAAAAAACTAAGCCAATCTAGTATTTAAGTTTGAAATCAATTAATAAAATTTATGTTAATAAAATGTCTATAAATAAATGATTAATTTTTTCGACATGTATAACTCTGTTGTAAAAGTTAAGTGTATTTAAATCTATTGTTTTTATGTAATATTTAGTATTTAAGGATCTAATGGGATGATAAATAAAACAAAATATGATTATGATAATACAGTATTTTTATTTCAACTTACATATACAGGTTTTTATATTTTAGCTAGAGTTATAATAACGATATACTAGTTACTATATAGAACATATTTGCGGTAAAGAATATTCAAAATAAAGTAATTTGTTTATGTTTATGTTTATAATTTTTTTATAAATTACTTTTACTTTATTTCATCATTTAATTCTTCATTATTTCATATTTCATCATTAGTTAAAATATCACTATTTAAAATAAATTGCTATAATGTCCCCAAGGCAAAGTTTTATACATATCTTCACATATTTGTCGCTTATCATCATTGCCACTAAGAATGGGCTTATTTATTTTTTGCGTATAAAGTATATGGTTCTTAGATCGTATTACGTACATAGTGTCTCTATGGGTTTTCTTAGAATTCAAAATATCTCTATACTTTTTAATAGTTATTTTTTTTTGTAATATGCTTTTTCACACCTTTTGCTTTTTTAATTGCGGACTTTAAAGTATTGACGCAGTATTATTTTGCTTTCAAGCCTATAAACTCTGTTTATAATATCACCACCTAATTCATCTTTAAAATACCCTGGTATTTGTTTACTTGCTTTTGGAATATGGTATATATTATTTTCAGGAAAATTACTTGAATCAAAGTACTTAATATTATCTTTCATATCTTTATAGAAGTCTTCAGTGTAAATTAAATACAAAAAACTATCTGTATCAGTGTAACAAAGTTTGATATTATTATCTTTGTATATTTTCTTCATTACAGAATAATGAAAATTATATAAATGACTTTTTGCAAGTTCCAAAATAGTAAAGCCCACATATATTGGGCGATCCAAGATCACTTTTGTTGGTCGGAGTTGAATGGCTACGAGGCTATCAGAAATAATTGTAAATTTGAAATTAGGCGCACTAACATATTTTTCGGCACCACAGACTTTATTTGTGTTATTAAAATTATCTTTCCATACATTTACTAGCTTAACATCGACTTGTTTTCTTTTGTTCTCTATATTTTTTCTAAAATTTGAATTGTTTTGTTTTTTAAAAAAGTCTCTTTCAAAATCAGATGTAGCATTCTGTCTTAAAGATGTATTTAGGGAAATATATGGGTCTGAAAATGTTTTTTGATTGAAAGCTAAAATCCTATGAATCTTCAATAAAACAAGTCCGTTTCTTAGACATTCTTGTAAATGACGGTAATAGGATATTTATATTTATCATAGAGATTCGCAACCAATTTCTTACTACTAATGTTTGATGATATTGGAACTGTTAACTTTTCTGCTGCAAACGGTAAGTCAGAATATTCATCATGAATATTGCGTGGATATTGCATGTCAACTTCGAGTATATATCCTTCATTACTATTAGAACTAATAGAGTTAATATCAAAACTTCTTAATTCTTTTTGTTTTAAAAACCGAAATTTTTTAATAAGGTAGTTGCTGCATCATAGCATAACCATACAAATTTACACAATCTAAATAAACTAAGAAAGAATTTGGATCTCCTTCATTAAAATTTGGTAAGTATTTGTTATTAGCCTTTGCATACCTTAACGAGCATTGAGATAGCACCCTCCTCTTATACCATTTTCTAAAAATTGATAAATTTGTATATCAGTAATTAAATCCAACTCAATACTTGTCAACAATAGCATAGCATCCCAACTTAGTGAAGGTGATGAAACATAATGACAAGGATCGAGACCATAATAATTCAAACTCATGGATCTAAATTTCTCAAAAACGTCGCAAAGTAGTAAGACATCGCATTTCAGATATAACTCAGTATGTTCACCTAAGTTTTTAATACCAAAATTTTGCCACACAGTTAAAGCATGATTATAATTTTCGCTTGTTATAGATTCTGATGTTAATTTATTATAAAATTTAGATTGATCTGGTAACTAAATTTCTTTATACTTTTCCCAAGAATCTACATAGTCATAGCAATATACACCCTTCCTAAGACATAATTGGAATAAATTTTCATCTGGAAAGAATGTTCGCAAATGTTTTAAGTCTTCAGGATTTAGAGATTGTGCTAAATGATCTAAACTTGAACTCAGGAAATTAAAGGAGTCTATAAATTTTAATTGCGCAGACTTCTGCATATTGATTGGAAAAAACTTTGTAAAAGAAATAAATTTCTCTTTGTTTTTTGGAATTAAATTTACACGACCGCATACACTTGCAAATTCTTTTATAAATAAATGAAATCATATCCAGAAAGATTATGAAATATAATAGGAATGAAATTACATTTTCTATTGTTTAAATTACATGAATTATGAGCTGGACCTCTGTATTTACCTGTGAAATGGTCATGATCATATACTTTGTAATCAGAAAAACAAAACTTTTTTTTTTTACGAATATAACACACTTTTGCACTATTAAAAGAGCTCTGCTCTTCACTATTAAGCGGATTCATGTCTTTGGAAATATTTAAAATTTTATATAATGTTTCTATATCCTAATAAATTGAATTTACAAATTTTTTTGAGCAATTAGGCCCTCGATAAGAAACAAAGTCATTCAATTCGGGATTGGAGTCACAGCATTTTGTACATGTTGACTTTTATTTTTGTCAGAATATTCTCTAAGTAAACTTTCAAAGTCACCATAAATAACAATTGGAATTCTTTGAGACCTTTCTAGATTAGCATATCGTAGCTTTGAATTCGTTTCTGGAAGGATAGTTTGCATGCGAGCACAATCATGTGACTCTAACTTTGTCTCAGAATCAAAGTAAAGAAAACATTCATCACATAAAATTTTATATTTGTGTTTCGTAAGTTGTTTAGGTACGTGCTTTTCAAAATGTTGGATTAAAACAAAATGAGTCTTGTTTTGTTTATTCAAAAGCAATTAGTTTACATGCATTAACTTTTTTGTGATTTTTTGTACAAAAGTTCTGTTACTGTATTATTTTTTCTTATCCATATATATTGACACTTATGTTTGTATTCTGTTTTTCAAAGCGTTTTATATCTTCAAACGTCGGTGGAAAAGACATACCGAACACATTTAACACTTTAGAATAGTGTGGATAAGGTGTAACTCGATTTGGATTACATTTCGCTGGATACATTTGTGCTATGATACACCAAAGGATGCAGTGACTGTCTGTATTATGAATATTAAGACATGACTTTGTTCTGACAATACTTTTTGGTAATGAAATAAAATGACCCGCTCTTAGCGGATTGTATTTAGCTATATTTAGTTCTAAATGCTTAATTGACTCAATTGTCCACCCAGATTCAGATAATTCAAACTCAATGCATTTGCTGATTAAATTCTTCGAGTATTCTTCAAAAAGAAACTTTAAATCAGTACTTTGTAATATAGGCGTATATTTAGTATTGAAGCTTTTTAATGATATTTCACCATCCTTTGGAAGCTTGTACAACACAAATAATTCAAAGTTTAACTTGATTGATTTGTGCGTGGTTAGTAATGTTTTAATTATGTTGCAAACAGTGCTAGAAATACTAGATAAGAATTACTCTGGCATAATTATGTCACTTGAATCTGGAATTTACTCTATAACTTGCAATTCTATTTTTGAAAGCAGTACCTATTAACTGAACATTATCAAACTCAGTTCTAAGTAAACAATTAATTTTATGTATATTACTCTTCTCATGTGATGAATGACTTGATGTATATGCATTACAGTCCTGGCAGAATTTCATTTTCAATCATATATCTATTATTGACGTTTAGTGTAATACTGCTCAAAACTTGTATATAAATATGTATTTCAATCTTTATTTAAATTTGTCTTATAGATTTAAATTCTAATTAACAACTCTAACTTATAATTACTTTGTCTAGATTTTAGGTATTTCAAAATTTAAGTTTCAATCCAGCTTTTTGTTCTTTTAGATTCAGATTTTTGTTTTTAATTTTTTCGTTGCTGTAAGGAGAGACACAGTTTTGAAAATATTATGGTACCTATATCGCACAGTAATATAAAAAATGATTCACAAATTTAAATTAAAATTACATTATCGAGGTATTTAAAAAAATCTAACTTTCATTATCTGGCTTTTTGTTTTAGATTCAAATTTTTAGTTCTTAGTTTTTCGTTCCTGCAAGGAAAAATAAATGCAATTTTTGAAAATAATTACTTCATTCAGGTATTTTAAAATTAAACTTTCAATATCTGGCTTTTTGTTTTTAGATTCAAATTTTAGTTCTTAGTTTTTCGTTGCTGCAAGGAAAAATAAATGTAATTTTTGAAAATAATTCCTTCATTTATTATTCATTATTTACGTTTAGTGTAATATTGCTCAAGATTTGTATATAAATATGTATTTCAATCTTTATTTATATTTATCTTATAGATTTAAATTCTAATAATTACTTTGTCTAGATTCTTGGTAATTCAAAATTCAAGTTTCAATTCAGCTTTTTGTTCTTTTAGATTCAGATTTTAGTTTTTTATTTTTCGCTGCTGTAAGGAGAGACACAGTTTTGAAAATAATATGGTATATCGCACAGTTATATAATAAATGATTCACAAATTTAAATTATAATTACTTTATCGAGGTATTTCAAAATATCTAACTTTCAATATCTGGCTTTTTGTTTTAGATTAAAAATTTTAATTCTTAGTTTTTCGTTGCTGCAAGGAAAAATAAATGTAATTTTTGAAAATAATTACTTCATTCAGGTATTTTAAAATTAAACTTTCAATATCTGGCTTTTTGTTTTTTAGATTCAGATTTTAATTCTTATTTTTTCTTTGCTGTAAGGAAAAGACATAAGTTAGGAAAATAATGTGCTACAAGTCAATAACATTTAATATTAAGTGTGGAGGGTGGAACGAAAAGGGGAGATCTCCCGCCGGGCAAGGTGCTCTGCTCGGGGAGAGGCCAACGCTCCAAGTGGTAGTTTGGAGCTATTCTATATATATTGCTTTAATTTTGGAACTTTTTTTAGCGCGATTTAGGCTTATGTTTATGTTTAGGCGATATGTTTCACTTGTGGCGCGACGACAGCGCCGCCATATCACCCCCCTGTTCAGACCGGAGGTCGATAGTGCAGTCTAGATGTCGACGAATTTGCAAGTGCCAGGGAATTGCCTTGTAAGTCTGCGGTGAGTCGAGAAGAAGGCAAGTAATCTGCGAGAGTGCCGTGAAGCAAAGGCGAGCAGTGAGGCTCAGAGCCGTGCCGAACACTGTAGCGCAGAGAGTAGCTTGAAGGAACAGGAAGCATTATTATTCCAGTGCTGCGATGAACCTTTGTAAAGCTAGATGGCTTGCTGAATGTGAAGATTGCAGACAATATCTGCTCGGGAGCGAATGAATGAGGTACTTGAGGATGATGACGAAGGTTTGAAGTTGTAGTTTCCGAAGGTTGTTAGTTGCGTGTTCATATCACGTCAGTTGGTCACCACTATGGCGGGTGGAAGGAAAAGGGGAGATCTCCCGCCGGGAAAGGTGTTCTGCCCGGGGAGCGGCCAACGCTCCGAGTAGTTAGTTCGGAGCTATTCTATATATATTGCTTTAATTTTTGAACTTTTGTTTGCGCGATTTAGGCTTATGTTTATGTTTAAGCGATATGTTTCACTTGTGGCGCGACGACAGCGCCGCCACATTAAGCTATTATGAGCGCAATTACTTTATTATAGGTGCCTAAACAAAGTTAGCAAACATTAACAGGGTATAAAATTGGCTGTATAGCAGCGTTCTCATCCTTTGTCGCTGCTACTAACTTTGTCACTGCTTTCCACGTTAGGCTGTTGTCTTCTACAGCAGACTTCAGAGTGACGAGCGAACGCGTCCACCGATCGGAGCCAAGCTTTTCGGCTTCTTTCGTATTGTACACACGCAGCTCTACATAGTAGTCGCCCGTCTTTGCAGGATCTGCCCTCTGCAGCGTGTAGCCTGAACCCGCATGCCGCGATAAAAAACTTCTCAGCGCCGCCGCTCTAATGGGTTCTTGCAACTCGTTATCTCCCTGTAATTATTTCAAATATTAATGTTAGTATTGTATAGAAAAATAGGCTCATAATATTTATAACTAAAAAAATATTATAGTGCTGATTGATATCGGTAAGAAATAAAATATTGGTGATGGCGATCTCGATGATAATACTCAAAACAAAGTTTTTTCAAAAGCACTAATTACTAATATGAATAAACTAAAATTGGTTAAATAATTAGAAGAATAAAATAAAAACGACAAAGATCCATGACCTGAGTACAAATATTTATCTGTGAAATAAATATCTGCGTCGAACGGGACTCGAACCCACGGCCCTCAGCTTGGCAATTTAAGTCACTGACCAAGACGACAATTGTATTCATAAATTTAAATTGAACTTACCTCTAAATCAAATGCAAACGAAGATCTCTTAAGTCTTTTCTTTTTTATAGACTCAGCTTCCGATTCGCTATCTGAATCCAGAACGACTTTTGCTTTTCTTAATATTACTATCTCCACAAGACTTTTTCAACGTTTTCTTTTGTTTGGATTTCGTAATGAGAGTATTACCATCATCCGAGTCAAATGGGTTAACAATTTTGCTAGTCAACGTCCTGAAAATCAGTGATTCTATAGTTAATATAACAGGTCATAGCACACCTGTACACATACTATTTTATTACATATTTATATACATAACTAGCTGACCCAAAGTTTCATAAAAAAGGTATAGCCGTTTGATCACTAACACTGTGACACGAGAATTTTATATATTAGATTATATAGTATGAACTCAATAAAAAGAATAAAAATAATAAAAAGACACATACACAAAGGCCTTCTTTACTGGAAATGAAGCATTTCATCTTAGTCCTTACGGGTGGCAACGCGTCTGCATTTTGATTTGTAATGGAGGATAGATGTAGATGTCTATGGGCCGCAGCAACCACTTACCATCAGGTGGACTGTGTGCTCGTTTGTCACCCTTATCCTATAAAAAAAATATACTTACAGGTTTGATGAACACGTTCGCGTCACTTCAATTAAAAAAGAAAATTAGGAATGACTTGCAGCGCATTCTAGCTCTCCTTATATATGCAGAATTCTAAAGCTCATTACACAATAACACTTTAGCCAAAAACAAATTATTATTTTTTGTTAAGTCACCTTTATTACCATTCCTATGAATGCTCTGTATAAAGTCTAAAATCCATTAACTTAAAATTTATCAATGTTTCTACACCTTAAGGTGGCACAAGTCGCGGGCTCGAACTCGCTGGTGGGCGCGGCCAAAAAGCACGCTGTCTCACCTGGCATCGTGCCCGACAGAGATAGTACCAGTGATGAGCATATCGACACTAGTATTCACGCAGGTCTTGTTCGTACGGCGTTCCGAACCGTTTCAACAAAAACGAAGTTACACGAACACGATGCAACATCTATACTTAAGGTGGCACAAGTCGCGGGCTCGAACTCGCTGGTGGGTGCGGCCAAAAAGCACGCTGTCTCACCTGGTATCGTGCCCGACAGAGATAGTATCAGTGATGAGCATATTGACACTAGTATTCACGCAGGTCTTGTTCGTACGGCGTTCCGAACCGTTTCAACAAAAACGAAGTTACACGAACACGATGCAACATCTATACTTAAGGTGGCACAAGTCGCGGGCTCGAACTCGCTGGTGGGCGCGGCCAAAAAGCACGCTGTCTCACCTGGCATCGTGCCCGACAGAGATAGTACCAGTGATGAGCATATCGACACTAGTATTCACGCAGGTCTTGTTCGTACGGCGTTCCGAACCGTTTCAACAAAAACGAAGTAACACGAACACGATGCAACATCTATACTTAAGGTGGCACAAGTTGCGGGCTCGAACTCGCTGGTGGGCGCAGCCAAAAAGCACGCTGTCTCACCTGGCATCGTGCCCGACAGAGATAGTACCATTGATGAGCATATCGACACTAGTATTCACGCAGGTCTTGTTCGTACGGCGTTCCGAACCGTTTCAAGAAAAACGAAGTTACACGAACACGATGCAACATCTATTACTAATATAATAAAGCAGAAGAGTATTTTTGTTTGTTTAAACGTCCTAATCTCTAGAACTACCAGTCCGATTTGAAAAATCTTTTTGGATATTATAGCCAGATTCATGTTGAATGGTATAGGCTATATAGCATTAGGCTATAATCTCAGCTAGCCTATATTTGTTAAGCAAGTCAGAAGAAAAAGCGCTCCCAAAATGATAAATTTATATAGAAAAATATAAATCTTTACTCCGTCTAAAAAAAAGTCCGCGATACCATAATATGTCTATTTCTTATATATAAGCTACAATTAGGCATTTTGTGACAAAAAAAATGAAAATTTAATTATTAGGCATGGCATATTTATCCTTACGAACGAAAGTTACTTCATTATCAAGACAATTTTATGAAGATAAACTTCTATCTTTATACCATGTTAATATAGTACATAGCTTAAGAGATAATGTAAAATTAAAATAATTCAATAGGTACCTGGCTTGACGTGCAAACAACGCATAACCCCTAGCCCAGTGCGAACTGAGAAGCTAGTATTGAAAGCTTCTATGAGCGAGGTTAGATTAGCTGTTAGTTCAATCATTATCTATATCTACACAAATAAATAAAATTGAAGTGTCTGTTTGTAATGTAAAAATAACAGTTTTTTACTAATTGCATATGAAATTATATGGTACTTATAACATTAACACCATTTTTAACATTTTTGTATGTCTGTCAGTCTGTTTGTTCCGGTTAATTTCCAAAACGGCTGGTCCGATTTTGACGGGACTTTCACTAATAGATAGCTCATGTTATAAGAAGTAACTTAGACTGCTTAAATTTTAGGAAAATTATTTGGTGTCTGTGCAAAAAAATTACCGCCCTAAACTAAACGCGGACGAAGTCGCGGGGAACAGCTAGTAGCTAAAATAAATTCAAAATTAATTGAGTATTTTTATCTATCTCCCGGGTGCGCGTAACAATGATTAGTTACATCTTTATTTCTAAACTCTTTCATTTCACGTTGCTATGGTATTTTGAAAGTTTAATTCATTAATAAGTATAAGAGGTTGATAGCAAATTTATCAAGGATCATTGCAATCTTGCCTACACACTTTTCATATATCGTGTACGCTTTTCTTTAAAACTGAAAAAAAACCGCGCATAATATGCCTACAGTTAAAATAAAAGCACTCCATTAATTATGACAATTTTTCCATACGTTACTATCAAATAAAATATTTGGTTGCAATTATAAAATGCTTGAACTAGGTGTCATGTCATACCACGCATCTCGGACACGTGATGACGCGGGTGAAACCGCGAAATTATTAGGCGCTGTGACTCTATATACCTAATATAGATTGCTTGTTTTATTATGTTTAGTTTTCCCCGAGTGGTTATGCAGCGATCACTCAAGAGTTCGGCTTCGAACAAGTGTAACTCGAAAATTATCCCACGGGAACGAAATACCTGAATAAACGGTATCTAATCAACGGAATAACGGTTATTTGACAGCTCCGTGGCGCAGTGGCTTACCAATGAATTGTTGCACTGGGAGACGCGGGTTCGAATCCCGCACGGAACAAGTATTTGTATGGCCTACAAATAACTGTTCCGGGTCTGGATGTTTGTAAACTGCCTCCACGATATAGGAGAAAATCCTAGTGTGGGGGTAACGTTATTTAAAAAAATGAAAAAATTCGATCCCCGTCGGCACCAATGAAATTGTTGCAATTTTATATAATAGTAATCGTATTTAGACTTTACTTTTTTTACTTTTATAATTGGATGCTGATAAGCAATAATGTGTCAACCCACAAAAAGTCAAATTTAGAGATATTGGTGTTTTCTGATAACGCGTTACTTGTTAAACATTATGCAAAAGAGTTTTAAGTTACTTAAATCAAATAAGTACGGAAAAAAATAAGTTATATCATAAAACAAATGGGAAATCACGTATACAACATTTGCCAAAATGCCATCAAGCTCCTTAACACGGTCGACATTCAAAGTAGCTTCATCTGTCGTCACTATAAAGATGTTATGAGACTTGATACTTTGTTGCGAAATGTCCTTCAGTTCTTCGGCCAGCGCCTAACAAAGAAGTTCACGTAAAAATTGAAAGAATAACTGATATCCCCATTGTAATTAGTTGATTAGTTGTACAAACAGTTGTTTTAGTGAATAGTATGTAATCTACGCTGGGTTCATCAAGGTAAGTCAGTATTTATTCTGTTATTTTCTTAATAGGTTAGGCTGCCGATATAAATTAGGAAACGAATAAATTAAATATTTGTATTGTTATATATCAAAGGAAAGCATACTAAACTAATGTTCTTTGGTCCTATCATATTGATTTCTTGTAACTTTTGTAATAAATAGGTATGATAACCCACTTGATTGATTATTGCTAAATACAAAACTATACTGAGTATCGTATTATGAAACATAACACATTATTGCTAAACAGCTAAGGGCTTTTGAGTACAACTTATAGTGCAGTTTACGGTGCTTAACATATTTTTGCGAATTGTAAGTTAGCTTTTACGAGAGATAATTTATATTTTAAGTATCTTGATATTATATTGGAGAAATCGCTATCTAAGAAAATAGCATCAGTTATATCGAGTTATTTAGGTATTATTTTCATAGACGTCCACCACTACTACTAACTTTTCCTTATTTTTTGTAGAATGATGCCACTGCCAAAATCAAGGAGTCAATTACTAGTTAATCTTGCGAACTGCAATACAAAAGATTTGAATAAAAATACTGAACATGCCAACACAAATAAACCTCAAGTAATCCCTGTACCTAATGTTGGAACTGATCGAGATTATAATATTATTAATATAATCTCGATTATTTCTGTTGTTTGATATTATATTATTCTATAGAATTAAAAAACTCCAGATGCTGTGATCTGTTTACTTATACACTACAGGATAATATTTCAATGGATAGTATTTCATAAATATTTGAGTTACTCAGCCATTCAGAAATAAATATTGTACCAGAGCCTAATGATGTGCCTCAATCTCTTTTGAAATGATTAACCTTTTGTTTCCGTCAATTGAAGAAAAGAAATTGAAGTTTGTAAATGATGAACCAAATAATAATAAGGACCAACTAACTAAGTAAGTTACTAATTTTAATGGAGAAAATGGTTCCAACGTTAGTAACTACGACAAATGCCAACAAATACAGACATTTACTAATAGAAATGACAAAAATAGTTCAAACACATTTGATAAAAAGAAGCATTCGAATGAGAATATTTCTAGTCCTGTTTAAATTAAATTGTAGAAACAATGAGATTTATTAAAGTTCTGGATACATAACCACTTGCTCGTCATTCATCATCATCATTACAGTCCTTCACAAGTCCACTGCTGAACATAGGCCTCCCCCAAGGAATGCCACAAAGCATGGTCCTGAGCCACCTGCATCCATCGACTTCCTGCATGACGTGGGGGTTCGCCCTACACTTCGCCTACCGGTACGATGCTGCCACTCAAGAACCTTTCTTCCCCATCGGTTGTCGGTTCTTCGAGCTAAATGGCTGACCCACTGCCACTTCAGCTTACAAATCCATTGGGCTATGTCGGTTACTCTGGTTCTACGGCGGATATCCTCATTTCTAAGTTTATCACGCAGAGAAACTCCGAGCATAGCCCTCTCCATAGCTTGCTGAGCGACCTTGAGCTTCCTCATCCGGCCAGCAAACTGCTGACCACTTGCTCAGTTGAAAATAATTGGGCTAGTCAGAAAGACAGACTAAGACTTTTGTAAAAGTTTAAATTGTTATTGTAAGTAACATTTTTAATATTATATGAATACTTAAAAATGTTCCCAAAGATCTCAAAATTCAAAGATCTGTTTAAAATTGCCCTGTCCTGACTTCTGTTAAAATAATTTAGATATTTAAGTTAAAGTGATATTAAACTACCTCAGTTAATTAACTAACTTCAAGAAAATGATTACTAAAATAAGACTGATTTAAAGTTGTTGATGACATTTTTAGCTTACCTTAAGATACTTTGCTAAGAAACGATCAGTCTGAGTAATGGAAAAAATATTTTTCTTGAATATAAAATTTTCTAATAATCAGGCTTGTTTAAAAAAATAGATTTCTTTTATTTTCATATCAATAAATATTAATATTAACGACTTTAATTTAAAAGTACTTTACAAATTGTAAGTGAGAATGTACTTTTATCAATATTCATTTATGCTCCTTAACATACATTTACTTTCATTAAATCTCGTAATTAGAATTTAGCAAAATAGTGTTATGTTCCTTAATTTCCTGTTTAGAATACTATAGCGTATTCTATATTTTGCAATATGCAAAAATCTAATTTTTTCACAAAACTTAGCAGTATTTTATCTTTTAATGATAAAAATCTACTTTCAATCCATTATTTCTTTCATCAAATAGAAAAGAACCGGCGGGTACATATTTTTTTCAAACAAATTTATTGAAAATTGGTATGACATCTTTAGACGGCATTTTCTCAAAACAAAGTTCGTGTGGCTTGACATGTTATTGCTTATCAGCATCCAATTATACTAGCTGTGCCCTGTGGTTTCACCCGCGTCATCACGTGTCGGAGGTGCGTGACATGACCTAGTTCAAGCATTTTATAATTGCAATTAAATATTTTATTTTATAGCAATGTATGGAAAAATATGCATAGTTAATGGAGTACTTTTATTTGTCGGCATATTATGTATGATGTAGAGCGTAGTTAAGTTTTATCCACTCCCCCCCCCCACGTTCCAGAAAGAGTCCCATAGCGTGGTTTTTTTCCAGTTTTAAAGAAAACCGTACACGATACATTAAAAGTGTGTAGGCATGAAATGATTCTTGAGCTATCAAACTCTTATACTTATTAATCAATTAAATTTTCAAAATACCATAGCAACGTGAAATGAAAGAGTCCAGAAATAAAGATGTAACTAATCATTGTCATAAAAGTACTCAATTAATTTTTAATTTATTTTAGCTATAATGAGCCGTGTAGTGGCGGTCAAGAATATCCACTACCCCATATTCTCCCGTGGGTGTCGTAAAAGGCGACAAAGGGAAACAGGCAGGAGATGGGCAGCAGCATCTTCCTGGTAACAGCATAAATACAATAAAAAAAAACTGCGGTTGCCAACCCGCTCGCCAAGCGTGGCAACTATGGCAATATACCCCCCATGAGCAATGACAATAATAAACGGCCCCCAGTCCCCGGCGGCCCCGCTATTCCTGGCTACGGTGGCGACCATGGTAACGGCGGGGCAGGGGGTGCTAAGAATCTCCGGTGGAGGTTCGGTTGCCACCTTAGACGACTCGACCTGGCAACGTACAACGCACGCACCCTGAGGATTGACGAGAAGATCGTGGAGCTGGAAGAAGAGATAGACAAGTTGCGCTGGCATATTATAGGATTATCCGAAGTCCGAAGAGAGGGGGAGGACACGGTAATCCTCGAATCCGGCAACTTGTTCTATCACCGGGAGGGCGACCATCTGTCCCAAGGAGGTGTCGGATTTATCGTCCACAAGTCTCTCGTTAACAACGTTGTAAAGATCGGGAGTGTGTCGACGAGGGTTGCGTACCTTATACTCAGAATCACCAAACGGTATTCGCTGAAGGTCATACAGGTTTACGCACCAACCTCGGCACACCCCGATGAGGAGGTGGAGGAAATGTATGAGGATATCTCTAGAGCCATGCATTCCTCCAAAACCCAATATACGGTGTTAATGGGAGACTTCAATGCAAAACTAGGCACAAGAGAGAACGGTGAGCTGAAAGTAGGGAAATTTGGAATAGGGCAACGGAACCCAAGGGGCCAGCAGCTGGCCGGCTTCATGGAGAAAGAGGGACTCTTTATGATGAACTCTTTCTTCAAGAAGCGGCCCCACAGGAAGTGGACCTGGTCGAGCCCCGACGGTTCGACAAAAAATGAGATTGACTTCATTATGACGACCAGACGACAACTGTTCAGTGATGTCTCAGTGATCGCGAGGGTGAAAACCGGCAGCGATCACCGAATGGTTAGAGGCACACTGAACCTAAATGTTAAGTTGGAGAGGTCTCGTCTGATGAAGTCAACGCTCCGTCCCCCTCGTGCTCTAATCCAAAGTCCCGAAACCTTTCAGCTCGAGTTACAAAACCGTTTTCAGTGCCTAGAAGACTGCAATGAAGTGGACGATATGAATGACAAGCTCGTGGAAACTGTCCATGCGGTCGGAGCTAAGTTCTGCAAGACCCACCGCAGAAGAACACAAAAACTCTCCGATCACACTCTTAATCTCATGGCTGTTAGACGGGAGATGAGGCTACATTCTTCAACAGATTTGACAGCATACAGGCAACTGAACAGACAGATCTCCAAATTCATGCGGCGAGACTTACGCAACTTCAATACAGCTCGTATTGAAGAAGCGATCGAGCGGAACCAAGGCTCCAAAGTCTTTGCCAGAGATCTGTCTGCCAGAAAGAGCCAACTGTCAAAGCTGAAGACCGAATGTGGCAGCATCGTTTCCGGGACACCTGAGATTTTGAGTGAGATTGAGAGGTTCTATGGGCAGCTGTACACGTCGTCGTTGGAGCCACACGCAAGTGTGAGTAACGATCCAAGAGCGAGTCTTATTCGACACTATTCCGAAGATATCCCGGACGTCAGTCTGAGCGAGATTAGAATGGCTCTCCAGCACCTTAAAAACGGCAAGGCCCCAGGCGAGGATGGAATTACAGCGGAGCTTCTGAAAGCGGGTGGAAGACCGGTACTTGAAGTCCTTCAGAAGCTCTTTAATTCCGTCCTCCATTGTGGCATTACACCGGAGGCGTGGAGCAGAAGTGCGGTGGTCTTGTTCTTCAAGAAAGGTGACAACGCTCTCTTGAAGAACTACAGACCGATTTCCCTTCTGAGCCGCGTCTACGTGCTGTTTTCGAGAGTCATTACGAATCGTCTCGCGCGCAGACTTGACGACTTCCAGCCTCCCGAACAAGCCGGTTTCCGAAAGGGCTTTAGCACCATAGACCACATACATACCCTACGGCAAATTGTACAGAAGTCCGAAGAGTACAATTTGCCACTATGTCTGGCGTATGTGGACTATGAGAAAGCCTTTGATTCCGTCGAAATTTGGGCGGTGCTGCAGTCCCTTCAGCGGTGCCAAGTTGACTGTCGGTATATCGAAGTGTTGAAGTGCTTGTACAGTAGGGCTACGATGGCTATCCGAGTACAGAACCAGAGTACGAAACCTATCCAATTGCAGAGAGGTGTAAGACAGGGTGACGTTATATCCCCGAAACTCTTCACCGCTGCATTGGAAGACGTTTTCAAGCTTCTGGACTGGAAAGGATACGGAATTAACATCAATGGCGAGTACATCACTCACCTTCGATTTGCCGACGATATAGTCCTCATGGCAGAATCGCTGGAGGAGCTAAGCACTATGCTCAATGACCTCAATAGTGTCTCCCAACGGATAGGTCTTAAGATGAACATGGACAAAACAAAGATTATGTTTAATGTCCATGTCACACCTATGCCGGTAGTTGTTGGGAGCACTAAGCTCGAAGTTGTTGACGAGTATGTTTACCTGGGACAAATAGTCCGACTAGGTAAGTCCAACTTCGACCAAGAGGTCAATCGACGGATTCAACTCGGCTGGGCAGCGTTCGGGAAGCTACGACACATCTTCTCGTCAGAAATACCTCAAAACCTTAAAACAAAATTGTACAACCAGTGCGTGTTGCCAGTGATGACTTACGGAACTGAGACGTGGTCCTTCACTGCTGGCCGTATGAGGAAGCTCAAGGTCGCCCAGCGAGCTATGGAGAGGGCTATGCTCGGAGTTTCTCTGCGTGATAAACTTAGGAATAAGGATATCCGCAGTAGAACCAGAGTAACCGACATAGCCCAACGGATTAGTAAGCTGAAGTGGCAGTGGGCCGGCCATATAGCTCGAAGAACCGACAACCGATGGGGAAGAAAGGTTCTCGAGTGGCAGCCTCGTACCGGTAGGCGAAGTGTAGGGCGTCCCCCCACAAGATGGAGTGACGACCTGGTAAGACATGCAGGAAGTCGATGGATGCAGGTGGCTCAGGACCGTGCTTTGTGGCATTCCTTGGGGGAGGCCTATGTTCAGCAGTGGACTTGTGAAGGGCTGTAATAATAATAATAATAATAATGATTGAACTTACCTCGCTCATAGCAGCTTTCAATACTGGCTTCTCGCAGTTCTCACCGGGCGGCTATGGTTTATGCGTCGTTCGCGCACCCAGCCAAGTATTAAATTATTTTAATTTTACATTATCTCTTAAACTATGCGTCCAAATAACATGGTAAAAGAACGAAGTTTATCTTCATAAAATTGTCTTGATGATGAAGTAACTTTCATTCGTAAGGATAAATAGGCCATGCCTAATAATAACGCTCATAAATCACTTTTAAATTTTCAATATTTTTTGTCACAAAATACCAAATTATGGCTTATGTATAAGAAATAGACATATTGTATCGCGGGCTTTTTTTAAGACGGAGTAAAGGTCTATATTTTTGTAGAACATTGTATTTACGTATCCCTAACGATAACATCAGCGTACGCGGATAAATCATTTCGGGAGTGCCTTTTCTTCTGACTTGCTTAATAAATATCCATATTTAAGGCTAGCTGAGTCATATAGTTTAATTCTAGATAGCCTATACTATTCCACATGAATCTGGCTATAATATACAAAAAGAATTTTTCAAATCGGACTAGTAGTTCCAGAGATTAGCGCGTTTAAACAAACAAAAAAACGCTTCCGCTTTATTATATTAGTATAGATTATATTACAGACGAAAATTTTAAAATTTTGTCTGTCGTCCAAAACGCATCACCTCTTTCAATTATATGAATTTCCATGCCGTCTTTTGTCTTTAGCGTCCAAATTACAAAATAGCAAAACTTTTCGTTTCGAATAAAACTCGAATAAGCGCGCGTCACCGCCCGTGCATATGTGTGTAAGCGTCGTCCTCCCGCACCGCACCGGGGAAACGTTATTCAGTGAGATGCACGATAATTCATAGTAACATGCCCGCGTAAAAAAATACTAAAAGGCCTTTGGAAGAAGGGGTTTTATGAAAAAACCACTGCATAAATCAATTACAAATAAAATTTATTAAATTGTTCGATAATTAAGCTGTGTCGGTACCGACTTTGTTTTGGAAATTTTACATTTCTTTTATTACTAATTTACGCCCAAAGTTGTGTTAAAATTGGCAATAAAAACGAATCTTTGGTAGCTCGTAACTTTTTAATAACATTTTATTTTACTATTCTCTTTCCGTACAGACAAATTGAATAATGAGACAAAACGATATCATGTTTAACTTTGGATGTACACTGTAAAACAGCGGAGTAAAACCCCTCCGAAATTTCTATGGAAATAATGTCGACTAGTGTCACCTTAACCTAATAATATGATACAGCTTACACTGCAGACGCCAGTCTGTCGCGGTTATTTGAGATCAAAATTTGTTTAAGGAATGCATTCATAAGCATGCATAAGAGGGTTCTTATTATATTAGTGTTTCTGGTTTTGTGTTATAAAAAGCGATAAACTTTGAGCTGTCTAACTTCTGATTTTCTTTTAAGGTGTTTTTACATTTTTTTAGCTACTACAAGTATTACTTTTATTCTGATTAGATAACCAGATAAAAATTTTTCGTTAAAAAGTTTAATTTTGAAAGAAATAAAAACATGATAGCTCAATTTATGATGGTATTAGTAGTTTGAACTTCGTAACCAAATACATTTGAGCTGTCTAGTATGCAACAGGCTCCTACAAGTTAACTTAAAATCCATTTTTTGACTTTTCTGAAAGTTTGAAATGAAAACTTTTCTATGCTCATCGATGCTTGATTTAGGTAAAATATTTTTTATATGCATTTACTGTTTAAATAAGTTACATAAGTATTTTACGCCTTTCAGTCTAGTTGGTATGTAATAACATACTTATATTAAGGACATACCTACCTACATTGCAAAATTCCTTTATTGTGAACCACTTTTATTGCAAAACGAAAGTATTGTATAATTGTACCTATCAAAAAACCTTTCTATCGCTGGATTTGGCTGCAAGAAATAAAATATTTGACATAAGTTAAGCTCAGATATATATAAAATGTGTCAAATATCCATCTCTAGTACGCAAGTCCAAGAATAGATAGGCATATTAAAAACGATTGCAAGTAGCGATCGCTTCTAGATAACCAATTGACCAATATAAAAGAAATCTCCCTATCGTCCTATAATTAATAATATGTAATACCTAAATGCTAGCACACTAAATACTATAATAGTTAACCTATATAGATAAGGTAAGTTTAAAAAATTATGTTATTTAATATCTTAATTAATAGCATGCATAAATACTTGATTTGAAAAAAACCCTCGGAAAGGTTCTTATTCATTCATAATTAATTCAAAAATCATGAAGACTGAACACAATGCTGTTTTCATATGGGAAAAAAATATGTTATTTGCTAGGTATGTTTGCATATCTGCGCAAGCGAGCCCTAGGGCTGGAGTCTCAATTGATCTACCATGGTAAATTCTCCCTGAATCATACAAAAAAATCCAACATCATTATGTTAGTCTACCTATTAAAGTATTGGTCTACTAAAAACTCATCAATCAAACATGCATGACAATTGCAATCATCAATAATATCGATCGAGATCAAATACAATAACATGAGCGCCGCGTCCATACGTGTTTTAGAGTAATCAGCTATCTCAGCGAGAATCACATTATTGAATCCCACACCGTCGCGCATCGTGTCTGTTAATGTAGAGCTGCTTAGTGTAACATTGCGGTGAACTGCATTGCAAGCGGACGAGTGATGCAGCAGCCCCAATATTACCGTACTGTGGTGGGGGGGCTTAGTAGCCGTGGCTTGGTCTCCCACGGTGAACAAAGAGGAACCCCTTGGTTGGCCCGAGGTGTAGGGCCGGCCCGAGGTGGCCACTCCGAGTGGGCTTGGCGAGCCCACTTCGGATGTATGTCGGTGGGCTGCGGTGAGAGGGGTGTGCGCTTCCTCTACCGCTGCAGCCGAGGTGGAGTCGCGGAGGAAGAGGACTGTTGGTATGGTGATGCGCCACTCAGTTTAGGTTAGGTTCCCCCCCCCACGGGTTCCCGCCTTGACGTGGTGGGGGGCTTAGAGTTTGCGTTCGTCTTTTAATCTCTAAAAACAAAGTAGCACCTTTAAAACCAGCTACTTTTCCACGTCTCGAATTATGTGCCGCATTGTTGGATGCAAGACTCTGCAGTAAGGTATTACAGTCACTTACATGTAATTTCAATCATTCTTACTTCTAGACAGACTCGACCATCGTCCTAGATTGGCTAAACATGTCTTCCAGCAGTCTAAAAACATTTGTTCGTAACAGAGTGAGGGAAATTCAAGACAGTACTTCTGGTAGTATGTTGAGGTACGTAACGTCGAAGGAGAACCTTGCAGACCTGGTTTCTCGGGGGGTAAAAGCTGAATTCCTCACACATACCGACATATGGTGGTCTGGGCCAAGCTTTTTACATAAAACCGAAATGGGTCAGGCCGTAGATTTTGCCACAAATAGCGCAACGGTGACGCAAAATAGTCTACGAGTCGCTCGCGCAGAGTGACGCAAAACGGTAGCGCAAAATGGTTAAGGTGCGCGTACATTGTGTGTTTTTTACTCGACTGCCAAGGAAGGGTTATGTTTTGCGCACGTATCTTTTAAGTATGTTTGTAAATTTCTTTATTGCCTCGTATAATTCCAAACGGCTAAATGGATTTCGACGATTTAGGTGTCATTAGATTCGTCTCAAAACCCAAGTGTCCTTATAATGGTAACAAAAAAAAAACAAAATGGCGGTTTTTGCGCTAAATTCGTCGTTGACTCTGCAAAGGGGGGAACCTCAACTTTTCAAAAAATTACAGGAGAGGAAGAAACACATATTATCCCCGGTTACTTTTTACTATATATAACTTTTTTTCATCAGAAAATTAATCTTATTTGTAGTTTTTCATTAAGTCCGTAAGTTAATTTTCTGATGAAAAAAAAGTTAGTAATCGAGGGATAATATATGTTTCTTCCTCTCCTTTAATTTTTCAAAAAATTGAGGTTCACCCCTTTGCGGCGTCAACGACGAATTGTAAGTCGCAAATAAATTTCTTCAACCAAATCTATCAAGTAGGTTATCAAAATGAAGGAAATTAAAAGGAGATTACAAAATTATATGAGTCATATGTTTAAATTTAATTACGAATAAATGTGCCACTAAAAAATTTAAAATAAATAATTTAAAAAATCAAAAAACCCGACTGTAAAAAATTTGCAATTTATAAACCGTAAGAAAATGATTGGGTGCCGCCTGCTACCAAATTTAATTCTATTCTCAATCTTTTTTCGGTCTTTTTAGTGCATTGGTTATAAGTTGACTTTTAGTAGTAGGGTTTCTTGATTTTTTTTACACAATATATTTTGAATGAATGCGTAATAGTAGATTAATAACTGAGGGATGAGAAGAACCCACACGCAGCCTAGATATTTTGGCGATCCAATGAAGTTAGAGCGCCAATATTTCGAGGCTGGAATGTGTTGTTTCATCCGTGTCAAACACTCTAATATTCATTTAGAAAATGAGGAAAGTAGAAAAAACACAATGTTAGAAAATATCACACATTGTAAAGTGTAGAGTCACTTAGTTCATACTAAAGTAGTAGAATTACCTAACAGTACCTACTAAGTAGTCTCAGGATTTGTGTTGTAGTTAGGTAGGTAGGTACAAAATAAATTGGTATGGTATGGTAAATGTTTTAATCACTGAATACAAAAGACTATGAAATCACATAGTGTTTTCTTAAATAAACGTTCTTCTTTCTTTAAATTCTTATCAAAAATAACAAAAATAAACTAATCTATATTACTCAGCTATATTACTCTTATCTATATTGCTCCTTTTCTTATTAATCTTTTTAATCTTAATGATATTTTATCATCCTTTTAATAATAAACCTACATCATCATTTTAATTTCAATTACATTCCTTTAATATCATTAAGAGTAATAAGGAAAATAATAATGGATTTAAGCTATATAATACTATTTTTCTTATTGCTTTTGATTATATCAAAGGAGCACCAAATATCAGTTTAAATTTTTAATCACTAAATTATCAATATACATTTGTAATCACTGAAGACAAATACTGAAATCACACTATATCTCCTCTTCTTTTCTTTAATTTTTTAACAAAAATAAACTAATAATGTCTACTAACTCTTCAAGTGTTACTCTCTGATATTACAGCCACTGCTCTTTTTCTTATTACTTTTAATGATATTAAACGAACACAAAATATAGTTACCTACTCACCAAAAAGCTCTTAAACAACACAGGGAAATATCATAATATCAAAACATTGATTTATTACAGCCGAAATAATTTATAGGAATATTTAAACTTTGGTATATTGGACACGTATTTAAATTTTTACTGTATGTTGTAATGACTAATTTCAGTGTCAAAGATTATTTGGCCCCGTCGGGAAATGTTTGGTTGGGGTAATACTTTAATCACATCATTTAACTGCATTTCACATACATCCTCAACGTTTGGATATGTGAATATTAACCCTTTAATACCTTTTGAATTTTTAACATTCCTCACAAATTTTACCGTAGGGATGTTATCTTTTATACATAAAACACGTCCTACAAAGTGCTTTAAACTTTTGTTTGTGGCGAATTTTGCCACAATCCAGTCGTCTTTTTTTAAATCAAATTTTAAACAATCTTCGCATGTGAAGTTGTCACTATAGCTACGCCCAAACGGTATGGCTGGCTCGAAGTTTTCCTTTTCTACTAGGTCTTCTAAACACGATGTCATGTATTCATTAAACGTTTCATATTCAGAATCATCGGTGTCGGCTAGGCTCAGAATATCGGAATTTTCAGAGCTGGATTCAATATATTTTCTTATCTTCTGCTTTTTTACAGTTTGCTTGATTAATTTTGACTTTTTTCTACTATTTGTATTCTTTTTACCTTTTTCTCCACAGCTTATTATTGTTTCAGTTTTTAAATTTTTCCGTTTTGTTGTAATGTTCGCTTCTTCTGACATACTTGGTTTTAATTTTTCTCTATTATATAACATTTTGGCTTTTATTCCACAACTTTTTGTTTCAGTAGTCAATTTTTTCCGTTTTCGTTTACTATGTGATTCGTTTGACGCACTTGTATCTTCATTTAATGTATTTCTTTTTCTTTGAGCATTGTTTTGTTTAACATTTATATCCTTTTTCTTTGGAACTAATTTCGTCTTTAGTGCTGATTGCGTTATAACTTCAGCCCCTGTAAGGATAGTCTTGATATCATTTTTCTTTACTTTAGAGGCGACATCTACCTTTACATTAGAAAGTATTATCAGTTTGGAGCAGCCCACAGACACCTTTGATTCAGTTGCTGATAGTTTAGAAGGTGATATCACTGGCTGTAAACATTCCGGTAAATCATTGTCATTCATCGCCTTAAACGGCAGATTTTGATTGTCACCTTTTGAAAATTTATTCAACGCGCATACGTCCGCTAAATTTGCTGTAGTATTTTTGTCAGATAAAATCGTATGATTATTGATAACTTTTATACAAAGCGTATTAAGACTATCTGGATTATTTATTATCTCTTCATTATCCTTTTCAACGTAGTTTTGCTTTTCAGCTGTATCAAGTTCTTCAAATTCTATTGAATTTAAAATTACAGAATCATTCAGTACACTAACATCAACATTTGTTTCATCTATATCAAAAATGTCCGATAAATAACTGTCCTGGGTCCAGTCAAACATTTCTTCTTCTGAAACCATTTCATTTCCTTTTATTTCTATGCTATCGTGTCTTTTCTATCTCACTTGTTTGAGTTCTCCTGTGTTTTCATCGAGCTCCAATCTTGAACCGTTTTCATATTTTCCATTTCCGTTTAGTGCAGTTTTCGTGTCAAATTCAAAACAGTGAATTTCCGGACGAAAACATTCACATTTTCCCTTTAAATTTTCGCAAAAGCAAGAGAGGATGCGGTATTTCAATATGAATTTAGAACTACTTACAATTTGGTGAATTTTTAATGTATTTTGTATAGGGGTCAGTTTGCTTATAATACTTGTGTTTAATGTTTGAATGCTTTCGGATCTTATGAAAAATATTTTTATAGATGTTGCCGTTTCCTGCAAAACATTGAACGCAGTTTGTGCATCAGGTATATCTATCCCATGCGAAACTTTGAAATCAAGAATTCTTTTAATAGTACCCCCGACGCCATCTGCGGCACCTTTTCCGTGGGATGCCTCAAAGTAAGACCAAGTAAAATTTTTAAATCCATGTTCATAGGTGTTGCGGGACATTAAAAAAAAATTTTTTTTTTGGCGGTACTGACTCGTGGGCCCATCGGAGAAAAAATGAACTGTGTCTATATTTGGATAAGTAAGCCTGATAAGCTTTAATACGGGATCTAGGTGCGCCCAAATTGCTTCCGGATTGTGAGAATTTTCAGCAGAAATTGTACAAAACGATAACGGTTTTCCATTTTCATGGTAAAGCACGCCCGTATGAAGGGTAATTTGCCTTTTCGAAGCACCGAAATGCATAGCTTGCACTTCCTCATGATGTTTACAGAGCCAGTTTTCTGAAAAATCTATGTGTATTGCACATTCGTTGTAGTCTAAACTTTCTATACAGAGCTTATACTGTTGGTACTGATGGCGCATGTTGTAAACATGTATCTTAAATTTGTTCATCTCCTTATTAAACAAATCAATCAAATCTTTTAATGTTCCCTTGTTTTCAGTTTTTGCCATTCTTTTAGTCTTTTTTCTCTCTCCTTTTTCATCATATTCGTGTTCTCTGACATTCCATGAAAACCACTTTATTTCAACATTTTCCTCTATTTTTACTTGTATATCATTATCCTTACAAACACTGCATTCGCCGTACATGCATTGTTTAAAATCAAGGTCGCAGACGAGATTGGCCAAAATTGTGTTAACATCATTTGACTGAAGAATGCCCGCCGATTTTAAAGCACTTACAATAAACTGCATATTGATATGCTTCAAGCAACCACACGTTTCTAAATCTTTTATATTTGGAGAAATAACGTAAAACGGTCGATATTTTTTAAAGGTGCTTAAACTTATTGAACCAACTTCAGACAAGTATTTTTTATGCAAGGTTTCTAATTTATCTAATAGATAACGTACTTGCATTTTAGATTTTTTGTATGTCCGGCATTCTTTCTTACCTGCGCTTGCACGGCTCACGTCATCTCTTTCGTAAAATTTCCTTATTGTCTCTACTAGATTATGGGTTTTTGTCTTTGTCTCCCTGTGTCTTTTTAAACTGTTTTTGAGACCAAGACTTTTCGTAAGGCAGGTTTTCAGTCTATATTTTTTTACCATCTGGTTATCTACAACATCTTTAAACGTATTTTTATCTTGGTTCTGACTGGTTTTAAATTTTGATTTAATAGAGTCCGTGAGAACATTGTATTCTAAAATCTTTTTTTTTATAGTTTCTTTTACCGGTGTTGCAACATTAGTCATATGTTCATTAACAAAGTTCTCTGATCTCTTATACGGAGTGTTTTCTTGTTCTTGTCCAATAGCATGGCTTTCAGTTTTAGCTTCCATCTCCTGGTTTTTATTAGCTAAATCACGGTAGTCACTTTTCAATTTACGCATTTCTCTTTTGAGAGAAATATAACCTCTTATTAATTTTTGAACATGTTCACGAAGTTGATTATTTTCACGTCTCATTTTATTCTCAATATTTCTCTGAATATTTCTAATTGCAGTCCTATTCATATAGACGTTGCTTCTCCCTTCCATCTCATTGTGTTCAGGTCTGTCTGGAACTTGTGCAGCCAAAAAGTTTTGAGTTTCCCGATTGTTTTCATTTGAAGAGTTTTCTGTATGATCCTGCGCATTGTTAGATTTTTCCCTGGATGTGATTGTGTGGACAGTTTGCCGAATACAGTTTTCATTCTGTAATAATTTTAACTTGTGTTCTTCTTCTTGTGCATCAGTTAAAGATTTTTTTTTATTTTGGTAAGCTTTGATAGCTCTGAATTTATTTTTCTTTTTCATGTCTAAATATTTTTCAGGATTGGTTCTTTTTAGTTTTTCCCTATATCTCCTTGATTTTTCTGACTGTGTCAAAGGCATCTGTAAGAAAATATTGACGTTATAGCCTACAGTAACGTATTTAAACGTACAGAAAATTAAAAATAAAATACGTACAGCATAGCCAAATAAATATCCAAATATATAATTTACACTGACCGACACATAACACTCACGAAATTCGATTTATCGGATAATTTTGACGATGCTTGCACTTATTATGACTGGATTCCATGAAGGTTGCTTCCTTTTTCGCCCGGATTGTCCGTTTTTCATCCTATACCCGTTTCACCTAAGGACCTTTTAGTAGAGTTGTACGTGAATCGGTTGACATAAAAAAACGTCGGAATTTCAACAGGGAATTCAAAAGGACAGTTATAAGCTTTATCTTGGAATCTAGTCATTTATGTAATAAGTGTTAGTGTCGTCAAAAATCCTTCGATGAATCGCAGAATATCGTGAGTGTTGTGTATCGGTCTAGTGACAACCCTAGTATACAAATTGATAATGAAGATCAAGTGCGGGTAGTTCGAAAAACTCGCACGGATAGAAGATGTTGATACCCACTTTTGCAGTCCTGAGCATAAACGTTGCGGTACGTCCGAAACATCGAGGTAAATAAATAAAACATATTTTTAAGCCATTAAGTTTCGTTTTGTTAAAAATAATGTTTAAAAATCGTGAACGTTTAAATATTTTGTATTTAAAGCTTGTACTTGTAGTGTATGTACCTATATATAATTATAATGGCGAGTGCAACAGAGATATTGAGCTGGGATAACGTTCGGTCAACCCTAGGCCACAATAGAATCATATCAAATTGCCAAATAGTAAGAGATTTCATAGGATTTTATTGACAACGTCACTTAAATGGTTCCATGGTTGCCCACGGTTGCATTTGGTTGACCTTTACTAGCAAAAGTACTGTGAGCATGCACCTTTATGCGGTAGCGCAAATCCACTGGTATCGCAAAGTGGAATAATGTCATTTTTGCGCAACCATGGCGCAAAGAAAATCCATAATAACTCGGTAAATAAGCTCTTTTTTTAAGTTAATTTAACCTGAAAAGATTACATACATCTTACTTAATAGCGGACAATAACAATAACAGCTATTATTTTAAAACTTACCTTGAAATCTCAAAAAATGCACTCCGCAAAAAATGTGACACTTTCCGATCCGAACAAAGTTGACATCAGACTAACAAAAATATGGCCGCTGCTGCCTTATTGACCATAAAGAAAGTTACTTTGGTGTTGCCACTATTCAGAATACAAACACTACCAACATTTAACGCCACAAAATGAGCCGATTACGTTGCGCAATAAAAATAGCGCAAAGAAATGGCTTTGTTCGTTTTTTCTTTTATGTAAGAAAATTAATGTATTTTCTTAGGAAACACCAAACGATATTTAAAAGGGGGCTAGGTAACTATTATATCATAGCGTCAAATCAAACAGATTACCAAAAATATGTATTTTTTAAATTTTACAGATGCTCGAAGTGCACCCCTACCGAAGCGGATTGGCGATTTTTACGAAAATTTCGTATTTTTTTATTGCAAAATATCGTATAACTTTCGAAGTTTTTGAATATATTTAAATATCTTACGTGGCCGCGGTTCACCATTTCTTCTCAAATACAATGATGTGGTCGAGAAAAATATAATTATAATTATAGTTAATAAAAAAAGTAGCGGAGAGTCAGGCTATACTTTATGTGGCAAAAATTACGGCCTGACCCAAATAACATTTCCAACACGTCCACACTCAAACATAAAATCACTTCCAGAAACATCATTAAATTTAATAACAATACACAATGCACAAAATCTCAAATTATTTAAGGTTAATCAGAATAGTTGCTTATATAAATAGATTCATCCACAATTGTAAAAATCATAATAAAAAATATTCTGATGTACTATCTTTATTAGAACTTCAAAATTCGGAAAATTGCATACTCTACATAGCACAACAAGAGATGTTCCCTGAAGAGTATAAATTAATCAAATCTGGACAATTCTTACACAAGCGTAATAAATTGACCTCATTAACGCCATTTATAGATGATAAAAACATTATGCGCGTTGGTGGACGTCTTAATAATTCACCTTATTCCTACGATGTTAAACACCCCATTATTTTATGTAGTAAAACATCATCTTACAAAAATAATTTTTTATAAGTATCACTACAAGGACATGTTACACTCAGGCCCACAGTTACTGTTATCTCAAAAACGACAAAAATATTGGCCACTTGGGGGGGAGGAACCTCGCAAAGCGCGTAGTTCGTGGTAGCGTTCGTTGCATTCGATTTAAGCCATAATCTATCCAGCCAATCATGGGTGATTTGCCAAGCGATCGAACTGAATTAGAGTTTCCTTTCCTTAATACAGGCATAGACTACGCAGGGCCAGTGCTGTTGGTTGACCGTAAAGGTAGAGGTAGCAAACTTATAAAGTCTTATATATGCATTTTTGTATGTTTCGCAGTCAAAGCTCTTCACCTTGAACTTGTCACGGACCTTACAAAGGAAGCCTTTTTGGCAGCACTCTATAGGTTAATGTCACGTCGCGGTAAGCCTCGAACTATATATTCTGATAACGGCACGACGTTTGTAGGTGCTAGCAACGACGTCAATAATTTTTTTCAATTGTATTCCAAAGATATTCAAACAGATATGTATAACAAAGAAATAGAATTTAAAACTATTCCTCCTTACTCTCCACACTTCGGCGGCTTATGGGAGGCTGGAGTAAAATCGGTTAAGTACCATCTGAGACGCATACTAACTTTAGCACATCCAACATATGAGGAGATGACAACTTTGTTGGTCCAAATAGAGGCTATTCTGAATTCCAGACCCTTAACACCTCTATCCACTGATCATTCCGACCTGTCTTGTCTAACACCTGCAGATTTCCTTATCGGACGCTCGCTTATATCACCACAATCTCTGGTCATTGACACGAAAATCAATCGACTTCAGAGATACGAAAATATCGAAAACTTGAAGCAACATTTTTGGCAGCGTTTTTCAACAGAATATGTATCTGTCAAAGCGCCTGTTAAAATTAAATAGCGAAAAAGTGTAGGCGCTTTGAATTGCAAGTCATCTGTGACAGTACAATATCGGACAATATACAATTATCTCTCTCTTGTAACGTGGCATACTAGCAGCAACATCTTGTCAATGTAAAATATTAAAATAATTAATTTATTTCATCTTTTATTTGCCACCAAATGTTAACTAAAGACATAAATTGGTGGCCCATGAGGGGAACAAATAGAAATTAGAAAACTGCAAGAATTAATCAAAAATTTTCATCGAAAACGTTGTCGGCTAAAGACGGCAGATCGTGATCGGAACATGGAAGGAAGAAGATCATGAAGTTTAAGGTGTATATGGATGGCTAATTAAATTGAAAGAGGAAACAACGAGCAGTGGCGTATTTAAAGCATCACATCGTGCAGTTTCCAACAAATTTAACAAAAGATAAGTGCCTTTCCTTTGTCCTCGAAAATCATTACTTCTTATAAAATTCATCCAAATTTACCTTAGACCTCAAAGGAATTTGTATAAATCGCCTAAATATCCTATTATTATTAGGTTTATTTAACATTAAAAGTCCAATTTTGCCAAATTTTACAAATTTCTAGAACATTTTTAATATTTGGGTAGTTCTACAAACTAAGGAATTTTTGGCGGCTCCGCCAAAATATGATAAAAAAATTGTTAATAACAATTTTTTTGTATGGAATACTATTAATTACAATTGTTTCTAAATATTCATTAAAAATAATAAAGATTCACAATTCTTTTCTGAACAAAATTACTGTTCAAAGTGCCAAATTCTCAGGATCCTGCAGTGTCCCTCGTAAAAAATTTAGTTCAAAGTGTGTCGTGATACGTTTACTTCTACATCAGGGTCTTAAAAGAATCCCAAATGAATAAGTTTACTATTTTTCCTATCTAAGTAGAACAATTACTATAGTATTTCCTTAAAAAATATTGAATAAATCTTGTTTACATTTTGTCCCCACGATTTTATATCAGTATCCTGTTCGCTGTTGAATTAGCAAATATTCACTAGACTATTTGCCGTGCGTCTTTACCGTTCTGCTAAGTCGGTAGTACCAATAAAAGAGACAAAGAATGTCATTTACCTATTTTCACCTAGCACGTTGTTTAGTGAGCAGAGTGCATTTAGGGAGTGAAATAGTGTTGTAATCAGTGGAGTTCACAGAATCCTGGTAAGATTTTTGTTACGAAATAAATAATGAATATGACTAATTTTAGCGTATTGATATGTAACATGCTAGCGCATAGGCCTGGTTTAGGTTAGGTTTTTGTTGAAATTTATAAATTGGTGTGTTTATTTTATTTTAGACAGAAATTATCAGGAGCCTGGCATCAGGATCCTATCCAATTAGTACTCAGGATAGGATAGTTTAGTCTAGTTTAGATGATGAACCTGTAGGTCCTGAGTTCCATGATCATGAACAACGTCAGCAAGTGAATTTTGAGATAAATTTTCCTCAAACATTATAACCGAAGCCAAATCCAAGTTTGAAATCAGCACGAGAACGGTCACAGAAGCAGCGTCGTAAGAAAAACCAGGAGGAAAAACAAAAATGCTCTAATAGTAAAATTGAAACAAAAACTTAGCAAATAAAAAAGAGATGCCAGAGATTGAAAAAAAACAAAAGAAACAAATGGAGCTTACGCCTAAAACCGCAATGACCAAACTTGCTGAAGATCCAACGACACGGGTAGACGTCGTCAAAAAGGCTTTATTTGGTGATATGTTGGAAAAACAAATATCAGATAATATGTCTAATCTGAAGACTCTAATAAATAAAATAAAATAGAAAATGAATCAAAAAAGCACAGACAAATAAATATGAGTTCAGTGACTGCGAGTGCCTTATATGTGGTGTTCTCTACAGTGAAATACGACAGTAAATGACTAGGTCCAGTGTCTAATATGTAATAATTGGACACAAGATGGATGTATTAAAGGTCAATCTACATTATTTACATGCCCTGGGTGTTTGGCTGATTGTGATTACAAAACATAACTTAAAAGATAGATATATTAAAATAGATTTAAGTAAAATACTAGATTGAAGTATCGTTTAGTCACAATTTGTTACAAAAACTTCATATTGTTGCCTGGAAGTGATATTTTATTATTGAGAGAGAGATTATTATTATTCTTATGTTCAATAATCACTCGATGATTAATGTTCCTGTTGAAGGCTGTTTTAGGTATAGAATTAGTATCTAAGCCAAGTTTAAAACTACTTTTTATTATTATAAAATATACTTTGATTATTACAAATTAATGTTAAGAGGCAAATTTGTGAAATAAATTTACAAATCAAATTAACAATGCCGCGCATCACGCTTTACATAATTAATTAATTTGCTTGTTTAGCGCCGACTCGAAATTACTTAGGTATACTTTCATTAGTTTTAGAACTTAGTTATTAAGGTTAATTAAAAACTCAAAATAATTACAAAAATATATACTTAGGTATACTTAAATTAGTTTAAGAACTTAGTTATTAAGGTTAAATAAAAAGGTTTATTATTTTTTGCTTTTTAGTTTTTTCGCCGGTTTAATTTTTTTGTTAAAAAGTTTTTATTTTATAATTTTTCGTGGCTATAATCTACTAATTACTACATGCTTAATTTTTGAATACTTTCAAATTAGTTACCTACCTTACTATAGCTATTAACTGTTATATAATCCTACTTTTACTATTATTTGTTGTAGAAAATAAATACTTTAAAAAAAAACAGGCTTTATATACCACCATGGGTAGGCCTCCAAAAATGCTGCTCGAATGAGAAAGAGATATTTAGAAGAATGTAATAATGAGAAAAAAAAGGTGGGAAGCAAATAGAAAGAGAATTAGATTAACACGTTAACAGGAGAGTTTAGATCATCGCGAGGAAAGACTGTAAGCATAAGAAGCAGACTAAAAGATAGCTATGGTTGTGTGAAGTGGTAGCAACTTTTCAAAGTACGAAGGGCTGACAGGTCTAAAGCTCATTCATCGTGAGGTTTTTTGTAATGTAATGTAATGTAATTATTATGTAATGTAGTAATACACAACTCAGCATTAGAATATGTGAGTAAACAATAAATCACCCCTATTTTACCACCCTTAGGGTAGACGTTTTGTTTTCAAATTTATATGGGACCAATTTCGGGGTATACCCTATCTAATAAAAAAAATATCAAAATCGGTCCACTATGTAAAAAGTTATGCGTGGTCTAACATAAAAAAATATACACGTCGACTTGAGAACCTCCGTTTTTTCGTCGGTTAAAAATTAGGTCAATTTTTTGAGTTATTCTATATATTAATATGTTATGTAGCTTACATAATTTGGGAATATGAATTACACATTTTAAAAACCAGTAACAAATTACAAAGGTGTTGTTTTCAAAATTCGTCATAAAATTATTACGTATTGTTTAATCTATAAATTGCATTCTTACATCACATTTTCTTTGTTTAAATAATTTTTATATCGTTAGTTTAAATTGAGTTTACGTTATTTTTAGATGTTTTATACGGTTTACGTAAATGTTATTAAGGTTTCAAAAGAACATAGTTTACAAGTTGTTTATTATTTTGGCCGACTATTTCAGGTTGCCAGTCGGTTCACTAAGCTGAGCTGCCATAAGTAGCAGCAGTAGCGGTAATACCTGCTTCCCAAAGTTTCGTCGGAGTGAGGAGCGTGAGATAAAATTATTTTATATTTGTTTTTTAACACAACGTAACTTATTTTTTCTAATTCAAACCTTTCAATTTAACTCACAATGCCTGGCACAAATTGTATCCGATAAACAGCGCTTAAAAGAATTATTGACCAAACGTATCTCCATTAAAGGGCAGATAACTAAATTCAAAAATTACGTACATACCTTAAAAGATGAACATGAGTTGCATAAATTGCAAATTGCTGAATTAACACTAAAATTAGGAAAATACAAAAGAATTGTTAGTTAAGTTCGATGATCTGCAAAATGAATCGATGATCTGAAATGTCAAATCGAGGTTCTTAATAAAGACAATGTCTCTCTACCCGATTTGGTGTTCGCGCGCGCGTAAAATGGTGTGCTAAATAATCGGCATTGGTAAAGTCTCGAATCCATTAACTGTCAAAAGGTTAAAGTTCGAGCACTATTAGATTGCGGTAGTCAATCTTCATTTATAAGTAAGTTCTTAAAGGACAAATTGTCTCTAAATACTAGCCAGATTAACCAACTAAAGGTAATCGGCATTCGTAAAGTCTCGAATCCATTAACTGTCAAAAGGTTAAGTTCGAGCACTATTGGATTGCGGTAGTCAATCTTCATTTATAAGAGAGTTCTTAAAAGACAAATGGTCTCTAAATACTAGCCAGATTAACCCACTAAAGGTAATCGGCATTCGTAAAGTCTCGAATCCATTAACTGTCAAAACGTTAAAGTTCGAGCACTATTAGATTGCGGTAGTCAATCTTCATTTATAGGTAAGTTCTTAAAAGACAAATTGTCTCTAAATACTAGCCAGATTAACCCACTAAAGGTAATCGGCATTGGTAACAATTGCACAAACAGCGCTGTGAAGAGATGTCAGCCTAAAATAAGTTCACTAAATAGCAATTTTCATACATATTTATCTTGTTATGTAATGGATGAATTAACTGCTCATTTAACTAAATTTACCTTAAGCACGCAATATCTTAAGTTGCCTAAAGATGTGCAGTTAGCTGACCCTCAATTTAGTCAGCCTGCTCGTATTGATATGTTGATTGGAGCCGATTTGTTTTGGGATATTTTAAAACCCGAACAGCGGTCTCTAGGTTCAAATAATCCTAAATTAATAAATTCTGAATTTGGCTGGTTGATTGCCGGTCCTATTAATGCGTCATTATATAATAGTAAATTAAACAAGCAAAGTTCAATAAGTAAAATTAATTGTAATCATAATGTTTCGGATAATTATTCATTAGAAAATATTAACAATAATTTGACAAAGTTTTGGAACTTAAAAGAAATTCCTAAAAGGACAGGAGTGAGAAGGATAAAATTTACGAAAATCGTTTCTTATAACAAATATGAAGCCATTATGAGTTAGGTAGAATTTTAGTGAAATTGCCTATAATAATTAATTCACCCAACTGTTTAGGGTATACTCACGATCTGACTAAAAGACCAATTAATATAGTTTTCACAGAATACAAAAAATATTTAAATAAATTGAAGGGCACAGGGAAAAAAGGAGCTCATTGACAAATTTACGTTTTTGGAATGAACTATACCATTTTACTTCGTTTTCTATGGCCAATCAGAGCACGTTGTTTTGAAAACGATAAAAGGCGCTGATTTTGTATAAAGTGAATTTAAAAAAAATGTACTTTAGGATAAAACGCGCTCATTGCATTCTATACCGTGTAAAAAGGTGCCCATTGTCTATGAAACCACGCTAGAACGGGCTGATCGCAGCGATTGTAACAGAAAACGCGCTCATAGTCGGCCATCTGTATTATTTTGTCATACAAATGACAGCTACCAGATAAGCTTCCTTGCATAAATTTTACGACTCCTTTAGTGTACGTTAGGTTTTTAAAAGTTTTTGCTTATTTATCTCAAAATGGACAGTAATACGTAGGACACTCAATAAGTTTTAAGATATACGAAATGTATTCTAGATATTATTAATATTTATTTTACATCTTTTCAAAATATTTTCCATCATGCTCTATACAAAGTTCCATTCGCCTAAGTCAACTCTGAAAACACTTTTGTCAGTCTTGATCTGACAGGTCGGAAATCGCTTCTCCGTAGGCGTAGCTGCCTGTGGCTGGCTTCAACACCAGATTCCTCAATAAATGCTTTTGTTCTAAGGGAGGTATGTGAAGAGGCGTTATCGTGATGCAGCATGATTCCCCGAAGCCCAGTCTTAGGTCTTCTCTCCCGCATAGCTCGTAAAGCTTTGGGTAGTGCAACTGTAGCATACCATTCAGAGTTGACTGACCTACAATTTTCCAGCATTGACGTCGACAAATGTCCGCTCCGCGAAAAAAAACTAGCCACCATTTTTTTGCCGACGTTGCGAGGTCTTTGCAGTATTGTCAGTAACTGTCCTTCTGAGTAGACCTATACAGATGATTGCCTTTTATTTTCCGGATCATATTGATAGATACATGTCTCGTCACCAGTAACGATTTCTGAAACACGCCTAGATGTCCCGTTTTCAAAACGTAGACGCATTTCATGGCACCAATAGACAGGAGTCTGTTTTTCGCTTTCGGAGAGCAAACGAGGGATCCATCGACAACAAAGCTTCCTCACTTCAAGATGGTATGAATGCTACCCGAACTAATGCCTACAATCTTTTCGATGTCCGTATATGTGATTTGTGGGTCTTCTCGCACCAACATTTAAGTAGTTCATACATTTTCTGCCGTTACTGTTGTTTGTAGGGCCCCGGTTCTTTTTTCATCTTTAAAATTAATTTTACCCGAATATATTAAATTACCCAACAAATTAATTTCATGCTAATTAACATGTATTTTATTTCATTAGTGTGTTTATGTAATTAGACATTGTTTATGATCACCAATTAATATGTAAAATGTAAAGAGGAGATCATTGTGAAAATGAGCACCTCCTTGCCTTTTACATTTGGGAGTTAGGTAATTAAATTACAAACTATTGTTTATTTACCAACCCAATCTTTTAAAATAACAATATATTATGTTAAATATACACTGTTGCTTTTTTATATGGGTACAAATCATATTCCAGTAGAGTTGTAAGTGTAGAAATTGAAATTTTAGGTTTAATTCTTTAATTACTCGAAACAATGAGAATGTTAATGAGCTCCTTCTTTTCCTGTGCCCTTCAATTATAATTTAAAAATTAATGAAACAATTAAATAAAACTTATTCGTTAATATCAAGCTTGTTAAACTGAGATAAATTTAATGTGACAATGGTCGAAATTTTATCGCCGCGGCTAAAGAAGTAGGAGCTTCTTTTTAAAGATCAACTGTGAACCTTTATCTGATTTTGCAAGTCAAGAAGGCATCAAATTTTCATTTATACCAACCCTCGCTCCTCTCTTCGGCGGCATTTGGGAAGCTGCAAATCAAATCAGCAAAACACTATTTAAAACGAGTCATGGGTAACAGCCATTTAACATTTGAGGAAATGTGTACATTGTTTGCGCAAATAGAGGCGATACTTAATAGTCGTCCTTTGTGTCCCTTATCATCCTCTCCTAATGATCTCCTATGCCTTACTCTAGGGCACTTTATTATAGGAAGACCTCTCACTGCCTTGCCAGCTCCAAATTACATTAACACCAAGGAAACAAGCTTACAACGTTATGCTCGCCTTGAAAGACTCCGTCAAGACTTCTGGCAAAGATGGCAAAAGGAATACATATCTGAGCTTCAACAGAGATCTAAGTGGAGGACTAACACACAAACCTTAAAGGTTGACGACTTGGTATTGCTTCAAGAGGATCATGTCCCTCCACTATGTTGAAGCCTTAGTCGAGTGGTGCGCTTGTTCCCTGGACCGGATGGTGTATCAAGGGTTGCGGACATCAGAACAACAAAGGGATATGTGCGACGACCCTTAGTCAAACTTTGTCCTCTTACTTCATACGAGGAAAACATTGGTTGAAAGTGTTCTTTCAACGGGCGGAAGTATGTCAAAGCGCCTGTTAAAATTAAATAGCGAAAGAGTGTAGGCGCTTTGAATTGCAAGTCATCTGTGACAGTACAATATCGGACAATACAATTATCTCTCTCTTGTAACGTGTCATACTAGCAGCAAAATCTTGACAATGTAAAATATTAAAATAATTAGTTTATTTCATCTTTTATTTGCCACCAAATGTTAACTAAAGACAGTATCACTTCTCCAACAAAAAATAAAATGGAATTATTCATCTGGTGACCTGCAACAGGGATCGTTGGCCTTAGTGAAAGACAAGAACCGACCACCACTGCTTTGGCTTCTCGGCAGAGTTTTAACAGTGGTAGAGCCAGGTGGCAGCTTTTGCTGTCGCATGGATGGGCCGGCTCGAACCAGGGTGGTACCACGACCTCACAGAACACCAGCGTGAAGTAGAGGTTTACCTCTGCGTTTCGCTTGGTGAGTGCAGGTGGCCGGAGGCCCCTTTTACTGGAAATGAGGCATTCCATCCTAGTCCTCACGGGTGAAAACGCATCTGCATTTTGATCTCCAACAGAGGATAGATGTAGATGTCTATGGGCCGCAGCAACCACTTACCATCAGGTGGACTGTGTGCTCGTTTTTCACCCTTATCCTATATAAAAAAAAGACTGGTGAAGATGCATCCAGGACGAGAAACGTCACCCGTGTAACAGACATATTGACCAAGAAAGGTGTTATCCAGCGGTTCTACAACAACATAATATGTCTTCTACCGGTCAACACTTCGTCATATTGAAGTGAAATACTTCAACCCGGGCAGCATGTTGCGGCACCACCGACTAATAATCAGCGGTATAAAACAAGGCGCCAAGGGGCGCCCAGCGGCAATCTTCTTTTAAAAGGTTACCATTGTACCAGACATTAGCAAATCATTATATCATTTTTACCAGCGACCCGCCTCCACGGCCTCCAACTCCAACTGCGTATCGAAGTCCGATACGCGAAGGCCATGGGGCCAGGAGAAACTAGCACTCAGAAGCACCGGCCTTCCTGACCCCAGCGGCGGATCTGGTCTATGGCTCCGCCGCCAACCAAGATTCGGCTGCGGAGGGTAGGATGAGTGGCGCCTCGCAATACCGACACTCCTCTCCCCCCGCAGCCCCACCACCACCGCATCAACGGTGCGGCCACGTCTGAGTCGCGGAGGATAATGCGAGTGGCGCATCGCCATACCAACACTCCTCTTCCTCCGCGATTCCACCTCGGCTGCAGCGGTAGAGGGAGCGGACACCCCTCTCACCGAAGCCCTCCGACACACATCCGAAGTGGGCTCGCCAAGCCCACTCGGAGTGGCAACCTCGGGCTGGCCCTACACCACGGGCCAGCCAAGGGGTTCCTCTTTGTTCACCGTGGGTGACCAAGCTACGGCTACTAAGCCCCCCCCCCCCCCACCACGTCAAGGCGGGAACCCGTTCGGAGGGGAACCTAACCTTTTTTTTTTACGGGGGGAAATCCTCATGGACTACCTCCGCCTGGGGAAAGGCGGAGGGGCGTGCCGGGCTCTTACCGGATAAAACCACCCCGGTGTCTCCTCGCACGTGCGCGTGGGGCCACGGGAATCCAAATTCTTCCGCAGCCCCACACTAGTGCTGGCCGGTCAGTCCGGGCCTCGTCTCCTGCACGGGGTAGTGAGGTGTTCAACTACCCCGTGTATCGCCTCAGGGGCGCGCGCCTCCGCCTCGGGTCCATCGAAAAGGGGTGGCGGGGGCTTCCTCAAGTCCCTCGCCCCTGGACCCATTCATGGGGGCCGGAAAAGGGCGTTGTCCGTCCTTCTCCTGCGCCCGGTGCGCCTTCTGCGGCCGGGGAAGGGAGTCGAGATCTCCCTTTCCCGTGCCGCAGTTTCCTTCTGCGACATCACGTCCTCGCAGAAGGACACCACCGCGTCCCACGACTCTGCGCTATCGACCATCTTCCGCACTAAGGCCGGCAGCGACAGATCGCCTCCTACTTTATTTTTGAGGACACGGCGCTGCTCCTCCCAAGCTACACACTCAGCGAGCGTGTGTTGCGCCGTGTCCTCCCCGCAATGGACGCAGTGGTGGCACCGAGCATCCGGCTCCCTGTCTATGCGGCACAGGTACTTGCCGAAGCAGCCATGCCCCGACAGCACCTGTGTCACCCTAAACGACAGGGAGCCGTGCCTTCTCCCGAGCCAGTCGTAGAGTACTGGCCGGATCGCCTCGACTGTAGCGTTGCCGGCGGTAGGGCGCAGAAGCCTTTGCCGCCATTACGCCACCAAGATCTGACGGAGCTACTCTCGGCGCAGCGCGATCTGCCACTGCACCGGCCTCGAGCCCCGTGCCCGCTCTTCCTCGCGCCATCGATATAATGACGCGAGTACTTTCGCCTCTAGGTCCCAGGGCGGGGATCCGGCCAGGACGCAAGCCGCCTCGTAGGAAATCGTGCGATACCCGCGGACGACTCTGACGGCCATCGCCCTCTGCGGTTTGCGCAGAATGGCGAGAGTGCTGGCCGTCATGTCCATCGCCCACACAGGGGCCCCATACAGGGCCATGGACCGCACGATTCCCACGTACAACCGCCTACAGGCGGCGCTCGGGCCCCCCAAGTTGGGAAGCAACGTTGATAGCGCGCCCGCTGCACCCATCAGCTTGGGCGCCAGCCACCGGAAGTAGGGTCCGAATTCCCATCGGCTGTCGAGCACCAATCCCAGATACTTCGTGGTGGACTCGACAGCTATCCGGGCCCCGCTGACCACGATGTGTGATCCCGGCGGCGGCGCGCGTCGAGGGCCATGGAACACCATGGCCTCCGACTTGTTTAGGGCCACCTTCAGGCCCAGGTGCCGGATGCGGTTCACCACTTGTGACACCGCAGCCGTGGCAACCAACGCTGCTTCCCTGTGCGAGCTCCCACGGGCAGTGACGAGCGTGTCGTCCGCATAACACGTCAAGTCGGAGCCCGACGGGAGTTCACCTCTCAGCACCCAGTCGTAGCAGATGTTCCACAGAAGCGGTCCCAAGACCGATCCCTGCGGAACACCGCACGACATAACGCGCCGACCTGCGCCGTCACGTCCCCGATACGTAACGCATCTCTCCTCAAGGTAAGCCCCTATTGTGCGGCGGAGGTAGGGAGGCACGCGATGGTAATTCAGCGCCTCCCGGATACAACTCCAGGGTAGGGTGTTGAAGGCGTTGGAGATGTCTAAAGACACCGCCAGCACCACCCCACCCCGGGACACTGTCTCCTCCGCCAGGACCCTCACGCGCGTAATAGCGTCTATGGTGGAGCGCCCGCGTCGAAAACCAAACTGGTTCTCATCCAGGTCCGGCCCCTCTCTGCACAAGTGGCTGATGAGGCGATCTGCGATGATACGCTCAAAAAGTTTGCCCGCCTCGTCGAGCAGCACTATGGGCCGGTACGCTGACGGTGAGCCCGCGGGGCGCCCCTCCTTCCTGAGCAGGACCAGCCTCCCCTCCTTCCACACACTGGGAAACTGACCCTGCTCGAAACATGCCGTGAATAGCCCCTTAGCTGGGGCTCTAGCTCCTTCAGAGCCAGAACGAGAGCTCGACCAAGAACTCCGTCGGGTCCGGGCGCTGTGTTCTTAGCCCGAAGTCGCGACACGGCCGCTCTCGTCTCTGCTTGCCTTACCTCGGGGACTTCGGTGCTTTCCTCTTCTGGAGAGTCTGTGGCTGAGGGCGAAGCCATCGCCGGGGGAACGTGTCCCTCTCGCTCAGGGAAGAGAGCCGATACCACCGCCTCTAGCAACTGGGGTTGCATCGTTTGTGTTAGTGGAGGCGCCCAGGGACGCAACTTGTCCCGTACCCAACGGTAGGGGCGCCCCCACGGATCCCGATCTAGGGACCCTATCAGCTCCTCCCTGGCACGCGACTTTGAGTCGCCAATGGCCAGCCACAGTCTCCTTAGACGCGCGGTATATCTCATAAAGCGCGTCCTCCTCGGCGGAATCCCGTCGACGCCGCCTCCGGTATCGGGTGTACCGGCGACGAGCCGCAACGCACGCTATGCGCAATTGCGCGGTCTCGGCGGTCCACCAGTACAGTACAATGTAGTCAGGGCGTTGCCCAACACTGCTCCGGGACTGGACGGGATTAGTGCAAAAGTGCTTAAGAATGTATGGAGAGCTGCACCCAGGGAATTCCACTGGGTGTATAGCAAGTGTGTGGAAGAGGGAGTTTTCCCGGATGTTTGGAAGAATGGAAGGCTGGTGGTGATTCCGAAAGGAAATGGCAGGTCATTGACTGACCCCAAGGCGTATCGCCCGATTACGCTCCTTCCCATTTTTGGGAAAACATTGGAACGGGTCTTGCTCAGATGTGCCCCGAGCTTAATGAGGGGCATTTCAGACTACCAGCACGGGTTTTCGCCAGGCCGGTCCACTGTCACGGCGCTGCAAGACGTGCTTCGTACTGCGAGCGAGTCGCAGCGCAAGTTTTTAGATATATCGGGGGCATTTGACAATGCATGGTGGCCGATGATACTATTGAAGGCCAAACAGGGCGGGATCTCACCCAACATCTATCGAATGTTGGTAGATTATTTTACCAACAGATGGGTGGTAAAATAATCTACCAACATTCTGATGGTGGGCATCTTTGCTGGCGAATGTGTTGAATGGAAACGCTTAACCATGGGCTGCCCGCAGGGATCGGTCCTAGGACCGACCCTATGGAATCTACTGCTGGATGATTTGTTGAGGCTGCCGTTCCCCGCCAATGCGAAGATGATTGCGTATGCAGATGACGTAACGCTCTTGATTGAGGCGAAATCTACGGCTGATATAGAAGCTACGGCTAAGTCTGCACTGGAGTTGGTTGAGTCCTGGGGGGAAAGGAACCGTCTCTCCTTTTCCTCCGCAAAGTCATGTACAATGACTCTTAGGGGCAGATTCTTGCGACCACCTGTAATGAGGATGGGAAGCGACTCTATAAAAAGCGTAGAGTCGACTAAGGTATTGGGCGTTACGCTAGATAATAGTCAGTCCTTCTTTAAGCATGCGAAGCACATGGGAGACAGGGCCGGGAGATGCTTCGGTAAGATGTCGCGGGTGTCAGCGTCCTCCTGGGGCATTCGTTACCCGGCCCTTCGCGTTTTGTATAACGGAACATTTGCTCCTATAGTAACTTATGCAGCGGCTGTCTGGGTCAATCGAGCAGGGAATTACACGGTGCGCACCTCACTGCTCAGATCACAGAAATCCTCACTTGTTTTGTTGACTAAGAGCTACAGGACGATCAGCACTGCGGCGCTTCCGGTGTTAGCCGGCGTCCTTCCGGCTGACCTGGAGGTGACGCGTGCTGGTAGGATTGATCTTGCACGTACGGAAGCGAGAAATGGGGAGTTGAGCAGGCGTAAGCGCGAAGTTTGGGTGGATGTCATGAATGTATGGCAAGAGAGATGGAAGAATGAGACGAATGGTAGGGAATTATTCTGCTTCTTCCCGGACGTGTCGGCGCGGCTCAATGCAAATTGGGTCGTGCCGGATTATCAAGTGTCGCAGATACTCAGTGGGCATGGATGTTTTCGAAAGAGACTGCATGATATGAAATTGGTTGAATCTGGTATGTGTAAATGCGGTGCTGCCTATGAGGATAGGCATCACGTGCTATGGGAGTGCGAGTTGTATGATGACCTGAGATGTAAGATGATGGACGGAATAGTACGCAGAGGGGTGGGTCCGGTTTACTACCCGGACCTCGTGGACGGTAGGGAGAGCTTTGGCCGGCTGCAGGAGTTTGCGCATGGTTGGCATGCGCGAAGAAGTGCGATGGCGAAGAACCAAGGAAGGATTCTGCCCGGAACCGAAGGCGTTGTGTGTTAGTCCAGCCTAGAAAGGGAGAGTGACACTACGGGACAAGGAGTAGAATAAATAACTTGTAGAGAGTCAAGAAAGTGCACGCGGGAAAGAGCCCTGAGCAAGTACCGCGTGCACCTCTCGAGATTCGGCCCGTATAACCGTAAGGTTGGTGGGGCCATGGGAGGTGGAGGTCCACCAGTACACCTGGCGCTTTGCGGACCGTTGGCGGACACGGGGCATGGACGCGTCGCAGATCTGCGTCATCGCCCCGCGAAACCATAGCGCCACCGCTTCGACGTCGACGGGGCCGTCCGTCGTCGACTCCCAGATCCAGGACTGGACTAAGGCTGCTTCCTCGAGTAGTTGCCTGTCGATGCGCTTAAGCGCCCAACGCGGGCCGTCGTTAATCGGGGTTGTTGGCTGGCGGCCGCTCGCAGTCTGGGCGGAGACGTCGAACCGGATATATCGATGGTCCGACAGCGTCTCCACCTCTGCGGCGACACGCCAGTCGCGGACTCGGCTGGCGACAGAGGGGCTAGCAAACGAGACTTCCACTATCGACCCACCCCGCTGCCGCACGCACGTGTATTCCGAACCCCGATTCAGGACGACCAGACCAGTCGTCACCGTCCACTCTTCTAGCACCTCGCCCCGAGTGTCAGTGACCGGAGATCCCCACGCCGATGACTTGGCGTTGAGATCCCCGAGCACCAGAATGGGACGAGGGTGATAGCGGCCTACGATGGCGCCCAACTCGACAAGGAAACCCTCAAAGTCGGCGAGACTCTTGTTGGGGGAGAAATACGCCCCTACAATAACGATGCCGCCCGAGACCGCAGCAACCCAGCCGCGGCCCCGAGACGGGTCGATCAGAGTCTCGCCAATAATGGCCACCAAACCGTCAGCGCATCCCAACCAGTTGTCACGGGCGGGAACGAAGTACGGTTCGGCGACCACAGCCACGTGAATCGACCACTCTGCCATGTTCTGGAGTAGGAGATCCTGAGCTCTGGCACAGTGGTTGATGTTGCCCTGGAGAAAATGGAGTTGTACCGTTACTGACATTCCATTCCCTCGGCAACGGTCCTGGGCCGGGAGTCGGCCGCGGAGCTGCTAGCCTGCGGGGGCAGCGAGGTTAACCCGGCAGGCTTAGTGCTCCTCTTCTTTTTCTTTTCGGCCTTGTTGGCAGGCGCCCCACAGGCCCCTCCGCCTACTCTGTGCTTTGCAGGCCTTCCCGCAGCATAACAAAGGCTGCAGTTGAACGCCGCGATGCACAGGGCCGCCTTGTGGCCAGGCTGACCGCAGCGATAACAGAGGTCACTACGGTCAACCTCGGCGGTGCACTTCGCCCGGACGTGCCCTTTTTCCAGGCACCGGAAGCACTGCAAAGCCCGGGGCTGTAGAAGCTTGTTCCTTGCCGCCACCCAGCCTACCAGCAATCTGCCGCTATTAGCGATTTTATTCGCCGACGCCACAGGGCACCGAACCCAGACCGCGCCGAGTCCGGTGGCGTCGGTGCGTATATCGCCAGCCCGCACCTTGTCCGGCGGACACTCTCCGCTTCTGGCAACGGCCGCCACCACCTCCTCAGAGGTCACGGAGTCGTCCAGGCCAGCAATCCGCACCTCTGCGGTTTTCATTGGTCTGGAGACCCGGACGTCCTCAGGGTTGAGGACTTCCCTCATCTTGGCGGCCAGTGCGTCCGCCTTTTCGGCACTGCCGCTCACAGTACCGGCCACCTCGAATAGCCGCGCACCCGTGGCAGCCTGCCTGAGGGTGACGGACTGAAGGCCAAGATCTGATAATTTGATCTTGGCCTTGGCCTCAGCGATGACCGACTGGTACGTCACGCCACGCTCCACAGCTCCGGGCTGCAACGTAAGCGTCACAGCATTGGACCGCGGAACATGCACAGCCGGTCTCTTGCGACCGGTTCCACCTGGGGCGCATGCAGCTGCTGCGGCCTTCTTGGCGGCTTTGCGGGCCTTCTTGCGGCCCACGACTTTCGCCCAGGTTTCAACCTTAGACCCGGCAGTCGTGGGCTGTTTGCTCGGAGGAGCTCCCTCCGCGGGCTTTTTCTTACCCTCCGCAGGCTTCCCCTTTGGAGGCGCAAGTCTCGGCGGCTCCTCAGTCCTCCGCGCGTCAGCCGCTAAAGGCGGACGGAGGATTTCCGCCGGGAGACGCCGAGTAATTGCCTCCAGCCGAGCGTTAACCATGCTCCCGCACTGGAGCATGCAGAGCCGGACAATGCGCTCGACCTCTTCGTCGGTACAAGGGCTTGCCGGTCGCGGTGCGGGAGTCGGGTCCACTACAGGTGCGGCATCGGTGGACGTGTGTTGCTGCTGCTACTCGCTTAGCGCAGCAACTTGCCGCCGGAGGTCCTCCAGGTCATTTCTGAGGCGGCTGTTTTCCTCCTGTAACTTTGCTACCTCATCAGACGCCGTCCTGTTGAGGAGGATGCCAACCGCCTCTCTGATATCCGCGGCAGCCTCCTTTAAGCCACGGGTGAACGTGCCCTTCAGGCTGCCTGACTTGGTGGCAACCTTCAGGACTAAGTCCACCCCATCCAGAGCTAGCTGGCTTAAGGCCACCGCAGATGGCTCTCCCCTTCCGCCGCAAGAGCAGCTCGTCGCTCGCGAGCACGTCGGGCCATTTCCGACACTTCGTCGGCAGCGACGGCTTTGCGCTGCTCCCTCTTGGCGGCATTGAGCTCCGCCTTTGAGCTCCCTAGCGAGGCACAGCTTTCACCGCCATCGCCAGGTTCCTCCGTAGTGAACCCCATGTCACTCTCTGCTTCACTAGCCGCCGAGGTATTGGAGCACACGAACCGTCCGTGCTTATCCCTCCGCGGCTGCGAAGCACTCGCCCCTCTCGATGCCTGCTGACCCCTCCCCGAAGTCGGCAACTTGGGGGCCGGCAGTCCTTCTTCTCTGACGATCGGCACACTGGACGTTTCCTAGCGGAAGACGTCCCACGCGACCGATTTCCGACGCTCCCAGTATCAGATCCTGCCTGTTTTTCTACCTCTACTGTTTTTTTCAAGTATTTTTCTTTTTCCATTTTGTATCCCACGAGTGTGGAGGAAATAACGGTCCATCCGAAGAGCGCCTCCTTTGCCCGGATAAGCCTATGCGTAACCCTTCAAGGGTTTCGGCCGGTACCCCGACGAGGGCAACGCTAACGACTGAACATTTACTCATCAGCCATGCAGCTCCTCACGGCGTGCCACGCTTGAGCTTCGGGTGATTTTTTAAAGAGGTTATCATCCTCGCGACTCCAGGCGATTAAGCCAAGAGCCCTCGGCCCCTTAGGCGCCGCGAGACGTGATCCACGACACGCCAGAGGGATTCCGAGGTTCGAATGGTGGCAGAGTCGATACGAGTTCTTCCCATGCCTGCCCATAGACCGGGTGAGGGAACACTGAGCCCATTCAGTTTCCTTTTTTGCAGGGTGTGGTCCCTGAAAATCCCGCCATTACGGATTACCCGGCGTCGGCAAAAGCCGAGTGCACCTGGCACCTCACCGCGCATGTCACATTCTCTGTTCCTCTCAACGGAGAGGATACAGGAAGCAACTAATAGGCCCTCCACTATCCAAACGAGCCTTCACCCAGCCAGTTTTGGTCCGCGACGGTTTCCCCCTACCACCCATATCTGAGTGGCGTTCCCCTATCCGCCACCTGGGGACGCGCCCGATGGGAGCTCTGGCATTTCCACACGGGAGGGGAATCTAATCTAACCTAACCTTTATTATTTACGGGGGGAAATCCTCATGGACTACCTCCGCCTGGGGAAAGGCGGAGGGGCATCCCGGACTCTCACCGGCTAAAACAACCCCGGTTCCTCCTCGCACGTGCGCGCGGGGCCGCGGTAATCCAAATTCTCCCGCAGCCCCACAATAGTGCTGGCCCGGTCTGTCCGGGCCTCGGCTCCTGCACGGGGTAGTGAGGTGTTCAACTAAACCCTCCACGGCCTCCAACTCCAACGGCGTATCGGACCCCCCCCCCCATCCGATATGCGGAGGCCATGGGGCCAGGAAAATCGAGCGCTTAGTAGCGCCCGCGTTCCCGACCCCAGCGGTGGATCTGGTCTCTGGCTCGGCCGCCAACCAAGTTTCGGCCGCGGAGGGTAGGGAGAACGGCGCCTCGCAATACCGACACACTCCTCTCCCGCCGCGGCCCCACCACCACCGCATCAACGGTGCGGCCCCGTTTGAGTCGCGGAGGATAGGGCGAGTGGCGCATCGCAATACCAACACTCCTCTTCCTCCGCGACTCCACCTCGGCTGCAGCGGTAGACGGAGCGGACATCCCTCTCACTGTAGCCCACCGACACATATCCGAAGTGGGCTTGTCAAGCCCACTCGGAGAGGCCACCTCGGGCCGGCCCTACACCACGGGCCAGCCAAGGGGTTCCTCTTTGTTAATCGCGGGAGATCAAGCCACGGCTACTAAGCCCCCCCGCCACGACAAGGCGGGAAACCCGTTCGGGGGGGAACCCAACCTAACCTAAACTGACCTTTTTTTAACATGGGGAAATGCGAACGTATACCCGCCTCGTGGGGGCAAGGACGGGTTATGTCCAAATTCAAATTCCAATCAAGAATCGAATTCTTTCGCAGCCCCACACTAGTGCTGGCCTGGTCTGTCTAGGCCTCGTCTCTTGCACGGGGTAGTGAGGTGTTCAATTAGTTCGCCTCAGGGACGCGCGCCGACACCCGCGCGCGCTTCCGCCTCGGGCCCATCGAATAGGAAGGGCGGAGGCTGATGGGAATTTAGTTATTTATAAATAATAAAACTGTAGATCGGGTGAAAAATGCGTGTGCTCCGTGTAATAATTCTCTTGTCCAGTAATGACATTAGTGACATTGACAGATAAAATTAGACAATTAATATTTTTGAAATAGCTTCTGAGCTTTTGTCCTATACAGATAAAAACTTAATGTTGTGTTGCCAACATATTGGCGGGGCAACTGGAAGATTAAAATGATAAGTACTTATTATTAAAGTATACAAACATTGAAACACCCTATTAATTCACATAGACAATATAGGTAATAAAGTTATTAGTATTAACAAAAAGACAATAAACAACAATTGTTATCTTATTGACATTAACTAAATTAACAAACTTATTTAAGTAACTAAGTACTAAACAATGTAACGGATAGGTACAACATTTGTTTTGTTTATAAGACAAAAACGTTATCATTATTATTATTAAACTAAATGAACTTAAACTAATTATATTAATTACATAATAAACAAATTTTTGTTTATAAGACAATCATTATTAACCAGCACCACTACATTCCAGCGGTAGAACAGAAAATTTCATTACAGCTCTTTTATGTGTGTGGCCGTTAGCAGTTTTGACTTCAACTACTCTCACTTTTCCATCTTTACCAGGGTAAATATTTATGACTCTGGCTAGGGGCCAGTATAGTGGTGACAAATTGTCATCCCTTATGATCACCAATGCTCCTACCTTTACATTAGGTTGAATGTCTTGCCACTTAGGGCGAGATTGTAACAAATTTAAATAATGTTTACTCCAAATATTCCAGAACAACATTTTTATTTCATTACAAGTTTTCCAAAATTGAGATTGTTTTATTATGTTTACATTAGGCTCAGGATAAGTATTTAAAGCAGTTCCTTTTAAGAAATGACCTGGAGTAATACAAGTATAATCATTTGTATAATTGGATAATGGCATGAGAGGTCTGCTGTTTAAACTAGACTCAATTTGGCATATGACTGTATACAGTTCTTCATAAGTAAGAATAGACTTTAATAACACTCTCTTTAAGTGGTACTTTACACTTTTGACGCCAGCTTCTGCCAATCCAGCGAAGACTGGTGAATAGCAAGGTAAAAAATGAAAATTAATCCTCTTTTGAGCTGAATATTGACACACCTGTCTTTGGTGACTGGCGAGTTGTGAAAGTTACGTAGTTCGTTTAATTGGTTCTTTGCGCACTTGAAGGTTGAAGCGTTGTCGCTATATATGTCCGTGGGCAATACACGACGCGATATAAATCTATTTAGGCAGGCTATAAAGGTTTCTGTTTTTAAATCAGTGGCTAGCTCCAAGTGAATAGCTTTTGTTACAAAGCACACAAACAGGCAAATATAACCTTTTGAAATTATAGGTTTTCTGATCCTGGCTATTTTCAGTGGGATCGGACCAGCGTAATCTAAACCTACCTTCTAGAAGGGGCGACATACATTGACCCTATCTGGCGGCAAAGAACCCATTAACTGTTTTGCTGATTCAGCTTTTAATCTAAAACAAACAGTACACTTATGTAACACTTTTTTAACTTGTCTGAGACCGTTCACAATCCAGAATCTTTGGTTTATTGATGACAGAACAAGCTTTGAACCCTCATGGAGGTTTTTTAAATGTTCACTTACAATAATTAAATTAGTGATGCTGGAATCCTTGGATAAGAAAATGGGATGTTTCTGTATATAGGGAATGGAGGCATTTTGTAATCGGCCGCCCACGCGAATCAACCCCCCCGTCATCGATAAACGGACATAATGGCTTTAAATTATCTTTAACAATTGTTTTCTTACATTTTAAGGCATGAATATCTTCTGACAAATATTTTTCTTGTTTATATTTTAGAATCATTGACAATGAAAGATCAAGTTCCTGAGTTGTAATATAATTAAGTTTATTTTTAGAGACTAATTTTGAGTTTGAATTCTGAACGAAACGTAAGATGTAAGCTAAAACTCTCGTCATTTTATTGATATCAGAAAATTTTTCAAGAAAATCGAGACATAACGATTGCTCACCAGAAGTAGTACAAAGCATTGCACTTAAGCATGCAGAGTCGACGCTAACCTCTGGTAAATCCTTTGGCAAAATTAAATTTAATTGTGGCTTGTACTCACGTGAATGCAGAAACGCAGGCCCTTTCCACCACAGGTCATGATGGGCTAGCTCGTTTGGCATGACTCCTCGGCTAAGACATTCGGCGGGGTTCTCGTTCGAGCTAACGTATGACCATGTGTTTTTTTGTGTAAGTTGTAAGATAACCTTAACGCGACTCGCTATAAAAGCTTTAAGTGTGTTAATGTTAGTTTTGAGCCAAGCTAATACTATTTGTGAGTCAGAATAAATTATAATATCCTGTATTTGCATTTTAACAATTAATATGTGATGAACTCTGCTGACAAGCTTTGCCAGCAACATAGCTGCATTAAGTTCTAGTTGAGGAACTGATAAACTCTTATTAATAGGATTTATTCGTGATTTCGAACAAAGCAAGGATATCTTGACATTACCCATTGAATCTACGACTCTTACATATACACAACAGCCTTAACCAGTTTTGCTACATGCAGCAAACCCTATAATTTGTGTAAAGCTTATTTCATGCACACTTATATGTCGCAGTATACGCATTGGTTGCATTGTAAGCAAGCTATTATAAAACTTGTGCCAAAGCTGTAGCAAATCACAATTTGGCACCGAGTACCAGTCCAATTTTTCTTGCCATAAGCGTTGCATTATAGCCTTTGCGCTTACCACAATAGGTCCAGAAAGACCTAGTGGGTCGTAGAATCCACTTATGAAGCTAAGAATTTCACGCTTAGATTGAGGCATGCTATTAACAGTTTTTGAAATTGATATAATAAATGAATCTAACTTAATATTGTAATTCATACCTTGTGTTTTTAAAAGAAGTGTTATTTTTCTCTAGATCAATCTCATCAAAATGTTGTTGATCTTTTTGTATTTCTTTTAACAAGTCTGGTGAATTTGAAACCCATTTGTGTAATTGAAACCTACCTTAGCTTAACAAACTGCATAATTGTTCCTTTGCTGCTAATAATACAACCAACGTCTTTTCTGAATAAAGAATGTCATCGACATATGTGGAATTATTTAAAATAGAAGCAGCTATAGGGTACTCATTGTGGTGTTGTTCAACCAATATTTTCAAACATCGAGCTGCCAAATAGGATGAGCTCTTTAAGTCATAAGTGACTGTGTTTAATTGAATACATTTAACAGTTTCGCCTGGAGTCTCTCCATAGAATATTTTGTAATGACCTGTGCTTGAGATGTATTTGTATATTTCTAAACATATTTTTGATGTCGTTTATGAAAAAATATTCATCAATTCTGAATAGCATTAAGACATCTACTATAGTTCGGCCGTTCAGAGAATGCGATCCTGACACCTATCAGTTAGTCACGACTAGTGATGGGCACAACATAACACTGAGTTCGTTACCGTTCCTCCAAAATGAACCGCCGCGTTATTTTTAAGATTATTTTCGTTTTAAATTGGTGGAATCATTTAAAATTTAAATTTTAGTAATTTAAGCGGAAACCAAAAAATGGTAATATTAATATAATAAAATTGTTTTATTTATTCTTTGTTACAAAGTTACAATCTGTATTTTTATGCAATAAAGTACATTGAATTGAATGTGCGTACAGAATATTAATCAGACTCTGATGCGCTTGAGGAGGTGGTGTCTTCATCATCATCTTCGCCTACATGTATATTTATATTATTATCAATAACAGAATCAATCCTGATGTCTCGGTCAAAATGTTCCACAATCAGGTTTTTAGTCTTCTCAACAACCTTTGCCCAGTCATCTCTTGTGACTTCCCCGCAGGTTTCTTTTAATAGGGTCATCATATTTTTCGTGCTGAATGGCGGGGAAGTATTGTGGCGGGCGGCGTAACCTTTTATTTGAACCCAGATTAGCTCAATCGCGTTATATTGGCAATGATATGGTGGAATTCTTAGAACGTGATGACCGTACTCCAGAGCCAGTTCATCGATTTCGTATCGCACATTTGCCGCTTCATTTTCTTTAACTAATTTAATTAGCTCTGGTTTTAGCATCTGCATATTTGCGTCAATGCCTTTTGCTTGTAACCAAGCCACCATTTCTTCTTTTTTATTAGCTTGGGTAGGTGGTTTCTGTATTTGAACCGAATGATAGAAGGCATTATCCATGAATATCACACAAGGCTCTGGTAGGCTGGGCAAAAGCACGTTCTGGAACCACTCTTTAAATGTAGTGGCATTCATTTCCTCGTGGTAGTCATTTGTGGTTTTTGATTGAAATGCCAGTAACGTGTTCTCCACAAAGCCGTATTTTGCAGAACCTGCGTGGCATATTATCAGAAGGGCCCCCTTACCCATTGGTACTTTCGACGTCGACGCTTGTGTATCATCCGTCCAAGAACGGGAAACCGTGTGATTGGCGTTTAGCCATGTCTCGTCAATGAACACGACATTATCCCAGTTATCAATATTTTTTGCTTCTCTCAAAAAACTTATCCGTTTTAAAATTATGTCGTATCGTTCTAATAAAATTTTTCTTTTGTCTGTTTTTTTATACGAAAAACCAATATCTTTTAAGATTTTGGTTAAAGCAGTTTTACCCCCGCTAAACAGTCCAGCTTCTCTTAACGATGCCGAAAGCTTCTTCCTGTTGAGATATTCATTTCTGGAATAGTAACCATATATATGATTTCTGATTGCATCGGCGTCAAAGGTGTCAATATCTGTCACGGGTTTAGTTCTACGTTTCTTTTTCGGAGTACGTAAAATATTTTCTTCCGTGTCAGTAGAGCCGAACTTTTCTTTATTAATATTTGTTATCGTTCGTTTGCTAACTCCAAGCGCCTGAGAGACGCGTTCTTGTACTTGTTCGACAGGTAACAGGGGTCCGCCATTTTGCCGCTCCCGCTCAAAGTAATCTTGCAGCTTGATGATTAAATCACGGGCTCCACTTTTCAATGTTTGTCCACGTCTAGGCATTATTATGCACCAAAAGTAAAAAGAACGTAATACAAAACACAATCGAAGTTCGATTTAGCGCCGATGTCAGTTTGAAAAGCAGAGACAGTCCATTAAACGAAAGCTGAGTAATCAAATAAAAACAGATCGAAAACACTTGAAGAACGTGGTCTATGCGCACGAAACGACAACAGACGACTGTTTTAGCGTTACAAAATGGCGGCCCATAACGCCATTTGGGGTTACAATCAATCTAAATATAAAAATGCTACTTTCTTTCGCGCGTTCGGTTTGGTCGTAGTTTTATTTTTATATTTAATAAAAGTTATCTTATAGTCCATTATTTTCAAATTCTTAAAAAGAAAAACAAAACGTATTATTTTATAAAGTATAACTGTATAAGAACAGATTACGATACTGTTATTGCCTGTTATTGTTAGCACAGCACTACAAATATAAAGCGCTGACATAACCTTGTAATAGCGCAGTATAGATTTAGAAAAATTTTGTTTACCAAGTTATTTGACACTCAGTTTGGCACAAAATTATAACATTCATTGATTATTGATATAATAATGTTGTTTTAATGCTCATCAATTGTTAAAACGGTAAACAATCAGCTAAAATATTTTTATCGTAACTGCAACGCCATTACAAAGTTACGTCGTCAGTTCAATCGCAACGTGTCAGGGACGCATTCTCTGAACGGCCGAACCATAGCTCCTTTTGTACTACAGGACCATTAAGTAATAAATCATTCAAAGATGTTTTTGTACTCGTTTTCATAGACCCATCAAATACAACCCGGCATTTTGTTGTCTTTTTATCTAGCCTAAGTACAGGATGGTGTGGTAAAAAGCACACTGGGTCAGTAGATAGGTTATATTGACTTATATCAATTAACTAGCTGTGCCCCGCGGTTTCACCCGCGCATTATTACACTGTCCAAGCGAAGTCTGTAGTCTGTACTGCTAGTATCTCACGGATCTCATCGGGCGGCTAGGTTTTATGCGATCGTTCGCGCTACGAGCAGAGTGTTTATTATATTAATTGTTCATTATCTCTTAAACTATGCGTCCAAATAACATGCTATAAAGAAGCAAAGTTTATCTTCATAAAATTTTCTTGATGATGAAGTAACTTTCGTTCGTAAGGATTGATATGCCATGCCGAATAATAACGCTTGTTACGGCCTGCAACTACCTATCCCAGGAGTAGGGTCCTCCGCGGCCAATAGACGAAGAACCTACCAGCAGGTGCAGGTCGGGCGTCCTAATGCCAAGGGTGAAAAGCTTCTAATTACAATAAGCAATAGCAAGGGGGGAGCGTTCTATTCTAATAAACGGAGCTTACTTACCTCTATCCAATGCGACTGGTCCCTCAGATTTCGGCCAGGTCGCATGTGGTTGTATAGTGCTAGGAAAGTAAGGGTCAGTGATGTGTATCTGGGTGTGCCTGTTAGTGTTATTGACCTTATTAGACCGTCACTTTCTGCAGCAGTTCGGACCTCAGCACCTCTCCACCTCACGTCACTTTCTTCGTTAGTCACGATGACGGTCCAGTAACTCTGTCGTACGTTTAACTACCTTACAGAAGCCACTAACTCTCGTTTGTTATAACGCCTAACTGGCGAAACGAACACAGAACGTACGGATCAAAGGTCACTACCGTTTCGCGTGGCTACAGTTATTTATAGAATATCAAATACCTCACTAGCTATTATTGTCGAATGCACTTATACAGATTTTGAGTTAATTACAATAAGTCCCGGGTGAAGCTAACAAGCAAGGAATGCGCGTTACGTATCCTAAACCGTATATTTCCTAGATGCGCATGTCGTATTCTGCTTCCGATTTCCCGACAAAATGACTATCTATCGCAGCACTCAATTTGGACTCTCAATTTTTCTAGCGCGTTGTCGACACCCACCGTTCAACACGCTCGGACGAACTTCATCCCGTATCGCGCCGAGCCGAGTGCCATCTAGCGTCGATGCTTGACATTAGCACTTTTGCGCGAACAACGCTCATAAATCACTTTTTAATTTTCAATATTTTTTTGTTACAAAATACCTCATTGTGGCTTATGTATATACTTATAAGAAATAGGCATATGGTAGCACGGACTTTTTTTTAGGTGGAGCAAAGACCAATATTTTTGTAGAACATTGTATCTATGTAATACTAAACGTGTGCACACGGATAAAGCAGTTAGAGAGCGCCTTTTCTTCCGACTTGCTTAACAAATATCCATATTTAAGGCTAGCTGAGTGATATAGCTTAGTGATATAGATAATAGCTTAATGCTAGATAGCCTATACTATTCCACATGAATCTGGCTATAATATACAAAAAGAATTTTTCAAATCAGACTGGTAGTTCCGGAGATAAGCGCGTTTAAACAAACAAAAAAACAAAAAAACTCTTCCGCTTTATTATATTAGTATAGATGTACCATGTTTTTGCTTTAAATTAGCGATGAGCGTTGAATCAACGAACTAGTTGAATCAACCGTTGATCTCCTGTCAACGTATTAACGTTTATCGTTTATGAATCAACTAGTTGAATTCGTCAACGACGTTTATAAATTTAACTCGTGCGCCTCGTTAACGCAACGAACTGAGCAAGTTAAAAAACTTACGTTGATAGTAACGTCATTGATTGTGAGCAATGGTCATGTCATACAATTTGAACTCTAAGTAACCTAAAAAAGAGTTTATTTTCGAAATTTTTATTTTAAGAATGGTACTTATGACGATATTGGTGGAATGGCGCGCCCCGCTCGTGCCTTTCGAGAGAAATAGGTCAATACTAGTTTGTTTGTATATTATGCAACGATAGGAAGTTCGCTTTCTTTAATTTTTTGATTGACGGTTAGTTACAAATTGCGCGGAAGGTCAGAAGTTATTTTGCGGCATATCGTCAATGTTTAGAGTTTAGACTTTTTAGTTAATGTTTATAATTACAGTGTAAATTTGTTTGTGTTAATATAATTGTGTATATTTGCATGAAATAGGATTAGTTAAGGTACAAAATTTAAAATGTCGGGACATACTAGTGCAACAGTGAATCGTGACTGTATTTGGAAAAATTAAAAAAAAAAACAAAACTATAATAAAACATATTGTAAATAATAATTGATTTGCGCACATAGAAATAGACGATCTTTTAAATACGCCTGAGTAGAATATGATTTATAGATAATTGTATTCAATCAGTCATAAACCTTAAGAAAAAGTATGAAGGGAAGGTCATCTAAGTAGAACCATCAATCAAACGATTTCCAATACATGCATTGAATCAAATTGTTTCTAAAATTAAACGTCGTAACGTTGAATTAAACCGTTCAATGATTTAACTTTTTATGTTGCAAGATGACATTAGTAGTTCGTTAACTAGTTGACGAATTTAACTAGTTGATTAACTAGTTGACAAAGTTAAATCAACGTTAACGTTTCGTTAACGGAGAAACCGTCAACGACCCATCGCTACTTTAAATAATCATGAATGAACTCCTTGTATAACATAAAAAGATTAGAATCTTTTTTAAATCTATGTTCTAAGTTATGAAATCTTTTTAAAGCTAAATATAATGAATCTCCTAAAGCTTGATTGATTGAATCTAATGGTAACTTTAGTGCCAAGATTACTTGTATTTTATTATTTTTTGTATCTTGCTCGACATTGTCACAAAATATCTTTTCGCGCAAGTCATGTTCAGAATGTGCCTCTGGGAAGGTCTCTGGAACAGTTTCACACTTCCAAAACTTAACAATAGAATTGTTTAAATCAGAATCACATTTTTTGCAAAATAAAGTAATGACTGGTTCGGTGTGTTGTGTAGGTGTGTTACCTGCAATTACATAACCAAGTCTTGTATTAAATAATGGAGCCTTAGGTGTGACACTGCCATCAGGTGCCTCCGAGCTGGATGGAAGAGCTTGAAGCTCAGGCTCAGGCGGCAGCAAGATCTGGAAAAATATGTCAGCACCTAATAGAATGTGTATGTCACTGGGCTCATTGAACCTTTTGTCAGCTAGCATAATTTTGGAAGGTAAAACTACGTTATGCAAGTCAAACTTTCTTTGTGGTAACTTTGAAGTTATTTTGTCCAATAAGTAGCATGTGACTGACATTTTGAAATTCTGAGTGAGGGAATATATTTCCAAATGGACCTTCTCCTTTAATTTGTTTAAAGTATTGCCTATACCAATAAGTGGAGTGTTGGCTGTATCAATTTGTAATTTTAATAGATTTGCAAGTTCTCTAGTCACAAAAGATACCTGTGATCCAGTATCTAGAAGAGCCTTGACATGAACCTCTGTACCATTGCTCGCTAATAGTTTTACCTGTGCTGTAGGCAATAGTACCTGCTCGGAGGCAGCCTCAGACATCAATGTTACTGGAGACGATGCTTTATCTTCGTGGAGCAATGTATTGTGCCCTTCTTTGCAGACATTACATTTAAAGTGATATCTGCATTTTTTACTATGATTATTTAAACAAACCTCACATAGTTTGTTAAATGTAGCAAACTTGATTCGATCACTCGCAGACATAAGTTTAAATTGTGGACAAGTAAAAAGCTTGTGGTTGGACTTACAGAGTAAGCAGCTTCTTGTTCCTACAGTCTCCGCAGCAGCACCTGTGTCTGGATTCGTTTTCTTCAGCTGAGACATGAGCCACCTTTGAAGTTGGCTGGGATCGCTCCGGTGGTCGCTCTGCATTCTTGAGTGCAAGTGCACGCTTATCTAGAAAATCAATAAGGTGCGCAACCGTAGGATCTCGTACTCGAGCCAATTGGAATTCCCTACTGCACAATAAGTCTAACTTTATAGTCAGAATGCAAAGTACTATTGGATCCCATTGATCAACTGAGTGACCTAGGATTTTTAAGGCAGCTAATTGTTGCTTAACAATAGATACAAAGTTTCTTAAATTACTTGCTGTTGATTTACATATAGGTACAATATCTAACAAAATGTGTATATGTTCATTTGTAATTTTATATTTGTTGTCGTATCTATCAACTAGAATTTTCCTGGCCTCATGGTAACTCTCAGTAGACAATGTGAGATTTTTGACCAGATCGTGAGGTTCCTCTCCCAGGAAATTACGTAAATAGAAAAACTTTTGCACATCATCTAAATTTTGATTGTTATGTATGAGTGAATCGAAGAGTTGTATGAATGGCTTGAACTCGGATTACTTACCAGAGTACGTTGGTACATTTATGGTAGGTAACTTTGTATTGAAGCTTTTTGTAACACACTCGTTTTTACAATCTTTTTCACAATTTATTGTTTCCAATAATTCTCTCATGACAGTGAGCGTTTTGCTGTACTGCTCTTCTACATCATCGCCATCATCGAGGTCGGGATCTATGGCGCAAATCTCCAATGTATAGTCTTCGTACTTTTTGAATGTGTCGCGAAGACGCTCTTCCTTTAGGAGTAACGCCTGTTTAGAGAACTCGTTGTAACCCTCTTCGTTTTTGAACATGTTTTCAATTTTCGTTAGAGTACCTTTGATGGACGCTCGTTTCCTGACGAGCGTTCTAATTTGTTCGCCATCCATTGTTGAAAACATGTTTCGCACACTGTAAAATTGCTGTTACAACAATATAATTCGGTTGTAACTGAAATTATCTGACTGCACAAGCACGAAACAACACGTTTTTTCTGTAAAACTGAATCTGTCTGCAGCAAAATGAAAAAATAAGACGGTTGCGACGCGTTTCGATTCGAAAAAATTGCTTCGTTCGGAGGCGGCGCGCCGGCGAGGCCACGTGGTGACGCGTGCTCCTCGAACTCGATGGACTCGCCCGTCGCTGATTGGCTCTTCTGAGTGGCGTGATGTGACGCGAGCCAATCAGATGCGTCCTGCTGGCGCGGCGACGAAGCACTCTCGGCGTCACCGAAAGTTGCTTTTTTCCTGATACTCGAACCAAACTTGGATTTCCAGAACACTCAAACGCAGCGCTCGAACTTTCTGGAGCGTTTTGGACTCGCCCTTGAAATTTTAAAGTGCAATTACTTCTAAACTACAAATCCGGTCTTGGTGAAACAATTACCGGGAGGCTTCTCAAGCAATAGCCAACAGATCTGCGTGTTGAAATTCAGCCACACGGTCGTGGTTTGAGTTTTCACTGCTACGTGTTTTTTTTGTTATCCTCCTATATCTCGAAAACCAATGAGCAGAAAAATCTGGTGAAAGTGCCAAACTGTAGAGCAACTTAAATGCCAATAGATAAAAATAAAATAAAATCAGTAGGTCTTCGATCAAAAAACAGCGGCGTATGCAAATATGTGTAAAATCTTAAAATAAATTTTTACCTTTTTTTTTTTTTTTTCGCGATTTTCGATAACCCGGAACAGCACAAATCAACGCTTGATTCACCAAAATCGGATCACTTATACCTATTTTTCGGATTTTTTTTGAACGCAGAGATCCGCAGCCGAATCTTGGTTGGCGGCGGAGCCATAGACCAGATCCGCCGCTGGGGTCAGGAAGGCTGGTGCTTTTGAGTGCTAGTTTTTCCTGGCCCCTTGGCCTTCGCGCATCGGACACGGGGGCATCCGTTGCGCACATGAAATTGGAGGCCGAGGAGGAGGGCGCGCCATGTGTTCTGGTGCGCCTTACCTGAGAGGGAGATGGAGGAGGAGTAGTCTTCTCCCGAGGAGGGGCCGCCATGGGGCGGCCAGCACAGGCGGGGCCGCGGAAGTGTGCGAAAGCGTTCCCGTGGCCCTGCCAATTTGCGACGAGGGTGGAACACCATGGGGTTTTAGTCGGTGCGAGTCCGACATAACCCGTCCATGCCCCCACGAGGCGGGTATGCGTACCCATTTCCCCATGTAAAAAAAAAGGTTCCCCCACGAACGGGTTCCCGCCTTGTCGTGGCGGGGGGGCTTATTAGCCGTGGCTTGGTCAACCGCGGTGAACAAAGAGGAACCCCTTGCACCGGGCCGCACCGTTGATGCGGTCATGGTGGGGCCGCGGGGGGAGAGGAGTGTCGGTATTGCGAGGCGCCGCTCTCCCTACCCTCCGCGACCGAAACTTGGTAGGCGGCGGGACCCGAGACCAGATTCGCCGCTGGGGTCGGGAAAGCGGGCGCTACTAAGCGCTCGATTTTCCTGGCCCCATGGCCTCCGCGTATCTAACTCGGGGGGATCCGATACGCAGGTGAAATTGGAGGCTGTGAAGGGTGGTAGCTGAACACCTCGCTACCCCGTGCAGGAGACGAGGCCCGAACAAACCGGGAACTCCCACTCCCTCCAGCGAGACGGGCACAGCAGTGCCTGCCGCAGCACCGAGTTCCGGCTCGGCAATGATAGTTGCTGAGACGTAGAATTCACGGCCCTCAAAGTCCTCCAGGGTAACCTGAACCACTGCCGCAATGCACAACATCTGCTTATGCAGACCATTGTGGAGTGGCGGGTTGCCCTTGCAGTAGTATCGGAACCCTATATCGTCCCCGACCATCCTCGCTGGTTCTGTGACGAATCGGGCTCCGTAGTCATCTACTGGGCGGGGGGGGGGGGGGGGGGGGGGGGGAGGGGGGGGGATGGTGCTCCACCCTGTGTCCTCCTGCAAAGGGGACGGGGCTTTGTTGCACTGCAATGGGGCACCCTGGCTATAGTGGGCTGCTATATCTCTCCCAACAGGACCCTCGCCGACTACGAGGAATACCTGGACGAGGTAGCGGATTGCGTACGCGGTAGCTTACCCCGTCCGTTGATCGTCCTAGGAGGTTTTAACGCCCATAACAGGGCTTGGGGCAACTCTAGGGACGATCCAAAGGGAGAAACTGTAATGGAATGGGCGGCTGGTCTGGACCTTCGACTATTAAATCGGGGGTCTGAGAGTACATGTGTGCGGTGGCAGGGGGAGTCCATTGTAGACCTTACGTGAGCAACTCCTCCTGCAATGCGTATGCTGTCGGGATGGCGAGTTGCGACAGATGTGGTGACACTGTCAGACCACCGCCACATCGTGTACGATGTCACACTTCGCCACTTCGACAGTAACTCCAGTCGTCCAGAACGCAGCCCACCGCGACGTTGGTGTCTCAAGCGGCTCGACCGAGACAAGCTCGAAGCCGCCGCCATCGTCGCGGCCTGGCCAGAAAAAGCCGAAGAGGTTCCGCTCGATCCAGAAATGGAAGCAAACTGGTTCCGGGCTACGATGGCGCAAATATGCGACGTTTCGATGCCCAAAACCAGTCGTCCCAAGCGCAGGGCGGTGTCCGCAGAAATTGCACACCTTCGTGCGATCTGCTTGCGGAGTCGGCGCCAGTACACAAGAGCCCGAAGAAGAAGGCGAGCTCCACTTGAGGAGATAGCCGGTCTCTACGGGGTATACCGAGCGGCTACAAAGGCGTAACAAATTGCTATATCTAACGCCAGGTCTCGGTCCTGGAAAGAGCTCCTAGAGGGACTCAACGAAGATCACTGGGGGCGACCGTACAGGATAGTGCTGGGAAAACTCCAGCCATGGTCGCTGCCCCTGACGGAAACTCTCGATCCGGATCTGCTGGGAAGAGTGATCGGCACGCTTTTCCCAGAGGACCGGTCAAGTCCCTCAGGTCACCTGCCGTCGTCATTGGAGTGGAATTATGAGATGGAGGTGACCGTGGAGGAGCTGGACAGAGCCGTTAGCCGCTTGAGAGCCCGGAACACCACACCGGGGCCTGACGGAATTCCTGGTCGGGCTCTGGTTCTGAGTCTGGCTGCCTTGGGGGACAGGCTAAGACAGCTGTTTACCGGCTGTCTGCGGAGTGCCAAGTTCCCCACAGCATGGAAAGAAGCAAGGTTGGTTCTCTTGAAGAAGGAAGGTAGGGCCGCCGATTCTCCCTCTGCGTACCGTCCCATATGCCTGTTGGACGAGATTGGCAAATTGTTCGAAAGGATAGTTGCCACTCGGTTCAACGGACATCTGTCGCGCGTCGGTCCCGATTTGGCAGAAAGCCAATTTGGATTCCGACAGGAGCGTTCCACCATAGATGCCATTATGCGCGTCCGCTCCCTGTCGGAACAAGCAGTATTCCAGGGTGGTGTGGCGTTGGCGATAAGTCTTGATATTGTCAACGCCTTTAACTCTCTACCCTGGGATACAATACGGAGGGCATTAGCATACCACCAGGTGCCTGCCTATCTGCAAGGCTTAATCGGGGACTACTTGCGCGACAGGTACATTCTGTACATGGGGCAAGATGGTAGGAATATAAGGAGGGAGATCAAACGTGGGGTTCCGCAGGGCTCAGTGCTGGTTCCGCTACTGTGGAACCTAGCGGACGATGCGGTCCTGGGTGTCGACTTTTTTGCTGGCGTAAATATAGTATGCTATGCCGATGACACACTGGTGGTCGCCAGCGGGGTCACCTTCGAGGAGACCAAGGAGCTCGCTGAGCTTGGGACAGAAGTCGTCGTCGCCAAAATCCACGAGTTGGGTCTAGAAATAGCGCCTCATAAGACCGAGGCCTTATGGTTTCACAAATTACCTCGGAGCGGGGAACCACCCGACTCGTGCGTCTACGTGGGTGGGTCTGTAGTCAGAGTGGGGCGGTACATGAAGTACCTAGGGCTCCACCTGGACAGTCGCTGGGGCTTCGAAGAGCACTTTGAGCGCCTAGTCCCCCGGATTGAGAGGATGGCGGGTGCTATGCACAGACTGCTGCCCAATCTGGGGGGACCGAGGGAGGAAAGACGCCGCCTCTATGCGGGGGTAGTACGGTCTGTAGCCTAATACAGGGTACCTATGTGGGCGAAAAGGCTAGCCATCCGGCGCTGTAGATGTGATGGTTTCTTCTGAAGTACATATGTTAATGGCTTGTGGTCGGTAAAAACGATTTTGAGTGATTTTGATTTTGAGTTTCGACCTGTACTGTAGTTACGTTGAGTATCGGAGAACTTCTTCGAAAAATAGCCAAGTGGTTGCCATTTCCCATTGATGTATTGTTGGAGTACAGCTCCCGCTGAGAGATCGGACGCGTCGTTGAAGATAGCAAGGGTTGCTTCGTGTGATGGGTGAGCGAGCAAAGCTGCATTTTGGATCGCAACTTTACAAGCTTCAAATGCCTTCGTGGCTACATCGTTCCATGCGATTAATGTTTTATCTTTTTTCTTCGTGTTGTGAAGATAGGCGTGAAGTGGTGCTTGGATTTCAGCGGCTTTAGGTATGTGTTCTCTGTAGAAATTAATCATCCCAAGAAAACGCCTTAGTTCTTCGAATGTTTTAGGTTTCGCATAATAGATGATTGCTCTGACTTTTTTAGAAGGCGGTTTGATTCCTTCCTTGCTGACGGTGAAACCAAGAAATTGAATTTCTTGTTGTCCAAATATGCATTTCGAAGGGCTGATTGTGATGCCATTGACTTCTAATCGCTGTAGCACGGTGCGTAGATGGGTTTAGTGCGTTTCTTTATCAGGGCTTGCAACAAGGAGGTCATCAATGAATGCGAAAACGAAATCCAGCCCATGAAGTACTTCGTGTATGAATCCTTGAAAGGTTTGACCAGCATTCTTCAGTCCTGGGGTCATTATTGGAAATTCGAATAATCCCATTGGGGTAATTATTGCTGTCTTCTGTATGTCTTCATCACGTACTTTTATTTGTTGGTAAGCTCGGTTGAGATCGATGGTGGAGAATATAGTCTTGTCTGACAGTTGATGAGTGAAATCCTTGACTCGCGGTATTGGGTAGCGGTCAGGAGTTGTAATAGAATTCAGTCTTCTGTAATCTCCACAAACTCGTAATTCTCCATTCTTCTTCGGTACAACGTGAAGTGGTGATGACTAAGGGCTTTTGCTTGGACGGCATATTCCTTGGTCGATCATGTTTTCGAATTTCTTTCGAATTTGCTCGTATCGGTGTGGTGCGATTGGACGTGCACGGCAATGAAGTGGTGGTCCATTGGTTTCGATGAAGTGCTCAACATCGTGCTTCGGTATTAATTTCATTGAAATTATTCTTGTGATTCCAGGATATTCTTCAAGGATCTTGTGATACGATTGTTGAACATCTATGCTTCTTATTGTGGCCAGATTGGTTGCTTGGATTCATCCAAGCAACTAATCTTTACCCAGTCAGTTTAACCAGTCTTTGAAGACTGAGATACAAGATTGGTTTTTTCGTCGATGATTCTTCTATTTTTGATGTCAACGATCAACTGGTGATGTTGAAGAAAATCAGCACCGATGATTGGTTTGCTGACTTTAGCGACGATAAATCTCCATTTGAATGGTCGGCGTAGGTTTAAATCTAGTTCCATTGTTTTTTTCCATATGTAGGAATCACCGTATTGTTTGCTGCGTAGAGTTGAAAATCCAGTGGCTTCATCTTCTCTGTGTCTCGGCGGTAAAACTGAGATATTCGCTCCGGTGTCGATAAGGAAGGTAAGCTTGCTTTTTTTTTATCGGTGACGAAGAGACGGTAGGATTTTTCTGTTACGCCGGACCCCGTCGCATCAAGCGTATTAGTTAGTTTTCCGACTTCATATTTTCATTTTTTAATGTACACGGTGTTGTGCATTTTCTTGTTTCGAAACTGAAACGTCGATGATAGTAGCAGTAAGGGGATCTTGTTCTTGAGCTTGATCGACTTCTACTTGCAGAGCGGTTGCGACGAAAAGGTGATCTTCGGTGTTGCTGATTGCGCTAGTTGTACCGTTGCTGGTAACAGGTTTGATGCTGGGAAGATTTGAGCGCGGCGACTTCAAATGATATCTTCCGAATTTCTTCGAGAAGAAGCTGAGTATCATTGGCCTTGGTTGAAGTGCCTTCGATCATCGATATGTGTGAGCTACTGCTGTTTTCGATCATCTTGTCCGCCAGGAGTGCCAGTTCATCGAGATTCGTCTGCGTGCTGAATGTTTCACTCACTGCTAGTACAGATCGAACATGTGGGGGTATATGGTTTACCCACATCAGCCGTAGCGTCGAATCTGGGACTTTATCTCGTGCCAAAGTACGCATTCTGGGTAGGAGTTGTGTGGGCTTCTGGTCTCCAAGTTCTATTTCTGATAGAAGTTTCTGTAGCTGGTGACTGTCGGATTCTTCATATGCAGAGATCAGACGATCCTTCAGCGAATTATACTGGTCGCTTGCCGGTGGGTTGTACAACAGGTCTGAAATTTGTTCGATGTCTTGTTTCTCAAGTTGGGCGATCACCTGCTAGTTGCGCTTGACTCATCTTTAAATCATTCGTCGCGGCTTCAAAACTGCCGAACCAAAGTCTGGGTTTATCTCTCCAAAACGGTGGTATTCTCAACGATAGAGATATATTGGCGATTTCTTGTTCTTTGGCCGGGTTTGATGTATATGCGTCGGATTTCTTCGCTTCTCGCTCCATAATGACGTCTTGATTACACTGATTTTATATACTGAAGTCTTCCTTGATATTTATTTGATATTTTTCCTACTATTCTTGCAGGGATCTTCCTTCTCGGTGTTCGTAACGGGGTCACCAATGTAATAGTGGCTTAGGGGTCCACTATTAACAGACTCCGAGTGGTCTAGTGGCGGAGAAATGAAACTATTTCTTGATATGCCTTACTATGTGCAGGTGAATGGTGTATTTTATTCAGCTAACTCTGCCTATATTTATACGCCCGGCTACATCCTTAATTTACCAATAGAAACATATTTTATTTACTTAGCCAATTATAATACATACATTTTGACCAACATACATTAATAAATAAAATATTATATATAACTTTTTATGTATGTCGCGCTCCGTTTGCCGGCGTAAGACTCGTCGATAGCTTCTCGTAACTGCGTTGCTGTACGGGGCTATAAAAGAAATGCAGACCGGCGCGCGCGCACATTATTCCGCCTGTGGCACCGCTCTCGTGCGGTCGTTCCAGGTAATCCGCGCGCCTAACGTCCCAACGTTAGTGCCCCCAGTTCCGTGAATCGCGCTCCATTGTGTTGGCGCTAATTAAGCGCTGAAGCTAGGTGAGTGATTAGTCGCTAACTCTCAGTTCTTACCCCCCCGACCTCGGTCGGGGTGGTCTGACTGAACGCTTTTTATATTGTAGTACACTAGTACTGTATATGTTTAGTAGTTTATTATAATTATATGTGTAGAATATATAACGTGTATATTATTATATTGTTTCTTGACTTAGCCCCCGTCCTTTTGAGGACGAGGGAGAGTTTCAGAATAAGAACGTCCCGCACTTTTCAGAGCGGTGATCCCCCACACCCTACTAGTAGTTTTAAATAGTTTTCTTTATATTTTATTTTTTAGTTAGTTAATTAATTAGGCAACATGTCCACTCAGGACTTAAAATCGTCACTTTACGACGCCATCACTAAGGTGGAAGATTCGCAGGCGCTTTCCGCCGCCCTAGCCCTTCTGGCTGGTACCGCCTGTAAGGCAACCATCCCGCCGCCGGTGTTAGCGGAACACTTAGAGTCCCAGAACTCGTTCGCCGCGCTAGAGTTAGATATGGAGTGCTCTCACTCCGAGTCCGATGCCGCGTCGTCAGTATCCGCCTCTCGGAAGAGGCCCGCGAAAAAATCCGGCACCAGGTCATCGGAGTCAGACTCGGATGACACCGGTGCATCATTAGAATCAAATATCACGGTATCGTCAAAGCGTGCGGCGAAGCGCGCCGCTAAAAACCGTTCGCCAACCGCCGCAGCGGCCCGTGCCGCTCCCGCCTCCCCCGCAGCCTCCGTCGCTGCCTCAGTCCCTGCAGCCCGAGCTGCCGCGTTAGATAGCTCAGCGCCAACTAAACCGGCCACGCGTTGCGCGCCGCAATTAGCCAAGAAACAAGTCCCGCCCCCTGTCTTCTTAAGAGATAAGGCTGAATTTACCCGGCTTAGTAAGATCTGTTATGACTCGAAAATAAAGTACGAGATTGCTACCAACTTAGGTGTAGCAATTAAAATAATGCCAACCACGATCGACGATTTCCGCCGTATAACGAAACTTTTTACGTACGAACGCGTATCGTACCACACATACGCTCTCCCGGAAGAGCGTAAAGTTAGGGTAGTCATCCGAGGCGTCCCGTTTGAACTCTCCAACGAGGAGATACTTGCGGACCTTAAGTCACAAGGTTTCCCAGTTGAAGCGGTTCATAAGATGCATAGCAGGACCGGGTTGAGATACCCGGTAATATTAGTAATTTTAAGTAACGTCCCGGAGGCTAAAACCATCTTCCGGCAAGTACGCACTGTATGCGGCTTGTCTGGAGTCAAGGTTGAGTCACCGCGTAGGCGCGGTTTCCCGGCGCAATGCCATCGCTGCCAATTGTATGGTCACGCAGCGGCCAATTGCTCCGCCCCACCCAGGTGCGTTAAGTGCCTAGATCCTCATATCACGAAAGAGTGTCCCCGGCCTAAAGATGCCGTATCCCCGCCCGCGTGCGTCCTGTGTCAACAGACAGGCCACCCGGCGAGCTACAGAGGATGCCCGTGCGCTCCTCGTCCGCGTATAGTAAGACAGGTACCACCGCCGGTAAATGACCGTTCATTCCCGGCTTTATATGTTAGGAAGCCCCGTCAGGGCGTATCTCAGCCGTCTCAGGGCTTTGCACGACCCCCTCAGGGTCCCCCGAGACCACCAATTAGGCCACCTCCGGGCTTCTCAAAGCCTATGCAGGCTCCAGTTTTTCCCTGGGGCCCCAAAAAGGTAGATCCACCGCCACAGGTATTTTCTGCTCCGCAGCAGAAACAGTCGACAATTGGCGATGACTTTAACACGGTTTACGCCGCGATAAGGAACATCGACATTAATGAAATCTCGGTTTTAGCGAGTAAACTGCGCGCCGCCCGGTCCCCTCAGGACCGTCTTTTGGCTCTCGCAGAGCACAGTAATTTATTGCGTTCGTTGTAAGCTAACTTAATTAACTTAGCTTATAATGACAGAGCCTTCTGCTCTGCCTAGAAGTCACGGTCGTATCAAGCCCAAAGGGCTATCGCTTATTTCATTTAACATTCGCGGATTGCGTAATAACCTCCCAGAGCTTAAGCTCTTCCTTAAAGATCGCGAAGTTGATTTTCTCCTCTTACAGGAAACCAATCTTAAACACAAAGACATTAAAGGCTTATCTATTAAAAATTATTCTCTTCTTCGTAATGATAGGCACGACCGCCGAGGCGGTGGCACGGCCATTTATTACAAGAAGACACTACATTGCTCTCTTATAGATACTCCGCAGCTTACCAATATGGAAGCTACGTTATGCAGGCTATCTATGACGGGACATCAGTCTTTAGTCATAGCCTCCTGTTACATTCCCCCTGGAATCCTCCCCGTCAAAGATGATTTTGAGGCAATCTTATCTCTAAGTAATTCAGTCATTATGTTTGGAGATTTTAACTCTAAACATACTGAATGGACATGCCGTAATATTAACCGTAGTGTTAGGATACTGCGTGATATAACGCAGTCTCTTGACATAACCGTTTACAGCCCGCTCGGTGCAACGCATTATCCCGATGCTACCGATTTTAACCCAGATGTACTAGATTTTGCGTTACTCAAAGGAGTTTCACTCAACCTTAGGTCTATTGAGACACTAGACGATATAGGATCCGATCACCGACCGGTCTCTCTTATTCTTGGCCATCAGCCACCACCTATTATAACTACGAAAACCTTCACTAACTGGAAGGGTTACAAGGACTCCCTAGCAAAAGCTATGGACTCGCAGGACTCCCAAAATTACCTATCGCCGGATATAGAATTAGACAGTCCCTTAAAAATCGACACCGCGGTCGAATCACTTTCAACCCTAATTAAATCCTCCCTTAAGGAGAATGAAAGGGTCGTCCCGGTTGCTAATACTAATGGGCTTCCCCTATATATTAGCAACATATTAAAAGCTAAAAAAGCTGCTTTCCGGAGAGCAGCTAAATATCCCACCCCCGAATATAGACATACGGCTAATCGTCTTCAACGAAAACTCCGTTTGCACTTTTATGAATTTCGAGAACTCCAAAGGAGTGAACTCATGGAGAATATATCTCCCTCACATACAGCGTACTATCAGATGGCTAGAGCCCTCCGTATAGACGCTACAACTCACACTCCCCCTCTCTCCCGCCCCGACTGTACGGTTGCCTTCGAGGACGACGAGAAGGCTGAGTGCTTTGCAGACAGCATTGCCGCACAATGCTCTCCTAGCTCTCAACCTGTCGACCCCTCACATATTCAGGAAGTGGAGGATGAGGTCCGCCGCCGGAACTCACCCCCCACAACCTCTGACCCTATCACTGTGTCCAATGATGAGATCTCATCCCTCATCAAAGGACTTAAGCCCAAAAAGTCTCCGGGCGCGGATGGCATATCCAACCAAGCCCTTAAACACTTTCCAGAGCAGGTGTTAACCCTCTTATCTATTATCTTTAACGCCTGCTTCAATCTAAATTATTTTCCCACTACTTGGAAAGAGGCAACTGTCATTGGTATTCCCAAGCCAGGCAAGCCTCTTAACCTCCCCTCCAATCATCGTCCCATTAGCCTCCTAAAGGCCATGGGCAAACTCTTTGAAAGAGTCATTCTCAATCGAATGAGGCGCCATCTGTTTCCCACAGACGGTGACCCCCTTGTCATCCCACACCAATTTGGTTTCCGCGTGAAACATTCATGTCCACAGCAAGTACACCGCATTGTGGAATATATCCTCAGCGGTTTTTATCCACGTCGACTAAAGACAATCGCGGTCTTTTTCGACATTGCCAAAGCCTTCGACCGAGTCTGGCATGTAGGCCTTATTTACAAATTATATAGGATAGGACTCTCCGATCGTCTAGTACGTCTCGTAGCCTCTTACTTACAACACCGTACCTTTCGTTTTAGACACGAAGGCACGTTATCCTCTCAGCGCCCCATTAAAGCTGGTGTTCCTCGGGGATCAGTACTAGCTCCCCTCCTGTACATCTTGTACACCAACGACTTCCCAATCCCGTCGAATGGTGTACAGCTCTCACTCTTCGCAGATGACACTGCTCTATACTTCAAAAGTCCTAGAATATCTTCCGCAAGGAACAAAATCCAAAAGTCAGTCGATGACCTAGGAGATTGGTTCCAAAAATGGCGTATCGATGTGAACCCGGAGAAGAGCTCTGCAGTTCAATTCGATATTAAAAGACGCCGTAATAAAAACAAGAAAAATACTCCAACTATACGAATGCCAGGGACTCCTGTCCCATGGCAAATGACAGCAAAATATTTAGGTGTCACCCTTGACTATAGGCTTACGTTTGAGCCTCATGTCAAAAGAGTGACACGTCTAGCTCGTTTCTATCTAGGTAGGCTTAACAGTATGTTAGGCAGACATAGCAAAATGTCATTAAGAAATAAGCGAACCCTTTATAAGGTTTGTATACGACCGGTAATGTCTTACGCGGCGCCTATTTTTGCACACGCTAACGATAAAATTATTAACGAACTCCAAGTAGTTCAAAACCATTTCTGTCGTCGAGCTACGAACGCACCTTGGTACGTCCGTAATGCCGACCTTCACCGGGATTTAGAAATCCCAACAATCCAGCAATTTCTTAAAAAACTCTCTGAAAACTTCTTTAAAGTATCAGAGTCGCATACTAACACACTTATTCGTGAGGCAGTTACTTATAACGCCCCACTCCCTTCCCGCTATAGCGTCCGCAGGCCGAGAAACACTCTCTCGGACCCGCCAAATAAGTTGTCAAACGACCTGAACTGCCTCCTGGCGGCTCAGGCCAATCCTAATTAAATTTAAAATTAGTTAAAATTAATAATATGCCTTCGTAGGCAGTCCCTAAACGGCACTTAGCCGTCTGCGCCCTCTTTTCCCAAAAGAGGGTCGCTTTAGATACGGCATATGAAGCTTTAATAAAGCTAGTTGCCAGTCCCCAAAGGCAGTTTTTAGGGGGTATCACTTAGGTTCCTCTTGTAGGCAGTGAGTCCCCCATAACCACTATAGACCGGCTATAGTGGTATGCGTAATGCATTTTCTGCCTCCCTCTGGGTAGCCCATTTCCAAAATGCTTCGGGCGCAAAAAAAAAAAAAAAAAAAGCGCGCGCGTAATCGTCGAGCGGCGGCGGCGAGGGACACAACTCCGGAACAGCAAGAAGAAGCGAGCTGCGGCGTTGAAGAAACGGCTCGAAAATGGTCGACGGATGCTTGAAGATAACCGGCGTGTGAAGACGGTGCGGCGCTGATGATATTTGTGGCTGCTTCTTGTTTCTATATAGAACGTTAAATATATACGTCAAATTATTTCGCATTCATATGCAGCCCGCAGTATCTCGGTAGCCGGGAGTAATTAGGAAATAAATGTATTCTTCACACCTTCACCTTTTGTGTTATAGTAGCAGGGTAACGTTATTCATTTATTTATTAAACGGTTTAGGGTTGATTAGCCTGGCTGCTACAATGGTGTTCCCCTACCAGAAACGGGGCCTCTGGGGTTTCCAGTGAATGCACCTGAGATCTGAATGAATATATGCCATTGTAGATTTCACTCAGGGTATATGCCACATCCATCGGATTCCGGTGCGTACACAGGAGTTCTTGGCTGATTGTGGTCACGAGGCTTGGGCGAGTATATTGCATCGCAAAGAGGTTTTCCCTGTCGATAAACGGAGGTTGATTGATGTCACCGATGAGCAGTATTTTCTCCGCTCCGCTCAGTCGCATTGTCATTACTATGGCCCCGAAATAGTCGAGAGCTTCGTAGACTAAAAGTCGAGTGCATCTTCTGTTTTGCCTTCTCATGCCAATTTACTAAAATTGAGGCCATAGTGCGCACTTTTGTTTTTGCGTCGGTGCCAATGCGGTTGCTTAATTTTCCCCTCAGGTCTTTAGCTGATTCTGTTGTTGTAGTGACAATCAAGTCATTCTCCGCATCGAATTGTTTTATAACCCAAGTTGTTTTTCCACACCCCGGGACCCCATTGACCCAATTTATTGTCGGCACCATCCAGTTTTCCCAAGGATCTCCCGTTTCGCAGGTTCTCGAGATGGCTTCCGCCATGTTCAGGATCCTGTCTCCCGGCATCATCCTGGTACAACGGGCGGTGACCACAATAGGGTCTTTAAGGGGTTTTGAATACTAATCTACCCTGTCGTTTCGTCTCCTCCTCTTCCAAGGATACAAAGCCCACTGACCCGCTATAAGCCGCCATGTGATGACCCATTTTACCTCTTATGACTGTGGATGTTTTGTTGTCATAAATGGCGGCCTCTGCCTCCTCGAGCTGCACCTCAAGACACTCTTGACTACCGAGGTGGAAACTTTGTAAGATGTTCCTACAAGTCGTTTGGTTCACCTCAAGAGTTGCTTTTATGAGGGCTTTGAACTCTAGGAACGCGTTGATTATGTGGTCTTTAGGCCCAATCGCCAGTAGAAGCTTTGGCGGGCTGACTCGTCCCGAACAGGTTCTAGTGTAGGTGGGTTGGGATTTCTTGAGAACTCTCAGAGGCTCTCTTATTAAGTATTCGGTTTGCCTTATCTTTCTTAACTTTCGGATTGCTCTTCCTGGAATGCTTTGGGCCGCTGCACTAATGGTATTAATTAATGCACTTACCCCGCTTTGAGACTCAGAACTTTTGGTAATTTTTTCTCTGGCTGCGGCCTTTTCTTGGGCCGTTTTTAGTTGCAGGCGTTCTGAGCCACTAAGTGTTTCTGGATTTGCTATCCTCATACACGACTATTTTATGTTTATTTGAGGCTTTTTTGCAACCAATGTGGTCCACGACTTCACCTTTCTCATAAAAGATCACCATAGCATCCACACTTATGATGCGAGGTATGTCCACTGTCTCTACCTCACCGACTCTCGTTAGCAGTGAGCATGCCTGGGCGAATGGAATTTTCTGTTCGCTCCATGTGAACAGCAAGATCGTTTTGTTTTTCGACCTTACTATTCGACATTGTTGGTTGGCGACTTCTATCCCAATTAGCGCATCGTATGTTTTGCGCTTCATGCTCGTTTTGAAGGTACTGCCGTTTAGTAAGCTTGCGAGACCAGGAGAGATTTTGACATAGTTTCGGCCCACTTCAACAGTGGGCCGAAACTATGTCAAAATCTCTCCTTAAGCAAAAGCTTAGCCCGAAACGCTCTGTGTTGTTATCCATGAAGAGAGCTACTCCTCGAATTCAGTCAGAGTCCACAGAACGTTTTTCTGCTGCAGGCTGAGATGATGGCCGCGGCAACTTTTCGCTGTTAGTTGTTTTTGCTAAGTTTGTTTTTGTTAATACTTTTTCCCGCAGCGATCGTGGAGCTCTGGGCGGCGCAACAGGGTTGCTTTGAGAAGGCTTGTTAGAGGTAGCGGTCTTCACACCCGACAAGACAACTTTATTTTCGGACATTTTTTTTGTTCTCTTTTAAATATACAAGTATGTTATACAAATTTGTGCTCAATCTATACTAATATAATAAAGCGGAAGAGCTTTTTGTTTTCTTGTTTGTTTAAACGCGCTAATCTCTGGAACTACCAGTCCGATTTGAAAAATTTTTTTTGTATATAATAGCCAGATTCGTGAGAAATAGTATATGCTATCTAGCATTAGCCTATAACTCTCAGCTAGCCTTAAATATTAAAAATAAGAAAAGGCGCTCTCTAACTGCCTTATCCGCGTACGCTGGCGTAACGTTTAGTATTATATAAATACAATGTTTTACAAAAATATTGGTCTTTGCCCCATCTAAAAAAAAGTCTGTGCTACCATATGCCTATTTCTTATACATAAGCCACAATAAGGTATTTTGTGACAAAATATTATTGAGGATTTAAAAGTAATTTATGAGCGTTTTTATTAGGCATGGCATATTAATCCTTACGAACGAAAGTTACTTCATCATCAAGACAATTTTAGGAAGATACACTTTAGTCTTTATATTATGTTATTTGGACGCCTAGTTTAAGAGATAATGATAAATTAATATAATAAACACACTGCTCGGAGCGCGAACGATCGCATAAACCCTAGCCGCCCGATAAGATCCGTAAAGGTGATATCAGACGGTTCATTTTTTGTTCATTTTCACCTTTCATTCGGTACATTTCACTCGAAATGAAATGTCTGAACAAAAAGTGAAACACGAGTGCCGAATGAATTCATTAGTGAACCGATCCAACAGTGTTGGATATTGGCATCCGGTATCTTTCATTCCCACTCCGAATGAACGAGAAATGAACGGTCTGAACACTGAGAGAACGTTCATTCGGATTCGGCCATTTTGTTTCGAGTCCTGTAGCCGACGGACATCACGTTGTCGACGAAGTTATATTTTTTTCTGTGTGTTATTATTATATTGTTTTCATGCGGCAAAATGGTGTTCAAGTGGAACGATCAAAATACATTACTTTTTTTGGAGAACTTTAAAAATTATCAATGCCTTTGGAACCACAAAATTGATGAATACAAAGACCGAACAATGCGGGCAAATTCTATAAAATCTCTAATCAGTGATTTAAACTTAGAGATTACTGAAGAAGATATTAAACATAAAATAAAAACGATAAGGACCCGGTATACAACAGAATAAAGTAGTCTACTAAAAGCGGTTGCTCTTCTGACGATGTCTATGTACCGACCCTGTACTGGTTTAAACATGCAGAATTTTTAAGCAGTGTATGCGTCCCACGGCAGAGTACATCAAGTCTCGTAAGTAGAATCTTTTATCAATCCATACTAATCCATATCCATAATATTAATCCATATCCTAGTAACTCTGTCTGTCTGTTCGATAAGTGACCACTACGTTAACAGAAGCTAGGTAGGTACCTACTTAGTACTTATACTCAAACAAAAACAACGTATATGAATTGTATAGGTTTATTCAGTATTATTATATCATATTCTTCTTATCATGTTCCATTGCCATGGTACAGTGCATGAAGTGACGAACTTTTCTGCATATACGTCACGCACGCGGCGGGCATTTTCACTATGATTTCTTGCATTGGTTGGTGGTAAATCGCTTAATGCTAAAGATGGTACTTCTCGCCATTCTCCAGGTACAATGGACCCTGTGACCCAATCCTCAGTTTCCAGTGATCGTTGTTGCACGTAGTCCACTGTAGTTTTTCTAAGCCAATTATGTAATGCACACGTCGTTTTAACAAGTTGTTCAACTTTTTGCACTGACAATGGAATCGCCTTTTCAAAGATTCGAAATTTTTATACTAATATTCCAAAAGAGTTTTCGACCACTCGTCGAGCTCTTGACAGCCGATAGTTAAATATTTTTTGTTTATCGCCAAACTCTCCTCTAGTATTATATGGTTTCAAAACATCCGTCCGCAAAGGAAAGGCATCATCTGCGACGATTACGCCTTCCTTTGGAAAATTTAGAAGATTCGACAACAAAGCTTCATTCAGTGTTGATTTATTAAACACGGATCGCATCATTTGCCCTTCCGTTTGTCCCAACATCTATATAAATAAAATTATAATTCGCATCTACTACTGCAAATAGATGAATACTAAAATTCTTTTTGTAGTCGAAATATTCAGAGCCTGATCTTCCTGGGCATCTTATATTCACCAATTTTCCATCCATTGCACCACAACAGTTTGAAAAGTTCCATAATCTATAGTAGTCTTCCATTATGTTATTCCATTCATGTTGACTTCCAGGAACCTGTAATAATAAAAGTGTCAACATTTTAATTACAGGATGCACCACAGACTCAAAATGAAGACTCTGCTGAATCTGAGCAGACTCAAGCTGGCAGTGAGGAACAGAAGACGCCAAATTCTGAGATTAGTAGGAATGGAAGTAGTGAACTGATGACTCCTTCATATTCTAGAAAGCCAACAGACAAGAAAAGGAAGATTGATATACCGATTGATAGAGCAATTAAAGAATTAAAAACTATAAGCGAGCAAGCCAAAGTCCAAACTGAAGATGACTTTGATTTGTTTTGCAAAAGTTTGGCAGTACAACTCAAGAAAATGCCCTTGAACAGGGCTTTGATATGTCAGGAAAAACTTCAATCTGTGATGACTCAGGAAAGGTTAACACAGAAGTCACAATCATTTCCTGAAATAATTTACTCGGACTCCAGCACTCCATCCCCATTTACTATCAACCAGTCGCCTCTATACCAAAATACAACACCGGAGTATAATTATAGTAACTACCTTGTCACCGAACAAGTTTATACGCAACCACAACCAGTGCCTGTACCCGTGAGTTCACCACAAGAGACCAATCAAGTCACAATTGTCCAAACATCCACCCAAGAGCAAGAAAACATACTCTCACAAGCTCTAAAAAATGTAAATGTTGATTGTCTAAATTAAAATGTTTCAAGAAAATAACTTAATATTTTATTAAATAGATATAACTGACCTTAATAACCTTTCCAAGGGCTGTCCAAATGGCTTCACATACTTTTTGAAAAAAGTAGGATATTGTATTTCGAGGTACTCTGTACAAAAACTCTAAACTTCCAAAACTATCACCTGTAGCCAGGTCTCAGTACAATTTGAAGTTTTATCCGGGTAGGTATGCTATCTCTCATTAAAGTGTTTTCTTTCGTTATTAACGGAGCAACAAGAAGTAGAAGTTCTTCAAATTTACTTTCATCCATTCGAAGATGATTACAATATGAATCAGGATCTTCAACGGCTAGTTCTCTCAACAATGTATTGGAAGCTCCTAATAAATTTCTTCTTGCAATCCATGGTCGCACCCACCACCGTCGATGTTTTCTTTGCTTCTTTTTTGTCAACTCTTTGATTAAATGATCACAAATTAAATTAATTCCAAGACGTACGACTTCATTCGATGACATATTTAAAAGAAAGAACAATGAATGTTCATTTCTGTATCATTTCGTCTAAGCCGTGTGAACATAGAATGAAAAAAAAATGAAGCATTCACTCGAGTGAAAAATCATTCGAGTGAACCGTTTGATATCACCTTAAGAAACCAGCAGTGAACGCCTATATAAGCGAGCTGTCATTTCGCCTGGCTTAGTTCAAAAAGTGTCACTCCCATTATTTTATTACGAAACCTGTGGGCACCAATTCTATGTAACGGACTAGGCTTCAAGTTAAATTTCTTAGAAATAATATCATAGTTGCTATAGTTTTGACTGGGCCAGCAGTTGGGCAAACGGTACTTAGTTTTAAAAGAATACAATTTCCCATAAAAGTATCGTTTGCAGTCACTATAAATAAAGCACAGGGACAGACTTTCAAGTACGTGGATAGATTTAAGTGAATGCTGTTTTTCGCATCGGCAGTTATATGTTGGCTTATCTAGAACAGGATGCGGTGAAAACCAATATATTCTAATACCAAATGAAAAGGTTACTAAAATATTGTCTATACTGAAGTACTATAAATCAATTAATAAGTAATACGCGGGTGAAACCGCGGGGCACAGTTAGTATCTAGATAAAGGTCCATCTTCGAAGGCTCCACTGAAGTCTGCCCTGTCGCCGGACGCCTCGTGTTCACTGGCACGCTATAATCACGATGTCTGAGAGCACATTGCAACCACGTGGTTTGAGGTTAAGTTGTTAATATTTACAAGCCAATAACTTCCGCAGCAGTAGACAGATTTTCTTGATTTTTACGCCGCTTAATTGAGCTTAATAGCGGCTTTCAAACAATAAAACTGCCTATGCGATTTTCTTGTTGCTATTGACACTATTTATCCCCAAAGTTCAGAAGCTCCTGCTCCCAAGCCAGGTGATATACAAAGTTTTCCCCAATTACACTACTAAACTGTACACTCAAAAACTTTTTCACAGCACTTCCACTCGCGTAGCTCAAAAATTGATATTTTTAAGCAATTTTTTCGTGGAGCTTATGTTGAATGTGACACTTTACGGTGCGTATTGGGTTAGGTTAGGTTCCCCCCGAACGGGATCCCGCTTTGTTGTGGCGGGGGAGCTTAGTAGCCGTGGCTTGGTCACCCATGGTGAACAAAGAGGAACCCCTTGGATGGCCCGAGGTGTAGTGCCGGCCCGAGGTGGCCACTCCGAGTGGGCTTTGTGAGCCCACTTCGGATGTGTGTCGGAGGGCTGCGGTGAGAGGGGTGTCCGCTCCCTCTACCGCTGCAGCCGAGATGGAGTCGCGGAGGAAGAGGAGTGTTGGTATGGCGATGCGCCACTCGCCCTATCCTCCGCGACTAAGACGGGGCCGCACCGTTGATGCGGTCGTGGTGGGGCTGCGGGGGAAGAGAAGTGTCGGTATTGCGAGGCGCCGCTCTCCCTACCTTCCGCAGCCGAATCTTGGTGGGTGGCAGAGCCATAGACCAGATCCGCCGCTGGGGTCAGGTAGGCTGATGCTTCTGAGTGCTAGTTTTTCCTGGCCCCATGGCCTTCGCGCATCGGACACGGGGGCGTCCGTTGCGCTTGTGAAATTGGAGGCCGAGGAGGAGGGCGTGCCATGTGTTATGGTGCGCCTTACCTGAGAAAGAGATGGGGAGGAGTAGTCCTCTCCCTAGGAGAGGCTGCCATGGGGCGGCCAGCGCAGGTGGGGCCGCGGATGTGTGCGAAAGCGTTCCCGTGGCCCTGTCAATATGCGACGAAGGTGGAACGCCATGGGGTTTTACTCGGTGCGAGTTCTTGCCCCCGCAAGGCGGGTATGCGTAGGCATTTCCCCATGTAAAAAAAAAGTTAGGTTAGGTAAGGTTAGGTTCCCTCCCGAACGGGTTCCCGCCTTGTCGTGGCGGGGGGGCTTAGTAGCCGCGGCTTGGTCTCCCACGGTGAACAAAGAGGAACCCCTTGGCTGGCCCGAGGTGTAGGGCCGGCCCGAGGTGGCCACTCCGTGTGGGCTTGGCGAGCCCACTTCGGATGTGTGTCGGTGGGCTGCTGCGGGAGGGGGTTGTCTGCTCCCCTTACATCTGCAGCCGAGATGGAGTCGCGGATGAAGAGGGGTGTTGGTATGGCGATGCACCACTCGCCCTATCCTCCGCGACTCAGACGGGGCCGCACCGTTGATGCGGTGGTGGTGGGACCGCGAGGGGAGAGAAGTGTCGGTATTGCGAGGCGCCACTCTCCCTACCCTCCGCGGCTGAAACATGGTTGGCGGCGGAGCCAGAGACCAGATCCGCCGCTGGGGCCGGCAAAACGGGTGCTTCTAAGCGCTCGATTTTCTTGGCCCCATGGCCTCCGCGTATCGGACTCGGGGGGGGGGGGGGGGGGGTCCAATACGCAGGTGGAGTTGGAGGCCGAGGAGAAGGGCGCTTCATGTGTTCTGGTGCGCCTTACCTGGGTAGGAGATGAGGGAGGAGTTGTCCTCTCCCGAGGAGAGGCCGCCGTGGGGTGGCCTTTCCCTATGTAAGAAAAAAAAAGGTAAGGTTATGTCAGGTTAGGTTTTTTTAAAAATATTAATCGTTTACTCTACAGACTCGCGGTCCGTACCCTTTGTTACATTTTTGAATTATTATTATATATATTTTTTTTTTCATTCTATGTTCACACGGCTTAGACGAAATGATACAGAAATGAACATTCATTGTTCTTTCTTTTAAATATGTCATCGAATGAAGTCGTACGTCTTGGAATTAATTTAATTTGTGATCATTTAATCAAAGAGTTGACAAAAAAGAAGCAAAGAAAACATCGACGGTGGTGGGTGCGACCATGGATTGCAAGAAGAAATTTATTAGGAGCTTCCAATACATTGTTGAGAGAACTAGCCGTTGAAGATCCTGATTCATATTGTAATCATCTTCGAATGGATGAAAGTAAATTTGAAGAACTTCTACTTCTTGTTGCTCCGTTAATAACGAAAGAAAACACTTTAATGAGAGATAGCATACCTACCCGGATAAAACTTCAAATTGTACTGAGACCTGGCTACAGGTGATAGTTTTGGAAGTTTAGAGTTTTTGTACAGAGTACCTCGAAATACAATATCCTACTTTTTTCAAAAAGTATGTGAAGCCATTTGGACAGCCCTTGGAAAGGTTATTAAGGTCAGTTATATCTATTTAATAAAATATTAAGTTATTTTCTTGAAACATTTTAATTTAGACAATCAACATTTACATAATACTTTTTAGAGCTTGTGAGAGTATGTTTTCTTGCTCTTGGGTGGATGTTTGGACAATTGTGACTTGATTGGTCTCTTGTGGTGAACTCACGGGTACAGGCACTGGTTGTGGTTGCGTATAAACTTGTTCGGTGACAAGGTAGTTACTATAATTATACTTCGGTGTTGTTGTTACATTTTTGAATTATTATTACATTACATATTGAATTTCTAAACTATTACATCTCTCCGCGTATATTTAAATGTACGTTTTCTTTTACAATTTGAATACTATATCGTGCCTTACATCTAAGTAGTAAGTAATTTTTTTTTATTATTTTAAACATTTAACATAATATAGTCTTTTTTTGTTTGTTTTTCTTTTTCTTTTTTTTTGCTCTTTTTTTAAGTATTATTTCTTTTTTGTTTTTTTTTTTGCTTTTTTTCCCTTTTTTTCTTAACTATGTATTTAAAATCTTAATCTATACATATATATTACTAATTTTATAACTACAATTCACAAAACAGCCTTATTTTTAAAATAATTAAAGTACATTGTTGCGAACATGTCACTTTAACGTCCTTTAGCTTTGACGTCACTTTAACATTATCGTTTGAATGTCGTTTACGCCACTTCGTCTCGGACCACGTTCATAATGTTGTTCGCAACCTTTAAGAGGATTGTGAAGCTGTAAATTTTCATACAAAAAGCGATAACGTTTTCCCCCCCGTAAATATAGTCCAATTTTAATAATTTTTGGAAATGTTGTAGATATGACAAAAAACTAGGCCCGTACGTTTTTATTTTAATGAAATATTGTATACAATATAAGTTATTAGCATCTAAATATCTATATTTTTGACTTAAAAACTTCCTCCAGCGTTTTTATTTTTTTTTAATTAAACTAAACTGATTACTAAAAAAGTAAAACGTACAGGCCTAGATTAAAGTGTACTGAATCGAATAAGACCAAAATTGTCTTATTTTGTAAAGTTTTAGGGGGGTAAAAACGTTATCGCCGGAAACAATATTTCAAAAAGAAAATGTAGGCAATTGCCTTCAAGACTTGCAACTCTCTCTATCGCACGTTACGGGTCGGGGGGGGGGGGGAGGGGCAGGGGCATATTGTAGTGATGTTAGGGATGGTGGGGTGTGAATACCAGTATTTTACGATTATGTTGTAAAAATAAAAGTTATATTTGTAAAATGAGCAGTGGTAGCTCAGATGGTTAGCGCTCGCTATAAGTTTCACAGTAGGTACGCAAGAAATCCGGGTTCGATCCCCGTCGGCACCAATGAAATTTGCAATTTTAAGTGCTGATTTACCACGTGCACGGCGGTGAAGGAAAACATCGAGAGGAAACCTGCATGTCTGACAAATTAAAAAAAAATATATTTCAAAGACATGTGAAGTTCGCTAACACGCATTGGGGCAGCGCGACGGACCTTTCCTTGCCCTAAAACCCTCTCAGAAATGAGAGGAGGCCTGTGCCCAGCTGTGGGACATGTATATAGGCTGTAACTTTTAGAGGTGTTATCGATATTATTATCGCCTAGGGAAGAGAAAATAATATCGATAACCTAGAAAGATAAAAAAGTTAATGTACTGCAAATAAATAAAAAGTAACAACTTGAAGAAATTATTATTGTTTATTATTACATATTACTTAATTACACTCTTTCTCGAACTGCCATTTCTCTAGGAAGTCGAGGGTCAATCATTTCTGGTAATAAACATTAAAAATGAAATGAGTAAAGTCTTGGCTGCATTTTTGTTGCCCAAAACTGATCATGGTTTATTAAATTAAGTACGAAAACATGAAAAAGTTGTGTCCATACTACGAAAAAACAAAATTGCCTACCAGTGATATGTAATTATCCCTGGACCTGATAATAGTAATCATGGATTCTTTTTTCTTTTTGTCCTTCTCGTATCAAACGAAATTTGATCTGTTTTTAGTTATGGCCTCCAAATGTAGCATATTAGAATCAGAAATAAGACATTTTCATTTAGAGAATCATGTCCAATAAACCCATCGGGAGTTGTCGACAGTCGAAGACGTGTGATGTGTATATATATATATATATATATATATATATATATTTACATGACTTATTATTATTGTATTCTTTTTGATTCTCTTTGTCAGATTCGATTCCTTCGCCAACTGAAGTACATCGTCCTTGCACATTACTGTCTGGTAATTATTTGTCTATCTCGGAGTCACTGAAAAATAAATAGAAGCATAATAGTTTAAATTATATTTTACGGTTAACTAACGCGGGCGAAGTCGTGGGTGAAAAGCTAGTTTACCTATATAATTCGGTACATCGTTTAAATTTCTGTGAGACCGTAGTCGTTCCCCGGTCGAGCCGACCCACTCGTGCTACAACTATACTACTACTAATATAGCTGCAGCATGGCTATACCACGTATAGAAATTTTACTAATCAAATCTTTGTATCTCGAAAATTTTAGCATTTTCTTTGGAATCATCGGAATTCCACAGTAACAGTGATATGAACAACTTCTTCTAACGGACTAATATTATTACTGGACTAGTGGTAAAATTAAAAATTTTGTACAACCGATTTCAATAAAACTCAATTACAACATAATATATATGTAATGGTTGAAATGATTTCCATAAAATTTGTATGAGACCAACTGTGAACAAGAAAAGAATAGCTAAGTATTCAAAATCGGTCCGGAGAAATCGGTGAACATATAACAACATATAAAAATAAAACAAATATACATACAGCCGAATATATACATAGAACCCTCTCCGTTTTTGTAGTCAAATCAACATCAGCTATCCCATACTTTTATATTTTGTGGAATAAATTTCGGTCTATCTCCTACCAGTCAACCAATGTACATACAATAGTATGTAAGGTGGTAAGGTACGCGATCAAAGTAAGTATAATTTATTATAAGTAAGTAAGTAAGTAAGTACGCCTACTTACCTGTTGCCCGTCCTTTCGATTTACGAAGCAAATTGCATATTTTTAGTTTTGTCTCTAATCTTTCTCTTCTATTCTAAAATGTATAAAATTATTTTAGTTGATTGAATGTAATACACATCTTATAATCACTCACATAGTATATAGGTAGATACTTACATAAAAAAATAACAGCCCACTTCTATAAGTTATATGTAGTAAGTCCCCACGTCTACATAGACTATGCAATATAATAAAATTGCAAAGTAACACAAACAAATTCATTATGTAACTTGTCGTAAATGTACGCAAATATAGGCTATGAATGAATGAACGCTCCTCCTGGTGGTATCGTAGTGTGCGTAAGAATTAGTGTAATATGTTGTATTTGTGTTCTTCACGCCCGGAGCCCTTCGGGAGGCAGACTGTGCGTTATGAAACAGATAGCATTTTTAAAAATACCTACTCGCGTCGCGTATCGGCACTTCACAATCCTCTTAAGTCTCTATGATATATTGCCATTTTGATGTTATAATCCCTAATTCTGCTTGTGGTGGCAGACTCGGCGCGCAAAATGAAACGGGCAACTGCATCTTCCTCACACCAATCTGTAAAGTAGATACAATGGCTCGTATGACGTGAGATTGCCACCACTGCATGGGGAATACTGTTGTATAGGCGCTGTTTTCCTCTAGTTGATCGCACAATTACCACCGTCTCGCTCACGAGCCCCTGAGCTTCATGTGCGGTAAGAGTTCGCGAACCCTTCCCTTTTCCGTAGCCCTGGCTGATGAGATTTTCCTTTTCAGCCTGGGTGTGTCCCAGATATAACGTATTTTCAAGGGACTTCGGAATCTGTGAACCCGTGTACCTCTCCAGCTCTAGGGATTGCAGCCTAGTATTGGATGAGTAAATGCCCTCGTAGATCTCATTTAGTGCATACGCTACATTCGATGGGTTTCTGTGCGTACAGAACCATTCGTGGTTGATATTAGCCACTATATTTGGACGAGTATAGTGCAGTCAAAACAGATCGTGCCTGTCGATATACGGCAGCTGGCTGTTGTCGCCTATAAGAAAAATTTCACTTGCACCCGTGATTTGTACTGCCATTACAATGGCCCCAAAATGGTTCATAACCGCCTCGTCAATTAAGAGACGGGTGTATTTCTCAGACGCTGTTATGCCATTTATCAAGATCGAGGCCATAGTCCGCACCTTCCTTGCTGCGTCGGCTCCTACACGTGAAGCTAGCCTCTCCCTTAGGTTGCTTGCAGCTACAGTTGTTGATATCTTTATCTTTATGATATCTTTTTCCGCTTCAAAACTGTTAATAACCCAAGATGTTTTTACCACACTCGGGTACGCCATTGACCCATGTAATTTTTGGTAACTGCCAATGCCCAAGGGTGGCGCCTTCCTCCAAGGTTATGGACACAGCCTTAAGCCTGTCCAGGATCTCGTCTTCAAGCATAACTCTCGTACACTTTGCTGTTACCACTATGGGGTCGTGAGGAGGTGTTCGAAAGACAAGTTGACCCAACCGCTTTGTCTCAGTCCTGTCCAAAGCCACAAAACCACACGTTGCGTTGTATGCCGCCATGTACAATCCCGACGCACTCCCTTTAATTACTTCGGCTGTGTCGTAGTTGTATACTGCGGCTTTGGATTCCTCGAGCTTCACCACAAGCTGACCTTCGTAACCTCGGTGAAAGGTTTCCAAAATGGTCTTGCAGGTTATGATATTGACCTCTCTGGTAGTTTTGAGGATAGCCTTAAACTCTAGGAATGCATTTATCCAGTGGTCCTGGGGCTCTGCTGCCTCCCAGAGACACTGCAGAGTGACTTGTCCCATGTCTGCTTTCGTCCATGTGCATGGGGATTTTCTTGTTTGACCTTTGGGGAAGTGCTTTGCAACGCTCTAAACAGCGGCTACCATCTTCTCTGTTGACATCAGATATTCTTTTTTCTTCGGGATTACACAGGGCGGACCTAACTGAAGCAAAAAAGCGAAATAAACGAAGATTTGAAAAAATTTAAAAATTTATTGAAAAAACGTCTCTAAGAAAACGTATTATATGAAAATTTGCAATTTAACTGTGAAAATTGTATTAAAAAACTACAAGGAATAACAGGTGGCAATTAAATACACCATTTAAAAGAAAATTTGAACAGAAAAGACCTATTTTCAGCAAAGTTACAGATGAATTTATGTTTTTGTTTATATATTTTCAACTATAAAAGAATGAAAAACGTGAAAATTAATAATATAACAGAAAAAATTTACTAAAAAAACTATAGAGTATAATAAAAAACAATAAGTTGTATTATTTAAAAAAAATTGAACAAAAAACACGAAGTATTAAAAAAGTTACAAGCAAAATTATGGTTGAATTTAAGTATTTATATCGATTAACCACTATACCTCGGTTTAGGTAAGTATCGATTTTCTTTAATTCCGTGTGTTTTGTTTTGCAGATTTTAGAGCAGCTGGCAGTTTCTACACAGGTCGGACCTAACTGAAGCAAAAAGAGCGAATTAAATGAAGATTTGAAAAAATTTAAAAATTTATTGAAAATACGCCTCTAAGAAAAGGTATTATATGAAAGTTTGCAATTTAACTGTGAAAATTGTATTAAAAAACTACAAAGAATTACAGGGGCAATCAAATACACCATTTAAAAGAAAATTTGAACAGAAAAGACCTATTTTCAGCAAAGTTACAGATGAATTTATGTTTTTGTTTATATATTTTCGACCATAAAAGTATGAAAAACGTGAAAATTAATAATATAACAGAAAAACTTTACTAAAAAAACTATAGGGTAATATGAAAAACAATAAGTTGTATTATTTAAAAAAAATTTGAACAAAAAAGACGAAGTATTATAAAAGTTATAAGCAAAATTATGGTTGAATTTAAGTATTTGTATCGATTAACCACTATACCTCGGTTTAGGTAAGTATCGATTTTCTCTAATTCTGTGCGTTTTATTTTGCAGATTTTAATGCAGTTGGCAGTTTCTACACAGGGCGGACCTAACTGAAGCAAAATGAGCGAAATAAACGAAGATTTGAAAAAATTTAAAAATTTATTGAAAATACGTCTCTAAGAAAACGTATTATATGAAAATTGGCAATTTAACTGTGAAAATTGTATTAAAAAACTACAAGGAATTACAGGGGGCAATTAAATACACTATTAAAAAGAAAAATTAAACAGAACAGACCTAGTTTCAGCAAAGTTACAGATGAATTTATGTTTTTGTTTATATATTTTCAACTATAAAAGAATGAAAAACGTGAAAATTAATAATATAACAAAATAAATTTACTAAAAAAGCTATAGGGTAATATGAAGAACAATTAGTTGTACTATTTAGAAAAATTTTGAACAAAAAAGACGAAGTATTAGAAAAGTTATAAGCAAAATTATGGTTGAATTTAAGTATTTGTATCGCTTAACCACTATACCTCGGTTTAGGTAAGTATCGATTTTCTTTAATTCTGTGTGTTTCATTTAGCAGATTTAAGTGCAGTTGGCAGTTTTTACACAGGGCGGACCTAACTGAAGCCAAAAGAGCGAAATAAACGACTATTTGAATATATTTAAAAATTTATTGAAAATACCTCTCTAAGAAAACGTATTATAGGAAAATTTGCAATTTAACTGTGAAAATTATATTAAAAAACTACAAGGAATTACAGAAGGCAAATAAAATGCACTATATAAAAGAAAATTTGAACAGAAAAGACCTATTTTCAGCAAAGTTACAGATGAATTTATGTTTTTGTTTATATATTTTCGACCATAAAAGTATGAAAAACGTGAAAATTAATAATATAACAGAAAAACTTTACTAAAAAAACTATAGGGTAATACGAAAAACAATAAGTTGTATTATTTAAAAAAAATTGAACAAAAAAGACGAAGTATTAGAAAAGTTATAAGCAAAATTATGGTTTAATTTAAGTATTTGTATCGATTAACCACTATACCTCGGTTTAGGTAAGTATCGATTTTCTCTAATTCTGTGCGTTTCATTTTGCAGATTTTAAGGCAGTTGGCAGTTTCTACACAGGTCGGACCTAACTGAAGCAAAAAGAGCGAATTAAAGGAAGATTTGAAAAAACTATAGGGTAATATGAAAAACAATAAGTTGTATTATTTAAAAAAAAATTTGAACAAAAAAGAAGAAGTATTAGAAAAGTTATAAGCAAAATTATGGTTAAATTTAAGTATTTGTATCGATTAACCACTATACCTCGGTTTAGGTAAGTATCGATTTTCTCTAATTCTGTGTGTTTTATTTTGCAGATTTTAGTGCAGTTGGCAGTTTCTACACAGGTTGGACCTAACAAGCAAAATGAGCGAAATAAACGAAGATTTGAAAAAATTTAAAAATTTATTGAAAATACGTCTCTAAGAAAACGTATTATATGAAAATTGGCAATTTAACTGTGAAAATTGTATTAAAAAACTACAAGGAATTACAGGGGGCAATTAAATACACTATTTAAAAGAAAAATTAAACAGAACAGACCTAGTTTCAGCAAAGTTACAGATGAATTTATGTTTTTGTTTATATATTTTCAACTATAAAAGAATGAAAAACGTGAAAATTAATAATATAACAAAATAAATTTACTAAAAAAGCTATAGGGTAATATGAAGAACAATTAGTTGTACTATTTAGAAAAATTTTGAACAAAAAAGACGAAGTATTAGAAAAGTTATAAGCAAAATTATGGTTGAATTTAAGTATTTGTATCGCTTAACCACTATACCTCGGTTTAGGTAAGTATCGATTTTCTTTAATTCTGTGTGTTTCATTTAGCAGATTTAAGTGCAGTTGGCAGTTTTTACACAGGGCGGACCTAACTGAAGCCAAAAGAGCGAAATAAACGAAGATTTGAATATATTTAAAAATTATTGAAATACGTCTCTAAGAAAAGGTATTATATGAAAGTTTGCAATTTAACTGTGAAAATTGTATTAAAAAACTACAAAGAATTACAGGGGCAATCAAATACACACCATTTAAAAGAAAATTTGAACAGAAAAGACCTATTTTCAGCAAAGTTTCAGATGAATTTATGTTTTTGTTTATATATTTTCGACCATAAAAGTATGAAAAACGTGAAAATTAATAATATAACAGAAAAACTTTACTAAAAAAAACTATAGGGTAATATGAAAAACAATAAGTTGTATTATTTAAAAAAAAATTTGAACAAAAAAGACGAAGTATTATAAAAGTTATAAGCAAAATTATGGTTGAATTTAAGTATTTGTATCGAATTAACCACTATACCTCGGTTTAGGTAAGTATCGATTTTCTCTAATTCTGTGCGTTTTATTTTGCAGATTTTAATGCAGTTGGCAGTTTCTACACAGGGCGGACCTAACTGAAGCAAAATGAGCGAATAAACGAAGATTTGAAAAAATTTAAAAATTTATTGAAAATACGTCTCTAAGAAAACGTATTATATGAAAATTGGCAATTAACTGTGAAAATTGTATTAAAAAACTACAAGGGAATTACAGGGGGCAATTAAATACACTATTAAAAAGAAAAATTAAACAGAACAGACCTAGTTTCAGCAAAGTTACAGATGATTTATGTTTTTGTTTATATATTTCAACTATAAAAGAATGAAAAACCGGAAATTAATAATATAACAAATAAATTTACTAAAAAAGCGTATAGGGTAATATGAAGAACATTTAGTTGTACTATTTAGAAAAATTTTGAACAAAAAAGACGAAGTATTAGAAAAGTTATAAGCAAAATTATGGTTGAATTTAAGTATTTGTATCGCTTAACCACTATACCTCGGTTAGGTAAGTATCGATTTTCTTTAATTCTGTGTGTTTCATTTAGCAGATTTAAGTGCAGTTGGCAGTTTTTACACAGGGCGGACCTAACTGAAGCCAAAAGAGCGAAATAAACGACTATTTGATTATATTTAAAAATTTATTGAAAATACCTCTCTAAGAAAACGTATTATAGGAAAATTTGCAATTTAACTGTGAAAATTATATTAAAAAACTACAAGGAATTACAGAAGGCAAATAAAATGCACTATATAAAATAAAATTTGAACAGAAAAGACCTATTTTCAGCAAAGTTACAGATGAATTTATGTTTTTGTTTTATTATTTTCGACCATAAAAGTATGAAAAAGCTGAAAATTATAATATAACAGAAAACTTTACTAAAAAAACTATAGGGTAATACGAAAAACAATAAGTTGTATTATTTAAAAAAAATTGAACAAAAAAGACGAAGTATTAGAAAAGTTATAAGCAAAATTATGGTTTAATTTAAGTATTTGTATCGATTAACCACTATACCCTCGGTTTAGGTAAGTATCGATTTTCGCTAATTCTGTGCGTTTCATTTTGCAGATTTTAAGGCAGTTGGCAGTTTCTACACAGGTCGGACCTAACTGAAGCAAAAAGAGCGTATTAAACGAAGATTTGAAAAAACTATAGGGTAATATGAAAAACAATAAGTTGTATTATTTAAAAAAAATTTGAACAAAAAAGAAGAAGTATTAGAAAAGTTATAAGCAAAATTATGGTTGAATTTAAGTATTTGTATCGATTAACCACTATACCTCGGTTTAGGTAAGTATCGTTTTCTCTAATTCTGTGTGTTTTATTTTGCAGATTTTAGTGCAGTTGGCAGTTTCTACACAGGTTGGACCTAACAAGCAAATGAGCGAAATAAACGAAGATTTGAAAAATTTAAAAATTTATGAAAATACGTCTCTAAGAAAACGTATTATATGAAAATTGGCAATTTACTGTGAAAATTGTATAAAAAACTACAAGGAATTACAGGGGGCAATTAAATACACTATTAAAAAGAAAAATTAAACAGAACAGACCTAGTTTCAGCAAAGTTACAGATGATTTATGTTTTTGTTTATATATTTTCAACTATAAAAGAATGAAAAACGTGAAAATTAATAATATAACAAATAAATTACTAAAAAAGCTATAGGGTAATATGAAGAACAATTAGTTGTACTATTTAGAAAATTTTGAACAAAAAAGACGAAGTATTAGAAAAGTTATAAGCAAAATTATGGTTGAATTTAAGTATTGTATCGCTTAACCACTATACCTCGGTTTAGGTAAGTATCGATTTTCTTTAATTCTGTGTGTTTCATTTAGCAGATTTAAGTGCAGTTGGCAGTTTTTACACAGGGCGGACCTAACTGAAGCAAAAGAGCGAAATAACGACTATTTGATTATATTTAAAAATTATTGAAAATACCTCTCTAAGAAAACGTATTATAGGAAAATTTGCAATTTAACTGTGAAAATTATATTAAAAAACTACAAGGAATTACAGAAGGCAAATAAAATGCACTATATAAAATAAAATTTGAACAGAAAAGACCTATTTTCAGCAAGTTACAGATGAATTTATGTTTTGTTGTATATTTTCGACCATAAAAGTATGAAAAACGTGAAAATTAATAATATACAGAAAAACTTTACTAAAAAAAACTAGGGTAATACGAAAAACAATAAGTTGTATTATTTAAAAAAAATTTGAACAAAAAAGACGAAGTATTAGAAAAGTTATAAGCAAATTATTGTGAATTTAAGTATTTGTATCGATTAACCACTATACCTCGTTTAGGTAAGTATCGATTTTCTCTAATTCTGTGCGTTTTATTTTGCAGATTTTAATGCAGTTGGCAGTTTTTAACTCAGGGCGACCTAACTGAAGCCAAAAGAGCGAAATAAACGAAGATTTGAATATATTTAAAATTTATTGAAAATACGTCTCTAAGAAAAGGTATTATTTGAAAGTTTGCAATTTAACTTGAAAATTTATTAAAAAACTACAAAGAAATTACAGGGGCAATCAAATACACCATTTAAAAGAAAATTTGAACAGAAAAAGACCTATTTCAGCAAATTACAGAGAATTTAGTTTTTGTTTATATTTCGTCCATAAAAGTATGAAAAACGTGAAATTAATAATATAACAGAAAAACTTTACTAAAAAAACTATAGTATTTAAAAACAATAAGTTGTATTATTTAAAAAAAATTTTGAACATAAAAGACGAAGTATTAGAAAAGTTATAAGCAAAATTAGGTTGAATTTAAGTATTTGTATCGATTAACCACTTACCTCGGTTTAGGTAAGTATCGATTTTCTCTAATTCTGTGCGTTTTATTTTGGTGCAGATTTTAATGCAGTTGGCAGTTTCTACACAGGGCGACCTAACTGAAGCAAAATGAGCGAAATAAACGAAGATTTGAAAAAAATTAAAATTTATTGATAATACGTCTCTAAGAAAAGCTATTATATGAAAATTGGCAATTTAACTGTGAAAATTGTATTAAAAAACTACAAGGAATTACAGGGGCAATTAAATACACTATTGAAAAGAAAAATTAAACAGAACAGACCTAGTTTCAGCAAAGTTACAGATGAATTTATTTTTTGTTTATATATTTTCGACTATAAAAGAATGAAAAACGTGAAAATTTATAATATAACAGAAAATTTACTAAAAAAACTATAGGGTAATATGAAAAACAATAAGTAGTATTATTTAAAAAAATTTGAACAAAAAAGACGAAGTATTAAAAAAGTTATAAGCAAAATTATGGTTGAATTTAAGTATTTGTATCGATTAACCACTATACCTCGGTTTAGGTAAGTATCGATTTCTCTATTCTGTGTATTTCATTTTGCAGATTTAAGTGCAGTTGTAAGTTTCTACACAGGCGACCTAACATAAAGCAAAAATAGCAAATTCTACACAGGGCGGACCTAACATAAAGCAAAAATAGCAGAATAGACGAAGATTTGAAAAAATTTAAAAATTTATTGAAAATACGTCTCTAAGAAAAGGTATTATATGAAAGTTTGAAATTTAACTGTGAAAATTGTATTTAAACACTACAAAGAATTACAGGGGCAATTAAATACACCATTAAAAGAAAATTTGAACAGAAAAGACCTATTTTCAGCAAAGTTACAGATGAATTTATGTTTTTGTTTATATATTTTCGACCATAAAAGTATGAAAAACGTGAAAATTAATAATATAACAGAAAAACTTTACTAAAAAACTTATAGGGTAATATGAAAAACAATAAGTTGTATTATTTAAAAAAATTTGAACAATAAAGACGAAGTATTAGAAAAGTTATAAGCAAAATTATGGTTGAATTTAAGTATTTGTATCGATTAACCACTATGCCCTCGGTTTAGGTAAGTATCGATTTTCTCTCATTCTGTGCGTTTTATTTTGCAGATTTTAGTGCAGTTGGCAGTTTCTACACAGGGCGGACCTAACTGAAGCAAAATGAGCGAAATAAACGAAGATTTGAAAAAATTTAAAAATTTATTGAAAATACGTCTCTAAGAAAACGTATTATATGAAAATTGGCAATTTAACTGTGAAAATTGTATCAAAAAACTACAAGGAATTACAGATGGCAATTATATACACTATTAAAAAGAAAAGTTAAACAGAACAGACCTAGTTTCAGCAAAGTTACAGATGAATTTATGTTTTTGTTCATATATTTTCGACCATAAAAGAATGAAAAACGTGAAAATTAATAATATAACAGAAAAAATTTATTAAAAAAGCTATAGGTAATATGAAGAACAATTATTTGTACTATTTAGAAAAAATTTGAACAAAAAAGACGAAGTATTAGAAAAGTTATAAGCAAAATTATGGTTGAATTTAAGTATTTGTATCGATTAACCACTATACCTCGGTTTAGGTAAGTATCGATTTTTTTTAATTCTGTGTGTTTTTTTTTGCAGATTTAAGTGCAGTTGGCAGTTTCTTCACAGGGCGGACCTAACTGAAGCAAAAAGAGCGAAATTAACGAAGATTTGAAAAAATTTAAAAATGTATTGAAAATACGTCTCTAAGAAAACGTATTATATGAAAATTTGCAGTTTAACTGTAAAAATTGTATTTAAAACTACAAGTAATTACAGGGGGCAATTAAATGCACTAATTAAAAGAAAACTTGAATTGAAAAGACCTATTTTCAGCAAAGTTACAGATGAATTTATGTTTTTGTTTATATATTTTCGACCATAAAAGAATGAAAAACGTGAAAATTAATAATATAACACAAAAAAATTACTAAGAAAACTATAAGGTAATATGGAGAACAATTAGTTGTACTATTTAGAAAAAATATGAACAAAAAAGACGAAGTATTAGAAAAGTTATAAGCAAAATTATGGTTCAATTTAAGTATTTGTATCGATTAACCACTAT